>OZ010597.1:86665648-86923148 GCA_963932145.1 Acanthosepion lycidas
TAGTCGTTTCCTTATAAGGAAACATTTGGAATCCATTGGCCGAACAGCTTGTACTACTGTCTGTTGAAATTTATAAAATCTTTCTCTTAAAACAATTTTTCAGGTAAACAGCTTCTTAAGTCATTCACTCGAAGTCATTTTTAAATATTGGTCTGAGTACGTGGTTGTATAAAACTTACAGTTTAGATATTTCTGAACGGGTTTGGTGCCCTGCATGACATCCACATGAAAGTATCGATCTGACAAGGCTATTTAAGAACATGATGAGTTTACAGGTTGTTGTTTTGGTTTAGAAGCAATTGGCGGTATTGTGTGAAACTACCTTGGCGCAACCTATTCTATGTTCAATTTCCTTTTCTCCTTATACTTAAGTTCTTATAACTTATCCATACGCTGAAGTATTTGAAGTGTTTCATATTTATAATTCCACATCCTGAACTTTTATGATGAATTCAGTGTAGGCGCCATCACTGTTTTCATCCCAATTCCAGATCAGAGTTTCTGTTTTGGAAACGTTTATCTCGAGTCTCATTTCTTAGAACACTTGCTAGAGGATACAGATTTTCTGTTCAACATCAAAACATTCTGCAAACCTGGTCTAAGTCAAAATCAAAATCAACAATGTCAATCATGGCGAATACTTCATTCAATGTTTGTTTTGTAAATCTGGGAACGCTCAAAATATTTTCCCTTATGAAAATATTGCTTATTCGCTTCACGACATTTCAACTTACGAAAGGTTTCTTAGAAATACTTTACTTTCAAATATCGGAAGAAACTTGTAAATAGAAAATCATTGGGGAGATATTCACTGTTTTTATGTAGGAACGCTCAAAATATTTCCTGTATAAAATAATGGCAATTGCTTTTTCGTCTTACGCCATTTCAGCTTAAAAATTATTTACTCGGAATTTACTTTCGAATAATGAAAGAAATAGTGAATAACGCAATATTTTTCTTTTTATATCTGCGAACGCTAAATATTTTTTTCTTAAAAAGTAATGGTAATTGCTTATTTGATATACGCCATTTCAGTCAACGAAACGTTTCCTTGAAACAATTTTTGAATAGAGGAGGAAACCTAAAAATAATGAATTTTTATCGTATTTTTTTTTTTTTTTTATCTGGAAACGCTCCAAAAAATTTCGTGTATAAAATAATGGTAATCGTTTGTTAGCTTTACGCCATTTCAGCTTACGAATGGTTTTCCAGAAAAATCTTTACTTCCGAATAACGAAGGGGACCTGTAGCTTGTTTTTGCCGGATATATTCTTCAGCTACAAGAATTCAAGTAACTTAAGAAAAAATAAACAAAGACGCGAAAATACTCATTGTACCCCATGAACTCGCCATGTTGTATGACTAACGTCGCCAGTGGACACTTTCTAATCAGATTAACGCTTTCTTAATTAACTAATCCTTTCTAATCATACCAGATTCTTAATCTTTAATCAACGTCCTGTCATTTTTGGACAGAACAGAGATGTGTTATGTAAAGGAAAAAAAGAAATACCATTTTTAATAAAATAATTACTCGACAAAAATGTCAGACCGGATGTAAGTGATTCGTTGGAAACCACCAATCATTTTTATAATTACGAAGGTCGGCTGAAAAGTTCATCGGCTGACTATGAAAGAGTGATGCTAGAACTGTGAAATCTCGCATGCATTAATTTCAATTCTTACTAATAACTGCATTGTTTCTTTTCAGATACGAGGGTTTACTGAAAAGTTCATGGGCTGACTTGGAAGGAGTGATGCTAGAGCTGTGAAATCTTGCATCTCTAGCATCACTCCTTCATCGTCAGCCTATGAACATTTCAGCCCACCCTCGTACCTGAAAAAAAACAACTCGGTTATTAATAAGAACTCTTCTTTTAATAAGTTCTTTTCAAGTATAAGGTTGGGCTGAAATGTTTATAGGCTGACTATGAAGGAGTGATGCTAGAGCTGTGAAATCTTGCATGCATTCATTTCAACTCTTATTAATAACTCTATTGTTTCTTTTCAATTACAAGGTTGGGCTGAAATGTTTATAGGCTGACTATGAAGGAGTGATGCTAGAGCTGTGAAATCTTGCATGCATTCATTTCAACTCTTCTTATTAATAACTCTATTGTTTCTTTTCAATTACAAGGTTGGGCTGAAATGTTCATAGGCTGACTATGAAGGAGTGATGCTAGAGCTGTGAGTTCTTATTAATGACTGCATTGTTTTTTTTTCCAGGTAAACTGACATTTGACAGTTCAAAGATCACGGTTCAACATTTTCTTTTTACATAAGAAACCTTTTTTTTTTCTTTCCTTTTAATAACAAAGATTTTGACACGAAAACTTTGTTTTTATTTAGTTTGGGGCATTTTTTTTATTATTACGTAGGCATAATTTTTAGCGAATATTTGCAGATACATATACATTCTTCCGTTAAATATGACACACAAAGAAAATTTAATTTTTTTTTATTTAGTTTTCCAGCGTTCTTATATTTTTCCCTTTGGTAGGAATGAGGAAGTGCAAAAATTGCTCCAAGCACTTTCGGCCACTTAGACATTTTAAGCGGCTTTGTTTTTGGCGTTAGTTAATTTCTTTTAATCTTTTCATTGTTTAAGCTGTATTTTATTTTTGTATTGTTTTGAATACTTGTAGGAGCGTTTATTCAGAGACTTCGCGTGTGGAATTCGAGTGAGGCTTGAAATAAACGCTCTAATATTCAAAACAACATAAAAAATAAAATACATCTTGAACAGTCAATAAATATTAGGTTGGTGCAAAAATAATGACGTAATAATGTCGTTTTTTGACGTTACGTTAAAAAACGACATTATTACGTCATTATTTTTGCACCAACCTAATACAATTATGGCACAAGGCCGATGAAGGGGAGGGTTGAGGCTGGTCTAACATGGAGAGAAATTAATATCACTTAAAACAAACCTCCTTAAAAATGACAATGAGACAATTAACAATTTTTGTACTTCACTACTAACACCAAAAAGAAAAAAATATACGAACACTGGAAAAACTAAATAAATAAATGAAGAAGTTATAGTTATTCCAACGAGAGAAAAGTTTATATTTTAAAGAGAGAAGCCACAAACAATTTTGGTTATAATGTTGATTTTTAAAAAAAAAAAAAAAATGGAAATTTATTTCACACATTTTTGCTACACAGGTTTCCGGTCTCGCGACCGTCATCAGACAAAGAGAGGTTATTTCCACATATTATTAAAAGGAATTAATTTTCCTTATATTTTCCGATGTTTAACCATTGTCGTTTGTGGGTAGGAGTAAACAAAATACTTTTCTTGCAGTGGTGGTGAAAGGGATAAACAATTCGGATTGGTCAAAGAAAAGTGGAAGGAAAGAAGGTCTTTGTTCTTATCTTTTTATGACCTATCTCCATTTTTGTGTGTTGTTGCTAGTATGTGTATGTAAATTCCTTCTTCATACATATATACTGTTTTATCATGAGGAATTAGTGTATATATATATATATATATATATATATATATATATATATATATATATATAAAGAAGAGAGAAACTGTAAACGTTTTTGGTTGTAAAGTGATTTTTTTTTATGCTTTATTTTCCAAAATAGAATTCTATTTTGATCTAAAATTTATATGTACATATAAATTTTAGATCAAAATAGAATTCTTTTCATTTTTCATTCAAAATAGTCAAATTTTAGGAATACCTTTTCACAGCCCACGCCCACGTGACGACAACATGTTTAAACGGAACGCTGATCATATAAATCTTTCAGTTATCTGTTTGGATAAGTCTTGTTCTTATGTCCATCACCTTTGTCATGTTGAATTGATAAATGTTACATATTTTATGAAGATGTCCTGAAGATGATTTATTAGACCGAAACGTCCGACGTTGACATTATATTAACATTAAAACAGCATAATTGCATATAAGGATTTTTGTTTGTTTTTTCCGTATATTTTTCTTCATATATATATATATATATATATATATATACACACACACACACAGTTCCATCCATAGAACCATTATTAGTCTGAAGAAATCCTTCCAAAGGACAAAAACTGTAACAAAGTTTGTTCCTATTTTTTATTCAATATATTTTTTAAAAATTGGTATCACCCCACTCAAGGCAATAAAGCCACTAAGACACAAGGGGTTACTGGGTGTGGAAGAATTAGGAACAGAAACATTAATGATGAGCAGAAAGAGAAAAGAGTAATCAGAAGGACAGTAGATAATGATTGAGATGGCTTCTAAACTTTTGCAGTTTAAGGTTGAGTGGAAAGCATGGAGCCAGAAAGGAGTTCCACAAGCGAGAAGTGAGAGAAAAGAAAACGTAAGCATAGAACTTTCGGCTACATGTCCATTGAGATCCCAATGCCAGTCTAGTACTGCGCTTAAATTCATAAAGTCTAGGTATTATAGCAAATCTAAACAATTATCATGAAAGTATTAATAGAAAAGACACAGGGAGACAACCTTCATCAAGGAAGGTGCTGTAGTTTTTATTAACCAAAGTACTTTCGATCTTCTCTGTGATCATCCTCAGGGGTGAATTGAAGTTACTTAATGTAAATGATTATTGTGATGGTGATTTTTGTAAACACACATGAATGCGCTGTTAAAACTATTTTAAAATTTTAAATTTATCCATTGTAGCTGTGGTGATTTAGTACAGTCTATAATTAGTTTTATTTTCTTTTACCATGGTGAATATATTAGTACTTTTGAGATATTTTAGTATTTTTTTTAATTTTGGTTATATTGAGAATGCATTTGATTATGGAATAGTATAATGAAAGTGAAAGAAGAATTTTTTTTTTCTTCCCCTCCTCTCTTCTTCTTAGAGTCTTATAAAAAAAAAAAAAAAAAGAAGAATTTAAGACACTACTTAAATTGACTGGTCCTCGTGTGAAAATAGGATGAAAAAGAAAATGTTCTGCAATATTTTTATAGATTAGCATTCCTCAACCCACGACATTTGTTAAAATAAGAAAATAATGTGTTATCAATTTAGAAGGGGCTGCTTTTCATAATAGTGTCAAATCAATCCATGATTTTTAAAGAGTTATCTGTATCTCATTTTTATTTACAAATATCAAGTTTGAAACTGTGTTTACATCACTGATAACTGCATGCTATTGACATTGTCTTTTTTTCCTATTGTATGCAGTTATCAATGATATAAGCAGAGTTTAAAACTCACCATTTGTAAATAAAAACTAAGTACATATAACTCTTTAAGATCGATTTTACACTGTTTTTATATTATTAATTCTAAAATGATAAAAATTCGATATTTTCTGATTTTGAAAAATGCTGTGGGTAGAGGATGATCGAATGAAAGTTAATTGATTAAAAATTATTCCAAGAATAATTATTTCCTATTTTCAATTCGCATGGAGACTAATCTTTTTCTGTAATGTCAGAATATAAAACAGGACTGGCAACAATAAAAGCAAAACGTGTCTGAAAAACGATAAATGACAACCAGACTCCTGGGTAAGATGATAAACTATGTCCAAGAGTGAGGCTACTGATCAGGAGATTTTGTGGCATGTAGAACCACCTCTTAATTGCTGGTGTTCCCAGGTCCACTCTGACCTGGGGCAGTGGCACCTGTTAGGGTCACAAAAATGGGCAAAAAGTTAATGCCCAGACTGGGGTCAAAACACTATGAAAGTGTAAAAATAGGTTTTAATACCAGCAATAATTTTGAAGGGAAAATTGTTACCAGGAATAAATTTTTGAAGAAAATAAATTTTACCAGCAATACGTTTTTTGAAAAATATTACCAGCAATAAAAGTTTTGCTAGCATTAAATAACCCATTGAGGTTGGTATGCTGTAAAACAAAATAAACCAAACCAATCTAAACCAAAGAAGACATACTCTATTCATACGAACCTATCCTAAAAATCTTGTCGGCATTAAATAACCATTGAGGTGTTGATATGCTGTAAAACAAAACAAACCAAACCAAAAAGAAATGTGAAAAAAGTGAGCGTGAGACAAGAACAGATTCCAATATAGTTTTATTTGATCAATAATTGCAGTATCAATAATAATAATAATAATAATAATAGTAATGACTTGACAAAATGTCTCTTCCACCAATGACAACAGTCATACGATGAACATAGAAATGAAAAGAAAAAAAAAAGGCTTAAGTAAATGCATGAAAGTTAGAAACCAGCAGTTTTGGTTTCTCTGCAGAATAATTGAAATGTTGAGTGGCAGAAGTTGATTTTCAGTTGACAGCCAAAAACGAAGCAGTATCATTATAAGAGGATTCAGGGTTATCTCCCTTGATCAGGACGTATTGCAAATGGAAACTACGTTTCTCTCTAGTATCATTATAGTTTGTATTTTTTTTTTACCTTTTTTTTTCTTAATAAGCTTCAGCTAAGATAACTCCCCAACAGGAGCATTGTCCAGCCAGAGATTGTGCATGAATGTGTAGAGTTTTGCACTCACTGCAACCTAAAAAGAAAATAAAGAAAATGAACTGACAATATTGCAGATATTAAGTCAGACATATATCAACACAACCCAAAGTGGACTTTGTTTTCGGAAGGAAGGTTTTTGGTAGTTACAGTGTTCAGATTACTCAGACTACAAGTTCAACTTGGTACTCTATCAGTTTAGGCCTCACCAATAACCTGACTCAGAGTTTCGTGTGCAATGCAATCTTCAGGTAGAGACCGAGCGATATATAATTTAAATTTTAACAAAAATATCTGGTTAACACAGTCCATATATTATACAGGGGATTATGTTATGTTATATATATATATATATATATATATATATATATAAAAGTGGGATTGATGTGAGTTTGTGACCCTGGGTTTTCCACAATTTATGATCGTCAGACAATCGCAAAATAGCCATTTATATATAGGGTTAGGTAAATGACATACCTAGATATTAGTGATTGTATACGTGCGTGCTAGTGTGCATATGCTGGCAAGCAAATAAATAATTACCAAATTTAGCCAAGAGATGTAGATATAATAGTGCTCAGTGTGATTAGACAGAATATATATATATGGCTGAGTGGTTAGACTGTTCACTTTCTGACCATGAGACCCAGGTTCGAATCTCACCACAGTTGATTTGTTGTCAGGAAGGAGACTTCCTGATGTTATTGTACTGGAGGGGGGGGGAAACGATCCCAGCGTGTGGCGCCTTTGGAAAGTGCCTGGAAACCACACCATGGGTCGACCCAAGTCTTGTGAATGAAATTCGGTAGATGGAACCCTTGGGGGACCATCGATAGCTGTGCTAGCATGAAGTCACAAGTCATCGTGACTGAGGATTTGAGTGTGCTGGCCTTGTACAGACTGTTGATCACGCTAGATAATACACTCTTTCCCAGAAATTCTAACTAAGGTTGCTCAGCATAGTTGTAGTATAAACCATAGGTGGACACTGTGGATGTTAAACAAGCATAAATGTGCCTGAGCAGGCATCTGCAATAGGGATTGGCTAGCTGCCCTAGTTGATGGATATCCTCAAATAAGAGTAGCCAGCTATTATACACACACACACATATATATATATATATATATATATATATATATATATATATATATATATATGATTTATATTTTATATGTAAAATAAGTAGGGTTTAATATTTTTATTATATTTATTATTTTATTTTTAAAATAAACAGGGATTTAATGGTATAATGGTTAAAATAAATATATTAAACTAGATGAACCTAAAACTATATATAAAACAATTATTAATTTTTATTTAAAGTCAGGATTTATATTTTATATTAAACAAACGGAGTTTATCGAGTTTTTTTTTAAGTGGACCTAAAACCATAGAAAAAAAAAAAAAAAACACAAAGAAAAAAAATTAAATGCAAAAAAATATTTTGTACTTAAGATAGATGGGATTTATGTTTTATATTTAAAATAAATGGGGATTAATTGTATTTTTTTCTACATTAAAATAAACGGACATAAAAAAGAAAAAAAATTGTATATGTTCGCCATAAGTGAACAAAAAAAAAATTAAAAATAGGAAAGGTTATAATTTACAGTAAAAATTAATCTGGATCAAGATATTTCAATAGATATTTGTTTTTATGTATACATGTGACAACCAATTCATTTCTCGTGTTTAATAAGTTAGGATTATTTAAGTATCTTAAGATAACTAATTTTTCTACAAGGTATAAATTACTTCTATTTTTTCTATTGTAAGATTTAGTTTTTGCTACAATACCACACATAATAGTGGGTGTATTACCATCATTTTTTAATTGCCAGAAATGTTTGGAGAGAGCAATGATGCCTATATACCTTACATAAAGTCATTTGATGATGATAGAAACAAAACTTCCAAAGATTTTCAGTGGAACCAAAATAAAATCTGAAATTGTTACTGGAATGTAATTATTAAAATACACCTTTAAATGCCAAATCTAGATGCGTTGTCAGTGTTGTTGCTCTCATGTCACTAGAAGTTTTGGGTCTAAATAAACAACAGTCTCCTTCGATGGGCGACCTGACCGAATATGATTAGTATTCGGCCTGCACCTAGAACAAAATCTGCCACTAGCTTTAGGACGTGAATTATATAAGTTGCCCCAGTAAACAACAACCAATCAAGACTTCACTTGGGCTATTCGAAGTTATAGATTAGGTATGCATGGTTGTATTGATCTTCCTACATGCAGCCAAGATAGGGTGATTTTTGGAAGAATAGAAGAAAACCTCCCCTTTTAACTTCTATAAAATAACTTATTTGTTTGGTCTTTTTCTTTTCTTTTTTATTTTTATTCTTATTTTCTTTTCTTTTCTAAACGACACTTAATAAAACGTTTACAATAGAGAGATTAAAATGACAGACTATCTACAACTTTAAAAACTAAGAGAAAAATATTTAACAAAAATCGCTTAAAAATAAATTAATCAAACAATTTACATATTAAATACCAGTTAAAAAAAAACAACAAAAAAACGTGTAAATTTTAGATAAAATAAGTTACCGGAAGGAATTCGTTTAAAAACTAAGAGAAATGACATCACTAAAATTCCTCAAAATAAATGATCAAGATATTTACATGTCGAATAATAGTTAAAAAAATAGCGTGTAAATTTAGCTAAAAATAAGTGGCTCCTAAAAAAAAAAAAAAAAAAAAAAAATTATCCATGAAGGAAACTGAAAAGAAAAAAATTTTAAATTCCGTTTAAAGAAAAGGAAAGATTATTTGTAAGAATGTTTTTGTAATAAAATAAATCTTCTCGGAGGACCAGTAAGACGCAAAAATGAAGTCATCGCATATGAGACTGAATGCAAATCAAAAGATTGATTCTTGCAAGTTTCTCGTCATCTATATACACAAATTTCACATACATATATACTAATCAGCCTTAAAAGTATTTAGTGATGGCATTTATGGCGTATGTACATCTGCATTAGGAATGTTCTTATTTTGTGTAGTTTTGGGCCACTTATTAGCCCCATTTATCCACAACCACCTGGTGGCCTTTTCGACGGACTCCAGGATAATTTGAATCACCCACCTTCTTTTTTGTCCAGTTATCCCTAGGCTAGTAAGGGCTCGTATCATTGACTGTCCGGCGAACCCCCTACAGCCAATCTCAACAGGGAAACAATGAGTATGCCATCCTTTAGTTCTGCAATCATTTAAGAGTCCATCATATTTACTGTACTTTCTCTCAAATGCCTCTTGCATATGCTCCTCCCATGGAACAGTTAACTCCAGCAAAATAATCTGTTTTGTGGCATCTGAATAAATGATTATATCTGGATGGAGTTTGGAAGATGATATATGTGTTGGGAATTTCAATTGTTTCCCGAGATCGGCTCACATCTGCCAATCCGACGCGGACAATAACAATGAATTGGATCCTGCAACCTTCTTACTCAGCTTTGCACCTGCTTTAACGAGACGGATAGCTCTTCTTTCTGGGATGAGTTTATTGCTCTGCAAAGCTTCAGCAATAATGAGTGTTATCACCTCTAAAACCTTGTCATGACGCCACCAATGTATGCTAGCTTGGTATACACTATTATCAGTCACACACTGACTGTTTAAAGGACAGCTCATATTTTTTCAGCAGTTGCATTTATTTTTAAAATGTTGCTATTATTGCTGGACATATATTTATGTAGTATAATATTGTTATGTTGGGATATTGATTTTTCAATGTTTTTAACACAGATACAGCTGATCTTTACATTAACATCAAGAAAATGATTAGAGAACTAGAAAGGATGATTATAAAAATAAATAGATATTATATATCTATATTATTTAATAAAATATACAAAGAATAAACAGCAATGTTAATGTGATTAATGACAAAGTCACTTCACTAACAAGGCTTAAGGAGACATTAAATTAATATCAATTCCTTGAATAATAAGATCCTTATATTTGAGTTGTCAGAAAGAATTGATTGCAAGTTAATGTCTCATTAAACCTTGTTAGTGAAGTGATTTTACCATTACCATGAAATGAAATATAAGCTGCACATATATATATATATATATATAAATCATAGGAAATGAATTAAATCTGACAAATATTTAATATATTTTCTATTTATGTTATTTTTTATGGATACACTTATTTAAGTAAATGCTCTGTTCAAATTCATATATATATTTATTAGCTATAAATATAGCTAATTTTTCATATATTATTATTGACTAAGTACTCCAGATTATAAATTTAAAAAAAGAATTTTTTTTTCCCTACATTTTAAGAAAATACATTGTATGAAATGTTTAATTTTTTTTCTTGCATAGTGGGGTCAATTTACATAGCAAACTGAACTCCCTTTTATAAAATTTAATAAAAAATTCTTATTTGGCAAGACTACTTTGGTAACCATGTGGGAGGACTGCCAGTTATTCAAAACCCAATTTGTTAGTCACTAAGCCATACATATTACTTTAAAAGACAGGAAGATTTCAATGTGATTCTGACATGAAGGAAACATGAATTTAAATATGAGAAAGTTGATGTTTAATAAGGACTTCTTCAACCTCACATCAAACCTTTCATCCTTCACTGAAAATATGCAGACAATTTTGGCAGGGAGAGAGAAAGACAAATGGAAATAATAAGCACAGCTGTTTTTTAGCGTTGGCCACTTTTCAAGATTTCTTTTGGCATTCAGTACCATTTATTCTTGGTACTGTCTACCATTAAATCTTTATTTTGAGCATCAACTGCTTTTCAGTCTAAATAGATAAATTTTCAGCCTTGTTTAGCATTGCCCACTGACTTTACTGCTACTCCATCACTTAAATTTGGCTGCTTTTTATTTGTTTTTATTTGTTTTTATTTATTTATCTAGTGATAGGGAAAAATAATTAAACATAAAATTTGTTTTAATAAATGTGGATTCAAACAAGAAAGGATTGCATTGGTTAGGAATTAAAAGCAGTCTCCCTTTTTTCTAGTTTATTATTCAATTAATTCATTTAAATTTTACCTTGGCACTTATTTTTAAAATATTTTTAAGACAATTCAGGGGGGATAACTATAAAATTTGCCGAAATTACCTCCCTTGTTTAGACCGAGATTTTATTGCATTAAATTTTTGTATATTTTATCTAGACTGCGGTAGTTCGGTACCAAGACTCCGACAGATAGTAAGATCCGGAGAATAATGAACCGTAGACTTTAGATATCCCTCCAAAAATGTTTCATCAAGAAATTGACTTGATTTTAAAAATAAATTTAAAATTTTAAAACTTGTTCTTAAGATTTTTTAACTTTGGTTCAAAAGAAAAAAAAGTGTTCAAGTGCATGTTGAATATGGAATGAGAACGTTTCATTCATCTGTGTGTGTGTTTAAGTATAAATTTCAGTATCTTTGAAACAAGGCTGTAAAAGTTCTGGTGGAAACATTTTTAGTTACTTTACTGCATGTAATCTGTAGCAGGCTTAATGTGTGATGCCTCTGAGTTAAGATTTCCTGTTTTTTTTTTTTGTTTTTTTTTATAGCCTTCTGGGAACTCCAAAAGGCTTAGGCAAAATTACTTCATTTTTTTTATACTTCTAATTAGTTAAAAGGTGTTTTTTTGAAACTGCATGATGTGTTCTCTAGTAAGTCTGTTTCTAAAGATACATGATTGGTAATTTTTACACAACTTTGAACTGATGTTCACTCTTTATGAATTACTGGCTCTTTTTACATTTTTTTTTTTTTTTTTTCAATCAGACTAAACCTTATTCTTAACTTCCATAAACAGAGAAGTTTTGCTGATTGTGGGTCAAATCTGAACAAAGTGAGATAAAATTGACAAGTCGACATAAGGTCAGTTTTCTGGTTGGCCAATTACACAAAGAACATTTTCTTTCTTTTTTTAAACTAAAATTCACCCAATACAAGGCTCGAGAGCCAGTGAATGTTGAATTTTACTGGATGTGATGTGTGATACGAGGAAATAAAAATTATAAGAATAAGGTAGATAGATAATGATTGACCCTTGACCTGAAAAGGTTAAAATAGTAATGTTTAAGGAAGCATCCATGCTGGAGTCTGCTCCACAAAGTAGCAGTTGTCAAAAAAAAATGTCCGAGTGGAACTTCTTCCTTACAATTGGAATATGGCATGAACAAGAGTTTGTTTTTTTTTTTTTTTTTTTGCTTTTAATCATTTTAGCAAGATAATAAAGTCACAAAGATGCAAGGGCTTATTGAGCGTAAAAGAATAATTAAAGAGAGAGACAACAATAAAAGAACATAAATTAAGACAAAAGATAACGATTTATATGGCATTTAAATCTTTGAAAAGAAAGAGGCCAAAAGAGAGTTCCATAAGAAGCACAATAGAAGAAACTATTAGCATAGAACTTATGGTTCCATCTCTCGCCATTTCAACTGTAAAATGCTGAGACGCAGCTGTCAATTTATTAGTGTTGAAATTTGTAAAGCCAAGGTAGCAAAGAGGAAAGCTCATTGAACAACATTCATGAAAGTAATAAGAAAAGAGGGTCAGGGAAGCTATGTTCTGGCAATAGGAAAGTGACTGAAGCTGAGATGCCAGATCAGGACCGATAACATTGAAGATTTCACTCCACAGATGCAGTACAGCATGTCCTAGTAGTAGAAGTTTGAACTGATGAAACTAAAGTATGAAGCTCCTCTGAAGATTTGCCATGAAAAGACAATAGAGTAGTGAAAGGATTGCAAGGTGCCATCTTTGAAAAAAAAGGCTGCAGAGTGGAGAATAAGTCATCCCCTTCAAGGCTGCAGAAATGATTCTGAACTCTGCTGAGGATGGCAAGTGAGTATTGAGCAGCTCCAGTCCAAAGAATCCAGCAATGTTACACACAGTCCAAAACAAAAAAAAAAAAAAAAAAGAAATTGATAGTCAATCTTAAAAATATAATTAAAATTTTAAACCTTGTTCTTAAGATTTTTATTTTTGTTCAAAAGAAAAAAAGTGTTTGAGTGTGTGTTGTTACAGTTTTTTGTGTATAGTATATAACTAGTGAGCCAGTTCGAATGACACGACTCACTTTATAGTCCTCAAATAGAAGGTTAACCAATCAGAAGCTGCAGAACATTCTATCCGTCGTGTATAAAGGCGGCCATTTTTGTTTACCCTACCTGAATGACCAGTGCCAATTTGTCAGGCGAAGATGACAAATTGCTACTTTGCTGCGATATCCACTAACCTGAACTACGCTTTCCTACTGTCTCCGAAATATTCACTGCTAACCTCTGGATTCTATACTCGAAGACGACCGTCATAAAATGTCTAACATTGGTTATGAGCACAGATCACGATTATATTTTGACGGGAATGAATCGAGATATGAATTATGGGAGACAAAGTTTTTAGGCTACCTCAGAATACGAAAACTCCATGACATCATCCTTTGCAAAGTCGACCAGGAGGGGGATGATGATTTTATGGAAAGAAATGCGACCGTGTTCGCTGAATTAATACAATTCCTGGATGACCGGAGTTTGTCTTTAATAATGAGAGAGGCCAAAGACAATGGCCGGAGAGCTCTACAGATTTTGCCTGAACACTACTTGTCAAAAGGTAAGCCTAAAATTATTGCTTTATATACAGAACTAACCGTATTAAAGAGACGAGAAAATGAATTTATAACCGATTACACCATCTGAGCGGAGAATGTTGCAAATGCCTTAAAAATTTCAGGTGAGACTATCTCAGATGGGCTGCTAATAGCCATGGTTTTGAAGGGTTTGCCACCGACATTCAAACCATTCACGACAGTTATAACTCAAAAAGATAAACAACTGACTTTCACTGAGTTTAAGATGGCGTTACGTAGCTATGAAGAAACTGAAAAAATGTGTAACCCCCAAAATCAAGGTAATAACGTAATGCAATTGAGAACGTCATTTAAAAAATTCAGAAAACCAGTTCCTCAAACTGATCAGACTAGGAATTATGATATTAAGAACAAGGGCTTTAAAGACAATTATTACAAGAATTATAAAGGAAGAGACATTAAAAGAAATATCGTTTGTTTTCGTTGTGGTAATGTCGGCCATGTCACATGGACATGCAAATTTTATACATGGAATGACTATTGTAAAAATGGAAAGACTTCTTTGAATGGACATACATATGCCTTTTTGTTTGGATTGGGTGCTGTGGCCAGTAGTTATAATTCTTACCTGGTCGATACGGGTGCGACAAATCATGTAATTACAGATGAAACAAAATTTACTAATTTTGACTCAATTTTGAGCCCGACTCACATTTTATCGAATTAGCTGACGGGACCAGAGCTAATAATTTAGTTTTAAAATGAGGTGATGCCTGTATTTATCTACAAAATACTAAAGGAAATATTTGTAAATGTTTATTAAAAAGGGCTTTATATATTCCTAAATTTAAGCAAAATATTTTTTCAGTTCAGTCTGCAATTAAAACTGGCATTAAAATCAATTTTCATCGAGACAATTCAAAGTTAATATATCAAGACGGAACTGAATTTAATATACAGCAAAATGGACGTTTGTATTATTTGAAAAGTATTAAGTCTGCGAAGACAGTCACGCACGACTTAAGAACTTGGCATAAAATATTAGGCCACTGTAATAATTCGGATGTTAAAAGATTACAAGAACACGTCACTGGAATGAAAATTACACTTCCAAAGGGTTTACAATATTGTGACACGTGTATTAAAGGTAAAATGACGAAATATAGAGAGCGGGGTCGGATCCCAAAAGCAACATATATCTTGTTCAGAGTTTATTGCGACTTAGCGGGTCCAATTTCCCCAAAGGGTATAGACACCTATTCATATGTATTAAACTTTGTTGACGAATATTCAGGACTTATTATGATATATTTTCTGAAAAACAAATCTGATACCCTGCAAGCTACAAAAATCTATTTATCCGATATCTCCCCGTATGGAAAAGTAAAAATAATTCGGACAGATAATGGTGGAGAATTTACTTCTGATGCTTACAAAAACCTCCTAATAAATGAAGGCATTAAACATGAGAAAACCTGTTCTTATTCTCCACACCAGAACGGAGTCGCTGAACGCAATTGGAGGACACTTTTTGAAATGGCTAGATGTTTGTTAATAGAATCTAAGTTACCCAAAAATTTGTGGGTTTATGAGTTAAATACAACTGATGAGGGAAGGGGGTGTAAATTCCGCAAAGTTGAACGAGGAAAAAAAAAAAAATCAGACGCAAATCTTGAGTTAAAAGAAAATTCAACTGATGAGGGGAAGTGGGGTGCAAATTTCGCGTTATCTGACAAGAAACAGAAAAAAGCCAGATTATTTTGAAATGGGTCAATGTAATTTTTGTAACATCGACTGTTGCTATTTGGTACAAATGTATCCCAAAGAACTATCAAGAAGCCATACATTCTGTCAATTCCAAACGGTGGATAGCTGCCATGCAAAAAAAAAAAAGAAATTAAATCTTTAGTATCAAACGACACGTTTGAATTAAAAAAGGGCCCCCAGAGGATAAAAATATCATCGGCAGCCGTTGGGCTTATACTGTAAAGCGAGCTGAGGATGGATCGCCAGTGTACAAGGCTCGTTTTATAGCTAACGGATTTTCATAGATATATGGGGAAGATTATAAGCGGGAGGGGGGGCGACTTATGTAGAAGCCTTAAGTCTTAATTAGAATTTTGATGCAAAGGGGCGCACATTATGATATGGATATACATCATATGAATGTTAAAGGAGCTTACTTTTGAATGCTGTCATCAACTATGAAATATACATGGAACCACCAGAAGGTTTTGAAGAAGTTGATAATTATGTATGGAAACTTAAAAAGTCACTATATGAACTCAAAAAGAGCGGAAGAACATGGAATAATTTAATCCATTCTTATTTAATTGGACAATAATTACAATCTCCGCAAGTTGACCCATGTCTATACACGGGAACATTTAATAATGAAATATTGGTAATTCTGGTTATTTGGATCGACGATATGTTAATTGCATCAAAGTGTGAGGCAGCTCTATTAAAAATCAAGGATTCCCTAGAAATAAGTTTTAAAATGACCGATTTGGGTCGACTATCATGGTTTCTTGGTATACAATTCGAATTTGAAGGCAACACTATTACAATGAATCAATCTAGATACATTGAAAGACTTATCTAAATTCAGCATGCAAAATTGTAAAACGAGAACTACTCCATGTGAAATGGATTTAAACACAATTATGAATAAGGAAAATGGTATAGCGGTGTGTGAGAAAGAATACAGAACATTGGTCGGAAGTCTTATTTACGTGATGACATCAACCAAGCCAGATATCTGCTATACGGTTACTAAGTTATCCCAAAACTTAAATAAACCGGGGACTGTGCATTTAATGAGGGCTAAGCATGTATTACATTATCTGAAGGGGACTAAGAGTCGGTGCCTAGTATTTTGACAGTCAGATAAACCATTAAAATTGGAAGGATTTTGTGATACTGATTGGGCCAACTCACCAGACTGTAAGAGTATAACAGGCTATTGCTTTAAGCTAGCAGACAGTAACCCAATAATCAGCTGGAAATCGAAGAAACAGCGAATGATTTCACTTTTTACTTGTGAAGCTGGATATATTGCATTGTCAAAAGGAACACAAGAGGCTATTTTTCTTAAATTACGGATAAAACAATTATAATACTGGCAATAACTGAGCCAATAATTATTTACTGTGACAATCAGGGCAGTATTGCTTTGGCTAGAAATCCAATAATACATCAAAGATCAAAGCATATCGATATAAAATATCAGTTTGTCAAGGACCAAGTACAAAAGAAAACAGTACAAATTGAATACGTTCAATTGGGAAATAATATGGCGGATTTATTTGCAAAACCAATTACAAAATTGAAATTATGAGCTTTTCACTTCTGCCATATTTGGTACTGACCTATAAGGTCCTCATTGGTCCTGGGCAAGATGTAAAACTGCATCCATTAAGTCCCTATAAGGTCCTTATTAGTCCTGGGTAGGACGTAAAACTGCATCCATTAGTCAGTTCAGTTTTTGGCATGAATGAGAATCCTCATTTTTCGAGGTATAAATGTAAATAGTCCTACTTTTAGCCGCAATCCTCTTCTAATGACACTCAGGATCACTCTAACCCGGAGTGATAGTAACTGTTTAAGTGGGTCCCAGCTATGGGTAAAGTAAAAATTCTTTCCACTTTTTTGTGGTGATCACAACCTAAACTTATTGCTAATGTTTTGATATGACTAATTTTTTGTGGATATTAATTTTCTTAAAAAAATAAAATAAAATAATAAAAAAAAAAAATAAAAAAAAATAAATAAAAATAATAAAATGTATTTTATGAATGCTAAAAAAAAAAAAAATATATAATTTTTGGAATTAAAGTATTTATTGACTACTAATATTTTGAAGGAAGATTCCATAATATACCCAAAATAAAGGGGGTGTTACAGTTTTTTGTGTATAGTATGTAACTAGTGAGCCAGTTCAAATGACACGACTCACTTTATAGTCCTCAAATAGAAGGTTAACCAATCAGAAGCCGCTGAACATTCTATCCGTCGTGTATAAAGGCGGCCATTTTTGTTTACCCTACCTGAATGACCAGTGCCAATTTGTCAGGCGAAGATGACAGAAGGAAGTACTACGCTCTGCTACTTTGCTGCGATATCCACTAACCTGAACTACGCTTTCCTACTGTCTCCGAAATATTCACTGCTAACCTCTGGATTCTATACTCGAAGACGACTGTCATAAAATGTCTAACGTGTTGAATATGAAATGAGAAATTTTAATTCATCTGTGTGTGTGTGTGTGTGTTTAAGTATAACTTTCAGTATTTTTTTTTTTAAGCATTTCACCCCAAGCAAGGCGGGAAGCCACTAGGACGCAAGGGGTTACAGAGAGTTGGAGCAAGATCAGATAGGAGTGATAGAGGAAAGGATGAGGAGAAGGATAGTAGACAGATCAAGACAACTGGAGATGTCGATTGACATTACATTTGAATAGTTGGAGATTATAGCTATCAGGGAAACAAGAAAATGGGAGGGAGTTCCACAGGCGAGAAGTGCGAGACATGAAGCTATTGGAGTAGAAGAGACGGCTACATTTAATAGTTTCAACAGTGAGAGGGTGAGAGCGGGCTGCCAGTCTCATAGGGCGCTTGAATTCATGAAGTCTGGGAACCAGCGAATACAGCTCCTTGGAGCAATTACCATGAAAGTATTTGTAAAAAAAGACAGAGAGAGCGACCGTAGATGAGATGCTAGAACAAGGCCAATTATATTGCATATCCGCCTCTAGATCTTATCAAGAACCCCGAGGCAAACAGACCATATATGGCAGCAATACTCCATGCAAAGGCGAATTGTTGATTTGTAGATCTGAAGGATTGATTCTGGTATCTTTGAAACATGGCTGTAATATTTTTCTGGTGGAAACATTTTTGGTCTAAAAGTTTTTTGTTTTAAATTTGTAAAGTCAATTTCAGCAACACCTTGCTTGAGGACCTAGTTATTTCAAGTGCTTTACACATGTAATGGGTTTCTGTCGACCACCTTCAGATCACTTTAATGTCATTTTTGCACCATTTGCGACATTTCTAATGTAATTCTAAATGTTTATACAGTATTATATGATATTCTGTCTTCTTAATTCTTGTTCTTTTATTGTCTTCTCTCCTCAATAGTAGTTTTTCTCATATTCTATAACACTCATTAACCCCTTGCATCCTAGTGGCTTATTGCCTTGCTTGGGGTGAAATGATTTTTTCCTTGATTTTAGCTGTTAAGGAGTTTCCTAATGACAAAGTTTATTATCTTACATCCACCAAGTTGAAACCCAACACAGGAATTGTTTTCATCTTTTAAAAATGAATGTCATGAACATGGCAGAAAAAAAACTTTCTAGACTAAATAGAACAACCTGACTCTTCTTCTAGCCATTTTAGTGATGTTCAATTGTATTTATAAAGCCGATTTACTGGATTAAAATACCCACCATGTTTTTCTTTTTTTAAATTTAAACATTTTTGCACTGATGTATATAATCATACAAGATTACTTACTCAGGACTTCCAGGCTCTCTGAAAACATTGTTTACAAGAATATGCTTCACTTACTAAACATAATTGAGATAATCGGCACTCAATCAACAAAACAGAAATATTACTTACTTTATATGGACTGGGTTGCAGGGCACGCTTATGATCCTGTCGTATGTGACACAAAGACGAAATTGTCTTTTCTCTCATCTCACGAAGAGTTGGTAAATTTTGTTGAACCTGAAGTATATAGTACAATGTTTAAGAAAATATTGTCCATATTTCTCTTTTAAAATTTCACTATCAGAAAATTCTATTAACCAGGGGAAGGTAAAACAGCGTTTGTTTTTTTAATATAAATAAGAACTTTGAATTATCTTATGAAAAGATATATATATATATATATATATATATATATATATATATATATATATATATGTAATTTAAAATATGTTTGGCCACTATATATAGAAAAAAGTTATTTAAAAAAAAATTAGATTATTTCATAACTTAAAAAAAAAATAGCTGATGAAAAGAACAATAAAAAGTGAACTCTGGTGGAAGAGATTTGAACATGACAGAATTATGTTTAATACTTCATCAGCCATGACTAATATGCAACAGAGACATTGATTGGCTAGCATAGACCAATCACCACCCTTCTAGATTGTATCACATTTTGAGATCTGCATAAACTACAATAGCTATGTCATTTTCTTCACTGGACATTATTAAGACATGGAAAGGACATTAGTCCTACAGGTCTATCTTACATCCACCAAGTTGAAACAAAAGAAATCCAACACAAGAATTATTCTCATCTTTTAAAAATTAATGTTATCCAGTTATTCTTAAATAATTTGATGAGTAGAATCACCTTGTGTCAATTAAAATTCTATTTCGAACATTCTAATACCTGCATTAGAGTCTCCAAAGAACCTAATTTTGGTGCATTGGTGCGTTTACAGTTTAATGCTGATTCTTAAATAATTTGATGAGTAGAATCACCTGGTGTCAATTAAAATTCTATTTGTGCAATAATAACTACGTTATTTGGTGTATTTCATGTTTTTCTAGTTTCTTATACAATTTGAACTCAGAACAAAATGTACTATTATTATTATTAGTATTATGATAATAATACAGAGAATACATTTGTTCAACAAATAAAAAGCATCTGCAGACAAACAAGAACATTATTTGTTTTTTTTGTTTTATTGATTTTAGTTGTTATGTTACAAAGTTTATCTATTATTATATTATATTATATTATTATATAAATAATTCCTATGGCTTTGTAAATAGACACAATATATATGCTAGGTAAGTAGGGGAGGGAATCCACTATATAGCACTGATACATATTTTACCCCATATCAGTATGGTATCAGTTTAAACTGACATCCCTCCCCTCCCCCCCCCGGTATGTTGTGAACATTTTATTTTAAGCTAATATTTTCTTCATTTCAGCTGAAAATGTAAAAAAATTTCAGTGAAATTTTCACTTTACCAAAATCATAATTGAGATATATGGTAGGTGTGGGGATAGTATCAGTTTAAACTGACACCAGAAGAATATAGGTTTATTGCTTGCTTTAAAAATGGTGGCAACAGGCGAGGGAGCCTGTCGCCACTGTGTCTCCTGCATGCATGCAAATACATGTAAAAGTATAGTAAAAAAAAAACAAAAAACGACTGTTGATGGGAAAACAGTTGTTAGTGCAGAAAATAAAATCGGCAAGCCAAGTATAAATTTTAGTTGAATCTGTGGAGCTCTCTTTATATTAATCCCCTTCCCAAAAGGCATGAATCCAACGCTCCCTTCCCACTAGCAACAGGTAAGTAACAAGGCAACTATGGAGAAAGCAATGCAGAAACTACTGCACTCATCTATAAAAGCAGTGATGACAATTTGCAGGTATTAAAGAATAGGAAACTGAGGAGAGTTGGTGATATTAGATTGGTGCAAAAATAATGATGTAATAATTTCGTTTTTTGACGTTAAAAAATACGTCAAAAAACGACATTATTACGTAATTATTTTTGCACCAACATAATATCCATGATATTTGAAAAAAAAAAAAAAAAAAAAAAAAAATACATACATATATATATATATATATCGTAAAGTAGTCATTCAAAGAATAAATCAATAAAGTTAATGCAATTGATGGCAAATTCACTTCACTAACAGATTAAGAAGGCATTAATATTATATATATATATATATATATATATATATATATATATACTAGCAGTAGAGCCCGGCGTTGCCCGGGGATGTAACAGTAAGAGATAGATCAAGTATCGACCATCATAAAGACTGAAAAATAAAATTGACAAAGATTATTATTTAAGGTTGACGGACACACATGTCTTAATTAGTTTTTTTTTTTGTTTTTTTTTTACGAATTGGTCAAACACAAACATTGTTTTCAATCGTTATGAGTCTACCGATTGAATAGAATTTTATTATAAACAATTGTCTTGTAAATGGAATTTTTAAAGCATTCTGAATGTAAAAAATAAAGAAAAAAGTGTGCAAGACAATAAGAAACACTACCTGCCAAAAAAAAGTGAAGTTTTGTTGAAATCGGTTGAAAAATGTAGGAAATCCGATCCTATATATAAAGGAACACACTCACACACAAACAACCTGGGTTTTATAATAAATATAACTCGATATGAGTTGTCCCCCTTTCATTCTTGTCATGCCTCTTAATCGTGTTTTCAAATTGATTTCATGCAAAAACAATTGTGTTTTTCCAATTTTTGGCGCTGTTAGAACCACTGCAAGGTAATTTTACGTAGTCCTGTGAAGTTTTGTTGAAATAGGTTGAAAAATGTAGGAAATCCAATCCAATATATAAATGTACAGACACACACACACAATCTGCGTTTTATAAGTAAGATAAATAAATAAAAACACACACTCACTTACCTTGCCATTTTTCCAATAAACTTTGTAAAGGGGCTCAACTCGTGTTGGCATTACATAAGCCCTCTTTGTTTCCTAGAAGAAAATATCAATAGAATTACTAAATGTTTGCTGGCAACTCTTATATGAATAAATTCTGACACTTTACACATAAGACGTCTACACACATAAATTAGCAAAATACAGTCTCCAAAATGGCTGATATCAAACACTCAACACCAAGTACTTTTCACTCAGCAACACCAAGTACTTTTCACTCAGCAACACCAAGTACTCCTCACTTGAGGACTGAGTTATTTCAAGCGCTTTACACAAGTAATGATTTTGTGTCGATCACCTTCAGATCACTTTAATGTCATTTTTGCACCATTTCTAATGTATTTCTAAATGTTTATACAGTTTATACATGTTCTTCTGTCTTCTTAATTCTTGTTCTTTTGTCTCCTCAACAGTAGTTATCCTCATATTCTATAACATTCAGTAACCTCTTGCCTCCTAGTGGCTTTATTGCCTTGCTTGGGGTGAAATGATTAAAAAAAAAAAAAAAACATAGAAAAAGTACAGCAGTATAATAAACAAATTTGAAAATCAGCTCAGTTTGCATACTGTAAATTCATTACATGTAAATTTTCATTTATTTTTCACTTTATTTATTTATATTCATTTTGAAGAAAGAAAAACAAAGGTTTTTTTTTTTACCACAAACAATACTGCTTAGATTATTTTTTTATATTTTATGAAATTTTATATTTATTATTTTATATTTTTTATTCTATGAGATTTTATATTTTTTATATTTTTTATTCTATAAGATTTTATATTTTTTATTTTTTACATTTTTTTATTTTATATTTTTTATTCTTTGAGATTTTATATTTTTTATATTTTATGAGATTTTATATTTTTTATATTTTATGAGATTTTATATTTTTTTATTTTATATTTTTTATTCTATGAGATTTTATAGCTGGTTGTACATCTAGGAAGTCATTAAAATTTTTGATTCTGGATGTTTTTTCAAAGTCCCTTAAGAAATGTTCAAATAAGGACCAGGATTGCAAATGTTATTCAGACCATGGTTATTGCTTTGATCCAATGATTTAAAAATGGTAGGTTTGCTGTTGAGAAAAGATGACAATCATATAACCTAGATAATTTTTTTTCCTTGAGCTTGAGAGAGAATTTCTTACAGTGCAAGAAACTTTGTGGACTTTGATATTGAAGAGATTTCAAGGCAAAAATTCTTGATTGTGAAATTGTGAAGTTCAAATTCCAGTCAAGTTCATTACATTCACTTACACACAAATATCCTTCATTCCCCCCCCCCAGCTATGGGTTAAAAAAAAAGAAAAAAAAATATTTTTGCAATCCCCAAAAATATGTTTCAGCTTTAACTAACCTTGAAAGGATTGATAAGCTGTAAAAGAAAAATCAATCATTTATCAGTATTGATTGCTTGCCAACTGTTGTATACACTGCGTGCCAAATTATTATTGAGGCAACTTTTTTTCTAATATTTCAAAAACCGTCCAATCAATTCACACAAAATTTTCACACAATGTTGTCAACACAGACCTGTGCAATCACTGAAATTTTCGTACTGATCTGCACAATGTAAACAAACTGGCGCCATATTTGTTATCAGCAGAGTGATTTGAGCGTGCCAAATTATTAGAAAAGTGTAAGAATTTAGTGAAAAGATGGGTCGTAAAAGCAGTTTAAGTGATGCTGAAAAGAAAACTATCACCTCAGAACTCTCAAAAGGTAAATCTACCCTAGAAATTTTTAAAATGATAGGGAGGTGTCATCAAACAGTGAAAAAGTTCACCGCCAACCCTACACAAGTACGCAAAAGGGCAGATAAAGGCAAGCCAAGGGTTATTTCACATTGTCTCATGTCACGACTTAAACGAGAGGCCACGAAGAACCCTGGACTTACCAGTCAAGAGCTTTTCAGTCGCATTGGGGATCCTACTGTGTCGAAAAGTACTCGGTGTCGGTATCTGAGGGAAATAGCAACAACAGTCAAACTTGTATCAAAGCCTCCATTGATGAGAAATCACATTCAAAATCGATTGAAATGGGCCGAGGACAATATGAAGATTGACTTTTCTAAAGTTTTGTTCAAAGATGAAACTCAAGCAACACTTGATGAGCCAGATAGATGGTGCAAAGGCTGGGTAATGAACGGACAGAATCGCTATCAGCGTCTGAGACACCAACAAGGCAGTGGAGGCATAATGATCTGGGGTGGTATTATTGGAAAAACATTAGTGGGCCCATGGAGAGTACCAGATGGCATCAAAATGACTGCTGATGCATACATAGCGTTTATGAAAGAGCATCTTGAACCATGGATGAAAAGATAAAGAGTTGGCTTCAGAAAGGCAATTGTTATTATGCAAGATAATGCTCCCTCACATGCTGCTCACAAGACGACTGAATATTTGAAACAGTTAGGCTTCGATGGACCTCGAAAAATGAAGTGGCCAGCAAATTCTCTGGATTTGAACCCAATCGGAAACCTTTGGAGCATCATGAAGCGAAGACTGTATGCCAACGAATGACAATTCAGGAGCAACGCTGAGTTGTGGGAAGCAATTCTTGACATATCTTGCAGCATTACAGCAGATGACATCCTACAATTAACAAATTCTATGGATCGTCGACTTCTTCAAGTAATTTCAAAACTGGGAAAGCACATTCCCTATTAATTTGTTTAAAACTGTGCCTTTGTTTGTATCTGTTATTTGTTTGATTATCTTATTTATTAGGTTCTTTTGATCATAAACATTCACGTGCAACATTAATAAACGTTTTGTTTGCTCAATTCTGGGAATTTTAGTAAACCTTTCTAATAATTTGGCATGCTCAAATCACCGTGCTGATAACAAATGGCGCCAGTTTGTTTACATTGCGCAGATCAGTACGAAAATTTCAGTGATTGCGCAGGTCAGTGTTGGCAACATTGTGTGAAAATTGTGTGAATTGATTGGACGGTTTTTGAAATATTAGAAAAAAAGTTATCTTGATAATAATTTGGCATGGAGTGTACATTGGCATCCTTTTAACAAAGAATTTCTTTATTGATGTGTTCCTCATGTACATCTCTTTCACTCCTGTTATCAGTCAGCCATGAGCTTTGCTTCCAAAAGAGAGCTCTCCTCAAAATATGAACTTTTCAAAGAATGAGTCTTAAAGCTCATATGTCCTCCATTACTTGACTGTATTTTTTATACACTTGGCACTCCAAGTGTTTTAATGTGACATCATAATACGAGAGAATGTACACGTTAATATTCTTTTTTTTTTTTTTCCTTTTTAGAGAAGAACCTTCATTTGCTTACACTATATATATCTGTTATGGAAAAAGACAATAGGAAAACTGTAGTTTTAGCCAATGCGTTTCGTCCAATGTGGACTTTTTCAAAGCAAAAACACAAAATGAATTTATTGAAACAAATCCATAAAAAACAAAACGTCGTTAGCAACTAGAATTTAGAAACGCATATTCATATATGGTCAACTGAAAAATTACATCATTCACTTTTTATGTTTGAAGAGAATATTTTCACATGCAGAAATATTGTTTGTATTGTGTTGACGGATTCAACCATTTTCTTTTGATTTCTTGATTTATTTGTGTACATTAGTTTTTTTCCTCAAATCACCATTCCTAACAGAATCACTTCTCTCCCAAGCCAACGTACACAACAAATATATTAAAAAATCAGAAGAAAACTGTTGAATCTGTCAAGACAACAATACAAACAATATTTCTACATGGGAAAATATTCTCTTCAGAAAAAATATTTGCTTCAAACAAAGTGATGGTTTCCATGTGGGATACAGGTTTGATTCCTGTTGGAGAACACATATCTTTTACAAAATTTCTTGTACATTCAGGACAGTAAATTTAATTAATACTATTTAATTAAAAACAGAGCATTTTTTGTATCCATAAAAGTAACATATAAACAGAAAATATATTATACAATATATAAATGTTTAAATCTTGACTGGTTATAGGAGGCACGGTGAATAGCGGCTCGGATTGAGGAATCAGAGAGCAGAGTTCAAATTCCACTCGAATCCATTGAATTCACTTACGTGCTAACACCCTGGGGAAAGATATGAATCATCATCTCCCACCAACTATGGGTAAATAGCAGGACAGACCAGGTTGTATAGTTTGGGTGGCAACCCGTCTAGGAGAAGGACAACTCTGAATTCAAAATCTGTGGAGGGTTGTTTAGGGACCTTGTGGCATACTGTGCACCAGTTCTCTGTATTTGGCTCTTCCAAAAATTGTGGTTGGTTCTGCACAAGCCTTCACCATTATAATCAAATGTCCTGTGCGGGGTGGGTAATCTGGCCGTTTCTAGGAACCGAGTTGCTTGACCCTCATATGTCAAAATCGACAGGAGTGTCCAGTATAATTAAGTAAGGAAGGATGTGGAGAGGAGAAGAAAATAATTAGCAAAGCCAATGAAATAGGCTGCAAATTTACTTTCATTTTATTTCTAAAATTTCCCATATATATATATATATATATATAATCTGCCTCTGGCTCTTCACATCATTCAGATGAGCTTCCCATTCTCTCACTCTCTCCACCCCTGCCTCATGCACCCTGTCTGCCTCTGATTGATTCACACTCTGCCCATCTCATTTCATTTTTACTTACTTGGAATGGGTGACGACAAAACACCCGTTCTTCAGCCTTTGGCGGATTTTCATTGTCTCTCATTAATACATCTACTAAGGCTATGTCTACATGGAAGACAGAACAGTAAAAGTTACACACACCAAGTGACTTTTAATAATAATAATAATAATAATAATAATAATAATAATAACAACAACAACAACAACAACAATAATATTAATAATAATGAATATAATAATAATATTAATAATTATGATAATATTGATATTAATAACAATAATGACAATAGTAATAATGATAATATTAATAATAATGACGATAATGACAATAATAACAGTAATAATAATGATAATATTAATGATGATGATGATAATATTGATAATATTAATAACAATAATAATAATAAGAGTAAATAATAGTAATAATAATAATAATGACAATAATAATTAATGCAGGGAGTCTTTTTACCAATCAAATATTTTTCCTGACATCACATATACTTTCCCAAAAATGGTGTCTTCACTAAATATTGTCAAATTTCATGAATAGCTTCGAATGTGAATCAGTAAAATATTTTTAAATTACATTCAATTCCTGCTGCTCACTATGCACTAAATTTTTAAATCCTTGTCGTAAACCCGCTTTCTATTTTTGCATATCTGCTGAATTCATATTCTATCCGTATGCAGGTGGTTTGTTGCCAGTACAGGTTCAGGATTATTCTAATATCCTAAGAAGGCCACAGAGAGTACAGGCTGAAATACTGTGATCAAAAGTAGCAGCAGTGCTGATAAGAGTCTAAACATTTAACAGAACAAGGACAATACTTCATGAAACGCTAAAATGAACACAAAATTAATGGTTTTAATCAAAACTAAAATGAGGAATATTACCTGAATAATTCATAGAACACAACATATCAAAAATTCTGCTTGTAAAACATAAAATCATCTGAAAGCACCCCCGCCCTTATCCTTCAGGAGAGTGACTCAATATGACTTTTCAGGCTAACATTCTTGGCTGACATGAAGTGGAAATACTATATTGAATCCATTGCTAGGTCAGCTGCTAAGAAAGTCGGTTCTCTGTGTCGTGCAAGACCCTTGATAAAATCCAAAGCGGCAGCAGCAATATTATTGGTCCTGACCTGGCATCTCAGCTTCAGTCACTTTCACACTACCATAAAGTTGGTTCCCTGTGCCTTTTCTATAAACACTTTCATGGTAATTGTTTGGATGAGCTCTTCACTATGGTACTTAGACTTTATAAATTTAAGCGCAGTACAAGACTGGCATCAAGATCTCATCAATTTACAGTTGAGTTGGCTAGATGTAACTGTAAGTTTTATGCTGTTTCTTTTCTCCCACTTCTTGTGTGTGGAACTCTTTTATAGCTTCATGCTTTCCAGCCAACTTTGATATTCAAAAATTTAAATGTAATGTCAATCATTATCTACTGTCTTCATTCTTAAGTTCTGTTCTATGGACAATATTTGTTACTCCGCACAGGGGTTAAACTGACATCCCAGCCGGTTCAGACAAATTCAGACCAAGTAGCTAAATTTAAGCTTGTTGTTTTTCTCTAGTGAGGGGAAGACTTTCAGTTACCTGGTGAATTCTTGTCAGAGTAATTCAGGAGTGAACAGACTTTATACTGCCTGGATAATATCCCTAAAATAATTTAATATGCATTTTGTTTGTTCTTACATTGTCTTCAGGAAGCACCCACAAGAAAAAAAAAAGAAAGTCGATCAGCTAAAACAATGTCGGTTGTCAAGTGAGTAGTGGCTTTACATACTTCTTTCTGACCCCTTCTTTGTGCTTGTCGTACCTGTTCATCCATCCATCTATTTACTTAAATTTGTCAAATAGGTTACTTGATACTTTGTAAAAAGTTGGGTTCTGTTTTGACTTCATTATTGTTTTAGTATCAATGCAGGGATTCTAAACTTTTCCAGGTCCTCAGCTTTTAGACTCAACAATATCTGACCACCGGACGTCATTTGCTAATTGTCCTCGTTAGACATCAAGTTAACATGATTACAATTGAACTAGAAACAAATCTAGATTGACTATTGTCAAAAGGCAAAATATATTGACTTATTTTTCTTTGTCTTAAAGAAATTGCAAAATTTCCTTGTCTGTTGGATTTGACATGCAATATTTCAATTACAAATGACATTTCCTTGTATATTATTTATTTAAAAAGATGCTATATGTACATTATATGCATTAAGTGCTATTCTATGGACAATACTTGTTACAGCCTCTAGGTAATAAAAACTAATGCTTTGTTGGATTAGCCTATCTTCCCTGCTGGTTCAGATGAGTTCAGCCCAAGTAGCTCAATTTAAGCTTGTTTTTCTCTAGTGAAGGAAGAATTTTAGTTGCCTGGTTAGTTCTTGGCAGAGCAGTTATTTTCCAAGTGTATCTTAAATGTGGCACAAGGCCGAAAGTATGGGGCACCCAGTGAGGATCAAACTCGCTACCCAGTTGTAATTGTTCTAGCAAGACAAGCTTGCTAACCATTACACCACCTTGAGGTGCCCTAGTTCTTGGCAGAGTAATTCAGGCATGAACAGACTTTCTGTTCCCCAAGATAAATTAACATTCCTGATTACTCTTCTAATGCTCTCACACCTTAATAATGGTTCTGTTTTTTTAATTCTTTCACACTCAGTCACCCTCTTGTGTCTTAGTGGCTTTACCACCTTGCTTGGGGTAAATTCAACCGAATAAAATAAAATAAAATAAAATAAAAAAAGCTGTACTTAAGTGTAACAAAGTAAAGACTATCAGAGACATTCATTTTCAATTATTTTATTGAAACATTTTACTTACCATCCGCTCCAAATAGACGATAGGCACATTTCTTTCCAGGAATACTGATCTTTTCTGGTTCTTCGCTCAGCTTAATTCGAGGAATACCATTAATCTCAACAAGCTGCAAGGAAAAAAAACAAAGTTATAGGGAGATCACTAATAATTTTGAATTTTATTGGCACAGAAGGTGAAGTTGGTGAGCCAAATTCAAATTCTCACCTTAACTGTTGCGTTCACTTTCATAATAATGCCATTGGGAAAGGGATGACTCCATCTTTTATAAGCTTTCTAGCCACAGGTTAAATTATATGAAGGACCAGGCTTTCTAGTTTTAGGCAGTTGACAATCAAGGATAACTCTGAATTCCAAACTGTGAAGAAAGCAAGAAACCAATCCCCTATCTAAAGGGAATGGGAAACCACCCACTTATCTTTCCCATGAAGTCATGCCAATTCTCAGATAAAGAAAAGGACACTGTGGAGAGCCATGATTACCTACATCCTAAATGGAGAAGGAAAACTGAATTCCAAACCATGGAGAAAGGAATGGGAAACCAATCCCCTATCTTTCTCAAGAAGTTATGGTAATTCACAAATAAGAAAAAAAGGACACTGTGGAGAGCCATGATATCTACATCTGGAAGAGATATAACATAAAAAAAGGAAAAAAACTCAGCAGCAACATTATTTTTATTAGATAAATGATTGTCGACCATCTCTATTAATTTTGTTTAATACTTACTTTAATCTTTAATTTTTTTTTTCATTTATTTCTGACCTTGCACCAACTGCTCACCACCATAAACTGATGGACTAACTTGTAATAAAAAGCAAGAAACCAAGGTAAAAATAACTACAGCAAAATTATTGATCGTTAAATGTAGTTTCATTCTCTTTGAAAATGCTATTTTTTTTTAAGTTTCTCTTTCCTTTGCTTCATCTCTTGAGATGATGACAAGAGTCAATGGCGTTTTTTTATAAAACTTTCCCCATACAAAATCCAGAACTCATCACACAAAGCATGCTGGTCTCCATAACTAAAAACCCCCTCAACACATACAAGACAGCAGTGCAAATATTAATGTCTTAAAGCATGCACCTATTTAATTATTGATCAATACACAATTTACAAACATTCACTAAGCAATAAAACTCAGAGAGAGCAATATCTTAAATCTCTTGGCTTGTCTTTGCCAAAAAAAGATCTTGGAAGGGGGCTATCTACATCTGTTGGCTGACCTGTCCAATGTGGGACTGGCAAATTTGGTGGCAGGAGAAGGTTTGGTTTGGGCTTGCTGCATGGTCACATTTTTTTTTTTCTCTCTCCTTTTTCTTGCCTGTCAGATCAGCATTGCATCTGTCTTGCCGACTACAGTTAGGTTGGGACCAGTGATGACAGCCATCAACACGACAAACAAGTGCTGAAGGATTTCTTCAGAGCAGCTTTGTATCTCCATTTGGTCATCTCATTGTCACGGTATCAAATGGAAAATTTTACTAAGTTCAAATAATAAAGCATTCACAAAAAAATAAAATAGTAAAAAATAAAAGTAAAAATAATTGAAACCAGATATCTAATCTCTAAATTTCTTCCAAGGGAATTAGATTTTTTTTAAAAATACCAAAATTTAATCAATACAATGCTTGAGAGCCACTCAAGGTAGAGAGTTTCGTTTGAAATGGTCGTAATAAATGAGGTGTGTGATATGAATGAAAGGTGGCAGGAAGGGAAGATGATGAGGACAAGAATACAGTGTAACCCGGATATAAGAGAAACCCGGATATAAGAGAGATTTTATCTGGTCACAAGAACTCTCTTATATCTGGGTTACACTGTATTATTTTGATTTTTTGTTTACAGCTTATCAACCCTTTGTAGGTTATTTAAAACCAGAAAAGATTGAAGAATTTATTGAAGATAATGATTTACAGATACAAGTCTGACTAATTAACCTATAGCAGGGGGAGGGAAGGCGGATTCATACCTTTCTCAAAGGTATTTGCACAGAAGTGAATATAATAAAACTATGTAAAGTTGAAACTTCACTCCCCAATTAACAATTCCGAGTCATTATCCATTAGACCATCTGCCCACCCAAAATTACAGCATCTGCTATTCCTAAGTGGTCACCAACATAGGCACTAACCAAGCTCAGACTTTCTTAACTTGGGTGAAGTTACAATTGTTAAATATTAGTTTATCAGATTATTAATTTTTTTTTTTTTTAGAGAAGTCTATTTCTGCTCTGACTTCCTCAGTTTGACCTTTGTGGTCAGATACAGGACAAAACAAAGGAAGTCGATTTTGACTAGTTGAACTAGCATGGGAATGATATAGAAAGATTTTTCAGGTAGTTGCTTCCAATATATCAAACATTTTAGATGTGCCTTCCATTTGTGCCTGGAAGTGGCTTCCCAGTGGGAGTGAGAGAGCAACCCCACTGGCTAGTTAGAAATGTACACGTTGACATGTTTAATAAAATGTTCTAAGTTTAAAATTCCCTTTGTTGATGTATTTCATCTTTGGACTAAAAAACATTTTGCCACCCGTCTGAGAGAAGATATACAACATCGTATTAATTGACCCCATCGCCCAAGAGCTCTCCAGAACGAAAATGAAAACTGAATTCCAAACCATAGAGAAAGGAATAGGAAACCACTCCCCAATCTTTCCCAAGAAGTCATGGCAATCCATAGATAATAAAGGAAAGGACACTGTGGAGAGCCATGATTGCCTACATTCTAAATGGAGAAGGAAAACTGAATTCCAAACCATGGAGAAGTTTACAAATTTTTTCTATAAATGCAGAAACAAACCCAAATACCATTTTCATATTTGAAATCCTATTTTGTCCATTTTTTATTCGTTTTATATGACATATTAATGCTTTTGTCGCAGAAGAAAATATAAAATGAGTTTGAAAAGTGTTAAACTTCACTCCTCTACAAACATTTAATTTTTGATGTATGGCACAAGGCAATCAAAAGATGACAACATATGTAAAACAATAACAAAATATTTATACAGAAATAATACAATTATTAAGAATAAACTGTTTAGAATATTTAGTTGACCTAAGTTTCAAAGTTCAGTAATGTTAATTGAACAAATAAAAATATTTTAAAATGTTCCTTCAAAACTGTTTTTTTGGTACAGAAATTTCTCAATGTAAAAATAAGAGTTGCTTACCCTTAACTACAAAATTAATTATTTGTAAACTGTTCTTTGAGAGATAGGGGTTTTTTGGGGGTTTTTTATCGGGTCTCACAATGAAAGGAGTTTGTTTTTTTTAGAAGAAATGTTCTTTGTAAATTAGTTAAATGTTTTGTGTAATATGAATATTATGAGAATGTGTTCAGTAAAATTGAACTTTGAATATTTAGTCGATGTTTCAAGAAGTTTCTTTTTGATACTAAATAAAATTTAGTTTTTGTACTTCTGAAAATAATTAAAATAAATCTTGCTGCTAAAGGAAAAGGTTCACGAAAGTGCAAAATTCCGTTAAATAGAAGTGAACGAGAAAGTTTCTTGAATTATGTCCTGAAGAGCCGAAAATATGTTAGGTAAACTTGTAACTTCAGATGACCTTTTTTTAAGTAATTTCTTGCTGGTGAAGAATTGGGAAAAACTGTAATATCCAAGTTAATTTTCTTTAGCATAGCAATGATGTGATTGGTTGGCTTTTCTTTTGTTTCACTGTGAAAGAGTTGAAAGAATTCTTTAAAGCTGAGGATATGTGTTGATGCTTGTAATGTTCGTAATATTTGTAACTAAGTTCCGTACCTACATGTATGTGCGTGTATGTATGTGAACATGTATTCATAGCATCTGCCCACAAAGGGTTGAAATGCAGATTTCTTAAACAGCTACATTTTTTAAGCGGAAGAAATCTCAAGAGAGAGTAGAGGAAGAATGAATTTGTGTCTGGTATTTATAATCAACATAATCACGTGATCAGCTCCTGGAAGAATTTCTAATTTTTGGTGGGAAAATTTGACTTGGTCACGTGCTGGAGAAAGACTTGTACGTGGGTGGATTGCAATGCCCACTTGTGCGTTTATTGACCAATTAGAAGCTGAGGTCTTCTGAAAATATGTATGAAGCTGGATAAGCTCTGTGATCCACTTTTTGCACAGATATGCACAAAAATCGAGATTGATAAAGAAGTGGTAGCTAGGTGCTAAACTTTGAATTCCAACACAAAACTTGACATGATTTTGACAAACTATGATGGATGAAGAAAGATAAAACTGTTTAGTATACCCCCCCCACCCAAACTCACACGCTGCAGACATCAATGAATGCTGGACAATGTCCTCAAAGATAAAGAAGAGCCATGAATCGAAAGAGATGGAGTTCCATTGACAAATGCCAAGAATACCGTGGGCAAAACAATTGAGAAATTTGGAAACTTAAATTATGAACAACAAGGCCACTTAGAGACAACTGAAATTTCTGGGACACATATTAAGAAAAGTGGGCTTAGAAAATTTGACACTCACAGGAAATATTGAAAGCAAGAGAAGCAAGAGGAAACTTATTTAAATTTATTATTAAAACTAGCTAAATTACTGACGCCTTGCTGTGTGTCACACAATTTTTTGTAAGAAAATGAGAATTCATTTTAAATCCTTGTTATAATTTGTGGAGAAAAATGATGCATTTCAATATTATTCAATGTGACCTCTATCTTCTGGCTTTCTTTCTCCTATATTTTGAATAGGAGTCATTCCCTAGGGAAAAATATCTTCAGTGTGTGGTTTGTGTCCCCTTGTGGACCCACTTTAATCAAAATAAAATATACTTATCCAAGTACCCTGTGTAATGTAGTTTCAGAATATACATGTTTATGGGGGTCTAACTCCAAAAACCTAAGAAGAGCCTGATAACAAACAGACAGACAGAGGCTACAACTATGTGTGTGTGAGAGAGAGAGATGCAAATATCATTGCAAAACAACATGTCTCACTATTGCAATTTAACTTCTGAAAATCAGAGAACTATGAAGACAGTAAAGTTACTCTAAATAAATAATCTTAAAGACTCCAGTTGCATTTTCAACTTCTTTTCCAATATACAGGGTGTCCATAAAGTTCCTGTGTACTTTAAAAAAATTTATAACTTTATTTGTATTTAGCGATAGAAATAATTTGTAAAAAGGATTAGAAAGAAGTAAATCTGTATTTTCTTAAGGTTTTATTGAAATTTTATTTAAGTTTCCACATGTCCTCCATCATCATTAGCAATTCAAAGGGTAACACGATTTTGCAGTTCACAGAAAACATTTACCAACTGATTTATAGTAATGCCTGAAATCACATTAGTTATTTTAGCTATACTTAAAACTAGGTACATTAAACTTTATAACATTTTTTACAGATTATTTCTATCGCAAATACAAATAAAGTTATAAATTTTTAAAGTGCACACAAACTTTATGGACACCTTGTATATATATATATATATATGTGTATATGTATATTTTTTTTTTTTTTTTTTTTTTTTTACTCGTGTGGGATATATTAAATGAAAAAAAAACCAAAAAAACATAAAAACTTTCTTTCATTTTATTTATTTATATATATATATATATATATATAAAAAGGGTAGGATGGGTTTCAAGCCTTGAATGGCAACTTTTCTAGAGATATTGTCTTGACAAACACAACTTGGCATAGTTGAACTATTGTGAATGTTTGAATGTCAGGAAGAGGATCCAGCCTTGTAAAATCTTACCACAAGTGATTATGACAAGTCCTTTGTCAGGCAGGAACCATCTTTGCTCATCGTGTATGTAATTTCAAGTGACTGGATCACAGAACATGGACAAAATGTAGTTGAATTTGCAAGCTACCACCTAGAGTCATATGCAAAGATATAAGTTTCTTTAAAGAAGCAAGAAGCTTGCTACACTAATTTAGTAATTAAGAAAAACCTGCCCACTTGCTGCTTTCTGCAGTGTCCTCCTCGGGATACAGTCGATTGTGGTGCTCCACGACTTCCTATCCCTTGTAGCTCTAAGCAATGTATTTTTATTTTTTTACTATTGCGCCCACTGCTAGTTCTACCATACAACAACACAATGTTGTTAGCTAAGTTACACACTATTCCCCTCAATATATCCTGTGAGTATCAAATTCTCCAAACCGTCTTTCCTCATTATGTGGCCTAGAAATTTCAATTACCTTTTTTCTGATTCTAAGCATTCTTTTTGTTTATATTTTCCTTAAAACTTCCTCATTGCTTATATGCTCAGTCTATGGTTATCTGAGCCTCCTTTTGTAGAACTTTTGTGAGGAAACTGCCCAGCAGGTTTGCTTACCTATCTATCGAAAAACAAAAAAAAACACCAATCACAAATCTTGATCAGTGGAACTAATAGTATTAATAAATCTCAGTTACAAGACTGACATATGTAGTAAAAGAAATATTAATAGCAGTTTTAACAGAGAAATGAAAGTTGCCTTTCAAAAGCTAAGCAAAGTATTAAGAAACAAAACAAAAGAGTAGTGAAATCTTATATCAAACTCCCTATATGGCAGTGAATGCTGAAAAATCTCCTCAATGATGAAAAAAACTTGAAGCATCAGAAATGTTGTTCTACAGAAGGATGATGAGGATACCATGGACTGGACATGAGAGCAACAACAAAGTTTTTACAGAAAATGGGGGAAAAAGGACACATACTTAGCATTAAAAAAAGAGGCAGTTGAAATTTCCAAGGCACATATATGAAGAAAGAAAGCTTGGAAAATCTGATACCCACAGGGCATATTGAAGTCAAGAGGGAGAAAGGAAAAGAAAACACAACAGACCTAGCGAGCTTGATTAAATATTAGGTTGGTGCAAAAGTAATGTCGTTTTTTGACGTTCAACTTAATGTGAGAAAACGACATTATTTTTTGCACCAACCTAATGCAATAGGGTTTAGGAAAGATAACAAAAAGACAAAATTTATTAAGAGCTACCGAGGACAGGAAGTTGTGGAGAGCTATGACTGCCAAAGTCCTAAATGTCAAACAGCACATAGAAGAAGAGGTTAAGCAAACAAGTAAAAATGCGGGGGAAGGCGGGTAAAAATAGATTTGCTTCCTCTTACCTTGAATACGCACCCCAAGGCCGGTTGTTTTTGGCAAGTAACCAGGTGAGTTCCAATGCCATAACAGTTGATCTGATGTGTCTGAGAACAAAAAAAAGAAAACACTAAAATGAGGAGGAGGAAGAAAATAGTCAATCATTTCAGCCTTGACAATAAAAAGACGATCAATTCGTCCAGAAACCTTTGGAGAAAAATCACAATTCAAGTTATTCATATTTCTTCAAAATAGCATCATTATCTTGATTATTTTTAGCCGTGCATTGAAATATGAGAAAGAATTGATTACATCTCAATATTTATTCTGAGAAAGAAGAATTGGTATGACTTGATACCTGATAAATACCTCAAGATTTCTTTTGTAAAAGAACCCATGTTTACCAAGCATTGATTCAATTTGTATACAAGTTGAAGTGTTGAAATATTTACAGAGTTTTTTGGGGTTTTTTTTTTTTTTTTTTTTTCCAAGAGCCATATTCATTTTTTTTTTTTTTTTTTAAATTTTAAATTACCAGGTGAAATAATGGCAATGTAAAGAAAAGAAAGTAAACATCTGAATATACTGACAAGTTTTTTTGATGAGAAGGTTCAAGCATTAGAAAAGTGATTTAGCATTTAAGGTTCAAGTATCAATACATTTCACAATGACAAAACGTCTGGTCATCAAGGATGTATTTTTTTTTTTTTTTTTTTTTTACAGTTGCAAAACTGTTCATAAGAAATGATTTGCTTTATTTTGTTTTACGGTATATCAACCTCAATGGGTTATTTAATGCCAACAGAATTTTTAGGATACGTTTGTATGAATAGAATATGTAATCTTTGTATGAAATCAGTTTGGTTTGGTTTTTGTTCCATGGCATATCAACCTCAATGGGTTATTTAATACCGACAAGATTTTTAGGATATGTTCGTATGAATATAATATGTATTCTTTGTAAGAAATCAGTTTGTAGAGCAGGTTTTATTGACGTATTTTTGTAAAGAGGGTTTTTGTTGAAAGTCAAATGTATTGCTGGTAATAATTTTTTTCTTATAAAATGTATTGCTGGAATTTTTACTATAAAAATGTATTTTATACTTTTGTAGTGCTTTGACACCAGTTTGGGTAGGGGGTTAACTATATGTCCATAGCTGGGACCCGGACAGGTGCTACACCCAAGGTCAGAGTGGACCTGGGAATAACTGCAATTAAGAGGTTTTTCCACACTCCTGTAAACCTCCAGATCAGTCGCCTTGCTGCTGGATGTTGTTATTCATCAATAACCTGACAATAAATAATGTCTAGCCAGATTTTCTAGTCATTTTCAGAAAAATTTGCAATGATTTAAATTTTTTTCAAAATGATTTAAAAAAAAAAAAAAAAAAAAAAAGAAAGAGTGGGGTAACTATTATTGCTTGTTTTTTCAAGCCTTGGCTTTTTATGGATTAGGCACCCTTGATCCTGGACCATGATTATAAATAAAAAAAAGAATTGGAAAGTAATTTGAGAAGAAAATTGTATAATGGCCTGAAAGATTATCTTTATTCAACTTTTATTGTGATGTAGTTTATAGATATTTTTTTAAAAATAAAATTAGGAATCAAAAACATGTTTTCATAGTTATTTCTTTATAAAATGGTAAATACCACCACATTGTACTTGGTTCATATATTTTGATAATTTTTATAAATTTATTTATAAAATGATAAATAATAAATATTGTATTGCAAGTAGTTCATATATTTTGATAATTTTTATCATCATCATCCCTCTTGACTTTTGTCCATCCTGGGTATGACGATAAACTACATCTTTGTCCTGGGTAAAACAATAAACTACATCCAGCAGGAAGGCCTCTGATCAGGAGTTTTGAGGAGCGTGGAACCACCTCTTAATTGCTGGTGTTCCCGTGTCCACCTTGACCCAGGGCGGTGGCACCTGTTAGGGTCCCAGCTATGGGCAAATAGTTAACACCCAAACTTGTGTAAAAATAGGTTTTAATACCAGAAATACTTTGTAATAAAAAAAAAAAAAAAATTATTACTAGCAATAACTTTTGAAGGAAAAATTATTATCAGCAAGACTTTAAAAAAAAGTACCAGTAATGCATACAGCTATACATTCTTTGGAAAAAATGACCAGTTATAGATTTCTTCAAGGAAAAAATATTCCCAGAAATAGATTTTTGAAGAAAAACATTACCAGCAATAAAAATTTTGTTGGCATTAAATAACCCATTGAGGCTGATATGCTGTAAAACAAAATAAACCAAACCAAACTGATTTCTTACAAATAATACATATTCTATTCATACGAACCTATCCTAAAAATCTTCTCGGCATTAAATAACCCATTGAGGTGTTGATATGCTGTAAAACAAACCAAACCAAAACCAAACCCTTGACTTTTGTAATTGTGGAGGAGGGGGGAATCCGAATGTAGAAGCCATTTTGAATCTCTTCTACAATGGTAGCTATCAGCAATTCTCATATAGTCATACTATAGTCATCCATTGTTTGATATTGTCTAACCTGTTTTTATGTTGGTGTTCTCTCCTACGTCCACCTTCAACGCTGTCTTGCATGAGGGTCTTGCACAGGCAAATTATTTATAAATTTATTTATAAAATGACAAATAAAAAGTCTTTATAAAATGGTAAATAATAAATATCGCATTGTACTTGGTTCATATATTCTTATAATCTTGTAAATAAACATTTCGAAGGGAGTCAAAAGTAATAACAGTGTCAACAGAAAAAAGAAAATGTCCTTTTGAAACATTTGGTTTTTGCGGGTACAGAGGTTAAACAGTGCCTTTTCGTCTAGATACCATGTCTCTTCAGGACGCGGTCAATCACGGGTCTTCACAATTTCCTGTGCTTTGTAAAGTTTCTCGTCTTGCCATAACCCCTAATCTCTGTTCTGCTAACCAATTACACATGCTTGTTAGGTAGGTCATTTACTTCTTTTCTCTGTCATTTTCTTGCCTTTCAATATACCTTGTGAGTGCCAAATTTTCCAAGCCGTCTTTCCTCATTATGTGTCCTAGAAATTTCAACTCTTTCTGATGCTAGGTGAAAGTGATCTTTTTGTTTCCATGAATTAATGACTAGACTAAAAGCAGTAAATCTAAGGTTTGTTGTTAGCAGAAAAGAGTCAAGTCAGTGTGCTGACTGTATTAACAGCATCAATCGGTTTTAATCCAATCTGTACATCCGAAAAGCATACTTGACAAACATCTTTTCTAAGACTTTCTTTCGTCCACCATGAGCTATTCTTGATATTTTTAATTTCAGGTTGGTTTATTCACACCATCAATACTAGATCAGATTTTCTTTTTAACTCGGTGCCTCCACGAAAATATGCTTCAAATGCAATGAAAACCTAGTTTTATCGTCAAAATCTTTGTTACTATTAAGAGGAAGGAGTAAAGTATTTTTTGAATATTTAATTAAATATTTTACTCCTTTTTAGAACATTCAAAATTTTAATTAAAAAATTTACTTTTCTTGTGCCAGCAGTTGTACTAACTTTTAACATAGCAAATCTTCGCATCTTTTTTGTGGTAACAGGCACATTAATTTGAAAATTCTTGCAAAAATCAAATAATTGTTAGATTTTATTGAGATTTTCAGAACTTATTCACAAATGAATGAAATTATTTTTGAAATGGTTTTATTAGAAAATCTTGATAAAAATATTTTATCAAGACTTAAAATATTTTATCAAAAATATGGCATCATCATCCCCTTGACTTTTGTAATTGTAGGGGTTGATCCGAATGCAGAGGTCACACTAAATCACCTCCACAACGGTCTATTATCAGCAGGCATCAGCAATTCTGGATTACTCGTAATTGTCCATTGTTTGACATTGTCAAATCAGATTTTGCATTGGCATCGTCTCCTATGTTCACCTTCAACAGTGCCTTGCATGATGGTCTGGCTGTCGTGTCTTTAACTTGTCCAAACCATGCTATGTTACTCTGACAGTGGCAAAAAGAGGTTCCTGATGTCCCACAAAACTTAACCCTTTTCCACACAAATGCAATGGTTGTATGTTCCAATAGAAGATGCTAAGGACTTTTCTCATGTATTTGTCCTCAAACGCTTGGATCCTTCTCTCTGTTTTTGCCAACAGTGTCCACGTTTCACATCCATATAGGAGAATGGAGACTAACAGTGATTTGTACAGTGGGTACTTAGTTTGAAAGCTGATTTTGCTTTTTCACATATATGGCAGCAGTACTTGATTTTCCGCCTGATTTGGCTCTTGTAAAGGTAGGCTTGAAATTGACTATTCCCATGTTCAGGTAATTTTTGTTTTTTTCCTGTGTTACGTGATGATAATTGTAACAAAGGAAAAAAAATGATTTACCACAAGACAGAGCTAAATCACAAACAAATATTTAATTTACTAAAACACAACATAAAATATATACAAGATAAACATTGTGCCTTACAAAAAACAGAAAACACAGAATTTACAGGCGAAGTGTTATGTGGGAGGGGGAAAGGGAATCAAATATCTTTATCGCTTCAGGGCTAGCGAAGTAAGCTAAGTGCTATATTTGGAAATCTACAAAGGTGTGTAAATAAATATTAATTTTTAGTTTGGTCAATGAAAATTAGTCAAAATTCTATTTACCAAATTTGTTCCATGAAATTCTCTTTTGGGTTTTTGTTGGTCGGCAACTTTTTATAGAGATTCTTTTGGCTGGGTATAATAATCCTCGAATCAAAAGCCGGAGTTGAAACTGACAGCAATTTGTTTTCACCAACAGACAACCCTTTTCCAAAATCCCATTTTTATAGGGGCTAACACCTATTTTGCATATTTCTAGATTTTTCTCGAATATACTAGAATGATCTAGAATCTTCCAAACATTCTATTTCAAATTTCTCTATTTTATAGCTACTTCATGAAAGAAAACGTTTTTGTATTAACAGGTAGAATTCAGTAGAATCCCTTACTATAAATTTTAACCTTATTGAGACTTTCTTATAGAAATGCATCCATGTAACAGCTGTAAAAATAAATAAATATATATATATGTATATATATCTATATATAAATAAAAGATGTACATGTATAGACATTATATACAATGTGTGTCTTAGAAGATCTAAAAAAAATTAAATTTAAAAAAAAATATATATACCACATTAGATAAACAAAAAAACACATTAAAATTACAAAAGAGTTGTACATAAATAAACAAATTCAAATATTGAAAAGCTTGACATCTGTGGAAAAAGAGAGCAGAAAAAAAAAAAAAATATAAATCAGGATTTAATCCTAAAATACTCGGAGATGTATGACGTCTTTATTTATAACATACAATAAAAAAAATAATTTATACTACCTTTTTGACGATATTAACATCTAAAGTATTAATTAATAAAAAATAAAAGAGAAGAAAAGTCCAAGTTGATAAATAAAACTTTAGGTAAGCAACAACAGAAAGTAAAAATAAAACAATCTTTAGAAAATTTGTACAAGAAAAACAAATAATATACTAATACAAAAACAAAACAAAACCCAGTAACAAGAAAAAATTGAAAGTAATAACAATCAATACATATATAAATACAAACAAATATAATAATTATAACATAATAAATGAAATAAAAGTGATAATTTTGAATTCTATTAAATTATTATATTACAGTTAAGCAATATTTACATTACTTTCAGTTAGACTTAAAATCTATTGAGTTTTTGAGAAAAACACATTATCTCTCCTTGATTTCCAAATGTTTGGCAACTCTTTCCAGTAAGATCACCTCAATCCTTAACAACTCGGCAGAAAATCATATTCCACCAAAACAAGCAGTTAAATGCAGCCTATATAAGAAATGAGGCCAAAGTTGCCGAAGGAAATTCAGAGGACTTACGACACGTCATGCAGTCTCTACAAGATTGCAAAAGATCAAAAAACTGGTTAAAAAAGACAAACTCAAGCACACTGAGGAAAAACTAAACTCCTTTAGTAATCTACGACCTAATATGCTACACTGTTGTTGTAACCTAAGGAAGGTTACTGAAAAGAGTAATCAAACGAAGTTTGGTAATGAACTTAGGACGAGAACAACACATAAGATTCACCAGCAGCGTGTAGAAGTAGTCGACTGCTAGAAATGAGTCAAGTTAATTCCACAATGAATCTCCAACTGCAGACCAACATACAGTATTTACTACTGTATTTATGTGAATGGGAACATACCCATTATTGTCTGTAGGTATGCTACAACTATGTTGCACTATCTACATTATTCGGACTATTGTCCTCATCTTTGTCGCCATATTTATTACAATGTTTCTGCTGTTGTACGCTCCGGACTTCTTTAGGTGGTTGGAATGTCGAACTGAACCCTTTATTTCACTCACTGGGATAGACTGTTCTAGTTCTATGTGCTATGTTTAATGGATGTCACTTATCAGTTATCTCCTGTTAATTCCCCTCTCCAAGTTCTCCACTGCCTTAACCGGGTATTGAACTCACACTCTTTGGGTCCTGTCACTGGATCTAATTAACCCCTTTATCCACTGTGCCATGTGTCCTCAAGGACAATAGTCCAAATAATGTAAATAGTGTACATAATACCTCATCTCAGAAATATAGACAGAATTATCTTGCAATCAAAAGATTGAAGGCTAAATCCAAAAATATTAGCTAAGGAATAAAGGACAAGAATGGTGATATCTTGGAGAAGTGGGTTGAGTTTTCCGAGGATCTTTATCATGATGATACAACCACAGATGATTTACATGCATAACATGCCCTATCAATTCTAAAAAGTGAGATCAACTGATTGATCTATTTGTTTTTATGTCTTAACAAAGTCAGATAATATTTTTTTTTAAATTGTAAGAATATTTTAGTATCTATACTGCTGAATCCCCATCATTTACTCCTGTCTCGATAGCAAGTCTGTTCAGTTCGATACGGTCAAATTAGCAGCTGATGTCCAAAACAACCTTTGTTAACTGGGGCAAAGGATGGCTTGTTAATTTTAACACCAAAACAAAACGGCTCTCTGTTAATCATCTGAAAGACCCCTTTCTGCCTTTCATTGCTATGACTGATGCTAACCTCCAGGAGAGTGACTTGTTGTGCTTTCTTGGCTGACATGAAGTGACCATATTGAATCCATTGCTAGATCAGCTGCTAAGAAAGTTAGTTTACTGTGTCATGCTAGACAATTTTTCTCTCCAGAATCTATCTTACATATCTATAAGTCTACCAAGCATCCATGCTTTGAATATTGCAGCCACATATGACCTGGTTTTCCTGCTATATTTTGAGATGCTTGATGAAATCCAAAGGAGAATCAGGTATATTATTGGTCCTGATCTGGCATCTCGGCTTCAGTCATTTTCGTCATTGCTATAAAGTTGCTTCCCAGTGCCTTTTCTATGAATACTTTCATGGTAATTATTCTGATGACCTCTCAACTATGATACCTAGACTTTATGAATTTAAGTGCAGTATTACGATAAGCAACAAAAGGTTCCATCAATTTACAGTTGAAATGGCTCAATGGAACCGTAAGTTCTTTGCTGACAGTTTCTTTTCTCACACTTCTTGTTTGTGGAACTATCTTCCGGTGTCATACTTTCCAGCCAACTTTGATCTTCAAAAGTTTAAATGCAATGTCAATTGTTATTTACTGTTTTTGTGATTATTATTCTGTTGTTCTCGCTCCTTAGTAATGCTTCTGTTTTCTAATTCTTTCACACCCAGTAACCCATTGTGTCTTAGTGGCTTTACTGCCTTGCATGGAATGAATTTGATTAAAGAAAGATAATAATGATTTTTACTGATAAAATTTCTACTTATTAATACTTACATGCATATATGTACAAATATCTTTGAGAAAGGAGGTATGAATCTATCTCCTCCAGCTATGGATTAAAAAAAAGACTTGTAAATGGAAAAGTCATTGGTATGCAAAAAAAAAAAAAAAAAAATTATATATATATATATATATATATATATATATATATATGATTGCCTGATCAACCAAAAGACCTCCCCAGAAGAGAAGGGGTATACAACATGTTGTTTTCAATGACTTTACAAAAGCTTTTGAGAGCATCAAATTACCTTACTTGTGGAGGCTCTTAGAGGAAAGTGGGGGGATTGAAAGGAAGGAAGGAAGGAAGGAAGAAGAGAGGGGGTTTGAAGGAAGGAAGAAAGGGAGTGGATAGGGGAGGATTAAATGAAGAGGTAACAGGGGTTCAAGGTATGAAACGGAGGCAGAAATAAGGTGGAGGGAGAGTTCTTGATTTTTTTGTTTCTATCAATTTATGCTGAAATTTGTGACCGAAGTCATCAATTCCATCCCAAAATTTTTTCAGGTTTTATTCTTTTTAATTAATTATGGCAACAAAGTTAATGACAAAAAAAAAAAAAAAAAAAAAAAAAAAAAAAAAAGAAAAACAAATATTAGGTTGGTGCAAAAATAATGTCTTTTTCTCACAAAGTTGAACGTCAAAAAACGACATTATTTTTGCACCAGCCTAATAGATTTCTACAACACATCTAAAAAGATAAAATGTCCTTATTTTTTCTTTTTGTACAAAAAGTCCAACATGGTTTTTTGTTATTTATTTTTCAGACTTGATGCATTTTAAACTCAATCAGATCAATGGAAAACAGTTGTCATCTGATACAAAACATTTTTATTATCCTGCACATTTCAACCAAGTATCTTTGTTATTTTTAAAACTACATTTGTTACCAATATATTCTTCAGACTTCCACAGAATAAGGTAATTAAGAAAAAAAAAAAAAAAAAAAGGTGGGCAATGTTTAATATTCATACCTGCAAATTAATGGTGTCAAAATGACGGTTATTCACTTGACACCACTATTACTGTATACACTTTTGACTCCCTCAGCAATGTTTATTTATAAGATTTCTAAAAATATGTGAACCAAATACAATATAGTATTTATTATTTACCTTTTATAAAGAAATAGATATAAAAAGAAATCTTTTTATACAAAAATTTATAAAAAAAATACAAAATATGTAAGCTAACTACAATGTAATATTTAATATTTTATAAATAACTATGAAAATAAGTTTTTTATTCATAATTTTATAAAAATATCAAGGAACTATTATTATTATTATTATTATTGTCAATTCCCAAGAATAAAGAAAATGTACAAATGAACTTTCATATGTTTGGGTTTTATTAAAATTCTCATCATCACTTTTTAAGACAAACATTGCCAAGGGAGTCAAGTGTGCACAGCAATAGTATAGCTGGCCACTCTGTATTCAAGGATACCTGTCTACTAGGGTGGCTAGCCAATCCATACTGCAGACGCTCGCTCAGGCGCATTTGTGTTTATTCTACACACTCACGGAGCCCATCTGTGCAACTATGCTGAGCAGACCTTAGTTACAGTTTCTGGGAGAGAGTGTGTTATCTAGCATGATCAACAATTTGAACAAGGCCAGCATGCTCAAGCCCTTGGCTATGATGATTTGTGACTTTGTGCTAGCACAGCTATCGATGGCACCCTAATCTACCCAATTTCACTGACAAAGCTTGGGTCAACCTGTGGTATGGTTTTCAGACACTTTCTAAATGGTACCGCATGCTAGGATCGACCCCTTCCAGTTCAATATCCTAACCACTCGGACACATTCCCATATACAGGAATAGTGGTATCAAGGGAATAACTGTTTTTTTGTGGGCACAAAGATTAAACTCTGCCATAAGGTGATAGAAACCACATAATATTGTTAATCTTTTGAACATGTAATAACAGTTTATCAGTATAACACTGACACAGAAAAGAATAACATGGCTTAACATGTAAGCAGAATAGGGCTGTTCCTATGAGCAACTTTGTACTAGCCATTTGCAATTCTTCACTGCTGATTTGTTTAGTTATATATTCTGAAATCATGAAACTTACACAAAATGTCCATGAATGAATTACTGGCCAAATGGTCAGGGTTTAACAGGTTAGAGAAATCAGTAATTAGAGTTATTACTGGTAGTTAAAGCCATTCATATCAGAGATTAAGACTTCAACAAAAGGTCACATTTTTTGAATGGTGAAAGCATAAAAAAGTACAAAGGATAAAATGGTTTCAAGAAATCACCAATTGCAGCATACCCATTACAAACTTGAATCAGATTCTTAAATATCCTAATCAGACTTTCATATAGATGTTGTGTATGTTTCAGAAATATCTAAACTGTCAGCTCTAAATAACTGCTTTCTCAGATTAATGACTAAAAATGGCTGGCAAGTCCTTCCTTGAAACTCAAAGACTGAAGTTGTAGGATATTATATGGACTAATGTCATGAAAGAGTTCTTTAATGTTGGCTGATTGGTTGATTTTGTTTGGCAGCATATCAAATTCTATGGGTTATTTAATGCTGAAATCTAAATATTTTGAATGTAATTTTCTGCTTTCAACTACAGATATTTTGTACATAATTTTATACTTTCAAATTAAAGGTATGTTTTGTAGATAAAATATATTGTTGGTAATCTTACTATAAAAATGTATCCTATATTTTTTATAGTGTCACATTCATTCTCATTTTGTTATAAAAATGCAATGTTGTCCATTTTATTATAAAAATGGCCTATTGATTTTTGTTTGGCGATTAACTATTTGCCTGTAGCTGGGAATCTTGTGAACAACAGCAATGAAGAGGTGGCGCCACACTCCTTTCAATCTCTCGATCAGAGTCCTTGCTGCTGGATGTAGTTTATCCTCATGCCCAGGATGACCATCAATACTGGTGATAAAAGTTACTGGACTTGAGAAGCCTACATTCCTGGAAAATTGTTTCAAGAGAAAGATTTTATAAATTTCAACTGACAGTGGCGGTACTGGCTGCTTGGTCAATGAAGGCCGAGTGTTTCCACATAAGGAAATGGCTAATATTGCCATAGGGATGATTAATTCAAATGTAAACATGCAAAAATCACCCAACATTCTTGTTTGTTAATCCAATCTTGATAAACTTAAATACATTCTTATATTTATAGACTCTAGTAATCTGTCTTATTAAATTTGGCTTAGTTTGGTTTGTTTTATGGCATATCAACCTCAATGGGTTATTTAATGCAGACAAGATTTTTAGGATATGTTCGTATGAATAGAATATGTATTCTTTGTAAGAAATCAGTTTGGTTTATTTTTTTTTTTTTTTTTGTGGCATATCAACATTTCAGTGGGTTATTTAATGCAGACAAGATTTTATTGCGGGAAATAGTTTTTCAAAAATGTATTGCTGGTAATATTTTTTTTACAAAAATGTATTGCTGGCATTAAAACCTATTTTTACACTTTCATAGTGTTTTGACCCCAGTTTGGAGATTAACTATTTGCCCATAGCTGGGACTAACACATGCTACCACCCCAGGTCACCAGCAATTAAGAGGTGGTTCCACGCTCCTCAAAACCTCTTGATCAGAAGCTTTGCTGTTGGATGTAGTCTATCATCTTACCCAGGACACTCTTATTAAAATGAACATTTAAAAAGAATAAAAATGATGTCTCTATTTTTTCTGCTTTATAAAAAGAGCATTCTCAGCTGCAAAACAAAGAAGAAAAAAAAGGGGTATACATTGAATTAGCTTGGAAGTGAACTTTATGGAAATATTTGAGAAATTACACATTTGCAAAAGATTGTTGTTCAACTCATGCACTCACTTCAAAACATTTCAATGTCTAACTTCATTCAGAAAGGTTACTGGATGCAAAAGTGGATAGCATGGCCGAAATGTCATGATAAAAATAACAAAGATAAGGATTGATGGATTTGTCAACAATTTGTTGGTTATTTTGAAATGTAAGATTTTTTTCTTTTTTTTTTTTTTTTTGACGAGTGAATACGGCATTAATAATTTTTGTGTGGGGAATATCAATGACTTTTCCAGATACAAGTTTTTTTTTTATTTAACTCATATCTGTGGGAAAATGGATTAATTCTTTTCCAAAAGGTATTTGTGCATAAGTAAATATAATGAACCAAACTATAATTCAAACTTGACACTGATTTTTCATACTGAGCTGTTATCCAGTGCAACACTCGTATGTCCACACGAAGATGAGGACTCAGCTCTGAAGGAATCAACATATCACAGTAACACCACCTTGTCTCAGAAATACAGACAAAAACTATTTTTCAAAAGGTGTTTTTTTTAAATTTGCCAACAGGGAATCACCAAGACGAGCAACTCAAAGTCATTTTCATTAATCAGCTCCATAATTAGGAGATGCAAATCCAAACTTGAAATTAAGTTCATATTTCTATCATGTGACCCTTATTAAGGAATGCATGAACTCAAGCCTCCTGGATCCCATTTTATCACCAGTCATATGAGACAGACTTGTCCCTAGGGCAGCAGAGAATAGTACATTGTGTGTTTGATTCACTGTTCTGGGAGTGGGGAGTTCAACCCACAATGCTTTGCTTAAAACTGAGAATTTTTTTTTTTTTATTGACTAATGTTCACCCAATACAAGGCCCAAGTGCCACTCAAGGTAGAGGGTTACTATGTGGTGTTGTATGAGCAAAGAAAGTGCAAGAAATGAAGTTCTTGGGGTTATTCAGGAATGATACTGTTTAACTCTAGACTTGAAGAGAGGTCAAGATTGTTGTGATTGGGAAAACAAGCAAATGAACAGACTTTAGAGGGAATCGAAAACCTAATCCTGAGCATGAAACAGGGGATAAACCTCTACACCTGTTCAAAATTTGTCCTCAATTTATGGCAATATTATTGAGCTGAACTATCTACTGGCATTGGTTTTCGATTTTTTCTTTATGTGGAAAAAAAAAATCTATAGTCAACATTCCAGAATATAAGCATGCTCATATAATTTAACAAAATACAATTAAGTTTTCAGCTCATAACAGTTGTTTAATATAAAAAAAAAAACAAAAACCAGCAAAAATAGTCATTCCCCAAAATCGTTATCGCCCATTTATACAGGAAGTTTATATATGAAAATTAGCCCCCTGACACTCGTGGCCTCCTGCATGTGCTCTATGTCACAGTGAATAATCTGTACCAATAATGCACAATTCAAAATTTGTCACTTGGTAGATTTTTCTATATGTCATGTCCCTTCAGGACATGGATGATCACAGCTCTCCACGACTTCTTAATCCTTTGGTAATCTAAGAAATTTTGCCCCTTTACTATTACCCCCAGCTCATGTTCTGCTATCCATTTACATGAGCTTGTTAGATGCGTTACTTGATGTTTCCCTCTTGCTTTCAGCATTTCTGCTGAGTGTCAAATTCTCCAAGCCCCCTTTCCTCATAATGTCACAGAAATTTTAACTGATTCTTTCTGATTTTAAACGTTCTTTTCGTTTCCAGTTTACTTAAAACTTCCTTATTGCTCACCTGATCTGTCCAGCATCCCTTCTGTAGGAGTAGAAGCATCCTTTTTGTTTACAGCATCATTAAAGATTCCTTGTTATTCACATGTTCAGTCCATGGTATTCGCAGCATCCTTCTACAGAATCACATCTGTTGCCTCAAGTTTCCTCTTCATCTGTGAGGAGATTGCCCAGCATTCACTGCCATAAAAGCCCAGCTTGCATGACTAATGCTAGTTTGGCACAAGGCCATAATAATGTAAAACTCCGTAAGAATCAAATTCACTAACAATGGCCTGTGACATTCCCCCACTAGTATTAGGGAGGCTCCTTATAAACATTAAAAAATAGCTTAGTCTGGCATAGGACCAATATAGTAGGAGTTCTTAGTGAAAGACATAACTCACTACCATTGGCTTATGACACCTACTTAAACATCACTTTTATATGGGACTGTTGTTACAACAATAGTTAAGTGATTTGGGGGAAACTTATGTATCTATGGAGCCTTTAGAAATCAAACACGAGCTTCTGTCTCAACCATGCCACGGCATGAAATCACAATTCGATTAGCAAGCAGGTATTGTTATGGTTTAATGTTTGGATTAAAAAGTTGAGGAGGTGATCAAAGAGGCACACACTGACGTGAAATACATGAGTGGCTAAAGGCTCGGAGAGCGGGGAGTGCAACGGATTAAAAAAATAAGCTGCAAAAACCACACAAAAAAAAATTCCAATATGAAGTTATCAAATAAAAATCAGCAAAATTTATTTATTATTATTTATACACCAATTTATTTTCACTGTCGTTTTCATCTTGGTTTAGTCATGATATTTCAGCCGCTCTACCCACTCCCAGCAACCTTCTTCAGATGCATGTGGCCAGAAGGGATAGGCTGCACCAAAATGGCAAATGTTATTATACTGGTCAGAACTCTGATGACCCAAAATGTGTCTGAGATGTTTGAACCCCATTGTCATGATATTCTGACAGTAATGGATTCTCTTTCTTTAAACTGGGCCAGAAATTTTAATGAAATTCTTTATTCAATACACCGAGAGAGTTATTTATCTGTCTCTGCACAAGGATAAATTTCATACAAAGTTGATTTAATCTGCATCCACTCACTCTGCACATGGGGGTACAGGTAAAAACAGTGCAGTCTCCTTTCTCTCTTCCCTTTTAGGTCATCTAAAGCATCAGGATAGATCCTGATTCTCACCCCGTTAAATGCAACAAGAGAGATTCTGATGTTTTACACCACTTCAGACAAAAGGTTAGTAAGGAAACTCCCATCAATACTGGAGAGAGTGATAATAGTGGACTTAAAAAAAAAAAAAAAAAAAATTTTTCCTGAAAAATTTTATAAATTTTTCAACTGAAAGTAATACTGACTACTCACTTAATGAATATCAAATGTTTCCGTATAAGGAAACGGCTAATATTACCATTACAATGAGAGACACCAAGGAACTCACTGGATAAAATTAGGCATTCTCAAACCAGAATATTCTTGGGATTGTAATGATTGTACCCTGATAGCTTAGTAATTTCTGAAGAAGAAGAAAAAAATTCCGAACTTTATTCCAATCTCTACTGTTTAGATTAACTAGAACGTGTCCTTTTTATATATAGAAAGATTTTGATAGATTGATATTTATTGTACTAAGCTATTCACCCAAGTAAAAACCAACTGTACTTTCTACTCTCTTACCTGTCTGCACTTCTCCCCAAAATTTGATTTTGATCAGTCAATGTCTATTTTAAAGGGTGTGACTGACAGGCAGGTGTACTAGAGGTAATTGCAGGATTTTATATACTGGAATTTTTTTTGCAACTGAAACATGTTGAAATCCTAACAGTATTTAATATTGTTGAAGTTATTACTCACATCTCTTGTCAAGATTTACAAACATTTTGTTCAATTTTGCAAACCAATCAATGAAACATAAAAACTTAAAGATATTCAAGAAACATTGCATTCTTATGAAATAAGTTAAATTTGTTATTTTAATCATTAAATTGTTTTTAAAATAATGGAAGTATTTTGTATGCTATATAATAAAACTTAATTTTACAAAAAAAAAAAAAAAAAAAAAAAAAAAATGAATGAAAATTTATTGTCCTAAGCTACACACCCAAGTAAACCCAGCTGTACTTTGTACACCCTTACCTGTTTGCACTTCTCCCCAAAATTGTGGTTTTGATTGGTCAATGTATAGGTATTTTAGAGGATGTAACAGATGGACTGACTAAAAGGAGAGAGAGAGATACAAATCAACTAAGACAAACTAATTTGGCCTCTTGTCAATATCACCAAGTGATTACAGTTACTCTTATCAATTTGACTGATTCTTAATTGAAGAAATTTTTTTTTCATCCAAATCTTTGAGCTGAGGAATTATCATCATGATACACTTATTTATTAAGACTATTATCCTTATCTTGGTCAATATTTTCAGTTTGCACAAGAGTCAAAATGTTGCATTTTACATCGTCTAACTTCTTGTGGTCTATCCTTCAGGCCCCAACACTGCATCACAGACTGAATGAACGACAGACAATTTTGTTAGTAATTTTATTCTCACTTTTATTTCAGGGTGGCAGACACAATAGTTGTAGCATTGTTTCTTGAAATGATAAGGATAAAGAGGATCGATGTTAACAGATTGGACAACTACCCATCACCACAAGTTAACTTGTCTCACAAAAGAATTTGGGAGCAGCAAGATGTCTTCACTCTTCCATTCTCACAATGATACAGAAGGTACACTATTTACATTATTTGGACTATTGTCCTCATCTTTGTCGCCATATTTATTACAATGTTTCGGCCGTTGTACGCTCTGGCCTTCTTCAAGTGGTTGGAATGCCGAATGTCCTTTATTTCGCTCACTGGGGTAGACTGTTCTAGTTCCACGTGCCATGTTTTAAAGGATTTCAGTTGTCAGTTATCTCCTGTTAATTCCGCTCTTCGCTTCCACCTTAACCGAGTATTGAACTATCACTCTTTGGGTCCTGTCACTGGATCTAACTAACGATTTTATCCTTGAGGACACATGGCACAGTGGATAAAGGTGTTGGTTAGATCCAGTGACAGGCCCCAAAGAATTGTGAGTTCAATACCTGGTTAAGGCAGTGGAGAATTTGGAGAGAACAATTAACAGGAGATAACTGACATCCATTAGACATGGCACATGGAACTTAGAACAGTCTACCCCAGCGAGCGAAATAAACGGTTCAGTTCGACATTCCAATCACCTGAAGAAGGCCGGAGCATACAATGGCTGAAACATTGTAATAAATATAGCGACAAAGATGAGTACAATAGTCCAAATAATGTAAATAGTGTACATAATACCTCATCTCAGAAATATAGACAGATACTGATGGTATTCGCACATTTTTCTTTTCTTATATTAAAATTTAAAGAAAGACAATCCATTACTGTCATAATATCATGACAATAGGGTTCAAACCACCCTGACACTTTTTGGGTCATCAGAGTTCTGACCAGTATAATAACATTTGCCATTTTGGGCCAGCCTATCCTTCCTGTAATACAAAATGGCAGATACTGGTATAGTAAACAGGTTCTCCCCTTTTTTGGGGGGTGGGAGAGATTTACCCCTCTGGATGAAGATGCAGTCAGTATATTCTCAACCTCAACTAATAGGGCTATCATAGAAGTCTCTATATGTTAATTACCAATGGAATGATTGGCAACTTGTATTATTTAAGTAAAAAGTTAGTTCTGCATTTAAAATTGTATATTCTACAAGCAGAATTCAAATTCCAGTTTAATCAGTTGTGTTCACTTAAACACTAAAACCCTTGGGAAAGGCATGAATCTATTTCTTCTCCCTGCAACAGCTATGAATTAAATAGCAGGGTAGATTGAGCTAGGTATAGGATAGTGCCGACCAGCCTCAACCCATTCCCCATTTTTTTGGCCATGTGTCACTATTGCTGTATGTTAATGCAATAAAATCTGGAGCAATGGTCTGTTTGTCCAACTAATTCCTACATGGCACTGTAGACAGGATAGAACCTGAAAATTAGGAACTTCCTTGCGAGGGTGAGTATCATCTTTTTTATTTTAACCCCCCCCCCCCAACCATCGCATGGACATAATGGCCTTGAGGGAAAATAAGTTCTTTACAGCCTGGCTAACAGGTATGGGAGCAACCTGGACAATGCCCGGGTGATTTTCACCGGCTGAGCAATGCTGGGTCCCTTGGGTGATGTCATTTCACCTCCTTTGGTTTGTGGGACATGCGTATTTGGTTCATGGGCATCCCTGACCGTTGGTTTAGGAGGCACAGGCAAAGCACTAGGAATAGGGGTAGGGATCGCAGGTGTTTCAAGCTTCCTGAAGAATCGGCAATTCCATAAGGTGATTCTACGGCAACGACAAATTGCAATAGGAAAATTACACATACGTTGTTGGCATAGATACATTTCTTTGTAAAAAATTCTCTTTCTGTGCCCAAAGCAAACACGGTTAAGTGGGGCCAAATGAACACAAGACCAAAACTATCATTTCTCAACTCTATGTTTATGATCTCTGCTATTTAAAAAAAAAATAAATAAATAAATTAAAATAGCAAATAACCACAAGAAAAAAAATATCTTGGCAAACTACAATGACTATCACTACATCTACCGAAAATAGTAACTTTTAGGCAATTTTGGTGAAGAATGAATTGTAGAAATTATACACACTTCACACGTACATACACACACTTCGCAACAAGTGAGAAGCTTAAAAGGAAAAAAAATGGAGGAAGAGAAAGCAGAAAAAAATGGAGGCAAAGAGGTGTTTGGCCTTCAAAATAAGGCAGTGTAAAAATTATGAACAATCGAAGCAAAATCAGGGAAAGAAACCATGGAAAGAATCAAAGAATTGGAAAATGATTCTTACTGATTGTTTTAATGAATAACCAACCTCTTCAGCTAACTGAAAGAAAAATATCAAATGGTTGCATGAAAATATTGAGAAAGCTGGAAATATATATATAAAAGGACTGAAACCCTCATGAGAGAGAAAAAACAAAAGATAAATAGAAAAAAATAAAAAATAACAAAACAAAAAACAAACTTGAAATCCTAAAAGACAGGTCAGGTTTTGGAGGCAGGGGAATAAATAAATAAATGGCAGTATATACTGAAAAGTTCTCAGCTCAACAAAGACAATATTCAAAATTTATAAAAAAAGAAAAAAGTTTGGCCATTTGGTCAGATTTTAGGAAATGGGTGAGATTAAAACTTTTCAGCACCCTCTATTAAAATCTTCAAGTTTTAGTGTACATTTACATAAGCAGAAACATATGAACAGGTAAAATGTATTTGCGTGTATATATATATATATATATATATATATATATATATATATATATATCTCCTTTTAAGCAAATATGAGGCTGGTTAAAAAAAAAAAAAAAAAAAAAGGGATGTAGATTTCAATTACCCCCTCCCCCTGGATACAGTTATAACTTTTACTTTTCTTCTCCCACCTCTCCTTTCTACACATCTTCTTCCTTCCTTTCTATCACACCCAAGCTCATGCATTTGTTTATTCATTTTTTTAAAATAATATAGTGTTTGTTAGTTTTTTTAAAATAGTGTTGGGAGGTCAATTGTTAAAAATCGCCTGAGGATACTGTAAGGTTGAATCTAATGTAGCAGATTCAACTGATATCCTAATTTTTGTGGGTGTGTATATTAATAAATATACATATACCAAGTTGGTGTGCGACTTAGTTTTGTTGGTTACCCAAATCATCAGGCACAAGAATTAGCTTACTGTTTTTCTTTTCTTTTTTAAATAAACAATAAGCTATATCTTGTACCTGGCGAGTTGGGTAACCAACAAGACTTAAGTCGCACACCAAACATAGGTATATATATATATATTAGCTCTGTCTAACCACATTAAGCACTATGATGTCTACACCTCTGGGCAAAATTTTGTAATTATTTATTTGCTTACCTGTGTATATGGATGCTAATATCCAGTTATTTTATATATATATATATATATATATATAAAATATAACACACACACACACACACACACACTTAATATATTTTCTGTTTATATATTATTTTAATGGATACAATTTATTTAAGTAAATGCTCTTTTTTCTTTTTAAATAAACATTATTAATTACATTTACTGGCCTGAATATTCGAGAAATTTCATAGAAATTACTTAAATGAATTGTATCTATTAAAATAATGTATAAACAGAAAATATATTAAATAATTGTCAGACTTTGTCCATTTCATTATGTGTGTGTATAATATATATATATATATATATATATGTAAAAAATATATATTTTAATTAATTTTTTATCTGACATTATTTTATATTACTGTAAATGCTATTTTTAGTAGCTACACATATCTGAGTCAATATCCCCAGGTTTTTTTTTGGCTTTTTGTTAATAAAAATCTAGGTCAGTTGTTATTAATTTCATTGTTTAAGAAAATAAAAAATATGAATAGCAACCTAAATATGTGTACCCATAAATAATGTTTATAGTAGTAGTAGTAATAATAATAATAATAATAATAATATATATATATATATATATATATATATATATATATTATATATATTTAGCTTGACGTGCCTTTACCGATTTGGCCACAGAGGCACGTCCGGTTAGCGAGGTCGAATTTACTGTATTTAAACTTCAATCTTCCATGAATCTCTCTCGTACATTCATATCTACTCGATGCGTATCCAAATGTAAACAAATGACGTCACACATTTTAAAATGGACAAAGTCCGACAATTATTTTAAGACATTTTTATGTTTATACATTCTTTTTATAGATACAAATATTTAAGTAAATGCTCTGTTTATAATAAACAGTATTAAACAACATTTATCGGAGGACGAATATTTTCTATGAAAATTTCTCGGACATTCAGGCTGATAAATGTTGTTTAATACTGTTTATTATAAACAAAACATTTACTTAAATTATTTGTATCTATAAAAAGAATGTTAAACATAAAAATGTCTTAAAATAATTGTCAGACTTTGTTCATTTCATAATGTGTGACGTTATTTGTTTACATTTGATACGCCATGAGCAGATATGAATGCATGTGAGAGATTCATGGAAGACTGAAGTATATATATATATATATATATATATATATATATATATATATATATATACATACACACTAACAAGGCTTAAACACTAATATGTGTATGTATATACATGTATAAGTTATTGTGTATGTGTGTATTTGCATGCATTTTGAACATAAAAATATAGGTCCTCGCTAGATTAGATAATCGTCATATTTATTGTTTATATTTGATTTGTAACCTGCAGTCGATATTATTTTTGTCAAATTTTCTCAATTACACAGCGTCCCTTTCAATTTTAATTTCACCCACCCCATCTTTCTTCCCCACCACTTCTTTCCTTACCTCTCCCTCCTTCTTTAAGATTTGATCGGCCATGGTGTGTGTATGTCACCACGAAATGTATCTTTATTGTATTAGACATCCGACAACAATCATTTTTCCCATTTCCACTCACACCTAGTTTTTAAATAACCCTCTCTGTTAAACCCCTCTCTTATGAACTAACATTCGTCCCACACTCTCATAATTACACTCCCTCTAAATTCTATTTTTATTTCCGGAGTAGGTTTTTTTCTGTTTTCTTTTTGAATTTGTAGTCTGATGAATTGGATCGTATTTACGATTCCAATGGAATAAATTATGTACCATGGAATATTAGTGTTTAAGCCTTGTTATTATATCCTTACTCTGTCCTGGACATTGAGTTCTACCTGGATTCTATCCTCTCGGAATTTTTTTATTCAAAAAATATACATGTGTGTATATGCACCTGTGGATTTTACATATATATGTATATTTACCACTAATATTATCTATATATATATATATATATATATATATATACTCTCCCATCAAGTTTGACGTATGAGGTTCCAATGACAACAAACTAATTCAACTAATAATGACTTTTGAGACCGGCTCGAGAATTGCACAAAAGACCACAAACAGTACAGGAGAATGCATTGTATCCAAGTGCAGCAAGAACAATGTTAGCTGTCTTATTTTGCTTTCGTGTTTCGCGTAGTCGACTGATGCTTACTTCTTGATGGTACATTATTCCTGAGTGGCGGCTAAAATGATACTCTGATCAGTTCATAGGTACCTCTTCAAAGTTCTTGAATGGGATGTTAATGCAAGAAAGGTTGCTTTTCAGTTTATCTTTATACATGAGCCAAGGTCTACCAACATTTCTATAACCACTATGGAGTTCACTGTAGAAAAGAACTTTTGGTATATGATCATCACTCATCCTTGCCACATGGCTAGCCCAACACAGTAGTGATTGCACTAATATGTGTGTGTGTGTGTGTATGCAAGTTGTGATAATTTAATTCCTGACATGGTTCAGTGAAAGCAAAGTTGGCTGCTGTCAAGTGTAATGCACTTTGTGAGATGACAGTGCCATTCCTGGAAACATTGGAGGTTGTTTCCCCAAAATATCTTTCTGTAATGTCACTTGTTGCTGGATATCAGCAAATCAATGCCACTTTCAGATGAGGACAATAGTCCAAATAATGTAAATAATGGATCAGTTTTGTAAAGGATTTTTTAGCCAGGAAGTTGCAAACTCCAAACACACCATTTTTCTCATTCCCAAATTATCTGTTAGAAATCTGCCCACTTGAACAGCATGCACCACTCAAAAAACACACAATTTCTTCATAGCCTGTTCTCTACAAGTCATTATTGAGAGGGAGAATATTTTACTCAGACTTTCACCAACCTTCACCCAAATCTTGATGCTAATCCACTCCACTAGATTCCGTTCCCTCATTTTTCACCAATGGTATAACACTGATACATATTCCACCTCTACTGATTGGCAATAATTCATCTAGCCTGCATCTCAAGAAGTTGAAACAAGTATGGATGTGCTCATGTCTGAATGATTGCCGGATTCACTACCCCAGTGACATGCTACGGTCAGTTCAATAATTGACTTGTTGCATCTCATATATCTATATACTTACATATGCAGAGCTATCATCATCTTCTGAACACCGTGTTCCTTCAGGACTTGGGTGATCATGGCTCTCCACAACTTCCTATCTCTTAGCAACGTTTGTTTTTTCATTATCCCTCCCACTCCGTTGTTGTTGTCCATTTACACAGGATCATTAGGTAGGTTAATGTTCCCCACCCACCATTATTCTTGCTTTCAATATGCTCTGTGAGTGTTACTTTCTTCAAGCCTTCTTTCCTCATTATGTGTCTCAGAAATTTGAACCATCTCTTTCTAAATACAGGGTGTGGCAGAAATACGACCCACATAGTGATAAGACATTAGTGTCAATGCTGTCTTCATCTAGCTACTGTCTTACAATTATGGGGGAGGTCCATGTGGGAGTTATTTCTGCCACACCCTGTATAAGTGTTTTTTTGTTTCCATTTTAGTTAAGACTCATTGCTCACATGTTTAGTCCATGGTATTCTCAGCATCCTTCTGTAGAACCACACTTATGTTACCTCAAGCCACCTCTTCATCTGTGAAAATATTTCCAGCATTTACTGCCATGGAGGATAATTAATATTAGATTGAAGTTCAGCACTGCTTTCATTATTTCTAATTAAATTTTCCTGTTTCTTAATACTTTGCTTACCATTTGGAAGGCATCTTTTGCCATTCCAGTACACATTCAGATTTCAGTGTCACACTTTTCATTGTCTTTTAAACCAATTCCCAGATATTTAAACCACTGTAATGGTTTGATTTTTACCTTGGGAAGAACTATGTAAAATCAAATTTAATATCAGCTTAACTAATGATTATGCACTTTAAACCCTTGGAAATATAATGGGGACATGGTTGTGCAGAGGATATATAAAAAGAGAAATTTAATTTTAAAAAGCGGTTAGGAAAAATATACCATAATTAAATATGTTAATATTAAAATTGACAGAACACAGAAAAATGTCACTGTCAAATTAAAAAATAGCTTAGTCTGGCATAGGACCAATATAGTAGGAGTTCTTAGTGAAAGACATAACTCACTACCATTGGCTTATGACACCTACTTAAACATCACTTTTATATGGGACTGTTGTTACAACAATAGTTAAGTGATTTGGGGGAAACTTATGTATCTATGGAGCCTTTAGAAATCAAACACGAGCTTCTGTCTCAACCATGCCACGGCATGAAATCACAATTCGATTAGCAAGCAGGTATTGTTATGGTTTAATGTTTGGATTAAAAAGTTGAGGAGGTGATCAAAGAGGCACACACTGACGTGAAATACATGAGTGGCTAAAGGCTCGGAGAGGGGAGGAGTGCAATGGTTTAAAAAATAAGCTGCAAAAACCACACAAAAAAAATAATTCCAATATGAAGTTATCAAATAAAATCAGCAAAATTTATTTATTATTATTATTATTATTATTATAATAATACACTGATTTATTTTGACTGTTGTCCTCACATTGTAAAGAACTATGTAAAATCAAATTTAATATCCACTTAATGCATTTTAAACCCTTGGAAATATAATGGGGACATGGTTGTGCAGAGGATATATAAAAAGAGAAATTTAATTTTAAAAAGTGGTTAGGAAAAATATACCATAACTAAATATGTTAAGATTAAAATTGACACTCCCCAGAAAAATAGTAAATTTCATAGTCAATTGAGGAGGTTGTAGACCATCTAACTAAATACAGTAAGTAGCTAAAACGTAATATAAAAACATACATTACAGGGCAGGAAGAGTTATACATTGGGAATTGTACAAATGATTTATGCCTGAACATTTCTTCCTAAAAGATTTTCCCCACAGTAGTTGCAGGAGATACATAGAAAACTCTCCAACCTGCACAAAAGATTTAGATGGTGCATATAATACTGTCCATACTCTTTAAATACCATGATTTACTTATCACATATGCCCACCCTAGCTAAAAAAAAAAAAAAAAAAAAAAAAAAAAAAAAAAAATGCTCAGCTCATTTATTGCTCCAGAAAGTATCTGACGCCTTCTACCATGTTTTATCTTTACAGGAGTCAGTTTAAAAATGGAGTATACAGTCATATCCAGGCCAAATCTGTCCAAGCCTCACTTTCCAACTTTGATAGGAGTTCATAATCATTTACGCTGCCTTGTGAGCGAGGACTTATTTTCCAATTTGCAACATCTTTTCTCCATGGACCCGACATTGCAATCCTGTTGCTACACTATTACTATTTCCATGGCGAAACGCTCAGATGAACTACACTCTTTAGTTCTACCAGTTCAGACCTTTACAGCTAGAACATGCCATGACGACTTCCACAGAGTTGAATCATCCTTATTTTTCCCCATGTTCCAAATGTAAAAAGAAAGTTAGATAGCTCCCCAAACCCAAGAACTGCCATTTTATCAAACAGATTTCAATATGTTTGCTTCCCTGAATAATTTTGACATCTTCAAATCAAGGATCAATCATCATCTTTCCTGATTCTTCCCATTTTTTACCACTTTCTCTTTCATTCATATCACACATCACATTCAGCATTACCATTTTGATTATAGCTCTCTACCTCGACTGGCTCTTGAGCCTTGTATTGAATGAACTTAAGTCTAATAAAAATTAGAAATGCTTCAATGATATTCAAATGGCATTCATCAACCACATTGGAAACTCACTCATATTCTTTTAAAAGAAAAAAATTTACACAAAAATTATGCCTGTATAACAAGAGGACAAATTACAAGAGAAAGAAAAAAAAATGAATTTATATATATTTAAAAAAGAAAAAAAAACCCAAAAAGACCTAATACAATCATAAAATGGAAATGATAATTTCATTATTGAAAGCCACTCAAAAGCATACATTAAAATGTTTTATTTTTAAATTTCTGTTTTTAATAACAAAACTTTATAACAATTTTCTATTAATTCCAATCCTTTTAATTTCTTGTTTTTAAAGATAATTACTGATTTCAATCAAGTAGGGAATGACACCTAAAACATCACCCTCCCCAAATTTTTAGACAAACCATACAGATGCATACTGGGATTTATTACTAACCAAAAACATAAGCCACTTCTGGGTTTCAACCACCATATTTCTATATCCCTTTTGTGCATTAATTCCATTCTTAGTTTGTGAACTTTTTTGCCTTATTACTGAAGCTTTGCCTACTTTTGTCTTACACACAATCATACATCATATTATATATATATATATATTATATATATATATATTATATATATATATAATTATTTATTTAAAAATATGATTCCAACGCTACATAAGAGTTCCTATTTTCTATATATTTTTACACACACACACACACATATATATATATATATATATTATATTGGGTAGTATATATTTTATATTATAAAGGGGTAATCATACAAAGAATTAATTAGTAATATTAATGCAATTAATGAGAAAATCTCTTCACTAACGGATTTTATTAAATATGTTCGCAAAGAGATTTCACCATTAATATTACTAATTCTTTGTATGATTACCTCTTTTATATATATAATATATATATATATATATATATATATATATATATATATTTTTTTTCTAAAGTGAAAAGAGAGGCTGCAAATGTTTTTGGTTATATAATGTGTTTTTCTTTTCTTTTTTTTTAATATACATATATATATATATATATATATATATATATATATATACTTTATTTTTCATATTTTTTGCTATACATCTTTCGAGCCTTGTGAGAAGAATGGTTATTTCCACATATTATTTGAAGGAATTCATTTTGTTTTCTTATGTTTAAGCATTGTCTTTTGTGTGTGGTAGTAATCAAAGTTCTTGGACTAGTGGAGAAAATGTTCCTCTGCTTAAGGGGTAATGAAACAATTAGAATTAATCAAAGAAAGTGGGAAGGAAGGAGATTATATATATATATATATATATATATATATATATATATATATATATATATATATTTATTGTTTGCTCGGTATTTTCTTTGCCCTCTTTTTTTGTTTCCTTCCTTGTTGTTTAGGGCATCACTGCAAAGTGCATTTAATAATGGTCAATTACTCTATAATAATAGTCTATAATTTTTAAGACAATTTTTTTTTACAACCAGATTTTTCCCCTCACATTCATGGCAACTCCCTAACTATAAGCATTAAACATCAAATCCACAAGAAATATCAAAATATCAAGTGAATGTACTATATTTCTTCAGGTTTATAGCTCTCCACAATTTCCTGTCTTTTGTCACTCTCAGCAATACTTGCTCCTTCTTTTGAAAAGATAGAAAATAACACATTTCTCAAATGAAGTAAGCAAGAAAGATACTAAGGCAATTAGTAGTCACGCACAATCTATACAAACCAGTTTATCTATGTGTTTTAAAAATATGACTGCATATTTCATTAAATTATTAGAAATCATTCATCTCAGAGTGTTTACATACATTATTCAAATTATATTAATATGTTCTAATAATGGAAGGATATGTGTTTACTCATGCATTAAAAAAAATAATGACATATTTCATTAAATCCTTATTAAAAGGTATTGAGAGTCTTTAAATATATTTTTCAATTTTTATTAAATACATAATAATGGGGGGATCAGTTTAATACTTAATAGCAACACAAAAATGATCCCCTACTTTGTTTAGTATTAACACTATCAAACTGATCCCACAAGTAAAATTTTCTACCAGTTTCACCATACAGAAAATAAATGACAACATATTTTATTAAGTTTGTGTGGAAAAGGGTTGAAAGTTTTGTGGACCATGAGGAACCTCTTCTAGCCACTACCAAACGGAGAAAAATGGCATGGTTTGGACACATTACAAAGCATGACAGCCTGTGCAAGACCATCATGATAGGCACCGTTGAAGGTGGACGTAGGAGAGGACACCAACACAAAAACTGGTCGGACACTGTCAAACAATAGACAAGCACGACTATACCAGAATGCTGTTGGCTACTGTTGATAGATCGTTATGGAGGAGATTCAATATGGCTTCTTTATTCGGATCCCCCCCCCCATAATTACAAATGTCAAGTGGATGATGATGAACTATTTTAAAAGGCTTCTTCACAAACGAATCTTTAAATATATTTTTCCAATTGTTACTATTGTATTGTGCTTTTCACATTGTTGATCTTTTCAATCTCTGACTTTGTAAACATCTTCAAATCGTCCTCACCCTCACTATAACAAAGATCTCAAAGATCCCAATGCGATATTAAAACTTAGAATATCACAGCAAATAAATAAATAAAATTCATCCAGCATGCAAAAGATTTCCAAAAGAAGGAAGCATATTTTTTCTACATTCTACTTAAAGGATAAGCAAGAAATATGAAAGAAAACAAACGTCAAGTCCAAATAAGGTGCCTACCTGCTGGTTTAGTGAATGGATTGTGTCTTCATTGATGTCGTTGCTGGCAACAATGGTCAGTTTAGCAAACATTGGAATATTAAATCTGTTGGAATTTAAAAACAAAAACAAAAAACAGGACACTTATGACACGTTAACATCAATATGAGTAATACAATATAAGGTTATTTTTTTTCTTTTATGTTATAAAATTTTTCTAATTAAAACGACTGTTTGATACAATAATGATGAAAAGAGTTAAAACAATTCATGTCAGATCCAAGATACGTATTTTTGATACGCAAGTCTATGTTTAACATCTGTCTATATTTCCGAGATGAGGTATCGTAAATATTTACTATATTTACATTGTTTGGAGTGTTGTCCTCATCTTTATTGCCATATTCACGACGTTCCAGCCATTGTAACCTCCAGCCTTCTTCAGGGTCCGTCTATATTTCTGAGATGAGGTATTGTAACCATTTACACTATTTAAATTGTTCGGACTGTTGTCCTTATCTTTATTATCATGTTCACGACATTTCAGGTGTTGCACACTCCCGCCTTCTTCAGGCTCTGACTATATTTCTGAGATGAGGTATTGTAACTATTTACACTGTTCGAACTGTTGTCCTCATCGTTATTGTTACATTCACAATGTTTCGACCAATTGACTCTCTGGGTTCAGTTCAAAATTCCAACAAATATCACCTGAAGAAGGCCAGAGCATACAACAGTCGAAACGTTGTGAGTGTAAAAATAAAGATGAAGACAGCAGTTTGAGTCTATGTTTACATTGAATGCATATAGGTATCAATTTTTACATTTCAAGGATAGGCATCTAATTTTGAACTACAGCCCAAGTTTGTTTTATCTTAGAAAAAAGAATTCCATCATCCTCACAGTCCTCATCTTTGATACAACCACTAAAAAAAATTGTATTAATCTTTGTTTATTTAGAATGAAAAATATTTAATACAGTTTAAAATGAATTATTTCAAACTGAAGTCATGTGGAATGTCAACATCTTGATTATGTCATTATTTTCTCTTAGAGTTAAATGTGCTATCCATTTTAGTTGTTGCTGCTGTTGGTAGTCCTCAAGTGAAGTGCTTTCTGTTATTTGGTAAGGTTCTTTATGATTTTGTAATGTCAGTCTGCAATGTTCAAAGAAGGAATGGTTTTTTGCCAAGATCCTCAGGCACAAAGTTTCTTTTCACCACTGATCTTAGGAATCGGTTGTATACAGCTGACAGTTTAGATATTTCTAAACAAGTATGGCACCATATGAAATTCTCAAACTGACAAGGCTATTTAAGAACGTGACTAGAGTTTTCAGGTTCATGTTTAACAGATCAAGACATGATTTAATTTTGTTGATAATTTTGTTTTTATAGTTTAATCTTAAATTTATCAACCTTCAATAAGGCTTCTTGATCAAAAAACTGGTAACTTAAGAAGACTTAGAATTTTTTTTTTTTTTTTTTAAAGTAATTTTCAACATGTCTGATTCTGCATGCTATGAAAGAAAAAAATGTTGTGGAGAGCTAAGATTACCTACTTTCTGAAAGATATTTTTATAACAAAGTCAAAGATTACTTTTAAAATATTTTTTATCATTTTCATTTGTAATTTAATTTTATAAAGATTAAATTTTTTTAGATTTAGCAACAATCATCTTTGATAAGGATTGACAAAAAAGCAGTTAAATAATTCCTTCCTGCAATAAATTTTTTAAAAATGAAACCGAACTTAAATAAAAAAGTAAATGCCAAGACCTAGCCAACTTACTTTTCTGCCACCACTTGGAACATCTTACGAGAGGTATGGGAGAGGTAGGCCAAGTCACCACTGTCAAGCCGAACTCCTTTTGGGGTATATCCAATTTCGTGCAAGGCTAAAGCAACAGCACAAAAATTAGGCAGACCACTCCTGAGGACAAAAAAAAAATAAAAAAAAAAAATAAAAAAATGGATGCAATTAAAATTATCCAATATACTACCTATAACTTTGAGAAGAGTCCTTATCATTCCAAAATTTGTTTGGACAGGTGAAAACATCCTTTGTGTTGATGTTGCTTCCATAATATTTTGACCATTTTACAGTAGGGACCTCTATTAATTCACTTACATATATATAAAAAAAAAAACAAAAAAAAACAACAGCATAGCATGATGAAAAAAGAACCCAAAATTAATAAAAACAAGTTTTTATCGTCAAAATGTTTGAAAGACCAAAGTACTTTTTTTTTAATTGTTTTTTTTTATTTTTTAAATCCTCTCTAGCACATTCAAAATTACGGTTAAAATTTTTGTTTTTTTGCATCTTTGATCAATGTTAATACTTACAGTAAGTATTTCAGCACCTTTTTCCAGGTGAGAAACACATTGATTTGAAAATTCTTGCAAAAATCAAATAATTATCAGATTTTAATTAAACCTTCAGGACTTATTCACAAATGAATTAAATTATTTTTTAAATTTTTATTTTTTATAAAATCTTGGTAAAATTTTTTTTACAAAATGTGTTACCCCCACCCCCCACTTGATTTCATGAAATTTTGAAAAATAAAATTTTAATTCCAAAATTTGTTTTATTAGTTAAAAGCAGGATTCCTTAGAGAATGTAAATCATAAACTTTTTATTTTCAACCTACTACTCATTTCCCGAAAATCTGCTCTGAAAGATAATAAAAATACAATAAAACTATGACATTATTTAATTAGAAAAGCTTTTAATTGCTTTTATAAACAAGATTTATTAAGAACACTATTGTCTGAAAGAAAATTTTTTTTGATGAATAATGAATTTTTACAAGAATTGTTTTTATTCTTTTTTATTTTTAATTATAATAATTTATAAAGTTTTAAATATTCTGCATTAATTTAATTGTTAGGTGATAACTATATTTACTAATAAAAAATAAAAAAGCTTCATACGAATCATCACACACCAAGATTTTTTAAATAATTTAAAATTTTTTTTTAGTGTATAAACGCTCCAATTTTTGTAAGTATGGACGGTCATACATGGCATTATCAGAAAATATGATTGATGACTATAGTAAATTTAAAATCAACATTTCGAAAATTATATCATGGAGAATATTTTCCAACATTTTTCAGATTATTGAGTACTTCAAAATTATATAAAAAAGGCATTTCTTTGTTATTTTAAACTTAAAGTAAATAATATTCATTTCACATCAGATTAATTATGCTTTAAATCAGATAATATTCCTCAAATAAAGTTTCAGATATGTATATTTTATTTTTGGAATATCTTTTAATAAAGACAATTACATTGTGATAAAAGACAAAGAAAAAAAAAAAAAAATAACAAAACCTTCCAGTCAATTTAAATTTTTGATTATAGTAAATATTAAATTTAATCTCTCAGCTTCAAATTAAAACTAAAATAAAAGCTTCAGAAAAGATTTTTCATTTTTAAAAATTCATTTTAAGCCTGAGGTATCGCACTTTTAATGGCAGTCCCTATTCTAAAGCCTTCTATAGCCATCAGAGTTGAGGGTCATATCCAAAGACGAGGTAAAAATTTATAATATAGCAGACCATGAAAAGTTCTCAGTATAACTTAACCTGCAAAATGTAATCAAACATCAAAAATGTAATTGGGTTAATCTCTTCTTTGTTGGGTCATGAATCTTTTAATGAGGTCCAGATAATTTTTCAGTATATGCTTATACAGTGTAACCTGGATATAAGAGAGTTGTCGGGACCGGAGAAGAAGTCTCTTATATCCGGGTTTAGTCTATTTTGTTTAGGTAAGTATGGCTCTAATTTGGGACCAGAGAAAATCTCTCTTTTATCCGGGTTACACTGTATAGATTCCTCCACTAATTTGGTATATGTAAGGTTTAAAATGAATTTTTAAAAATGAAAAAGCTTTCTTGGAGCTTTCATTTTTAGCTTTAATTGAAAGTTAAAGGATTTAAAATTTACTATTTCCAGTAAGCAAAATCTGTGGTGTATTTCAAAAAGAAATTATATTGATTGGAATTAATTTGTTTTTGTTTTGTTTTTTTGCAGTAAAAATCAATAAAAACGGCCATTTTTGACACATTTGTCAAAAAAAAAAAAAAAAAAAAAAAAAAAAAAAAAAAAGAAGTTAATTCTCAGCTTTAAAAATCTTGCAAAAATAAAATCTATATTTCTGAAACATTATTTGAGGAAAATTAGCAAATTTAAAGTTAAATTAATCTGATTTAAAACAAATATTACTTATAGCATAAAATATATACAAACATTTCTTAACAGTCTTGTTTTGCTGATGTCTTGTTTTATTGACAGCAAAATGTGTTCATAGTTAAGTATGGTGGAGCAGACAATAAAGTTCATATGAGGTGTTGTTTTGTCCTTTAAGGGTGGGGGGCAACCCTTAAAACACTTGACCTTTTAATGATAATGTTACAGGTTTGATCATCCATATTTTGAAATTCTGCATGTATATCACATACAAAAACAAATCAAAATTCTTTTAAAAATATTCAGTCGTCAGATTGTAATAAGCTTTACAATGTACGATTAGTAAATATAGTTTTACTTAATAACAATATTTCCTAAGAGTTATCTCACTGAAAATGAATTTTAAGGTTTAAAAACTTATTCAATTTAAAATTGTAAAAAATGAAAAATCATGTAAAAATTCATTTTTCATGAAAAAATGTTTTTTTTCTCTAGACAATATTGTCTTTAATATTTATTATTCATAAAAGTAATTAAAAGCTTCTCCAATTAAATAATGTTTTAATTTTATTGAGTTTTTATTTTTTGATTCAGAACAGATTTTCGGTAAGACAAGATCCAATTTTGGAAAAAACAAAAAAAAAAAAAATTCAAAAATAATTTCATTCATAAATCCTGAAAATTTCATTAAAATCCGACAATTATTTGATTTTTGTAAGAATTTCCATGTGATTTTAATGGGTCTGTCAATGCAAAAAAAGCGGCTAAAGTTTTCTATGCTAAAAGTTAGTACAATTGTTGACACAATAAAAACAAGATTTCTTAATCAAATTTTCTAAAAAAGGAGTAAAAAATTTAATTAAATGTTCATAAAAATACTCTTTTCATTCCTCTTCACAAAAACAAAGATTTTTGACGATAAAACTATGTTTTCATTATGTTTGGAAGATGTTTTCATCATGGCATGCTGCTTTTGCAGCATTTTCATGGATGTACCTATTCTCGTATTACTTTCCTTTTAATGAGGTCCAGATAATTGACAGCAAACACAGCTGGAGAGTGAGAAAATTAAAAGTATCTGTATACATTGACTCATTAGTTGTGTGCCAAAGTTGTACCATGATTGAGTTCAGCATTTTATATACTTTTTCTTTTGTCAGAGAAAATAGATCTTCTCACCCAACCAATAAAAGATGACCTGGCACTTTAGGGGATTAAAACATCTGAAAAAATTTAAAATACTGTGGCAATAAGAAGGATGAGTTCAGTTGTCCAAACGAATCCTGGATTTGCATTTTCTGATTACAATAGACTTTATAATAGAAACATTTACTAATAGTAATTAGCTGGAAGTAAAAAAAAAATTGATACAGAAGAGTTTTGATAACAGTATAAATAAAGAGATATCATTTTAAATTTTTTCTTTTTAAATTTAATATGTATTTTGATTTGTTTATAATTCTCACAAACACAGGGCGAACTGGAAACTGGATTCTTGTATATATAAATATATATCTTACCAGAATGAAATCTATATAAAAACGTAAAGAAAAGAGATACAAAAAACAATATTGCATTTTTATTAAAAAAAGTATTTGTGAGGAGGGGTAATGGATGAACAAATGAAAATCATAGAATTTTATAAATATGTAAGAAGTAATTTGACTTTGCTAACCAGATGCTTCCTCTGTAGCTAAAAGGTATAGCACGTCAGGCTATATGACGGTTCTGTGTAGGATACAGGTTAAATTCCTGTCAGAAGACATATTTTCTATGAAATTTCTTGGACATTCAGGCCGGTAAATGTAGTTAATACTGTTTATTATAAACAGAGAATTTACTTAAATATTTGTATCTATAAAAGTAATATATAAACAGATAATTATATATATTCAATTTTTTTTATATATATTACATTATATATGTACGGTACTTATTGGAAAGCGCTCAATATCAGAGATAGAGCTAACATATTGAGTTGGATTGATGTGAGTTTTTGACCCTGACAATCGCAAATAGCGTGAAACTGTGTCACAAACTCACATCAATCCAACTATATATATATATATATATATATATATAGGTATGTCCAATTTATCACGTTAAAAACGTATAATCTGAGAAAAAAAGGTGCGAAAATTGATAAAACAATTTTTTAACGTCTAAATGTTTAATTTATTATTAAGAGGATAGACTAAAGTATTTTTTGAGTATTTTTCCAGATTTTTTAATCCTTCCTAACCTGTTAAGAAATTGATTCAAATATCTTGTTTTTTTAGTAAATTAAATTTACTAAAAAATCAACCCGATCAGCCATTTTTTCAAAATTTAAAAAAAATTTAAAACTAATTATTTTAAAATATTTTAAAAAATTAAGTATCAATTTTTCAGACGTTTTTCTAGGATAATTAGAAAATTTAATGCTTACTTAATGTAATTTGAAAGAACAGTTACTTACTTTTCTCACCAAAAATTTTTTAAGGGACATATCTCCAACCGGGGTGACCGGTTTTGGTAAGTGTGAATTGATGTATGTCAATGTATCGACAACTTACGTCAGACGAATTTATCGTACGGTAGAACGGAAGTAATAAAATTTGCGCCAATTTTTAGCGCGCCGGGATAGTGTTAATAGATAAAATTACATTTTAAAAATTTTCATTTTCTAAAATTAAAAAATTTAAAATTTTTTTTTTTTTTTTTTTTTTTTTTTAAACCCTACGTTTGATAAGTTCTGGAATAATAATAAAAAAAAAAGAAATAAAGTAACAGTTACTTTATTTCCTTTTTTTTTTTTTAAGCCGTTACGTTTATTTTATTTTTTTTTAATTAAGTTACGTAACACAAGCTTTGAACTTCTGGTCTTCCGTAGATTTAATTTTTTTTTTTTTAAACCCTACGTTTGATAAGTTCTGGAATAATAAAAAAAAGAAATAAAGTAACAGTTACTTTATTTCCTTTTTTTTATTTAGTAAAGCCGTTACGTTTTATTTCATTTTTTTTAATTAAGTCAGTTACGTAACACAAGCTTTGAACTTCTGGTCATACGTACATATAAATTAACTAAAAATACCATTACATTTTCAAAATGAAACCCGTAACTCATTTATGAAGAGATTTATTTATTTTCCTGATTACTTAAAAAAAAAAAAAATAATTTGTCTCTCACTGAAAAAGAATTGATTATATTTAAAAATATAATTAGAAGAAAAGTTTTGTTAACAGAATTAGAAAAGTTTGTTGACAATGCGATGATAATGGTCACTCAGAAAATTTGACAAGTGCGTGTACAGACAGTAGCTAATGACAGAAAGACTGTCAGTCTTTCTGTCATTAGCTACTGTCTGTACAGTGTACACGCTTCAATCAATCAGTCAGTTAAGGGGTATAACTCTAACATAATTTTATTCATCTTTTTCTTAAATGTACACCCGTAGTTTTGTCGGAGATGATTTTAATACATTTTTGAAATCATAATAAATTATTTTTAAATATCGCGCGTATCACAGATTGTAATAAGCTTTCTAATTTATGATCTGTAAAAATAGATCTTTTTAATGAGCAAAAAAACCGAGAGACAACTGTTCTAATTTATTTATGAAATATTTATCAATATTATTATTTTTTATTTAGAAATGAAAAAAATTCTCGTAAAAATTTATTTTTCAACCTAAAAAAATTTTGACTTCAGACAAAAAAGTCCTTAATATATATTATTGATAAAATCCATTAAAAGCTGTTTTCATAAAATAATGCCTTAGTTTTCTTGCATTTTTATATTTTAAATTCAGAGCTAAAATTGGAGTTCACGCGTATCAAATTTTTACACGAAATTTATGATTTATATTCCTCAAAGTCTTCTTTATTTAATAAAAAAATAAAATAAGAGACAAGTATTCTAGTTTTAAAGTTTTCATAAACTTAAGTAAGGTGGGTATTAAACGTAAAAAAAAAAATAGTTTTACTGTGACTTTCTAAAAGACAAACATTTCTACAATAAATTCAGTCAATTCGGAATAAATTCTGAAAGTTCCACTTAAATAGCGACAATTATTTGATTTTTACAAGAATTTCCAAATTAATGTGTTTTTTAAGTGAAAAAAAGCTATTGCAAAATATTAGGGGATCTCAAACCTAACAAAAAAGAGATTTTTCAGCCACAAATTAAAACGTGCTAAAAAGGAAAAAAAAATTCAAAAAATAATTAAAAAATACTTTGGTCTCTACTCTTATTAATAACGTAAAGTTTTTCCTGATAAAACGTTGTTTTTATTAAGTTTGGGGCCTTTTTCATCAGGGTGTGCCATTTTTTTAGCGAAAAAATGGACATACCTATATATATATATATATATATATATATATATATATATAAAGCATATTAATTCAAAAATAAATAGATCAAAAATAAAATCTAATAAAAAAAAAACAACGAATATATAAGGAAAAAGCGAAACAAATTTGCTGTAAATTTCGTAATTCAAATTAACTATTTGAAAGAATTAAAAAAAAAAATACAATTTTTACGGCGACAGATTTTAGCTTCCAGTATAGGTTTTCTATGAATTCATTTATCAACCAAAACAAAGTAAATTAAATCTAGCATGTAAAATTGAACAAGGGAGTTAACTCATACTTACTTCACCACATCGTAGGTGTCAATGAGAGCAAGAAAAGCGTCTGGAAAGGAAATCGCATAGGAACAGAAAGCAGCAAGTTCACCTTCGCTAACTTGATCTTTTAAAAACCCTAAAAAAAAAATTTAAAAAAAATAAAAATCGTTCTTATTAAAAAAAAATAATACGTAAATGAAATTCAAATAAAAGAAATTTCTTTTAAATGTTAAAAGAAAAAAAAATGAGATAATAATTCCGTCATTTTCAAATTTGATGACGTGAAAAAATAGGATTTACTTTTTTTAGTGACGACGTTTGTTTTATTATCCCGGTGAAGGTGAAAAGATGAAAGGAGGCGAAATTCAATTTTGATGGCAAACAAACTGTAGGATTTTTCACAAGATTTTTAAAAAAATTTCCATTTAAATAAACTAAATTAAAACGAACTTTTATTTATGTCCCGACATTAAAAAAATGTAAAAAAAATAATATTCTTATTTTACAGTACAGTCATGCGTGATGTATTTTTCGATACATGACTCTCAAGGCAGATTTTTTCCCCTACAGTAGGTTGCCATTCAAGGCTATAGAACCCGGTCTGGCCTGCTATTTACCCATAGCTGGTGGAAGAAGAAAAAAATTCATAACTTTCCCCAAGGGTATTATTAGCATGTAAGTGAATGTAAATGGATTCGACTGAAATTCAAAGTCGGCTCTCCGATTCCTCAACTGAAGCCACTATCCATTACTCCACCGTGCCTCCTTTTAAAAGACACAAGCCTAAAAAAGGAAAATAAGTTGCATTTTCACTTCTTCAGTGAAAAACAATGCCTAATATAATATTATTAATTTGTCTTACCCACCCCCCCAAAAAAACCCAAAAACCAAAAACCAAAAAACAAAAACAAAAACAAATGTTTACTCAAAACATTAATGTTTAGACTAGTCAAAGAAAATAATGTTTAATTAAAAAAACAATCCATTTACTATTTAAAAATTATTTCATTTACTTTTGGGTATGAAAATAAAATTTGCAGATATAGGGTTAGAAAGGTCCTAATAAGCGGTACCCAAGCTTTGTTAAGCACACCTAGGCTAAAAAGGTAGTTTTCATGTGCTATGCTCTAAAGGTATGAAAGATAACAAATGTTGTGAAGGGCTACAACATGCTTGAGGGGCTCAGAATGGTGCAAGATTTCTTACTTTCTCCTTTTAAGCCCTTACAACAACCTTATTCAGTAACCCGAACCGTTTACCTTCAATAGGACTTGCGACTTGCATATGGTGAAAAATAGTATTCAGAAAGGATGCGTACCCAATCATTACAATCTTAACAACTTCAAGTCTAGGGCCAAGCCTTACATGACGTATTTGGTGGAGAAAGGGCATATTCAACATTTGATAATTTTGCAGCAATACATGCTAAAGGTTTTGGACAGTCAACATTTCTTTTCAGTTTTCAATCATGGTTCGCCATAAGGAATTGTAAATGTAGGACTACCTTACATTTAAGTAAAATAATAACAATAATATTTATTAAGAATTTATTACAGGAAATATTAAGTTTTTGGGAACATTATTGGCAATTATGGATTTAGTTACATAACAAACAAATAAAAATAATATCAATTTTTTAATGCTATATTCGATTTGTTAGGTTAGGTATTTTTCATTTTCTCCTTTTAGGCTATAGGCCACGGTCGATTTTCGTTTCATTCCGTGGACATAAAATTTATATGAAAAAATTTTACTTGATTTCGGGAGTTTCGATGCCGTAGAGTCTAAATCTAAAAAGTTCCCCAGGTGAGAATTGCGCATTTTTTTATAAATTGCATTTTAAATTGAATATTTTATCGGTAAATCTGAGCATAAAATTCAAGTAAAATAATTGAGTAAATTAGACGTTTCTTAGGCCAGTAGTTATCTCCCTTAAATTCAAAAATTTTAAAATACGGCGAAAATGAATTCATGAAAATGAATATTTGTGCAATAATACATTTTGAATCAATTAATACGAATGAAAAAATTATTTCTTTTACTGAAATAACTCTTAAAAAAATTTGTGAATATGCAAATAAATGGAGCAACTTTGTCAACAAGGTAATTTGCATTTGTTTTAAAATAATTCTATGTAGAAATAAATGGCATTTAAAATTTCCTTAGCTATTACAATAATCTGCTATTTTTTTACATCTACAATATTTTTACAGCATTTTTTATGATTTAAATAAAGATTGTCAATGCTAGCTATGCTGGTGTGTTACAGGTTGGAAAAATTTGAGAAACGCAGCATTACAGAAATGAATTTAATATTCACTGACACTGCCCCATCAACCAGTAATGAAGAGCTTGAACCCAGTCAGAAAAGGTTGAGGAGCAGTAGTAATTTTAGTCAATCCACTTTTGGTAAAGATGATCAAACTACTTGCTGTTCCTCTGTTTTCCCAGCCAAATGCATATTTTGCAAAAGACAAAGAAAAGATAAAAGAAACTTAATTGACGGAAGGCGCACCAGGGAACCCTTGCAACAATGTGAACTCATTGTAAATGAAATTTTATTTGCTGCAAAGCTGAAACATGACGAAAATCTTCTTTGTCAGTTACAGGATAAAGATCTTGTAGCTGCAGAGTTAAAATATCATCATACTTGTAAAATTAATTATACTAATTTCTTGAGATACAAAAAAAAAGAAGATCAGTAGACATGAACAATGAAACAAAACACAGTGCTGCATATGATATTTTCAAGAAAGATAAGGAAAAAAATCATTAAAGGAAATCAGGTCTTATGAATGTCCAAACTGTCTGAACTGTACAGAAACATCCTTAAATCAGTAGAAGGGACATCTATAGCGGCTAAAACTCAACATCTGAAGCAGCAGATTTTACATGATTTTCCACAGCTCACTTTCTTAAAACCAAGACAGAGGAATCAGAGTGAGGTGGTGTTATGTGAAAAAATAGTTCCTGACCTAATGGGAACAAGTGAAACTGATGATTCAGCAGATGACTCAGATGGTGATGATGATAATGATGATGATGATGAAGGAACCCAAGAACATGAAGCAACAGGTAAATATAATAAGACCTAAAATAATAATGTAAACTCTTTAACATTAGTTTTACTTCTAATCATTGATTAATTTATACCTAATATTAAATGATCTAATTGTGTGATGTTATCTGAACAGACTTTACTACCAAATGTTACCAGTGGAAATATTTATATCACAATTTGTATCATGCTAGCATGTATTTAAGAAATCAGATTATTTCTGTGGAATCACCAACATCTTGGCCTCCTAAGAGCAATAGTGTAACTACAGAATGTGCTATGAAGATAATTCCTGTAGAACTTTTTAATGCATTGGCATTGATGTGTGGTCTTTCTGATGAAGTTGAAATGAAGAATAGATTTATTACTGTCTGAGAAAGATAAGAGAAAGCTACTTGCCATAGCACAAGATATTCTGAACCTTTCTCACAGAGGAAATTTGTTTTTACCAAAGCATTATGCACTGGGAATGGCTGTTCGACACTGGACTGGTCAGTCAAAACTTATAGGCATTTTAAATGGGTTTGGGCACTCTATAAGCCACAGCACAACTCTAAAACTGGATACGGCTTTGGCTGAACAACAACTATCAAAAAGTAACATTCCAGAGGGTTTTAAAAAGAAAACTTTTACACATTTAGCCTGGGATAATAATGACTTTGGAGAAGAAACTCTGAGTGGTAAGGGAACAACCCATAATACAAATGGGATCATAGTGCAGCAGCTAACTTCTGATCACTTATCACATATTGAAGATGTCACAATAGAAAAAGACCAGCCCCAAATGATCAGGAGTAAGAAGCGCAGTGTGATGCTAAATGAAGCGCCCATACCAGAATATTATGTGGCAAACAGAGTAGGTCCTTTCCTACCTTCAGTTTCAATTGACAGCATTCAAAATGCTTTATTTAAATCATTTTGTGAGATCAAAACAAGTATTACTGATTTGGCTATGACCATTATCAATATGCACTGTGAAAGTGACAACCAAAACACTACTCCAATTCCAGGTTGGACAGGTTTCAATATTCTTTTATTACAGGACCAAATACCACCAAAAAGCAATATTGTATATTTGCCTGTGGTCAATGGTAACCCAACTCAACTAAGTACTGTGAATACAGTATTTTTGAAAAGTCTTGCTATTGCTGATGAGCTTGAAACTGAATGTATTGTATTAACATTTGATCTTGCATTTTATGCTAAAGCACAGCAAGTACGTTGGAATGATGCCATGTATATGCAAAAAACAGTTGTCAGAATTGGTGAGTTCCACACCTGCATGTCGTTTCTCAGTGTCATTGGAAAGAGCGTTGAAGATTCGGGGCTAGCTGATGTTCTACTTGAAGCTGGAACAGTTGCACAAGGATCACTACCTGGAGTCATGAAAGGCAGGCACTATAATCGAAGTGTCAGAGTCATAAAAATTATGTCTGAAGCCTTAAGGAGGAAACTCCTATCTACTTTTATTGAAACACAAAGTGAAGAAGAAAAAGCTAAATTCATTGCATTGTCTAAAAATTTATATTATGCTTTTCCCAAAACACAATTCCAAGATCTCTGCACATCAAATGATTTTAAAGAGTTTGAAAGCAAACTATCCTTATTTATTCAAGAGAGATGCAGCCAATTTCCAACTTTTGCATTTTGGATGAGTTACTTGAATATGGCAGATTTGTTTTTAAATTTTATTCGTGCTACACGAACAGAAGATTGGGCCCTTCACCTTAAATCAGCAGCAGAAATGGTACCTTGGTATTTTGCATATGACCATTTGAACTATGCTAGATATCTTCCTGTTTATATCTATGAGATGCTTGCTGTTCCAGATACCCACCCTGCAATAGCAAAGCATCTTGCTGCTGGGGATTTTGTAGTTCAGCAACAAAACCAGTACCCCTTTAGTCAGACGGCAATGGACCAGACGATTGAACAGACAATGAATAGAGATAGCAAGACCAGAGGTGGGCAGATTGGATTCTCAAATAATGACAATGTTGTTCATCGTTGGATTTTATCTTTTAATCAACATGCTCAAATCTCTAAAGACTGTACTGAAATGGCTGGAAAAGGAGAGGGCTGCCATAATAAAAAAGACCTGAGTAGTTCTCGATATCAAAAGGATGAAGCATATATTCAGAGTGTCATGCAGACAATTGAGTCTATGCAAAATCCATTTGCATATTGTGAAAAAGAATTAATTAACATTGCATCTGGCCAAGTAGCATCTTCTGAAATTAAAGATGACATTTTGACAGCACATGAACAAGGCTGTAATATTTCTAATCAGTTTGTTCAACAACGACTAATTTTGAAAAATGCGGAGTTGAATGCACCATTAAAATCAATGAAGATAAAAACTTTAATGATCTTCAGAAAAAGCATTCACAACAAAAGAGCAAGAAGGAAGCAGATTGCTTGAAAGCAGCTAAAGACCTTCTCACTAGGCTTCTTATAGTAGCAAGAACCCGAAAAGTTGACCTGGAAGAAATTTTTTCACATTGCCTTTCAGAGTTCCCATCTAGCCTAAGTAACATTGATGGTTCTTTGCAGCGTACCAACAAAGCTGCATTATTTCATTATTTTCTTGTAAAGTTTCCTGATATGAAAATTAACAATATTCCAAAAAATGCAGCACTGATATTAGATGGAATGGCAGTAATACAACAGCTTGCAGACCATGTTCCATCAAGGTTTGGTGATCTAAGTATTTATGTTTTTAGATATGTAATCAAGCTTGCTTCTACTTATATGTCATCAAGAGTTGACTTTGTCTGTGATAAGTACAATCCATGGAGTATTAAAGACTCTGAAAGAAGACGCCGTTTGATTACCCCATGCCACCTGTTATGTGCTCTGAATGAAAAACAGAAAACACTGGTACAATTTCGAAAATTCCTCATGTCTGGTGAAAATAAAGAATCCCTCATCTTATTTATGTTGATGGAAAAAATTGCCAGCAGAAGAATTTCATGGAAAAACTGTGATTGCTTCATTTAGCCAAGGATGTTTCATGCTGTGTCCTCATAGTGACACAAATGAAGTAATCACAGAAACTTTGCCAGAATTAACAACTGACCATGAAGAAGCCGATACCCTTCTTTTGCTTCATACAAAGCATGCATCAACTGCTTTCCCTTCCATTATCATTAAGACTCCAGATACGGATGATTTTCTTCTTTGCCTTGCTCATCAAAATGAATTAAGCTGTGATTTATATATGGCTACTAATACCAACCGATCATCTTGTTTGATCTCTATTAAATCAGTTGCAAAGAAATGTGGACCTGCTCTTTCAAGTGCCTTACTTTCTTTGCATGCATTCACTGGTTGTGATACTGTTAGCTGCTTTAAGGGAAAGGGTAAAATAAAACCCTTTGAGTTAATGAAAGAAACAGAGGAATTTCTTCAAACTTTCACACTTATAGGCTGCAACTGGCAACTGACAGATGATTTGTTCCAGCAACTAGAAAAATTTGTGTGCTATTTGGACAGAGAAATGTTTCTTCTGTAAATACTGCTCATTTTAATATTTTTTATATGTCTGGAAAATTGGATAATACTCTACCACCTTGCAAAAATAGTTTATGGTTACATGCAGAAAGGGCAAATTACCAGGCTGTAATTTGGCGACAATGTCTTCACATTAATATTAATGCTCCTTCTGCAACAAATCATAGCTGGAAATGTGAAGATCAAAAACTCGTTCATTGGAGCAGCCTTCCTAAAACTCCATCTACCTTGATGAACTTAGTAAAGTGTAACTGTAAGAAGAACAGCTGTAACTCCAGGCATTGTTCTTGTGTTCGTCAAACACTGCCTTGTACCGACCTTTGCCAGTGTATAGATTGTTTTAATGTACTTAAAAAAAAATAATGAAGTGCAGCAGATTAATGAAATAGAAGATTCTGACACCTCAGAGGGCGAATGATAAGATGAGCTTGCAGGATTAGAGGACAATCAATTATTTTTCAATTCCTTTTATAAATGTATTACTTGATAACAATTATTTCAACATAACTGAAAAAAAAAAAACTCTTATTACAATATTTTTTTATATATATAGTCAAAGTTAGTCTAAACATTAAGATTTCTATATCAGTCAATGTGTATGTGTGACAAAATTACATCAAAAAGTAAATGGCAGTCCAAAATGAAGAAAAGTCAATCACCAGAAGTATTTGAAAACAGTTCTTCCATCTATGATTTTTGGAAGGCACAAGATTTGGAAACATATATAAAGGTTTTTCATGTTTTTTTATCAAATTAATGTACACTGCAATGTTTTACGAGGTTATTCGAATTTGAGAAACTCACACGACAATAGAAAGTGACGTTTTCATTGTTATGGCTTTATGCAAGTCATTTTATTTGCTGAAAATTCCTGATTAAATAAATTAACACATAATATAAGAGCATAGATATATCAGCTTCTTGTTGATACACTTAAATGTGCTAAAAAACTTATTTAAAGTTCATTTTACATGAAGTAAACCATGAAAATGGACTTTTTCCGTAAATGACACACCTTGTATTATCTCCCCTTTTCTGAAGCAGTGCGCACATTTAGCCTGGAGATCTCTTCAGATTTGAAATCTGCACGAAAAATACTCCTAGAAACACTAGAAATTTTCTCATATGAATAAAATGTCCATGAACTCAAAATCTAAGCCCGAAAAAGGCCAAAAAGGCCTCTGACCCATAGCCTATTTGTTATTGGCAGCATTTTAGAATACTTTGGCTGCAATGCTAAATTTCCTAAGTGGAACAAACTGGAGCTATTTCGTTTACACTTTATCTCTCTTTTCCATTTCACCCAGTGAAAACTATAATCACACACCGAAACGTAGGTACACATATATGTACCAATTAATATATATCTTTGCTCAGTATAACCCCATCAAGCACTATCACTTTTATACGTCATATATAAATTTGAAAATTATTTGCTTGCTTATATTATTTATCCACCCTAGAACTAAATATATAATATTATAAATTTACTAATTTAAAAATATGGTTCCATCGCTACACAGGAATTATCATGTTTCAAAAGCAGAAACTAAACCCCAAATTTAATTATAGTATTAAATTTAAAATCTTCATCTCTGATTCATTTCCAAGCAACTTCTGGAACCAGAAATCGCTTGAAAATTAATTTTTAATGAATTTTTAAATTATTAAATTTATAATGTTTAAGATTTTTTAAAAATAAAAATAATTAATAAGAACACTGGGTTATTAATCTTACTGTTCTTTCCCATTATTTTTATATATATATATATATATATATATATATATATATATATATATATATAAAGAGAGAGAGAAAAATGATACAATCCAATGGTAATCTGCATGGAATTTCCAGGAGTATATAGATCCCGAGAGAGCTCTATGTCAAAAGATAGACCAAAATTATTAATTAAAGAATATCAAACACTTAAAATCCCATAGGTAATAATTTTTATTTCATGAGAGCTCTAAAAACCAGCAGCTCTCAATCTTCAAGACCTACAAACATGTAAAAAAAAAAAAAAATATTGCTTACCAAATTCATTTGAGAGAGTATCTTGCCATTTCAAACAAAGTTCCAAGAAGTCCACCATTTCATCAGAATCTTTCTTCTTCAGTTGCTGCCAAAACAATTAAAAAAAGAAATTAAAAATGAAATAATAAATTCTAACAGAAAACAAAGAACAATGTTTATTACAATAAATATATTCATAAAAATCTTAATTCACTTTTTTTTTTTTAAAAACTAATTTCACCCCAAGCCTCCAGCAGCAAGTTTCTCTGATTGGTTTTCTCTGATAGGTTTTGGGGAACGTGAAACCACCCCTTAATTAACATAGTTCCCATGTCTACCCTGAACCAGGATGGTAGCACCTGTTAGGGCTCCAGCTATGGGCAAATAGTGAACCTCCAAACATTATGAAAATATAAAAATATTATAGCGAAAAATACCAGTAATACATTTTTATATAGTAAAATGACCAACAGTACCTATTTATAGCAAAATGAGTGGAGTGGCAGAATATCTGGAACTCCTGCGCAAACAATAAACTGTTCAAAATTAATGAGAATGGCATCAGGCAAGAAGAGACATGATTACATCCAGGCTGGACGTACTACCATAAACCGTACGGATATCTTAAAAGAGGAAAAGCCTCCCGTATATGTGGCATGCCAAGAGTCAATCAACATAAAACACATGCTGACAGATTGCAGCAAATTTAATTCAATCCAATTAAAATACTACTGAACAATAAACTTTTAAAAAGAACTTTTTTTCAAATACTGATTCATTTTACATATTCCAGTTTCTAAGAGAAAATTAAACTGATCTCAAAAATATAATTAAAACAAAGAAATATAGTTATAACAGCTGTCATACTATGAAAGACAGATTTTTTTGACTGTTTAAATATAGGGTGTTTCATTATGTTTATATATAAGGGTGCTTCATTAAGATGAATTGTATATATAAAATTTCTCGGACATTCAGGCCGGTAAATTTATTATAAACAGAGCATTTACTTAAATATTTATATCTATAAAAAAGAATGTATAAACATAAAAGTGTCTTAAAATAATTGATGGACTTTGTCCATTTCATAATGTGTGACATCATTTGTTTACATTTGGATACGCTTTGAGCAGATATGAATGTACGTGAGAGAATTATGGAAGATTGTAGTTTAAAGACTGTAAAATCAACCTTGCTAACTGAACGCTCCTCTGTGGCCAAATCGTTTAAAGGCATGTCAGGCTATATGACAGTTCCATATAGGATTCAGGTTCGATTCCTGTCGAAGGACGAATATTTTCTATGAAAATTTCTCGGACATTCAGGCTGGTAAATGTTGTTTAATACTGTTTATTATAGACAGAGCATTTACTTAAATATTTGTATCTATAAAAAGAATGTTAAACATAAAAAGGTCTTAAAATCTATAAAGGTGTTTCATTAAGACGGATCAAAGTCAGCAGTGAATAAATCAGTGTTATTGGTGAAAATTTATTTATTTCTCTATTGGATCATTTTATTTAAGTCATGGCAATTATGTGTGAAAAATAATATTGCCCAAATGTTACAAAATTTTATTTAGAAAAATTAAATTTAAAAAAAAAAAAAATAAATAAAATAAAATAAAATAAAATAAAATCGAAAAAATCAAACTGTATTTGAAAATATAAACTTAACAAAACTACAATTAAAATACACTTATATTACCACCTCTAGTAATTATGTCTACACAAACATGGATATGCACAAAAGCTGAGTATCATCTACCATGTATTCAACTGTGAAAGCAGAATAACATGTATCATAAAACACACATATATCACCGCCTCTAGTAATTATGTCTGCACACACATGTATATGCACAAAAGGTTAGTATCATCTACCATGTATTCAACTGTGAAAGTAGAATAACATTTATCATAAAACACACATATATCACCACCTCTAGCAATTATGTCTGCACACACATGCAGAAAAACTGGGAATTATCTACCATGTATTCAATTGTGAAAGCAGAATAACATTTTTATAACTTCCAAGCACACAATAAAATTAAATTTCGATATTAAATGATCTATAAGGAGTTGATATGCTTGTTAGACAAACAAATCAATTCACCCCAATCAAGGTGATAAAGCCACTAAAACACAAGGGTTTATTGAGAGAGAAAGAAAATGAGAAATCATGATTGAGGCATAATGGCAATAAAAACAACCAAGATTCAAGGAGACAGAAGTCGATGATTGATGTTACATTTAAATTTTTGGAAATTGTAGTTTACTGGAAAGCAAGAATCTAAAAAAGAGTTCCACAGGTGAGAAGTAAGAGAAAAGAAACTATGAGAATGGAACTTATGGTCATATCCAGCAATTTCAACAGTAAAACGATGTGACCAAGCTATCAATCTAGTATTCTTTTATTCTGTGCCATGTTCCCTCAGGAGGTAGGCAATCATGGCTCTCTACAACGTCCTGTCCCTTCCAAATACAACAGTAAAAATGAAAAAAAAAAAAAAAAAAAAAATAAAATCAAAATTACGTGCATGAAAGAATAAAAAAAAAAAAAAAAAAAAAAAAAAAAAAAAAATGAAATTTTCCTTTTTATTCAACAATATTTTAGTTTCTTTTTTTTTTTTTAAATTGTGTTGTGAAAGTTTCTTTATAATCTGACAATTAAAATAAAATAGAAATATTATGTGCCGGAAAAAGGGTTTAAAAAACGTTTTTTTCAACAATGTCTTATTTTTTTTTTGGTACAAAAAAAAAACAACATTTATTTAGAAAATCTTTCAATTGTTTCTATAACAAATTTAAACCAATTTAATAAAAAAAAAAGAATTCATTATTTAATAAAGCTTCACTTCTACAAAGAAGCAATACTTTTAGCTGGAAAAAAGGAATTTATACCAATTAAATAAAATGCTATTCATTTAAAGCTTCATTTTAAAAAAAGAAAATAAAGTGCATTTTATAGTAACTTTAATGAAAATTGCGCAGTAATCAAAATGACTAAGAAGATATGAAAAGCAGTAAAAAGGCTGTTAACTAAATAAGCTTCCACACATTACTGCATGAGGCAAACATAAACAACGCCAATAATGGTGGTTGAACAGCGCAAAAGAGATCGAAATTACATTGTCGGTAAATCCTACAGGGTAATAGAGTGCAAATTTTTAATGGCATTTTTTAAATAATCAGACAATTTCACACCATAATGGAACATTTTCATTACCGTGGGCTTTTGGTGCTTATAGTGCGAATTAACCAAAAAGAAAACTGATTCGTCGTTTTTCTGAGAATATGTTTATATCTATATCTGAAAACTTTTCTAAGAAACAAAATGAAACAAATAAATCGGAAGTTCACTGCTTGATTGTGGCCAACAAGATCCATTGCTAAAGTGGGTATTTACTCAACCTCCCCACAAGACAGGATGTGGCACAAGGCCGATTTTTATGTGGAGCGATCCGAGCCTGTAAGCACAAATAAAAATTCCACATAGACTCCTCATACGCAGAGTTGGGTTTGTCTACCTTCCCAGACGAAACTGCTTTTCGGCATAGCCTTGTCTGCGTTCCTATATGCCTGACAGCAGAGAGTTTGAAGTCTTGAGCTTGCACAAGCCTAAGCTGGAAAGCAAGTTACAGCATAATGTATTGCAAAATTTCTCATAAAATACTATAAAAATGGAAAAAAAAATGAAATTTTCCACAAGTAAAAAAAAAAAAAAAAAAACCCAGAATTTACCAAAACTGGAAACAGAATCAGGGAAATTTTGAAATGGAAAATCAGGGGCCCTAAATATTTGTAGAAAAGGGCACAGGAAAATTACACTACAGCAGTTGGAAAGTGATTAAAACTGAGATGTCAGGTCAAGACTGCTAATATTGCAGGTTCTTTTTTGGATTTTGTATAGAATCTCAAGACACACCAAATGGTAGACTGGACCATCTTGCCTAGGATGGCAGCCAGTCTAGAAGGAAAACTAACTTTGTGTCTTTTGGGAGAGTGTCATGTTAAAATACATGTACTGTCCATAGGATTTGACGACATCTTAGAAAGGTTAAAAATCATTGACAAGAATAAAAACAGGAGGAGATTTGAATATTGTAGATTTTGACAAATTGCACACTATTACTTAGTGATCAGTTCTATTAAAAGGTGTGGCAATCATGACAAGAGTACCAGACCAGACATGGCAGCAGTGTATATTAAGACTGCAATCAAGAAGCTACTTTTTGGGGGAGAGGAGGTAGAAGATTGAAGAGCAAGACAGAGTAAAAGTGGGGGAGGAGACCGGGGGGACTACTGAGGCACAGGAGAGTACACTGTGGGAGCCAAGTGAGGTATAGGCGAGTATATCAAGGGTGCAACTTTGCAGAGATGCATAAATGTACAAAGTGGTTGGTTTGCTCACCCTATACTTCAAACTTTCAAAATTGATGAATGAATTGACAAAGGCATGAGCATGTGTACCCTGCACAGGAATGTCATAGAGTTTCCCTGCTAAAACATTGCTGGTTCCATCAAAGCCTGAAAGAAAAAAATAATGTAATGAAAAAACAAAACCAAACCATTAAAACAATTGAACAAGCATGAATAAATACAACAATTAAAATCATTTTAATTTAATTTTAATTGTTCAAATGATTTAATTCCTAGAATTGGCAAAGGAGAACATTGTATGTAATAGTCAAAAACATTTCTCTTTTTTCTTTTTTAAAAAAATACGTACTGAAAATTTCTGGGTATTTTAGTCTATATTTCCTGTGCATACATTCAGTACGATATACAACAGCTATTAGGTTCGTGCAAAAATAATGACGTAATGTCGTTTTTTGATGTTAAAAAATACGTCAAAAAACGACATTACGTCATTATTTTTGCACCAACCTAATAAAAAAAAAAAAAAGAAAAATAAAAAAGGACAAAAATGCTTGAGCAAAATCATTCTTGAAATTGAAAATATGCCTTTTAGCCAGTGGTTCCCAAACATTTTCTTTCTTTGGGCTGCAATTTCGGGATAAAAATTTGCTTGTGCCTCACCAAATTTTATGCAATAAAAAGTCCCCAGTGGTATAGCTTCTCTTCTAGTCATTACATTCTAAATAGTTACAATAATTTGGTATTTTTTCTTCGTCTGCGATGAATTTGCAATGATTAGTCAGGTTTTCATACTGAATTATGCTATTCAGGGGATAGAATTGGGGATAACAGGGAGGGCTATAAACTAGAAAGAAAAAACATTTTTCTTCTGATTTCTCCCTTCAAAACTGCATCTTCCAAATGCATCAGGGCGTCTTATAAGCATCGGAATACGGTAACAATTTCTTAGATGTCAAAACCAGAGAAGGCTCCAATATCGATTCCAAGTGAGAAAATCAATAACTGTAGTCCCACACAAAGTTGTGCTTTTAAATCAGCTCACTCTGCTTGAGAGTGTGTTTGTCAAAATAAAAAGTGCTACAAATCAGGACACAGTACCAACAACACGAAGATGCCACAAATTTTTAGACACACAACAAACTACTGTATTTTGTTGTTCATAAGACTGATATAAAATAACCTATAGATTGAAGGTCGATGACAGGAATTATAAGTTTAGGATGTGTTGTCAGCGTCAGCTCCTGAGTTATGACTGATTCTGAGACCTTGAAAGTAAAACAAGTCCAGTGTTTCAAGATTTAAATTATTACTTTGAGAGAAGCTATTTATGTAGTTGGGATACTGGGATATTGACAGGAAATTAAATTCCTGATACAGTAACCCTTGCTTAAGAATCATCTTCCTCCCTTCCTTACTTCTTAAACTACTCATCACAATGTAGCATCATTTATGGTAGGCACTTTTATAATAATAATATTGTATACTACGTTTTCGTTAACACATGTCAGGTATTTTTGTTTAAGTAATCATACTAATGGTATTTAATGGTGTCAAATATTGCCGAGCAAATACAGGATCCAAATTTACATGCATTTAATTTAACATTTGTGCTCCATCCTGGTTTGGGATTAATTCATCAAGGTTAGTGAGGATTTCAAGCTGAAATAAGATAACACACTAACTTCTCTTCGAATCATTACATTCTAAATAGTTACAATAATTTGGTATTTTTTCTCAGTCTGTGATGAATTTACATGATTAGTCAGGTTTTCATGCTGACATAGGCTATTCAAGGGATAAAATTGGGGATAACAGAGAGGGCTATAAACTAGAAAGAAAAAACATTTTTTCCCTGATTTCTCCCTTCAATACTGCATCTTCCGAATGCATCAGGGTGTCTTATAAGCATCAGAATACGGTAACAAATTGTTAGAGGTCATAACCAGAGAAAGCCCCAATATCGATTCCAAGCGAAAGAATCAATGGCCGTATTCCCAAGGTTGTGCTTGTGAATCAGAACACTGCTTGAAAGTGTGTTTGTCAAAGTAAAAAGTGCCACAGTTCAGGACACAGTACCAACACCAAAAAGATGTTGATTTTTGATGAAATACAAGGATTTAAAAAAGAACAAAAAAAATTCATTGAAATGCAGAACTAGACTGGATCAAGTTAACCTTTCCGGTCATCAATACTCACCTCCCATGTAACAGTAACGAGAAGCAGACATGCCTCCATCAGGCCCTTGGGCACGACGCAATCCAAATTCAAACAACGTCATATCAGGACCTGCAGCCAAACGGAATCTAACTGCATTGGTAGCCACCAAACTGGAACGGAAGAGAAGTAAAAATATTTCCATGATATATTACAGAGTTTTAAATAGGAACATGCACATTATCTTTAGTAGAAACATCATGGTGGGCATAATCAAAAAGATGTGACATGCCAAACATCACAATCAAATAAGGACAAAACACCAAGAAGTAATGTGGATTTGGCCAAGAAATGCATCAAGTTATATGTATGGGTAAAATGCTCAGAGATGGAGCACATTATATAAAGACATATATATATATATATATATATATATATATATATATATAATGGAGATCAATGTGTTTTAGTGAACTCAGCAATTTTCAATCTGCTTGCCTGAATCATCTTCAAGAAGCAAGAGCAAGATCTAAAAGGTCAGCCAATCTAACAGTGATCTCATCTCACAATCTTCACACTTGCACCATATGTGGCGTCCTTTGTAAATCACTAGCAGGTCTTAAATGCCACTTATAATTATTGCACAAACTTTCATAACTGAATCAATAAGCTGTCAGATCCTCATACGTCGAAACCGATAGGAGAGTCCATTATATATATATATATATATATATAAAATGTATATATTGGCATCATATATTCTTCATTAGTTTTAAGTAATAGCATGATTTTTTTTTTTAATAAATTCTATGCAATCTCTTCACAGATGAAGATACTTTAGGCCACAGAAATATGGTTCGACAGAAGCATGTTGAGAATACCATATACTGAACATGCGAGTAACTAGGAAGTTTTAAGGGAAATGGAAACAAAAAGTACATGTATACTTAACATCAGAAAAAGAAAGATGAAATTTCTACGACACAATGAGGAAAGAGTGCTTGCAGAATTTGACGCTGACTGAACATATTGAAGGAAAGAGGGGCAGAAGTGTGTAACTGGAACCAAAAGGGGAGTGGAAAGGATAGCAAAACTAAGATTTATAAAAGCTACAATGGATAAGAAGCTGTAGGCAGTCATAATCGCCTATATCTCAAAGAGACATGGCATATAGAAATATTATAGCTTGATTGTATTGCTACAGGTTAGCACAAATGTACAATATTACTTCAACTTTTTCAAGACACTTTTGACACATTTGAACAGTTACAGAACCTTCTCCATGAATTGCACTAATCTTGTATCTCAGTAACCATTTTGCTTTCCTTTAGAAAAAAAAAAAGACATAATATGATGAAAATTATTTATTTTCTTTCAGCTTAAAAAGAAAAAAAATTATGCAAACATTTATTACAATATAATCAAAATTAATTATATATAGTGAAAAATAAATGCTACCAATATAGCCTAACAACAAAACAGAACTGTTGAGAAAGATAACTCGTTAATGCCCACCTTAAAATCCAGTTATTAGGTTGGTGCAAAAATAATATCGTTTTTTGACGTATTTTTTAACGTCAAAAAACGATATTATTTTTGCACCAACCTAATATTATAAAAGTTAAAATAAAAATCTAATATTAATCATAACCAGTTGACGTACCGAATACTAACCCTCCGTGTTACTATACAGTACAGAGACAAGGCCTCTCAGCAAAACTTGTAATATCTAAGGATAAAGTGTCGCTGTTACTATAGATGTATCTGCAATTACAAAGTCTCTACTATAACAAGCATTACAAAAGTGACAACAAGTATTTGTTGACATTACAAAAGTGGCAACGAGCATTTTTTGACATCACAGAAACTTGTCTCTGGCTGGACCATCAAGGAGGTGCACTGGTCCAATCTCGTGTCCAATAAGCAGCCTACGGAAGGACTTGCCATTTGAGCATCCTATACAGTACACATGCACCTGAGACCTCTACCAGTTCAACTCGCCATCTGCAGACTGCTGCTGAAGGACATCATCCACCAAGACTTACAGCAGAGCAATCTGGCAATGAAGGATGTTCTGACACTCTGCCAAGACCACAATAGCTAGAGGGACACCATCCACCAAGACCTACAGCAGAGCAATCTGGCAATGGAGGATGTTCTGATGTTCTGCTAAGACCACGAGACCTAGAGGGACACCATCCACCAAGACCTACAGCAGATCAATCTGGCACTGGAGGATGTTCTGACTCTTTGCCAAGACTGTGGGAGCTAGAGAGACAAGATGGCTCTCATGGACTTAACACCTTCATGGCACAAGATTTAGCTGTGGCAGCAATATTAATTATTGGTTTTAATATGTTAAAACTGACAGTGTTTCTCCTATTGTCGATAATTTTCAGAATCGGATTATAATTCTGCTTTTTCCTTAGTGAACATGTTACACCATGCCAATAACTCATGGATAATGGACTATTTTGTTTTAATCTCGAGGAAAGGCAGAAAAAATATATATCAGAGATGCTGTTTTGTTTTAGTGAAAGTAAAAGAGAAGATAGAGTAGGTGATAATGCTCTCATGTGTTTAACAGCTGCTTTAATGAAATGGAAGGCCTTGTCAAGTTTAAATCTAAGTTGCTAAGCCTAAATATTTAATGATATAATATGGGAATTGCCACGTGTAGTCACTTAATCACTGACGTGGAATGGCTTTCCTCTAACTTTTCTGAAATATTTTCATGGCAATTATTCTGATGAACTTTCTTCGTTGGTGCCTCAAGCACATAAATTTAAGTGCATTTCTAAATAGGCAACCAAGTCAAATTCCCTTACTGTTGAACTAGCTAGATGCAACTGCTTGTTCTATTCTAAAAGTTTCTTTCTTACACTTCTTGACTGTATAAAAAAAAACAAAAAAAAAGAAACTACCGATTTCATGCTTATCTGCCAAAATATTCAAAAATTTAAATTCAACATCAATTGTCTGTCTTCTTGAAAGCTGATCCTTTACAGTTCTTTCTCGCCACTAAAATCTTTTTCAGTCTCTTTCACTAACATCTTGCATCTTGGTGGCTTTATTGCCTTACTTGGGGTGAAATGATTAAGAAAAATAAGAAAACAGTCAATTATGACTGATCAGAAAAATTCAAAACTATGTTTCATTTCACAAGTACTCTTCATGGTTATTAATATTTACAAACTTTGTTTGCACAACTGAACCCCTTTTTGTTAAACTCTGCCAAAATATTTCAGTAAAGATGAAGACAATAGTCTTTCTGCAGCTTTCCTCAAGTGTATTACAGTGTAACCCGGATATAAGAGAGTTGTCGGGACCGGAGAAGAAGTCTCTTGTATCCGGGTTTGGTCTATTTTGTTTAGGTAAGTATGGCTCTAATTTGGGACCAGAGAAAAATCTCTCTCATATCTGGGTTACACTGTATTTTGTAAGCAAAGAGAGGGGTCTTATTTTTTAAAACTATACCCCTTAAGATAACAAATGCATTTGTAATATTCCAAATGGATTAGTGAACCCCAGCAGTACAGTCAGTCAGTCAGTTATGTGTGATGTTGATACACGCTTGGGCAATCATGTATCTTTTGATACATGACTGACAAGGCAGATTTTTTTGACCACGGTAGGTTGCCATTTCTTTCTGCAGTAGACCAGTTGCAATCCAAGGCTATAGAACCCGGTCTGTCCTGCTATTTAGCCATAGCTGGAGGAAGAAAAGGAGGATTCATATCTTTCCCAAGGGTATTAGCATATAAGTGAATTTAATGGATTTGACTAGAATTCAAATTTGGCTCTCTGATTCTTCAATCCGAGCCACTAACCATTACTCCACTGTATCCACAAATTGTTGCATCCACCCACCACCACCATTACCCATGTTTTTTCGAATGAATTATACCATTGCAAGAGTCCAATTGTCTGGAAAAAAAAAAAAAAAAAAACAACAACACAAAAAAAACACTTTTTTTTTTTTTTTTTTTTTTTTTTTTTTTTTTAAACACATTTGAAATTTTACCTGGCATAATTGACAAGGTTTAAAAAACAAGTCTCCAGCAGTTGAACTATGGGAAGCGGGCCTTCGACCATAATGAGCGGAACTTTAGGGAATACAACAGTCCCTTCATCAATGGCCCACATCGTGACACTGTTCACATTCATTTCTTTGAGGTAGTCAAAAAAACCTGGATGGGTGTGTTTGGGAAGAACTGTCCGAAGGTATTCAATATCTGAAGGAGAGAAAAAAAACAAAAATATTTTAAACCAAGAATTTTCACAAAAGACAAAAATTTAATTATTAAGCTTGTATCAAAGTGGGAGAAACAAAATCATTAAAAATCAACAACATCAAATTCTAGTATTTTATTGGCTTTGATTAAGGTAACAGCTTTTTTCTGCTCCTGTCTGGAGAGCTCTTTTTGGTTTTAAAAAAAAAAAAAAAAAAAAAAAAAAACCCATTTCACCCCAAAGAGGTTACTCAGAGTTAAAAAGAATGGAGATGACTTTAGAAGGAAGCGGAAACTCAATCCTAAACCGGAAAAAAGGGATAAACCTCTACTCCTGTTCACAAGACTAGGAAAGAGTGTAAAGCATGTGATAGGTGAACCTATCTACTCCTATTATAAAATGGCTTTTTTTTATTAGATGTTTAAAGCCGGAAGCACCCAAATGGGCCTCGTAAGGTAGCACTGTAGTTCAACACACAGCGTTAATACCCTTCACGTGATCAACTACAGGCACCAGAAATCGAAAGCTTTTATGAATTGTAGATTTCCCAAAGTAATACCATGGAGGATAAATTAAGTATCGTTTGACAATGAATCAACTATAAAATCAACTTGTAATACTTGACTTTCAGTGGTTTTTGAGATCTATCATCACACGTTCGGATTTTTCAAACAGAATTCCAGAGATTTAATTGAAAGATATTATATTGAAATCTCTTAAGGGCTGACAGAGTTAACCATCACAGTATACCAGCAATGAGAGATCTTTGTCTGATAAGACGCAGTGGAAGGAGGCATGGATTCATGCCTTTCACAAGAGCATAAGTGCAAAATAAAGATGAGCAGCCATATTGGAAAACTTTGGAGGAAATAGTTTATATTCATGCTTCCAATACAAACCTAAATAATTACATTCATTGACCTAGTTGTACAGTAATTGTTTAATTTACCAACACAAGGAATATTGTTCTTAGAATTGCAATCAGATTAACACCACAAATCCTACCTATAGATGGCTCTTGAGTAAATAATGATTCACGCTTTGGAAGAAATTTTTCAAATTAAAAAAAAAAAAAAAAAAAAAAAAAATCAGTATTAATTCTTCAATATAGCAGCAAATACGAGAAAAAATGTGAGGCAACAGAGATGTGCTTCTACAGAAGGATGCTGAGAATAGCATGGATGGAGCATGTAAGCAACATGGAAACAAAAAGGACACTTATACTTAGAATCAGAAAAAGACAGTTGAAATTTCTAGGGCACATAATGAGGAAGGAGAGCTTGGAGAATTTGACACACACAGGACATTGAAGGCAAGTGGAACAAAGAATCACAAAGAACTGTTCCAGATAACAGACACCACCCTCCCTTCAAACATTAAGGGATTGGCACTACAGAATTACTGTACCAGATAACAGAAAACACATCCCTTGAGGACTTTCAACAGTAGCAACAACTAAAATGGATATCACCTGAAGAGACAATAATGATATAATTAAGATGTCGACGTTCCACACTACTTCAAACAAAAGATAAGGAAGGAAACCCTTATCAATTGTTTTAAGAGAATAATTTTATAAATTTTAATCAAGAGTCATAGTGGCTGCTTGGTCAATGAATGCCGAAAATGGCTAATATTACCGTTATCATTGAATAGCCTATCTCAAGCTTGTGCGATGGATAGCAGAATATGGAATTTGATTGATTTATTCATTTTCTATGGCTTATCAACCCTTTACAGGTTATTTAAAGCCAGAAAATACTTTTAGACTATAAGATTTATTTGATTGTTGTTTTTTTTTAGATAATAATGGTTTAGTGATGCAAATCTTACTAATTAACCCATAGCTGGGAGAAGAGGTGAATTCATACCTTTCCCAAGAGTATTTGCACATGTGAATGTAACGTATCCAGAGCCATGATCCATTATATCACTTTCAAGCAGTCACCCATTTAGGTACTGACCAGGCTCAACGTTGCTTAACTTTAGTGATCATAAGTGAATTTGTAGGATAGTGAAAATTATTATAGTAATATGGAACTAAAAAGACAAAACCTGATATTACCCACAAAAACAAAACTATATTCCCAACATTAACACACTAGAAGGAGGAAGAGTAGGAATAATAATAATAATTTATGTTCTGATGCTACAACCCTGGCTCTCGGGGCTTCATATCCAAATTGATTTCAACTGTTAATATGCACATTTTGTCTTGATGAATTAAGATATGCTATAATAATTAACCTATCCAATACCATAGTCTTGTTTGCTTGGCCATGTCCCCTAAGAGGGTTGAGGCACTGTGCTTCTTTGTTCATGATGTGTAGAGGAGGAGAATTATGACCAGGTATTGAGTGGGTAGATCGTTTTTTCTTTTTCTTTACGTTTACCACACTAATTTCTCTCTAGAATTTTCCGCCTGCCACTGCATTTTTTTGAGGACGTAAGAAACAAACACCTACTGTTTTAAAATTGTTATAACTTTCTATGTATTGTGCGTATAGAATTTATTTTTTGTATACTAATAAAAGAATGGATGAGTAATATTTTGATGCCATGCATTACGTTTTGCACGTTTTGACGTTGAAAAAAAAAAGAAATTGAAACAAAATGAAAAAAAAAATACATTAACAATTTGACATACTTTAACTTTTATTACCCACCTTGTGGAGTTCTGGGGTGCAATAAGAAGTAAAATTGCTAAGGTTTTTATTTCATTGAAAAAGTTACATGCTTCCTCATGTTTCAAGATACAAGAAGACACCAGCATTTGTTTGGTCTTTCTTTCACCTGATTAGCATATTTATTTGTCTCGTTGACAGATAAAGTTATTATTTCATCATTTATGAATAGACGAAATAGTTCACCTTCAGAAAGGCTATCAGGTACATCAATGGTTGCCAATAGCTTCCATAAAATTAATCAGTCATGGATGATGGTAGAACGTTTTCCGCCATGGAACGATATGCGGTCATGATTTTTGACTACTTCACCGTCAATATCCACTTGAGTAAAGCCTTCAAAATCATTATCAGAGTCCAAATCAAAGAAAAAATCCTAAATAAAGGCTTCGTTGGATGTTGATGTAGCCATTTTTGTTTACAAAAAATTGTGACAAAATTTGCCTGCATTTAATTGATGTAACACCTCGTGTAGAGTGTTGAAGAATTCAAAATGGTGTCGGAAAATGGAAGTTTAGCCTCATTCCAAAACAGTAGTAGGCGATTTCCAGCTTAAAATACCAGAAATAACAGTTGACAAACTTTTATTTATAGCAACCGTTTCAAGGTAACAGAATGCGCCTCGAGTGGCAAAGGAATAGGGTTCTATGGCGACAATTTTTGCATTCAGCATGTTAAAAGTATAAGCTAATCAACATGACTGGGGAGTTACATCTAGATACTTGGGACTACTCTTAGTTGGCGACCATCTAAGCAAAGTGATTTACCTGATTTGAGGGTAGTTCTAACTGGAATCCACCTGCAAGGTTATACACTGGTTTTATCAAAACCTGCTACCATACTGTGCACATTTGGCTGTTATGCATGTGCCCGGGATACCTTTATCAGACTAAGTGTCCTGATGTATATATTGAGCTTTATATATATATAGGTCAGTGTCACTTGGTTAACGTACTGCTCTCTCTCTCTCTCTCAATAATCAGCAGAACAATTTAAATAAAATACAGCATTACTAAAATCAGTAAGAATACAAGAAAAATGTTCTGGCACTTACCACTGTCAGAGAAATGGAATTTCTTTAAGTATTTAACACACTCTTCCAAGCCAGCAAAGATGGTAAACTCTCCTTGGAACGGATTCTTGCGGAAATAAAGATCAAAACCTGCAACATCATTCTGTTTTCCACTTAGCCAATAAGAATAGGCCATCGTAATTTGATAAAGATCTGAAATAAGAGAAAGAAGAAAAAGAATGATTTTATTTTTAAAAGGAAAGCAATTAAAAACAAATCTATAGTCAAAATTAAAAATCTATAGAGACATACAAAGCTAAAGCATTCAAAGTAAGAACTAATACTTACCTGGCATCTGCGGGGAAATGATAAGCAAAGACTAGTTTTCCGCCCGATCCTGCAAGAGTAAAAATTGACCAATATTTTGACCAGTGACCCATGTGTATGCACTCGGGTACCCAATATTACCCGTCTCTGTGAGGAGGTTTGGGTAAATACCTACTTACCTGGCACATACCAGGTAGGATTTATCATTGTCTTCGGGCAGAATTCAACACTGTCCGCAGACAGATCACAACTGAGGAAACCGAATACTGCAATGTGCCTGTCTTCCCTTGGGGACAGCTGTCCGAGGCTGCACCCCTGCATTGCACTAGAGAGGGGGGATCAGTAGTTACTACTGAGGCCAGCGTAACCAATAGTGGTAGAGGATGTGAAGTTTTTGTCCTTGGCCTGGGTTCTACACAATAAACCAGACATTGTTTCAGATCACGTCTTAATGGGAAGACGAGGTAAATATTACCTGGCACATGCGAGGTAGGGTTTGTCATCTCTCAGTTACATGTCTATCTTTGGGCAGACTGTGAATCAATTGTACCTCTCTCCAAAGATAGAGACGCAGCTAGGAAAAAAAATACTGAGAGGTGCCCAACCTGGGAACAACTGACTATAGTTGTACCTGCTTCATTGCACTAGAGAGTGGGGATCAGTAGTCATACCGATGCCAGGGCAATTTTTTGCCCTGGCCCAAAGAAAACATGCTCGGGTTCCCCACATTAAAACCAGATCTTGTGTAACAAGTCACACTAGGAAAAAGAGGTAGTACATACCTGCAGAGAGGGAGGTTGAGAGGGGTGAGAGAGGAAGGTAGAGAGGGGTGAGAGGGAGGTGGAGAGAGGGAAAGAGGGGGAGATAGGAAGAGAGAGAGATGGGAAGGGGGAGAGAGAGAGAGAGGGGAGGAAGAAGAAGGGAGGGAGGGAGGCTATTTGTAGTTTATACAGCAACTATACTGAGTAGACCTTAGTTACAGTTTAAAGTTCATAGTCAGGCACGATCACCTGTTTGAACAAGGCCAATATGCTCAAAGCCTCAGTCACGATGACTTGCAACTATCATCAATGGCTTCTGCATAATTCCATCTATCCAATTTCATTCAAAAGGTTTTGGTCAACTTGTGGCATGTTTTTCAGGAACTTTTCCAACAGTGCCACATCCTGGAATTGTGACCATATTTTCAAAAACATTTTTATACATTCACCTGATTTACATGCGAACTATTGTCCTCATCTTTGTTATTAACACAACATTTTGGCCACTGTACCCTCCACTCTTCATCAGGTGCTTGTTGATCCAAGTAACCTTCAAAGAACTTTAAACTGAACCCTTCATTTAATCTATGGACATAGATTGTTCTTGTATGGCACAATAGATTCTCCATATGAACAGCTGAGCTCACAAAACGATGCTATAAGAGTCAGAAGTGTTGGGTTTGTGTTATTTTTAAAGTCTAGAGTTCAAAGTGGCAATGCACTTAAGCAAAGGGTTAGAAAATAATAAAGAAATAAATGAAAAAAAAAAAAACGATCAAGTGGCACTTAGCTGGAAAGCAGATGTTTCCGCTTGCAGTCCTATATAAGTAGTGTGCTGGCTACGTTGAGCTAGAGAGGAACCATCCATTCAACCAATCACATCAATAGTAGTCACTCGGCTGAAGCAAGACAAAAAGAGACCTATGTGCCACACACCTACTACCTAAGTGTATATTGGATCTGACCAGGAAATCTCGTTGAACTAAAAACCAAATTATTGAGAATTGGATTCTCTGGCCTAAAATTAGATGTTTTAAGTGCAGATGTTCGAAGAGGAGACAAGAGCAGTTGGTGAGGTTGAAAATTTTGTGAATTATTGAAAATTGGATTTAGGTCTTCATTTCATGCTGTTGATTTCATCTTCCATTTCTTGCAAAAGTACTGTGGGTCGTTCACAGTCTTTGTACACATTGGCATGAACAAGAAGCAAAAATCTACACGAGGATAGATTTGTCCAGTCATTTAAAAACAGGAGCCCTGTTGTATGTTAATACTTGTTCTGCTGACCATATCTAGTTCTTATTCAGTACTGCTCAATTATTTCCCCAAAGTACACACTGCTTGGGATTTGGTTTGGTTAATTTTGTTTTATGGCACATCAACCTCAATGGGTTATTTAATGCCAACAACATTTTTAGAATAGATTCGTATGAATAGAATATGTATTCTTTGGTTTAGATTGGTTTGGTTTATTTTGTTTTACGGTATATCAATGTCAATGGGTTATTTAATGCCGACAAGATTTTTAGGATAGTTTCGTATGAATAGAATATGTATTCTTTGTAAGAAATCAGTTTGGTTTGGTTTATTTTGTTTTACGGCATATCAACCTCAATGGGTTATTTAATGCTGAAAAGATTTTTAGGATAGTTTCGTATGAATAGAATATGTATTCTTTGTAAGAAATCAGTTTGGTTTGGTTTATTTTGTTTTACAGCATATCAACCTCAATGGGTTATTTAATGCTGACAAAAATTTTTATTGCTGGTAATATTTTGTTTTGTCAAAAATCTGTTTCTGGTAATAATATTTCCTTCAAAAGAGTATTGCTGGTAATAATTTTTTTCAAAAGAGTATTGCTGGTAATAGTTAACTATTTTCCCATAGCTGGGACCTTAACAGGTGCTACCACCCTGGGTCAGGGTGGACCTGGGAACACCAGCAATTAAGAGGTGGTTCTATGCTCCTCAAAACCATCTTGCTGCTAGACGTGGTTTAACGTCTTACCCAGGATGCTTGCTTGGGACTGAACTCACAATTACTATGTCACAAAATTCATGAGCCAATACTTTAATGCATGACGCTATTGTCCCATGAGACAATCCTGAGTAGACATTCTTTTTTCCTGCAGTGGTGGCTGTTGTTTTTTTTTGCTGAAGACAATACAATTACAATGGTAAATAATGGTAACTCTTTTTCACTGACCCATGAATTCACAAATCAACAATTAGCAAGCAAACAAGATTCCCTGGTGGAAAAGTAGTCTCCCTTCAACATTTTTCAATGAGAATTTTCACTCAGATGGAAAGACGTGAATCTGCAATTGCTAGGACTGGGAAATCTCTTACTCATTGCTCCCTCTCTCTAAGTGACAAGTTGTCAGCAAAATTTCCCTACTGGGGACAATAAAAGTAGCCAATACAGAACATATTCTTTGGGTTATTCAATACAAAAAAGAAATTGGCCTGAAGACAGCTTTGGAGACTCACATAGAGACACAACCAACTTAACCCACTATGGAACAATAACTGAGGTCATCCAACATCATTTCGCACAATATACTTAATCACATATGATATGACAACGCCACACTTACATTCCAATCTCTGTAAGGTGCATTCAGTATAACCAGATTCACAATGGCACTTAACTTCTCTCCATTGATAACAAGTTCGAACCACTCAGTACATAAAAAAAATTACTTTGGTTAGACAGTATTAACTTGTGAGTTTTCTCAACAAATTTCCAATGCATTCCAGCAGTGAATTTGTGCCTCATGTTTAAGACTAGGAAGGTCTTTTCTTCCATTAATAATGATAGCATTCTTTTCTACCATAAAGCTGGGCACATTGGGGTTGGGTGTGAGTAAGGGTTAGTAATCAAGACTAGTTCAGCATTACTACTGAGTAGTGAGTTTGCTTCTCACTGGGTGCTCTTATACTTGTAGATTTATGCCAAACTAAATAAATGACAACAAGCCTTATAAGACTTTAGACAGTGACTGTCCTAAAATCCTAATTCTCCATGTACTATCTGTTACTTCTAGATGTGACATGATTAACCCTTTCAGCCATGACCACCATTTTAGAAGTGATAGAGAAAAAGGATGTAATGCCCAGCCACCGGTTGAATGGTAGGTAAACACTTGTAACTATTTTTATATCTACTGTGAAACATTATATACCAATTATTTGCGAATTTTGACTCAGGAACTGAGGCAAATTGTTCAGGAACGCATAGCTCAAAGGGTTAATAGGAAATATTTTTGTATTTTTTTTTTTTTAATTAAAAGATAAAAATTCAGTAACTACATTGAATTTGCTTTTAGTTTTCCGTTTTCCCCAAGACTCCTCCAACAACCCCAAATTTAAGATTTGGATTTGTCTGGCCACAATTTTACTAAATTATGAATAGTTTATATAAGAAACATATATTGTTTACTCAATTAACCCTTCAATAGACAATTTGAGATTACCAAAAGGGCTGGAGATTTTATTCAGGTTGATGGAATCATAAGAAAAAGAACAATATCATTTGATTTTGCAAAGACATTCTACGCCGTCTAGTTTACGGATAATTGGATAAGAATTCACCTTTCAAGAATACAACGATCCAAAACACTCTTCTAAATTATGTCAAAAGAAGGAAAGAATGCTGGTGATAATGTGAAGGCATGAAATCCTACTCTCTCCCGGTGAAGTATAATGCTTATATATTTTTGTAAGTATTTTTTAATGAGCTTCCTAGTGGTATCAAAACATCCCCTGGGCGTATGAACACAAAAGCGTTCAAATTGTTTCGGATATGAATGATAATATGGGATTTATCTGTAAAGATACAAATCTCTTTGTTTCAAATGATGTATTTCTCTTTCTCTCCCTCTAATTCTCTCTCTTTTTCACACACACCAGGATTCAATTTGTCTGATTGGTCAATAGATGAGCCAATGACAGCCTACCTTGTTTCTACTTTGGCAGAGAATGTAGAATCTCTTACTCTCTTTTGATGACTAACTCTGAAGCAGTAAAAATGTACCAAGCAGGTTTCTGACCAACAACAATGCAGAAAAGTCAAACAACCATGTATCATTTAAATATATTACAGTGTAACCCGGATATAAGAGATATTTTCTCTGGTCCCAAATTAGAGCCATACTTACCTAAACAAAATAGACCAAAGCCGGATATAAGAGACTTCTTCTCCGGTCCTGACAACTCTCTTATATCCGGGTTACACTGTATGATGTTTCTTGTTAATTTAATTTCATGTTTCTATTTTGACCAGTTATTAGAAGTGGTCCCACATTGTGTGTAATTGTAATGGTGTTTACAACAAGTACAATGGTATCCTTAGCATATCCTTATGTTAACAACTCAGATATTGAATGTTACAAGGTCAAAAGGTACCCAATGCGGATCAAACTACAATGGCTTGCCTTCAACCTCTCTCCCACAGACAGTATACAGCAAGCCTCTCACTAGTCTACTGTTACTTCCACGGCCCCACCTATTCAAACCTCAACAACAAAAACCACTCACAATACCTCTGTATTTCATTGGCGAGAAGTAAGTTTCATTCAAGCAGCTTCTTGTGAACCACTGCTGTGTGGAATTAACTCCCAAGAGGATGTTTCCTCAATCGCTACAATCTTAACCTGTTCAAAGCTCAGGTCAACCATTATCTGCCACTCCTATACACATAAATGGCTTCCTAATTTAGTCCTCTACCTCCTGTGTACCCTGGGTCCTGTAAAGGTTGGACCTTGCTGTAAAAAAAGAAAAGGCTAGGGTTAACTGTTATCTCCCACTACTAGACACAGAAAAGGCCTCCTAACTTAAACATCTACCTTGAGTGGCCCCTAGGCCTTACAAAGGATGAACCTTACTGTTTAAAAAAAAAAAAAAAGGCTCGCGTTAACTTATCTCCTACTCTTATAAACACAAAAACCTATATACACTTACTGTCAACCGGTTTCATTTTCCGTGTATATACAGAAGAAGCTGCATTGTGGGCTCCTTTCCAGAAAAGCCTGTGGATACTGTTTATAAGGACTTTAATTCTCCAATTTGGCTTTGGGCCAAGAGAAAAGGAGAAACCAGAATCCAAGACATTATAAATACTTTAAAATTAATTCCGCAATAACACTCTCCTGTCCAGAAATTTGATATTTTCCGCCACATGTGCTAAAATATTCAGGGACCTATTTTAGTGAAACACAATCACATGTACTTTTAATTGGTTGTGCAGTTCACAACTTTATTTCTTCCTGTTTCAGGTAAATCATCAAAAAATCATTTCGTTCAAGGAAGTAGGGGGGGGCTTCCAGATTCCCAGATATCATAGGGCTGACATAAAACAAACTAGTCAAAACAAAGATTTTGGACCAGATTTGATCTATTTGTTTTCTATGGCTTATCAACCTTTTGCAGGTTATTTAAAGCCAGAAAATATTCTTAGATTAAGATTTTTTTTTTTTTTTTTTTTTTTTTTTTTTTTAGACAATAATGGTTTAGTGATAAAGTCTTACTAATTGATCCACAGCTTTGGGGGAGAGAAGAAGTGGATTCTAACCTTTCCTAAGGGTATTTGAATGTAAGTGAATATAACAAACCCAACAGAAATTGGAACTCTGTTCTTTGATTAATAATTCCAGGCCATTATCCACTAAACCACCAGCACATCCAAGCTTACAGCACTGGTATTCACAAGTGGTTACCCATTTAGGTATGGACCAGTTTGAACATTGCTTAACTTTGGTGATCATATTGGAACCTGCATTTTTGATGTGATATGATCATAAACCTCCATACCGGAGTGTAAACAGGTTCACCTATCATGCAAGTTAAAATTCCTTCCCAGTCTTTTGAACAAGAGTAAATGTTTATCTCTTGTTTCCGGTTTAGGACAGGGGTTTTGGTTCCTTCTCACTTTCACTTCCAGTAACCCCTTGTATCTTTAGTGTCATTATTGCCTTGTTTGGGGTGAAATGATTTAAAAAAAAAAAAAAAAAAAAAAAAACTACCTTCAGATCCTGCAAGATAGCAGATAAGCAGGTTTAGAGTGATGCGACAACAGTGATCAAGGGGTCACTCCAACAGCATCAGACTGGTTTTGGTACATGTGGCCAGAAGAAAATTAAAATATGGCCACACAGAATCAAGCTATTTGTGAAGGATTATCTCATGTTAGAGTGTAATCTACCATTGGCGAAAATAACGAAAACAGATGACAACAGGGTTGAAACTGGATCTGAGTGAGACAAAAATTTTTTTAAAAATTAAAAAAAAAAAAAAAAAAAAAATCAATACATAAGAAAAAGAAAAAAATTCAAGCTTAGATATGAATGCTGAAATAAAACCTATTTATGAGAACAGATCTCTATGACATATCTTAAATACGATTTTGTATCAGAATAACATAAAATAAAAAAAGTTTAAGAACCACTGAACTACATTTTCAAGAAGTTAAATATGATTACTAAGTTTTGGAATAAGTACTTACCAATATTAAACTCATTTACATGAGGATTGGTTTGGTTTGGTTTGTTTTGTTTTACGGCATATCAACCTCAATGGGTTATTTAATGCTGACAAAATTTTTATTACTGGTAATATTTATTCCCCTCAAAAATCTATTTCTGTTAATATATACAGTGTAACCCGGATATAAGAGAGTTGTCGGGACCGGAGAAGAAGTCTCTTATATCCAGGTTTGGTCTAATTTATATACATTAACACAGGCTCTAATTTGGGACCAGATAAAATCTCTCTTATATCCGGGTTACACTGTGTATGTATATATATATATATATATATTTTTTTTTTTAAATGTATCGATGATAATTTTTTTCTTCAAAAAACCTGGTAATAATTTTTTTTTTTTTTAGAAAGTATTTCTGGTATTAAAACCTATTTTGACACTTTAATAGTGTTTTGACCTCAGTTTGGGGTTTAATTATTTGCCCATAGCTGGGACCCCAACAGGTGCAACCACCCCAGGTCAGGGTGAACCTGGGAACACCAGCAACTAAGAGGTGGTTCCACGCTCCTCAAAACCTCCTGATTAGCTGATTAGAGGCCTTGCTGTTGGATGTAGTTTATCATCTTACCCGGGACGTGGATGTAGTTTATCGTCATATCCAGGATGGACATGAGGACAGGTGGAAGTCACTTTTAAATTATGGTAATATTAGCATTTCCTTATAAGGAAACATTCATTAACCAATCAGTTTGTACTAATTTTGATTAAAATTCATAAAATCTTTCTCTTAAAACAACGTCTCAGGAAAAGAAGGTTTCTAAAGTCCAGTTGCTTTTATCACTTTTTCCAGTATTGATAGAGGGTTTCCTTGCTAACCTTTCATTTGAAGTAGTGTGGAATATCAACATCTTTATTATGTAATTATTTTCTCTTCAAGTTATATATGATATCCATTTTAGCTGTTGCTGCTGTTGAAAGTCCACAAAGGATTTTGGTTTCTGGTTATTTGGTACAGTTCTTTGTGATTCTGTAGCACCAGTCCATAATGCTTAAAGGATGGTCTTCATGAGGACCCACAGGCTTGACTGGCTCAAAGCCATTTTTAACCATTGATTTTAGAAAGCAGTTGCATACAACTGACAGTTTAGATATTTCTGAACAGATCTGGCACTATGCATGACATCCATATCAAAGTCATAATCTGATGAGGCTATTTAAGAATTTGACTCTAGTTTTCAGGTTAATGTTTTGTTTTGTAGCAATTTGCGGTGTAGGGAGAGATTATTCTATGTTCACTATAATAAAGAATAAGTAATATTATTCACATGTGTGCTATTGTCCTTATCTTTGTTGTTATTATCCCAACATTTCAGCTGTTGTGCCCTTCATCAGAGACTTGTTGATATGGGTAACCTTCATGGAATTTTGAAAAAAATTCTTTATTTAAGAGGATAGATTGTTCTTATTCTACTGGCCATGTTTAGGGATATCTCACCTACTTTTTTTCTGGTACAAATCTGCAGTACAACATTCCAGTGGATTAAAGCATTGGTTCATGAATTTGGTAACAGTAATTCCGAGTTCAATCCCTGGGCCAGCCAGTGTGTACTTGGACTAAGTGGAAACAAGGCAAGCAATAATATGTCACTAATAAATAAGAATGAGATACGATATCTGTAGATATGATCAACAGAACGAGAACAAATCTATTCCTGTAAATTAACCTTTACCATCCTGCAGGTGAAAATTGTCAACTGCAGAATTCTCTCCCTTTGCAGCTCTAGGCGCATTCTGTCACCTTGAGACAGTTGCTATTAAATAAACACTTGTCAACTGTTATTACTGGTATTTTAAGCTGGAAATATCCTACTACTGCTTTAGAACAGGGTTAAACTTCTGTTTTCCAATGCCATTAATTCTTCTAGACTCTACACAAGGTTTAGCATCACTTAAGGCCAAATTAATTTTTTGTGATTTTTTTTAGTGTAAAAAAAAAAAAAAAAAAAATTGCCACATCAACATCAAACAAAGCCTTTATTCAGGAGTTTTACTTTGATTCGGACTCCAATGATGATTTAGAAGGCTTTACTCAAGTGGATATTGGCAGTGAAGAGGTCAAAGATGATAACCATGCTAGTGACGGAGGAAAGCAATGATAGCCACTAGATACCAAGCAGTTACTATCATCCATGGCTGATTAATTTTTTGGAAGTTACTGATGCTATGATAGACTTTTGGAAGGTGAATTATTTTGTCTATTTATAAATGACTAGCAGCATGACCCGGCATTGCCCGTGCTTGATTCAAAAATCATACGACTCATACAGCAATCACTATCACTTGACTTAAAATATTTTTGCCCTTCCTTGCCTTTAAAGGAATGCCCTTTGCCGTGCTGATGTTGCTACATGCCTTACTTCTTGCCTATCTCACACTGCGAATTTTTTCTAAGCTCTATACTAAACATTAAATCTGTTACAAAAAAAAAAAAAAAAAAAAAAAAAAACTAAACAAAATGAACACAAAACGATCAGCTTTAAAAAAGGACTCGTAACTGGAAAAACCGAATGAAAAAATAATGTTAACAACAAATACTTTTTCACACCCAACCCAGTTCTGCGGAATCAGAATCAACGTTGAGTTTAAGCAAGCGAATGAGCCAATTGGAGTAAAGTGCCATGCAGATTTAAATTTTTCCCTCTTGTGACGAATGCAGCTATCGATTTTTTTTGCATGCTAGCATGCTAGTTAACATTTGTGTCAGTCAGCAGTTGGCTCTCATGCTGGCCAATAAAAAATGGCCACAAACTACATGAAAACTGCCATAGAAGCATGAAAAAAATCAATTATTTCCACTATCGATGGGAGTTGGGAAATGCAAAGTTGGTCTTGGCCTTCCCGCTATCAGGGAAGCAAGTGAGAGGAATGGAGTTCCAGTATGGAGAAATACGAGGAAAGAAACTGTTAGAAGGGCGGTTACATTTAACTATTTCAACAGTAAAAAGTTGGGACCTAGATGCCAATATACTAGTACACTTAAATTCATGTAGTCAGGGCACCAGGGAAAAATGCTCATCAGTGCAGTAGCCAGGAAAATATTTATAGAAAAGACAGAGGGAAGCCACATGATGTTTGTGAGAAAGCGGCTGAAATCAAGAAGCTAATTCAGTACTGATTACATTACAGATCCTACTTTAGATTTTTTTGAGAATATTGCAGTAAGGGAAGGTAGGGGAAAATTTTATGGATAAAACTTTAACTGTGCAACCAGTAATAAAAATCACAGAAATGCAATCTATGTTGTTATTCATTTAAACATCATCATTTAATAGTAATAAAAAAATATATATTTAAAGTAATAATAATAATAGTAATAAAAGTAATAGATAGATACACACACATACAATACACACACATATATATATAAATATATATATAAAATGAAAATATATATAAAATATATATATAAAAATGAAAATTTCTCGGACATTCAGGCCGGTAAATGTTATTTAATACTGTTTATTATAAACAGAGCATTTACTTAAATACTTGTATCTATAAAAAGAACGTTAAACATAAAAATGTCTTTAATAAATAAATTGTCGGACTTTGTCCATTTCTTAATGTACAACGTCATTTGTTTACATTTGATACGCCATGAGCAGTTATGAATGTATGAGATTCATGGAAGATTGAAGTTTATATATATATATAACTTACATAGTTACAAACCTAATATATATTTTTTCAGTGTTTGATGCAAAATAAATGTCTATTTTTAAGACTATATAAACTTATTTTTATGATGACATTTAAGTATAATTTCATTTCTCTGGTTCAATAACTGGCTTGTATTTTTGTACTTAATTATTTTAATTTTTTTCTTCCAGGCATAGTTATATATATATATATATATATATATATATGAATTAAGATCAAATATAGATAGGAATGCAAGAGAATGATAGGATAAGGGACGAATAGGAAATCTTTATAAACCTGACATGCTTTGCTCTTATTAACACTTGAGATGTAGAGGTTTATTTTCCACAAGGGTCGGTCAGGTGAAGTTGAGAGGGGGAGGGGGAGTACGTCGCTCGGTGGAAGAAATCGGCTGTATTTATGTCGGCTGCAGTTAGCATCATAGCCGGTTGGCAATATCTTTTGGTTGATGACTAAAAATTAACTTCCGCATTTTGACTGTACACATGGGTTTTCATTTGGACAGCATGTGTATTTAAACTAGTTTCCGGTTATTATTTTTAGTTAAGAGGATTTGTGTATGTTTGTTTCATTTGTTTTACTTTTTGTGTGTCATTCTCTGAAAAAAAAAAAAAACAAAAAAAAAATGCTGAGTCACCGGAAGTTAACAGTATTCGGACGTTTGAGTAGCTAGCAGTAACTTCCGGCCGGGTGTGATACCCTTACTAGTGCTTTCAAATTGCTTTTGTGCAAAAACAATTGTGTTTTTCCAATTTGTGGCACTGTTAGAACCACTGCCGGGTAATTTTACATAGTCCTGTGAAGTTTTGTTGAAATCGGTTGAAAAATGTAGGAAATACGATCCCATATATAAACGAACAGACACACACACACAACCTGCGTTTTATAATAAGTAAGATGAAATAACTTTATTTGTCACCAAGACAAATAAATATACCAGTCACTTTTTTTGACAAAATGAAAGCCTTAGCCATTTTGCTTCTTATTTCACGCCCCCAAAACTCCACAAGGAGTAATAAAAAGTTAAATTGTTAATGTATTTGTTTTTTATTTTGTGTCAATTTTTTTTGTCTTCAATGTCAAAACATGCATGTAAAACACAATGTATTACATCAAATTATTACTCATTCATTCTTTTATGAGTACACAAAAAATAAAATACAAAAATGTTATAACAATTTTAAAACAGTAGCTGTTTGTTTCTTGCGTTCTCAAAAAAAAAAAAAAAAAAAAAAAAAAAAATGTAGTGGCAGGGGAAACAATTCTAGAAAGAATTTAGCTTAAGGTTAAATAAAGAGTTAAGTTTGAAATTCCTTGAGGGTAACCCAGATCAGTAATCACCTGATGAAGGCTGGATGGCACAACGGCTGAAACGTAATAACAACAACAAAGACGAGGATAACAATTCACATGTAAGTTATTTATTCTTTATTATAATTTAACAGTGGTGACCCCTCCAGAAAATCCCTTAAGTTTGTTGATACTAAATTACCTACTCATTCTGGGAATGAGTTTTATTGGCTAAAATTTTTAACAGTAAATTTGCCAATTGATGGTACAAGTTACACTATGAAAGGTTTTACAAAAGAATGGGCCAGGTGACCTGCATATGAAAAGTTTCATAATGCAAAATATTCTTCATACTTCACAGATGGCACAAAAGAAAAGAGGGCTTAGAAAATTTCATACTCCCAGGACATATTGAAGACCAGAGGGTCAAAGGAAATTCACACATAACCTACCCTAATGAGCTTGTGTTGGCAGAACAGGGATTAAGAGAGATAATAAAAAGACAAAATTTACTAAGACTAAGAGCTACAAGTAATAAGAAATTGTGGAGAGCCATAATCGTTCATGAACTGCAGGAACACTGCAACTAGAAGACGAATGATTGCATTACCTGCAAAAATCAAAAAACAAGTCAGTCTTAAAAAACCCTTTAGTATTCAAAACCACCCCCAGCAATATTGGTTCTTAATGTTCAACCCACATTTACTATGCCATAATAGATGATGACGTTGTAAATAACGCAGTAAGTCACACACAGTGTGACTGAGATCTGATATTTACAGGACAGCGTTTGGGCTTGTTGAATGCAAACGGGTTAAGCCTTGAGACATTGAAGTGCCATTCAAGATAGCTATTGTAAATATTGCTCGGAATAGCAGTTTCTCTGGGAAAACTAGCACAGCTACTGATGGAATTCAAAGAACAATGGCTCACTAGAAACCTGAGCATTAACTTGAAGATAAAAAAAAAAAAAAAAAAAAAAAAAAAAAAAAAAAAGGTCAAATTATTCTATCAGCAGCTCACAAAGACACAAACACTTTTTAGGTCACAAATATCAGCTAAATCTTAAGTCACTGGGTGGAAAATACATTTTTATCTTTCTTTTATAATGAATAACATATTTCAATTATGCCAGAAAGAAATAAACCCAAAATCTTAACAACTGACTGATACTGTCAAAAAGTTTATTATTCTTCTGTGGGCGAGGATGACTCCCCACAATTTTTTTTGTCTTTTGTAGCGCTTGGTAAGTTTCATTTTCTTTTTTTTCATATATTAGGTTGGTGCAAAAATAATGTCGTTTTCTCACATATGTTACTATGTGAGAAAACGACATAGTAACATATGTGAGAAAACGACATAGTAACATATGTGAGAAAACAACATTATTTTTGCACCAACCTAATAGTTGCTTTAATTTCGGGAGAAAATAAAGACAAAAATTGTCCAACATTGGGATATTTTTTTTTTATCAAGCCGTTCCTTGATCTAAGCTTTTGGCTCACATGAGACATTTTCAAATGTTCATAAAACCACACTGAAGAACACAATATGTGTTTGAATATATGTATATGTGTGTATATAAGAGAAAATAGCTATATCTGCCAGAACAATACAAGCTACTAAATAAAAGATCAAAACTAATCTTGAAATGCAGATATGAAAACAAATTTTTACTATATTATTTAAAAATCGAAATCTGAAAACAAGAATAAACAAAAATAATTAATAAAATGAAAATAAATTAATCTACACCAATAAGTAAATAAACTAAGTAAATAAACAAACGAACCATGAATGCACACATAAACATAAGTAAACTAACAATAAAATAATCAATAATAATAAAAGTTAACAAACACTATAAACAACCCAAATCTGCATCGAGATCCACAATTATTCCCACTTAATAGGCCCTAGAATGATTTGAAACACAACCGTTACTGCCTACTAAAATAACTGTTACAATAATACAATAGACTACCCACAATGCATCACTGGCCTGTATATATCATTAGTCAAACAAAAACACAATGCAGATGGCCTGACATTTAGCATGAGACATACTATCACCTCTGGGTGTTGACTTCAATGTCCACTTTTATATATCTTTTCTGTGTTACATATTTCATCCCTCACAAGGACATCTTCAGACAGAAGAAATCTTTCGAGTGATGAGACATGTAGCAATTTTTTGTTCCCTATCGTGTTGTTCAATCATATAGTGTTAGTTTAATACCTATATTTGTATATATAAGATCTTTCATATACTGAAAACTAGAAAAAAATTACTATTAAAAAAATGAAAAAAAAGATGTAAATCTTTAAGCGGCCAGTTTTTCAAACAACCCATATCCAGAGGATTTGTTGAATTAGAAGCCATTGTCAAAATACAAGATGAATAACACAAACAGAATTAATAAAGTTTGACAATGAAAAGAAAAAAGTCAAAAAAATATGAAAAAAGCAACAATCATGCAAGAAATATATTTAACGCAGATCAAACAGGTTTGGTTTGATTTGTTTCAGTGGGTTATTTAATGCCAACAAAATTTTTATTGCTGGTATTGTTTTGGGTTTTTTTTTTTTGCAATATTGCTGGCAATATTTTTTTTCCTTCAAAACTTCCATTTCTGGTAATATTTTATTTTTCAAAAATGTACTGCTTGTAAATATGTTTTTGTTTTTTTGTTTTAATGTATTGCTGGTAATAATTTTTTTTACAAAGTATTTCTGGTATTAAATTCAATTTTCACAGTGTTTTGACATCAGTTTGGGGGTTAACTATTTGCACTTATCTGGGACCATAACAGGTGCTACCACCCCCGGTCAGGGTGGACTTGGGAACACCAGCAATTAAGAGGTGATTCCACGCTCCTCAAAACCCGATCAGAGGCCTTGCTGCTGGACGTAGTTTATCGTCTTACCCAGTACAAGGATGCAGTTTATCATCAAACTGAGGACAGAGATCAAACATGCAAGAAGGCAAAAGAATTCATAAATTATTATTTGGTGTTTGTACACAAAAGCAAGGTCGGCCAAGCAGAAACAGTTGGTCTGTCTAGTAGTAAAGGCAGATCTGGACTGAGGTTATTTATTATCACCTCCCCACAAGGCCGTTTTTATGTAGGGCGAATCTAAGCCCATAGGGTTGGCCAGAAATTCCCCGTATACTCCGTCAGGGTCAGGTTTGTCTACCTCTCCAAGAAATGACTGATCTTCAGCATAAACTTTGTCTGGGTTCCTCTCTGCCCAAAGGCAGAGAGTTTGACAAGTCAGCCCAAATCGCCTGAATCAGAGGATCTGGACTGAGTCCTGTCAAAATGCAAGCCATTCCATTTCAATTTTTTTTTTTTAAGCATTTCACCCCAAACAAAGTGGGAAGCCACTAGCACGCAAGGGGTTACAGTGAGTTGGAGCTAGAGCAAATAGGAGTGATAGAGGAAAGGATAAAGAGAAGGATAGGGGATAGATCAAGGCATCTGGAGACATCGATTGACATTACATTTGAATAGATGGAGATTATAGCTGTCAGGGAAACAAGAAAAGAGGAGGGATTTCCACAGACGAGAAGTGTGAGACTTGAAGCTATTGGAGTAGAAGAGACAGCTACATTTAACAATTTGGACAGTGAAAGGGTGTGAGCGAAATGCCAGCCTAGTTGAACGCATAAATTCATGAAGTCTGGGAACTAGCAAAAGCAGCTCATCGGAGCAGTTACCATGAAAGTATTTGGAAAAAAGACAGAGCGAGTTTAGGCACGTCTGTGAGAGAGTGACTGCAGATGAGATGTCAGATCAGGGCCAATTACGTTGCATATCCGTCTCTGGATCTTATCAAGAACCTTAAGACAAACATAAGGGGCACGAGACCATATATAGCAGCAATACTCCATGCAAGGGCGAATGGTTGATTTGTAGATTTGAAGGATCGACTCTGACGAGAAAAATCTTATTGGTTAAGAAAAATATCCCAGCATGCATTTTGTCTAATTATAAGAGGGAGAGGGGAAAATTTTTTTTGCAATCATTCCCTATCCTCGTTTTATGACAAGGGGTGTTTTGTCGCTTGTGAATATGTAGTATTATAGTACATGTAGGATCGAGATGTGATGGACAAGTTCTTGTGGTGATTGAGTATATTCTATGAATGGGTTGTGATTGTGATTAACTAAAACTAGGATAGTCAGTGAAGACCAACCTTTCTCCACTTCCCCTTCAGACTTGTGCCACAATTTTGTACCAAAATAAATATTCATTCCCTATCCTAGTGGGAAATCAACAGTCAGTTATGCGCTATGTATCTTTTGATACATGACTGACGAGGCAGGTTTGGTTTGTTTGTTTTACGGCATATCAACCTCAATGCCGACAACTTTTTTTTTTTTTTTCCTGGTAATATTTTTGTTTTGTCAAAAATCTATTTGTGTTAATATTTTTTTCCTCAAAAATGTATAGCTGGTAATATTATTTTTTCAAAAACGTATAGATGATAATATTATTTTTTCAAAAACGTATAGCCGGCAACACATTTTTTTCAAAAATGTATAGCTGGTAATATTTTTTTTTCATAAACGTATTATCAGAGGCCTTGCTGTTGGATGTAGTTTATCGTCATAACCAGGAAGTGGATGTAGTTTATCATCTTACCCAGGACGCCTGATGAGGCAGATTTTTTTTCCTACAGTAGGTTGTCATTTCTTTCTGAGGTAAACCAATTGCCATCAAAGGCTATAGAACCTGGTCCTTCCTGCTATTTGCCCATACATGGGGGGTGGTGGAGAAGAAGAGGAGGATTCTCAAGGGTATTAGCACATAAGTGAATGTAATGGATTCGACTGGAATTCGAACTTGGCTCTCCGATTCCTCAATCCAAGCTGCTATCCACCATACCTCCCTTTACTCCACATCAACAGGATTGCTAATTAAATCCAAGAGTATAAACCATGAAACAAAATTACCAATGAAAACGAGATAAAGCAAAGTCAAGAACGGAAAGGGTTGATCGAAACGCTGGCTGCTTAAAGAGGGCCTGTCAACACCTTTTTTAGTTGCGATATTGATTTTAAACATGACTGGTTCTTCAGGTTAAGTTTTATGTAACTAAGAAATTGCATTGAAAGAAATTTCCTCTTAAATCTGGCAAAGACATTATCTGCATAAAATCAGAGCAAAGGTTTTGTTCCAAGAAAAAAGAAAAAAAAAACAAAAAAAAAAAAACTTTTCCTTTCTCCATTTCAGCAGAGAACATTAAGAAAAATGATGACGGAGAAATCAAATGTTAATGAAACTTCGGACATGTTTCTTTTTGTACATTGATTAAAAATTTAGGAAATTGCAATATTTGGTGGGGAGAAAGTGGGTCTTTTCCTGCGGTCAAATATAGTAGTGTCATGGCAACCAAACAAACATTGAAGTAACCTTGGAGGCAATCAATGTGTTTTGACTGGTCAGTCATCATAGCCTTCTCTTCATATCCATCTGAAATGGTTGACCAAGCAGTCATATATCAAGATGCAAACAAAATTATTCTGTTTTAACTGAAGAAATACATTTTTATGACAATGCAACACTTCCATTTAGAATTTTACTTAGGTATTTATTGGTATAAGTTTAGCTTAGTAGAGCATAATAGTAGAGAGGCAGAAGGGAGAATCTTCAGTCTCCCAAGCTGGTAGCTTCCAACCTAAAAGTCCTTTTCCCCACAAATGCAACATCACATCAATTATGTTATCGCTATTTCCATGGTCTGATAAGTTACATTTGGTAGTAAATTAAGTATGTGATTTATGTGGATGATTCCCCTAAAATGTGGGATCTACCTTAAAGAAAATTATCAACATATGCAAGAAAAAAATGACAAGTGTACCTGTCCAAACATTTCAAGATTTCATTTTTTTTAATTTTTTTTTTTTTTTAAGCATTTCACCCCAAGCAAGGTGGGCAGCCACTAGGACACAAGGGGTTACAGAAAATTTAGAGCAAGATCAGACAGTAGTGATAGAAGGAAGGATGAGGGTAGTGGATAGATCAAGGCAACTGGAGATGTTGATTGACATTACACTTGAATAGCTGGAGATTATAGCTCTCAGGGAAACAGGAATAGGGAAGGGAGTTCCACAGGCGAGAGGTGCGAGACATGAAGCTATTAGAGTAGAAGAGACGGCTACATTTAGGAGTTTCGACAGTGAAGGGGTGAGAGCGGGATGCCAGCCTCGTAAGGCGCTGGTGCTCATGATGTCTGGGAACCAGCGAATGCAGTTCCTCGGAGCAATTTCCATGAAAGTATTTGTAGAACAGACAGAGGGCGGTGACGGTGCGTCTGTGAGAAAGTGACTGTAGACGAGACGCCAGGGCAGGGCCAACTACATTGCATATCCGCCTCTAGAGCCTATCAAGAACCCCGTGGCAAACAGAAGGGGCACCAGACCATATATGGCAGCAATACTCTATGCAAGGGCGAATTGTTGATTTGTAGATCTGGAGGATCGACTCCGGGGAGAAAAACTTCCTGGCGCGGCTCAGGGAGCCAACTTTCCTTGCAGTGGACGAGGCAATTGACTCAATGTATTTATTCCATCTCAGATCAGCAGTCAACGTGATTTTTGCTGGAAAATTATGCAATCAAGCGCCCAAAATTTATTCATTGCATTTCTGAATGATGTTCAAACTGTTTACACACAGCGATAGTATTAGTTAAAATAATAATTTCCTTTAGTTTTTTTTTAGTATTATTTGTTTAGTATATTATTATAGTATACTAAATAAAGACTAGTTTTTCTTGATACATTTCATATATATTTTAATTTGGAGTTTTCTCCACCCATAGATCAAATATTTTAATGGTTTGGTTTGTTTGTTTAATGGCATATTAACTTCTTATGGGTCATTTAATACAGTAATCTTATTCTATGAGCATTGGTATTTTTTTTTAAAAAAATGTATTGCTAGTAATTTTTAACTAATGTATTTTCATATTTTGACCCCAGTTTGGGGGTTCAATCTTTGTCATAGCTGGGACCCTAGCAGGTACTACCACCCAGGCTCAAGGTGGACCTGGGAACAATAATAATTAAGAGGTGGTTCCACACTCCTCAAAATCTTCCGATCAGAGGCCTTGCTGCTGGGTGTAGTTTATCGTTGTACTCAGGGCAAAATACTTTAATGTGTTGTTCTTGTAGATTAGACTCGGAAGGTAGATCACATAATTAAGTAGCATTCTACATTTTTTTTAGTCCCACCAGTTCAGACTCTTAAAGCTCAAATCTGCCATGCCTTGTACACAGGGGCAAAGCAACCGCATTCCCTTTGTATTTGATTGGTAAAAAGAAAGTTCCATTTGGACAGCTTCTTTGTGGAACAGTCTTCTGAGAGGATGCTTCCCTGGGTGCCACAATCTTAACCACTTCAAGTCCAAAGTCAACTGTTAGCTATCCTACATATCCTCATAATATACAATTTTCATGTCCATAAAACAGCCCCACTCACTCTCTACCTTGAGTGGCTCTTGAACCTGGTATTGATTCAAAAAATAAGGAAAAAGAAAATCAAAATTCAAAAGCTTGATATCAATAAAAAATATGGTAGCTTTGTATTATGTCATCATTTGTTCTGGTGGTGCATTGGCCTTGTAAATCATGAGATACAATAAGCATAGACCAAAACGACAAAATGCTTTAGTATACATTTCAGAGAAATGATTGTGTATTTAAAAAAACATGTATACAGAAATCAGAAAACTGTCTAAGATGTCTGCCTCCTTCAATGTTCAGAAAATGGAGAAAGAAAATTTTGATTTTTTGTTTCGTTTGCCGGTAAAATGCTTGTTCTGATGCATCATGGGAGTATTCTATATTTATTTAACTATTTTTTTTATAATATAACTTTTTCTTTCTTTATTGTTAATTACCATTCTTATCTGTATTTTAAAGTATTTTATATTGTTCAACTTTTCATTTTTCTTTTATTATTATTATATTGGTTCCAGATTATTAAATAATCTAGTAATCTTGGTTAAGGGACAATCAGTAATTTATTTGTTCCTATCATTACAAAACGAAATCATAAGTAATTTCCATTTTTGGTAAACCAATTGGTAATGGTGGACATAGTAACCTCATTACTAATTAAACATTCTGTCTTAATTTCTGAGATGAGGAGTTATTATTTACACGATTTACATTCAGACTATTGTCCTCAACATTCTTGCTATCACAACATTTCAGTTGTCCTGTCCTCCAGCCTTCATCAGGTCTTACGATACAAAAGCCTAGTGGATTCAAGTTTTGATTTGTGAATTTGGTGACATAGTAATTGTGAGTTCAATCCCTGGGCCAAGCAGTGGGTACTTGAACTCAATGGAAATGGGTGAGCAATAACTGAACAGTACTAAAATTAAGAACTAGACAAGGGTAGTGGAAAAAGAACAGTCTACACCCTTAGATTAAATAAAGTGATCTGTTCAGAATTCCCTATAGGTTACCCAGATTGATATGAACGCCAGAGGGTACAATGGCAGAAATGTCGTGATTGACAAAGATTATTGTTTAAGGTTGACGGACACGCATGTTTTAATTAGTTTTTTGTTTTGTTTGTTTTTTTTTTTACGAATTGGTCAAACCCAAACTCAAACAAAAACAATTTTTTCAATCGTTATGAGTCTACCGATTGAATAGAATTTTATTATAAACAATTGTCTTGTAAATGGAATTTTTAAAGCATTCTGAATGTAAAAATAAAGAAAAAAGTGTGCAAGACAATAAGAAACACTACCTGCCAAAAAAAAGTGAAGTTTTGTTGAAATCGGTTGAAAAATGTAAGAAATCCGATCCAATATATAAACGAACACACACACAAAAAACCTGGGTTTTATAATAAGCATAACTTGATACGAGTTGTCCCCCTTTCATTCTGGCAACAGAAATGTGTTTTCAAATTGATTTCATGCAAAAACAATTATGTTTTTCCAAATTTTGGTGCTGTCAGAACCATCGCAAGGTAATTTTATGCAGTCCTGTCAAGTTTTGTTGAAATTGGTTGAAAAATGTAGAAAATCCGATCCAATATATAAACGTACAGACACACACAACCTGGGTTTTATAATAAGATTTAGAGTTCTTAACCATTACCACAATTTCTTTCTAGAGTTGTCTCCCCTGCCACTGCATATTTTTTTTGAGGGTGCAAAAACATGAACACCTACTGTTTTAAAATTCTTATAACTTTCTTTGTATTGTGTGTATAGATTTTATTTTTTGTACACTAATAAAAGAATAAATGAGTAATATTTTCATGTAATGCATTATGTTTTGCATGCATATTTTGATGTTGAAAACAAAAAATTTGAAACACAAAATAAAAAACAATTTAACTTTTATTGCTCCTAAGAAGGCTTTCATTTCATCAAAGTGATGTGCTTCCTAGTGTTTATATACAAGACATCAGCATTTGTTTACTCTTTCAACCATCATATTTTGTCTTGTTGACAAATAAAGTTATTATTTCATCAAAATAATTCAAATTCAGAAAGGCTATCAAGTATATCGATGGTCGCCAGTAGCTTCCATAAAATTTTTCAGCCATAGGTGATAGTAGCCGCTAGTGGTCATCAACATTCTCACCCACTTCGCTGTCAATATCCACTTGAGTAAAGCCTTCAAAATCATCATTGGTTTGGTTTGTTTTTTGGCATATCAACCTCATTGGGTCATTTAATGCCGACTACTTTTTATTTTCCTGGTAATATTTTTGTTTTATCAAAAATATATTTCTGTTAATATTATTTTTTCAAAAATGTAATGATGGTAATATTATTTTCTTCAAAATCTTATTTTTGGTAATAATTTTTTTACAAAGTATTTCTAGTATTAAAACCTATTTTTACACTTTTATAATGCTTTTTACCTCAGTTTTGGGGGTTAACTATTTGCCCATAGCTGAGATCCTAACAGGTGCTACCACTCCGGGTTAGGGTGGACCTGGGAACACCAGCAATTAAGAGGTGGTTCCATGCTCCTGAAAGCCTCCTGATCAGAGGCCTTGCTGTTGGACAAGTCATTGGAGTCTGAATCAAAGAAAAACTTCTGAATAAAGGCTTTGTTGGATGTTGATCTGGACATTTTTGTTAAAAAAAAAAAAAAAAAATTGTAAAAAAAATTAACATGGGTTTAATTAATGTTACACCTTGTGTCGAGCCTAGGAGAATTCCAAATAGCATTGTAAAACTGATGTTTAGCCTTGTTCCAAAGTCATAGTTGGCAATTTTCAGTTTAAAATACTGGAAATAACAGTTGACAAGCAATGGTCTCAAGGCAACAGAATGCACCTAGAGCTGCAAAGAAAGAGAATGCTACAGCGACCATCTTTGCTTCCAGCATGATAAGGGTTTTATAATTCAATGACACACTTAAGCACACATTTATAAATCCAACAGCTGCAACATATCCATAAAATTTTGGTTAAAAAGCACGATGTGCTCATCAATAAAAAAAAAAAAAATGTTGTTCAGGACAACGTACCACAATGCAGCATACAGCAAAAACAGGGGTTGGTTCCCATCCTAGGCTGGTCTACACTATCTAAAAGTAGTGAATCAGATTCCTGACCAATTCATTTATTATAATTTACTCATTCGCCACAAGAACTAATTCACCACTATTTAATCCGACATATACCACAATAGCACATATTCACATGGACCTTATAAAAAACCCTTTTGTAATGTCAACGAACACTTGTTGCCACTCTTGTAATGTCAACAAATACTTGTCACTTTCGTAATGCTTGTTGTAGTAGAGACTTTGTAATCACAGATACATTAGTAATGCCATTGAACAATACTGGTGTCAGACACTTTTGAATCACGCTAGTACTAATAGTACTTGCCCAATAATACTCGCTTAAAAAGTGACCCCCGAATAGTAATCCATATAATAATCAATATCCTTTAGACGCCACACTAATTCCCATATATGCATTTTCTTAACCATCACATGATCTACTTATTCAAAATGTGATCACCTGTGTTTGCTCTCTGGTGATCTGTGTTCAAACTCCAGCGACACTTTATTCCTATATCACAAACCCCACAACATAAAAATTTCATAATATAACAGTTTCTTCTCTTGCACTTATATGTGTGTGTGTGTGTGTGTGTGTGTGTGTGTATGACCTAATAATATACAACATAAGAGATAGGGAAATACATTCCAAAAATGAAAACTTACAAAAATGTGTACTTTTTTTTTAGTTATGGGATACTAGTGTCCTACCAGCCTTTTATTAGGTTGGTGCAAAAATAATGTCGTTTTCTCACATAGTAACGTATCTGAGAAAACAACATTATTTTTTGCACCTACCTAATAGGAGCACTGAGAATGGGACATGTGTATCCCAAGCAGACTTGTATGCTGCTATTATCATTTTGTTTATTATCCTAATATATGCACAAATAATGTTATTAGACTACACTATATGTAACTCTTGAATAAATGATATTTGCAGATGTAAGATGAATTGTATGACTGAAGATGAAATAAATGAGATGATGCAAGAAATGAATGAAGATTTCAGTAACGATAATTCATTTGTGAATCCAAATTATGTAGAAGTGATTAACAGTATATGCTTTTTACTGCTCTGTTTATCATGGTCTCCTGGGACACATGTATCCCAGTAGCCTTAAACCAAAATGCCTGCTGGGACACCAGTGTCCCATTGCTATATTTATAATAATACATTCAATAATATTATTTTGCTAAGTAAAAGTCATTTAGATGTCTCCTGAGATGAACAAGATTTTTTGCTGTATACATCAATAATGTGAATGGGGACTTGAAAGAGTTAAACCATCCTGAAATCTAATTTTCGCTTTTTCAATTTATCATTTATACTTATTAGTAGCATAATAAAAACACTATTAAAATTTGAGTAAACATTGTTTATTTACAGTTTATCAACCCTTTGCAGGTTATTTTAAAGTCAGAAAATATTTTTAGATTATAAGAATTGAATCGGTTTCAAACTAACTGAAATAAGTAAGCAACTCCAGTGTAACAAGTCAAAACATTTAGAATGACGATGTTGACTTGTCAAAATAATAAACATTAACTACCCTTCTATTTTCATATTCTTGGAAGACATTAAGCTTGTATCATAAGACTTCTGGCTAATATTTGAAAGTGATCCATGGTCAATGAATTTCATTTTCTTCAGAGGAACTTGTCTTGAAACCTACATAAAAATTGATTTGATTTTTTTTGTTTTTTTTTTTTGTTTTTTTACAGTTTATCAACCCTTTAGACAAAATATATCTTGGATTGTAAGAATAAATTTTTTTTTTGTGAATGAATATTGCATTAATATCTTTTTTTTTTTTTAAAGAATGATTTTTCCAGATACAAGTTCCACTATTTGACTCATAGCTGGGGGGAGAGGAGAAGGATTCATAGCTTTCCCAAGATTAACTGTAAGTGAAAGTAACAAGCCTGAGTGGGATTTGAACTCTGTTTTCTAATTCAGAGTCACTATCTATTATACCACATCAACATAAAAAAAGAAAAAAAGAAAAGGAACTAAAAGTGGTCAAACTTACCATAAAAAGTTGAATATTTTATTCTGGGATTCTTTTAGAAAACTTTCACATGAAAATGATAAAGTGATGTAATGCTGAATTAAATTTCATTTCAGGTTTCATTTTTGAGATGAGGAATTGGCAATTTCATTTTTTTTTTTTATTAGAAACAATCTTTTGGCAAAGTACTCTCTGGCCATTTTCAGGTGTCCATTGCTTTTTCTTTCTTATTTTTTTTTTATTAATATAAGATATCGTGATTATTCAGAGTTACTTTGCCCCTAAGTTGCCTGTTCTTGTTCCTGCAGGAACAAACAAGAATTTGCATTACAGGGACAGAATTTTGCAATAATCAACAGATATTCCCATATCAGTCAAAAACAATGGATACCTGACGATGACTAGAAAGTACTTGGTCGAAATGTTGTGTGTCTAATAATATCTATAATAATCAAGAGGCAAACACTAGTTCAAATAAATTGAATTATATTAAAATTATTTAATTAAAAAGGGGGTGCTAAAAAGTTCTAAGCCTAACCCACTTTCCTAAATCTGACCAAATGACTGAAGATCTTGTTGGAGGTAGAAGAAATAACTGAATTACAAAAAGCAGAACAGACATAAATAAAAAAAATGTAGGTAAAACACGGGGGGGGGGTGCACAGCAGTATTTTAATAGGAAAGAGAAGAAAGAAAAAAAAAAGAAAAAAAAAAAAAACGTGTGAACAAACAAGTTATCCCTCTTCACTCAACAGAACCCCATAAAGTAAAAATTTTAAAAAAAGTTTGTGTACAACTAAAAAGAAAAACACCATTCCGTATCAATGATATACAGAAAACAAACCTATTTTGGCAAATATGAATAAACATGCCTGGCAGCATTAAAATGGATTTTAAAATGTTAAAAGAAAGGGTTTTCCCATACACCCCCAGCCCAAACATTTTAACTGCCTTAACTTTTCGGCAATGTTTATTGTTTTAAAAAGTGATGATTAGAATTGAAATAAAATCTAAACATAATGAAAGTGAATTCATACATGGTAGACAAGATTTCATTGGCTACATACTAGCATTTTTTTTTTTTTTGAATGCTTAAATTCAAATTCAAATATACTCATCAAGTGATATTATCTATAAAATAATTTTACAAAGTTTGACTGAACTGAAAAAGAATACACATTAATGCTGTTGTCAACATCTTTCATTGAAAACGGCTGCCAAGGAAGATTTAATTAATCTTTTATTGAGTTTTTCCAGCATCCTAACATTTTTTTCCGTTTTTCAGGAGTTGAAGAATATAAAAATTGTCCATAGTTATTATTCTGAGCACTTTCGGCTAGTTCTATTGCCATTATCAAGGATGTTGTTTTTGGTTTGGTGAATTTCATGTTATCTTCTACGTAGTAGTTCAGCTGGGAAACTGCAAACCTTGTTGTCACTAAACGAAATAACCCCACCAAATCTAAATTAGCAGTAACCAATATAGTGTACCAATTTCAAGGCCCAATACAAGACTGTGTTACTTGACAAAAATCAATTACCTATATCTGACACACTACTACCTCCCTAAGTAGACGCCATACATGTCACCTCTTGAAGCAGTGTGTGATTAATAAACATTTAATAACCCTTAATTTATAAGAACCTTTAAGGAAAATTCTCGTCAATAACACAAAATTTTTTTTCAAATCACAGTCATAAAACAACTTGCTATTAGAAAAGCATTACTGATTAAATACCGTTCTCCTGCTATCAATCTTATACTGTTTAGCAGTGGAGATGTTGTGTTAAAGAATTTTTTTTTTTTAAATAGGTATTACCTCAAGCAAGGCAGTAGAGTCACTGACACAAGGGGTTACAGAATGTGGAGGAATTCGAAACAGAAACATTAGAAATGAGTAGAAAGAGAAAGAGCAATCAGGAGGATAGTAGATAGCGATTGACATTGCATTTAAATTTTTACAGATTAAAGTTGGCTGGGAAACATGGAACCGGGAGGGAGTTCCACAAACGTGAAGTGCGAAATAAACTGCTGCCATAGAAGTTATGGCTTACACCTAGCTAGCTCAACTATAAATTGATGAGATCTTTCTGCCAGTCTAGTATTGCATTTAAATTCATACAGTTCAGGTACCATAGCAAAGAGCTCATCCGAATAAATACTATGAAAGTATTTATAGAAAAAAAAAAAAAAAAAAAAAAAAAAAAAAAAGCACAGAGAGGCAACCTTATGGCAATAGGAAAATGACTGAAGCTGAACCACCAGATCAGGACCAAGAATATTACCGATTTTTCTTTAGATCTCATCAAGAAGCACTAGACCATATATGGCAGCAATATTCTAAGCATGGATGAATGGCGGACATATAGACACACAAGATAGATTCAGGAGAGAAATATTGTCTCGCCCAACACAGTGAACCGACCTTCTTAAACAAGACAACAATGCTACTAGAATGCAGGGGGTTACAGGGAGTGAATAAGACTTTAGTGGGGTGGATTGAGGAAAGGACAGAAAAAAAAAAATGGAACATGGCTCAAGAAGACAGAAGATAGTGATAAATGGTGCATTTAAATTTTTAAAGATTGTACTTATTAAGGAAGCAAGAAATTGGAGAGTTCCACAGGTTGGAAGTGCTAGCAAAGAAACTGTTAGGAGTTGCATCTAGCTAGCACATCAGTAAAACAGAAAGACCTAGTTGCTAATCTAGTAGCATGCCTAAATTCATGTCGTCAAAAGTACCAAGAAAAGCTTGTCAGAGCAGTTGCCATGAAAATAATTTGTAAAAAAGACAGAGATAAGCCACATCACATCGGTGAGATAATGACCGAAGTCAAGATGACTGTTCAGGATCAATTACATTTCAGACCCTTCTATGAATTTTGAAAAGAATATTGAGATGTATGGCAGGAGCACCAGACCAAATATGGCAACGGTATTCAATGCTAATTTTAAATATAGTTGGAGTTTGGTTAATTACAGAGTAGCCTCCCCTTGTTTATTTGAAAATAATTGTATACCTTTGTGATTTTGATTTGATTTTTTTTAAGGTTTATCAACCCTTTGTGAGTCATTTAAAGTCAAAGGATTTTGGATTGTTAATTCTTTTGCAAATGAATACTGCATTAAGTTTTTCTTTTTTTTTTTTTAGATATCAGTGGCCATTGGAAGAAGTCAAGATATACACAGACAAGAGAAAACAGTCATCATAAAATAAACTCATAACTTTTGCTGTTGAGCAAGTAAAAAGTCAGAGAGAAAATAAGTGATATTTTCATTTAAAATAAGTAATATTTTTACTAAAATATCTCAATTTATTTTGTATATCTTTATAAAATAAATGTCCTATTAATTTGTTAACAGGCAATATCATAATTGATATAATGGAATAACCTGTCACCCCCATGAGTGTCTACACTATAGGAAGTAACTACCTATAAATATCTGTAAGTCAATGGAATTCAGAGTCTAGATGGGATTTGTTACTCTGTTACTCAGATCTGAATCTGTTTATGCAAGGTTACAGGGAACTTTTGGCCAAGTCTATGGGCTCACACTGCCCCACATTAAATTCAGCCTTGTGCCACATCCTACCTCGCGGAGAGGTTGGTAATTATTGTCTAACTAGGATCTGTTGAGTATGACTCAGACTTACGCAAGAACTACCGACCTTGCAATAGTAGCACTCACTACTGGACTGACTTGAGACGACCTTGTGCATAACTGTTACCTTTATTTTTATTGTATTGTTTTTTTTACAATAAACCTTTACTTATTTTATCCACCTTGTTTTTCAAGTATATATTCCTATTAGCATGGAATACATACACTAGTTTACATGGGTGCGTGGCCGAGCAGTTAGAACATACACTTTCCAACTGTGAAAACCAGGTTCAAATCTCATCGTGGTCGATTTATCAGGAAAATGACTTCTTGATATTATTGGCCTGGGGAGAAGATCCCAGCGCACAGCATCTTTGGAAAACGCATGAAAACCATTGCACGAGTTGACCCAAGCCTTGTGAATGGAATTAAGTAGATGGAACTATTTGGAAGCTGTTGATGGTTGTGCTAGCAAGTCATTGTGACCGAGAGAGTGAGTGTGTGGGCCTTGTTCAGACTGTTGATCATGCCAGATAACGTGCTCTTTCCCAGAAACTAACTAATATCCACTCAGTATAATTACAGTATGAACTACGGGTGGGCTTTGTTAATACTAAACAAACACAAATATGCCTGAGCAGATGTCTGCAACAGGGATTGCGTAATCTCCCTTGCAGACAGGCATACTTGGACACGAGCAGCCAGCCACCACTAATTAGTTTAAAATATTATTTCTTTACTACAAATTATCTTTCAGAATATAACATTAAAATATCAACCATTTTAAAATGTTACCAGTTTTCTGTAGAATATCTTTCAATAAATTTCACATTAACCCTAGCAGAGACCTACTTAAAGAGCATAAATAATAGTCAGGGTGAAATGTGGTTAATAGTAAAATGACACCGCCCCTTTTTTTTTTTTTCCTAGCCAGATTAAATTTTTATGTCTTTTTCTTTTAACTACCCTAACAAATGGCTTCTTCCAAGAAATGGTATAGGAGGAAGAAGGCGTGGTCAAGAGTTCACAACCAGCCCTGCCTACAAGCAATATTAGATGAAGGAGTCAATTACCACCACAAGAGCAAATCAGCTGTGTATTGGTTTCTGCAAAAATGTGAAAAAATGTGAAAGTAGGCCACTTCCAAGACATTTCTTGGAAAAGAAAAATATCGCTTATCTCAAGGCAAAGAACTGAAATTTGGACATCTCATTTTTCTAAAGAGTTCAATAGCTGATTAAAAAAAAAAAAAAAAAAAAAAAAAAAAAAAAAAAATAATCAGAATTTATTCATATATTTTCATTATTGAAGTTTATATACTTATAAAATACTTTCATACAGTTTATATATTTGTAGAATTTAAAATTAAAAAAAGTAAAATCTAATGTCTGATCAAACAACATGGTTTAAAAAAAAAGTGTTTTTATTTCTATTTAATAACAGATGTTAAAATAAATATCTTGTAATTGATACATAAATAAAGCCAAATATACTAATGTATATAATCCAGTACAAATAAATTGTAAAATAAATCATTTTGCTTACTGCATAAATTCAGTTTGTTTCAGTTTATTTTGTCAAACTGATTTATTTAGACAAAAAAAAAAAAAAAAAAAAAAAAAAAGCAAATTTCCTCAGTCTTAATATAAAATATTTGAAATGCTGGCTAGATATAAGTTTTTAAAAAACAAAAAAAAAACAAAAAAAAAACAAAAAAAAAACAAAAAAAAAACAAAAAAAAAACAAAAAAAAAACACAAGCATGGAAGTTTACTTTTTTGGTGTTTTAAATCAAATCATTTTCCCAACTTATGAGACAAATAAAATCAGGTCATTTTTTTTTTTTAACTCCACCTTTTAACTGTATACACAACTTTCCTAGTTTTTCCTTTTTTTAACTTTCAAAGAAAAAAAAAATCCAATGACAGAAGTTGAATGTGTGACACAAATGACAAAAAAAAAAAAAAAAAAAAAATGCATTAAACCACTTCATAAATGGATAGCATAATCTGTTCATTAGGCTTTTGTTGTTATTAATCACTGCTATTATGCAGTTTTCATAATTATTTCTATTGCTTTTTATTATTATTATTATTGCTATTATGCTGTTTGCGTCATTATTGCTATTGTTTTTACTATTACTATTTTCAATATTTTATTATTGTTACTATGCAGTTTTCATTATTACAACTGGTTTTATTATTGCTCCTATACTGTTTTCATCATTATCATTGTTGTTTTTATTATTGCTATTATGCAGTTTTCTATTTATTTCCATCATTTACTTTATTAAAATATTCAAATGTGACTTTTTCAACATTTTACTGATCTTACTAAAATATCATTTTACTACTTTAAATATCTTTTTCTTGTTTTTTTTTTCTAGCTAGAAACCGTAAACTGACTTTTTCCATTTCTTTTATTTTTTTCACCCGGTCACCGAAAATAATACACATAAAAACTTGAATAAATTATTTTCAGTTAAATTTACCAATTTTTTTTCAGGTTTTAAATTTTACACTGACAATGAAATCTAACCAGGTTTTATTTTCTTTTATTGTTACATAAATTAAAATTGACTGCAAATTAAATCATCGAGTACAAAATACATATTGCACATGTTGTGGCTGACAAAACTATTATCAGTCAGTATTGTGTCTTAGATTGTCTGGCACAAGGACATAAGAATAATATACTACTACAGTAGTAGTAATCTGTGAAATTAGTTTGCTAACCAGTATTCCAGGGGTCAGACACCATTGGCCCGCCAAGGATTTCTGTCTGAACCACCAACACCTGGGCACTAATTATCTAATTGACTTGAAGCGCAAGTGACAAAAAAAAAAAAAAAAAAAATCAGTTAATCAACTTAAACGAGATGAATTTTTAAATCAAATGTTCATTCTGAATCCACTGCTGACTTGTACAAGAAATACTTTTTGCCAAGCAGATAATATAAAAAGCCTAAGGAATAATGCGAAAATGATAGTGTCATTAATTGGAAGTACATATGCTTGCAAACAACATTTCCAAAAATGAAATATACTAAAAGTCAATTATAAAGCAAAGTTGGGTGATGGCCACCTGAATAATGTTTTGCTCCTGACATTGACAAATACTTTACTTGATGTGGTGGCGTTATCAAATTATAAACAGAAACAAGTGCCTCGTTAAATAATTTGTCGTTTCTTACTGTAATTCGTTTGTAGTAAGGAAATTGCATTTTTTGTTATGTTAATTGTTATCCTGTTGATTTTGCAGTAAAATAAGGAACCTCATTTAAATAATATAACATTAACTTTGTTAGTTTTCTTTAAACCTCATGACAAAAGCAGCTTTCTGGATTGAGTGGTCCGAGGTGGAGACAATTTATTATAGTACATTTGATATTATGACCCTCCTCCGAGACACTGCATAGCTTTCTAGCTCACTCTCTTCAGAAGGTTGCTGACCCGTGCAGTACTCCATGACTAGGAACATTTTAAACGCATGACATACCTGGCAGGCTTAAGCAAGTGGATGACAGAACGTGATCTGGGGGAGGGGGCAGAGGGACGAAAATTATTGAGAGCTACAAGGGATAGGGGGAAGTGGAGAGCCATGATTGCCTATGTCCTGAAACAACATGGCACATAAAAAGAGAGAAACTAGAACTACAAATCAACCAGTCACCTTTGCATGGAGTATTGCTGCCATATATGGTCTGGTGCTCGTTATGTTTGTCTCAAGGTTCTTGATAAAATTCAGAGACGGATATGCAACATAATTGGCCCTGATCTGGCATCTCGTCTGCAATCGCTTGCTCACAGACATGCTGTCGCCTCCCTCTGTCTTTTTTTACAAATACTTTCACGGTAACTGCTCTGAGGAGCTGCTTTCTCTGGTTCCCAGACTTCATGAATTTAAGTGTTCTACTAGGCTGGCATCTCGCTCTCACCCTTTCACTGTTGAAACTGTTAAATGTAGCCGTCTCTTCTACTCCAATAGTTTCATGTCCCGCATCTCTCGCCTATGGTACTCCCGCCCCTCTTCCTGTTTCCCTGATAGCTATAATCGCCAACTATTCAAATGTAATGTCAATCGACGTCTCCAGATGCACTGATCTATCCCCTATCCTTCTCTTCATCCTTTCTTCTATCACTCCTCTTTGCTCTCGCTCCAACTCTCTGTAATCCCTTGTTTCCTAGTAGCTTCCCGCCTTGCTTGGGGTGAAATGCTTAAAAAAAAAAAAAAAAAAAAAAAAATACTCCAAGAAGTAAGCCCCAGCCATCTAAGCATTCTTTTGCTTTCTATTTAAGATAAAGTTAAGTGGTAATTACCTTGTTTACGCATATGGCAAATACAACCTAAAATGAAATTATTTTAGTTTCACTTTTGTAAGCGCAAACACTTTGCCGTGAAAATCTAATAAAAGCCAACTGATTTCTTGGTCTTTCTCCAAACTGCTACACGTATTGACAGCACATATTCAGCCCTCACCCCCCTTTTACAATTTCATCATCCGGTTCTAACTCCTCCCTGATCTCTTGACTGGAGGTAGAGTTTATTCTTTGTTTCTTGTTTAGGATTGGGTTTCTGGTTCCTTCTAAAAAGTCTTTTCATTCTTGTTCACTCCCAGTAGCCCCTTGTGCCTTATTGGCATTATCACCTTGCTTGGAGTGAAATGATAAAAAAAACAACAAAAAAAAAATTATATTAGCTTGGTGCAAAAATAATGACGTAATAATGTCGTTTTTTGACGTTACGTCAAAAAACGACATTATTACATCATTATTTTTGCACCAAGCTAATAGAATGGGATTACACTAGTAAGGATTGAGAGAAGTTAGACAGGTTTTAGTGTCCAGAAATCACTAAAAATAAAAAACAAAATGACTTTGCACCAAATGTACGAGTTGCTTGGAATTTTCATTAAAATAAAAAGTTATACTTGTTTTTTTCTTACCATTTAGTCAGTGGGTGATTAAAGATGTGTCCATAAAAAAATACATAAAAATTAAATTATAGTGTCAAAAAATAATTAATTCACTTATTCCAAACCAATGAGAATTGACTCCACTTTTCTCCACTACACACAAACATGTGGCATTCCCACTATCGGACAAGCAGTTCACACAGACTGGCCGTCAAAACATGCGTCAAAGAACATTTCATCTACTTTTCCTTTTTCAGGACATAATACTCTATTTTTATCACTTTAATACTCAACAAAGATTAGAGGCAAAAAATTTAAATAAGTACTCCAGGGGCTTTTTGTATTTTTCCAACTAATCTGGACAATTATTATTACACACATCTATAAAGAAAAAAAAATTACGAGAAAGACACTATTCTTTATTTTATTCTGTCGGATTCCGATGATGGACATTTGACCCCAAATTCACAGTATTACTATTCTGTGTCTCCAACACCACATTTACCAGATACTCGTTTTGTTTGTTGTTTGTTTTCTACGTCTTGCTGTTTCTCAGTTTTACGAATATTTTTGTAGTAGGGAATTAAGTATTTACTCAAGAGTCAAGATTTATAATAACTCCCCTTACAAAGGGCAATGGAAGGATCATTACGAACAGAATGGATGAATACTGTGGGTGGGGAGGAAAACGTGCACTTGTGTGTGTTTTTTTTTTGGGGGGGGGGTTCTTTTAGCAAATGCATCTTAAAACAACGATTTCGAAACCACCCACCACAATACGTCCCAAGAAATAACATCAAAGAATGCCTACAAAATGTGTACGATGATTCGAGAGTTTTACACACAACAAATCCCTTAGTGTTAGCGTGTCCGATTCTCAATGGATAGATACTTCAATATTGTGGCCTTGTGCCAGATAAAGCTAAATTTCACGGGGAGCTTTCAAAATGAAAGAATAAAGGCTTGATGTCACGAGGTTAAGAAGGAACCTACCTAAACATGCGAAGAGACGTTTCAACAAACGACACATTTTTATTGTTGTTTTTTTTTTTTTTTTTTTATTCCTTTGATTTTGGTGAGAGGGTTTGTTTTGAAAATTTTATTTTTTAAATCTTTTCGGAAGTAATCTTATTTAATTTATTGAAATTGCGAAACTAAATATGTTCTAAAAACCTATTTTTTTTTTTTAGAAAGTCTATGGAGTCTCTCTAAATTTTAATTAAATGTAGTTTGTAATTTCAATATTACAAAAAGTGGAAAAGATTTCGACGTAAATAAAAGATCATTTTCCTTAACTATACATTATACATTTACAATGATTAACTTTTGAAATAACACACGCGCACCTGAAAAATTTGAAAATTAAAACAGGGTTAAACAGTAAACACCAAATTTTAAGGGTCACTTGGCTGCTTTGAATTTGAATTTTTCAAAGCTGGAACCATGTGAGTGTTTTTTACTGTTTATAAATATTATTTTATTAAAATTACCTAGTTTAAAAAATGAAAAATTTATTTTTCTATTGCATTTTCTTTCTAAACAGAAACTAAAATTAGCTTATTTCTGAGAACTGGTATAAAAGATGATGAATATGCCGGGGGTCAAGAGTTTCATGACTAGACTCCTCACTTTACAATTGATCTGTGTGCCTGCTATGACCACCACTCACAATCAACAGTATGGATTTTTCTGTAACAAAAAAATATATCTGAAAGACAATTCTTGGAAAAGCGTGGTACTGCTTCTTATCTGAATTCAGAGAATTGAAACTCTGCAAATTCTTATCAACACACTTAATGAAAAAAAAACTTAGAATTTATATTCACATACCCTTTTTTTTAAATTTTAAATAAATTTTTACAATAGTGACACTGACAAAAATATCTTCTTTTAAAGAACAGTTGGTTGGCAAAGCAGAAAAAGACAGACTGGTCGAATGTGAAGAAAACTAATGTACTTTTATGCACAGGTGAAAATGAAAGAGAAGAGACAGACGAAGCAAATCTGTTGCTAGGTGACGATGAATGAAATGAATTAAATTTTTATTTAAGTCATGATGTTGATCCTTCCCAGAGCTTACGAAATGGTGACTGGTCCCATCTCTTTCTAAATTTAGAGAAAAGAAGCTAAAAAGAAATGACTTTAAAAAAACGTAAACCTTTAAAGGGAAAAAGAATTGTTGTTTTTACCTGCCACACCCAAGTGTCCTCGTGTGGGTGTGTAACCACATGTGATTGCGAAGGTACCCCACGTCCCTAAATATAGTCAGACTACATTTCATTAAAAATAAAACTATATACATTTTTTTTAATCGTTGAGGACATGAAAGAATAATAAGAAATGCAACTGCCAGTTCCAGGTTAGAGAGAGAAACTTTAGGCGGGTAGTGTATGCCTATGTATGTATGGTGGTCCGAAAGTATTGTCCCCACTACATATTTTTTTTTTGTTTCAGATGGCTGACACGAGCTCCTACACGAAAATGGTGTTCCTACAGACCTTCTCGATGTGTGATATCGTCAATGAAAGTGAATAAACTGAATCCAGTACACGTGCTTTTTGTATTAACTGTATTCTTATATTGTTCAAATTATTAGTAAGTGGGTGACAAGACTTTCGGACCGCCCTGTAAACACGTTTTACTTCTGTTAAAAATTCAACCGACAAGATCTTTGGGGGTTTTGTTTTTATTATTATTTCACTTATTCGAACACTGTGTAAAAATACAATAAACATTAACAGGGGCAGAGTTTTGAATAAAATCAGATTTTTATTTAAAAAGGTTTTTTTTAGTCCTTGTTGTGCATATTCACCACACGCACTGTCCTAAAGAAAACTTGTAAGGACACAAGAAAAATTGAAAGAAATATATATTAAAATTAAATAAAAACCTACAAAATATTCCTTTACCTGTCATATTTTTAGTGAAGCATGCAAAAGAAAAGGGTTACTACCCAAAAACTCAGTTTTTTTTTAGACACGGGTGGGCAAATTGCAGGTAACATTTTTTGGCAAAGGCAGGATAGTCTGCTAGTAATTTTTTTTTCCCAGGAATCAAAAAATAAAAGAAACAAAAGTAAAACTGATTAATTTTTTTTTTAGTACATTTCTGAGTTTTACTTTTCTCTGAAGACATTTTTATTTTTACTTTCAAAATAAACAAAATAAAAAAAACGCGTTTTTCTAGAGATTTTTTTTATAGTTCTAGAAAAAAAAAAAAACAAAAAAAAAAAACATTTTTCGCGCTTTTGCATAATAAAAATAAAACAACTTATTTAGATTTTTAAAGAATAGTCATTATTTTCAACGTCTCGAATGCTTGTTTTTATTATTATTATTTTTTTTAAGGATTTTTAACTTTTTTTTTTAAACATTTAAAAAAACAATTTAAAAATCACCGCTACCGAAAGAAATTTTTCGCAAAGTACTATAAACTTTAAGAATCAAGATTACAGAGGAAAATTATTTTAGAAATTAAATAGAACTATTTTTTATATTTTTTTAAAAATAAAACATGTAAAATTAAATTCTGAATATTGTTGTCCCTCAAAAGAAAAAAAACCGTTAATTTTCTGAAAAGAAGCGTTTGAGATCGAACCCGTTTTGTTTTTGTTTTTTTTTGTAAGAAAAGATTAAAGTCCGTACAGGTAAAAAGGGTTCGAAAATCCTGATATCAGGAATGTTATATATGTATAGGTGTTTAAAAAAAAAGCAAGAAGAAGGAATAGATTATTAACTTACCTGTGAGTAGAGGTTGGACAACAACATTTTGATTGTGGTGTTGATCGTTCTCTGAACAACACGGAGTTGAATTGGTCAACGACATTTTTATGCTGAAATGGTTTGGTCTTTTTTTTTTTGACTTTTATTTCTTTTTAAGGAATCGAGTGAAAAGTGAAAAAAAAAAAAAATTAACCCACAGAAAGCTGAAGATGAAGGAATAAATACAGAAAGGTTTAAATAGCTATTAAAGAGAAAACGAATTTAAATATATTTAACAATTTTTTTCTTTTTCTTGAGTTTTTAAAAAAGCTTTTTTTTTTTCAATTTTTCCTCGTCTTTTGAAATCTTGTTCGTGTAAAATGAGAAACAAGGAATTAAATTTTTCTTTTAAATACAACTGATAAAGAAAGGTGGATTTTCGTTATGTAATTTCTTTTGTCTTTTTTTATTATTATTAATTCCAGGAAAATCTGTTGGAAGATTAAAAGGGGTGAGGCCAAAAAAGTCTGTTATTTATTCACATGTGTCTGGTTTTGTTTTCAATTCTTTCTCTTTCAGTTCTTTTCCTGTAGATTTTTTGGTCCTTTTTATTATTATTATTATAATTCCAGGAAAATCTGTTAGAAGATGAAAAAGGGGTGATGTAAAAAAAAAAAAAAAAAGAAAAAAAAGTCTATTATTATTATTATTATTATTTAATTATTATCATCACGTGTGTGTGTGTCTGATTTTCATTTCTCTTTCTCTCTTTTAGGTTTTTTCCCGTAGTTTTTTTGTATTTTTTTTTTTTTTTAAAAAAAAGGTCCTTTTTTTTTCATCTGCTAATAAATTGTTGTTGAGGGTAAAAAAAGTCAACAAATCCTCTCTGTGGTTAAGCAAAGACTTTGCTGCAAAATAACCAACACTGACGCAACCCCTTCTTGAAATAAACAACGTCGTCCATCTTCTCTTCTTAAATACATGGAAAGAAAAAAAAAAAAAAAAGAAGACGAAGCAATTGAAAAAAACAAAACAAAAACTAGGTAGGTAGTATCAGAAAGATTATTAGATATGCAGTTGGACTTGTGTGGGGTCTGGAGAAATGTGTCTCCGTCTCTTCCAGGAAAAATAAAAACCACGGCTGCTGCTTCTTTAACGTCGCCGTCACTGCCAAGGTTGAGGCGCAGTAACCTTCACGGCAAGGTCAACCGGTGACAGCGGAGAAGTATTCCCTCTGAAAAAATATACTTATACTCAAAATTTGAGAGAATCTTAATTCCTTATAGCAAGAAATCAGCAAGTTCGAATTCCAGTCGAATTTATTACATTCACTTGCGCACAAGAATTAATTTTCTCCCTCTAGCTATGGGTTAAACTTTAAAGCAGATTAAACTGTTCAGTCTTAGCTGGCAATCAGTCTAGGAAAAGGTTAGACATGTAGCTAGTACCCTCATCTCATAAAATCCTATTTGTGCAGCAATGCTTAGCACGTTAAGAACTATGACCCCCACCCCATACTACTTATTGGAGTCCAAAAAACCTGACAATGGCAAATAATATATAAATAAAAGATTAAAAAAAATCCTCAAAAGCAAAAAATGTAACAGCAAATCACTTATTTCAAGCACAGAATCCTTCAAAATAAACTATTTTTCTCAATATTTTGCAAAGATCAGTATGCACATCTAACCCTACACATCTTAGTGCTAGCATGTCTAGTCTGACAAATTATTAGTGTGAATGTGATCCTCACTAAGTGACTCACAAGTGTGGTCTGGTGCCAGAATGTGACATACTTAATAAGTATTAAAAAAAGAGAGCTTGTTATTTTTTTTTAATCATTTGACCCCCAAGAAAGGCAATAATGCCACTAAGATGCCAAGGGATACTGAGTGTTGGAGATAATGAGAAAAACATTCCATTAAGATGAAAGGACCCTAAAAGAACAAGAATTAAGAAGATAGAACACAGTGATTGACATTGCATTTAAATTTTGAACATCAAAGTTGGCTGGAAAGCATGAAGCCGGAAGAGAGTTCCACAGGCGAGAAGTGAGAACAATAAAGGAAGAGGAATCAAGAAGACAGTAGATAACGATTGACATGGCATTTAAATTTTTGAAGATCAAAGTTGGCTGGAAAGCATGAAGCCGGAAGAGAGTTCCACAGGCGAGAAGTGAGAACAATAAAGGAAGAGGAATCAAGAAGACAGTAGATAACGATTGACATTGCATTTAAATTTTTGAAGATCAAAGTTGGCTGGAAAGCATGAAGCTTGAAGAGAGTTCCACAGGCGAGAAGTGAGAACAATAAAGGAAGAGAAATCAAGAAGACAGTAGATAACGATTGACACTGCATTTAAATTTTTGAAGATCAAAGTTGGCTGGAAAGCATGAAGCCAGAAGAGAGTTCCACAGGCGAGAAGTGAGAACAATAAAGGAAGAGGAATCAAGAATACAGAAGATAAAGATTGACATTGCATTTAAATTTTTGAAGATCAAAGTTGGTCGGAAAGCATGAAGCCAGAAGAGAGTTCCACAGGCGAGAAGTGAGAACAATAAAGGAAGAGGAATCAAGAATACAGAAGATAAAGATTGACATTGCATTTAAATTTTTGAAGATCAAAGTTGGCTGGAAAGCATGAAGCCGGAAGAGAGTTCCACAGGCGAGAAGTGAGAACAATAAAGGAAGAGAAATCAAGAAGACAGCAGATAACGATTGATATTGCATTTAATTTTTTGAAAATCAACGTTATCTGGGAAGCAGGAAGAAAGTTCCACAAATGAGATGAGCAATAGAAAAAACTGTTAATATAGAACTTAAAAATGATGAGAACTTGTTGCCAATCTAGTACTGCATTTAAATTCCTAAAGTCGAGGAACCATAGAGGAAAGTTCATTAGAACAATAAAGTATTTATAGAAAAGACACAAAGAAGATGCATTACAGCAGTGAGAAAAGGACTGAAGCTGAGACGACAAGTTAGCAGGTAACATGCACGGCCTTCCAGATTTTTACACCAGCAATTTTAACAATAAAATATCCTGCAACACATTACTTATTTTTTTATTATAAGAAAGAAATGCTATTTCCAACACAATTACATACCCACATACATACTTTATTAAAACATGCCCAAACTTTATTTTCTTCCCAGTGACAAGCAATACTACAAATATGCCTAAAAGATTCAACAATACAACACATACTATTTAAATCTAAGTGTCTATTGTTTAGAAATTAATATCCCCATGCAAAATATTTGACCAATCAGAGAAAACTAAAAGGTTATTTTTCTTGAGCCTACATTCAAGAAAAGTTTCAGCATGTTTGGACCTTTGTGCCTACAAAAAATGGAGGGTCAAACGGAGAGTTTTCCTTTGATGACACTATTATTTTAACTACCTTCACTTCTTAGCAATGTTTGTTCTTTTAAAAAGTGATTTGTAATAAAACCCTAAAATATGCTGAAAGTGAATTTATACATTTTTTTTAACTACTAAAATATTAAACACAAATCATCCCCAACAATGACAACAAGCACAATCAGTGTATCTTCACTAATGATAAAAGTAATTTTTCAACCACACCTTTTTTCTCTGGACCAACTACTTAAAAGTCTTTTCTAAACCACAGATTTTTCTGTGTACCAACAACCCAAAAACTTTAACTCAACTAAAGCCTATTTTTAATACTTTTTAGCTCTTTTGAATTCATGTACATATGTTTGTAAATGTGAATAGACATTCCCATGTTTTCTTTATTTTTATCTTATTATTGTTTGTAATTCAGATGTTTGAATTTTTTTATAAAGAACAGGTTGTTAATGGCAGTGAAGCATTTTCTATGGATATGGCTATATGGATGTGCAGGTGGTTTAATAGTTAGACACAGAACAAGAAATTAAGAAGCTTTTTGAGTTTTGTGACGGGTATTAAAAGCAGATAAGCTAAACACGCATATACGCACATATGAAGGTTAATTTCCACCTAGCAACAGAATAAAGATTACGTGAAGTCTTATGACATTTTGGGAAGGCAGGTCAAAAGGGTCGACTGACCCAATTACCCGTAAAGGAAAACGTCTAGACAGGGGACGGAAGTAAGTTAGAATTCGCTCCCAAAACCTAAGTCACGTGACAGTCAAAGATTCACTCGAGGATCAGTTGTTCTCTGGACTTTGAAAAGGCAAGACCTAAGCCGAGACACTAGTGGTTCACGAACGGAAAGATAAGACGCATTTGATAGTGATGACTTATCCAGTTCGATCCAGGCAACTCCGGACAGAAGTATAAAGAAATATTCCTGTTCGAGAATCCCAATTTGAATACGCAGATAAAGATATATGCTGGTGATTCAACCTGTGTAAAGAAAGTGTACATCCCTGTTGCAAATTGAGTCGTCTACAGAAGAAAGGAAGGAAAGAAAAAGACGAAACAAAGAGAGAAAGAAAGTGTATACCTCTATTACAGACTAGAAGTGTGTGAAATTGTGTTTGTGCCGAGAAAAGGAAAGAAAGGACATTGATATATAAAAAAAAAAAAAAAAGAAAGAGAGAACTGAATACAAAAGATAAGTAATCACATTTTGGACCCGTAGTAGAAAAGATATACACACACACATGAATATTATGTTTTTTTTCGCAAACACCTTTCCACATATAAAACAATAATTGTAACTCCTCTCCCATCTCTTTTGTATATGTGCATTGGCTTCTGCATTCAATTCATAGTAATTCATACTTGTATTTTGTATGTTCGCGTTCAGTTGAATCCATTTGGTGTTCAGCGAATTTGATATCCCAAAATAAGTTCGAGATCTGATCGTCCGATGTTTTAACTCATACTTATCTGTTCGTTTATTTTAATATATGTATATTTGTATATATTAAAATTATTTATCAAAAATCGCTAAGCCTTATAGTTCATCCTTGTATTGTGGATCAGTACTCGTGTTGAAAACGAAGCGGACATGGGAAATATTACTGTTCGATTATCCCAATCGAACAGTGGTCTTAAAAATATTTTGTTTACCATTTGTCCACTCTCACGATCTGAGAGAGACAGCTCGTACCTCTCCACAGGTGTGAGAGTGTATATATCTCCTAGTCGGCGTATGATTGCCCTATAACCCATTCGTCGACTGGGGCATATGACAGTTTGCACCAAGGTTGTTAATTTCACTTTTGCACAAAACTTCCTTGAGAAAGATATGAATCCTCTTTCCCCTCAGCTATGGGTTAAATAGTAGAGCAGACTGAGCTCTTTAGTCATGATTTTAGGGCTCTGTTGGTCAGGGTTGACAATGGGTAGCATCCTAGTTGTCTGCTTGGCTGAGCATCGACGTGTGTGACTGTAGAGTCTGATGCAGGAGTGACAATCTCTGTTGCAGAGGTCGCATGTGTGTTCTGCCTCTGGTCTGTTGGAGCTGTCACTTTGCTTTCTGCAGGCCCGCCTTTCCATGATGACTTGTGCCAGCTTCTTCTCTCCTGAATTGAGTTGTTTGGTCAGAGTCCCTCTCCATTTGGATCATATGACTGCCAGGCTCTCCCAGAACTCTGTGTTGATGGTCCACAGTCATGATTGGCAACCAATATAAGAGAAGGAAAACTGAATTCAAAACCATATGAGCCTCTGGTGGGGTACATACTTTAAATTTAGCTAAAGCTAAGGTCGGCCTAGCACAGTTGCAGTATAAAACACAGGTTGGCTTTTGGGGTATTAAAGAAATGCAAATAGGCTGGAGCAATTGAGCATGCTCAGAAACAAGCAACCATGCTGAGGATAAAAATATCAAAATGAGCTGCTGTGTGTCTTCAAGTCAAAACAGTTCTGACTACAATATTTTTTTGATCTTTTCACCCAAAGTAAGGCAATAAAGCTACTAAGATGCAAGGGGTTACTGAGTGAGAGACAAAATGAGATAAAAATGGGAAAACATGGATAAAATTGCCCGCAATAAGACAGATAGTCAAAATGATGTGGTTTTTATCTTCCCCTGTCACCACTTTTTTAAAACGTCTTAGTTTTAAAAAAAAAGGAATGATTAAAATTGTGATAAAACCTAAACATATGAAAGTAAATTTATAAATTTTCTTTGTTCTTGAGAATTGACAACAAAAATAATAAATAAATACCATTTATTTATTAGCTTGTTTACTGAAATTATTTATTGGAATAGAAAAAGATCAGCTAATTGACAATCGATTTGAACTTTATAAAAAAAAATGCAAATTTGCATTGCCCATGAAATTATGTCAATGCCGGATTTTAGAACTTGAGACAATTATTAAAGTTCAAAAAAATACATTGATCAAAATGGAACCAAGAGAAAGAAGAGACATTTAAATGTTGGTAAACATGGAACTTCTTGGCTGCAATAAAATGTAATGTCAAAAGGACATTTTTTTTTTACCCTGGAAACTGCTTTTATTTTAATTACTTTCACTTTTTGGCAATGTTTATTGTTTTAAAAAGTAATGATTAAAAATAAAATTGGAATAAAATCTAAACATATGATGAAAGTGAATTTATACATAGTTTTTTTTTTTTTTGGTGGGGGGGGGTTCTTGAGAATTGACAACAAAAATAATAAACACTATTTATTTATTAGATTGTTTATTTACACTACTTACTTATATTATTTATTGTAATAGTTGGCAAAACATTGGCTAATTGCCAATTGATTCAGACTTTATAAAATGGTAAATAATAAGGACTTATAGTTGGTTCACAGATTTTATTAATTTAGTAAATGTTGTGTACTATTTTAAATGTTGGTGTGATGCCAATTATGTGAGACAAACCAGTTCATGCCTGGTTACAAGAATCAACCAGGATGTGCCAGACTCAGGAACTTGTATAGTTCAATATAGGTAACTTAATCAGCTTTAAATTCTAATATTCATCAGTATTTGATTGATAATCCTGGCTGTTCTTGTGAACATCAGCAAAATTGGTTGGGCATTATCTAATTGTCGATTAATTCATACTTTATAAAGTAGTAAATAATAAGGATTTCCTTATAGTTGGTTCGCATATTTTAATAATTTAGTAAATATATTAGGTTGGTGCAAAAAAAATGTCGTTTTCTCACATATGTTACTATGTGTGAAAACGACATTATTTTTGCACCAACCTAATATATAAATTTATAAATAAAAATTTGTTTTCATATTTATTTTTTTATAAATTCAGTCAGTTATATGCCATACATGATACACACCTAGGTGATCATGTGTCTTCCAATAGATGACTGACGAGGCAGATTTTTTCCTGCAATAGGTTGCCATTTGTTTCAATTGCCATCCAAGGCTATAGAACCTGGTCTGTTCTGCTATTTACCCATAGCTGCTGAAGAAGAGAATTCATACCTTTCCCAAGGGTATTAGCACAAAAGTGAATGTAATGGATTCAAATGAAATTCGAACTCGGCTCTCCGATTCCTCAACGCGAGCCACTATTCATTACTCCATAATGTTTCTTTGTAAATTAGTAAATGATAAATATTGTATTTCATTAGTTTTAATTGTATTAGTTTTTAGAATGTTGTAAATATAAAATTATTTACCATTTTGTAAAATTTGAATCAATTGGCAAATTTTCTTTAATAAAATTTTTCAAATATTCAGGCCAGAAGACAAAATAAAATACTGCTTGCATGACCCACAAGGCACTCTGCTTCCTATCTCTCTCATTGGGCCTGATAAGAGTACACATCCCATAATTTAATTTCTGGTATGCTATTGGGAAAAAAAAAACATGAGATTGAAAGAAATAATTAATGAAATAAAGACAACATATCATTTCAGAGGTTAAAATAAACCTAAAAAAACAAAAGATCTGAATGAGTTTAATGTATAAACCAAATTGCACCAAAAATATCAAATCCAAAAACTGTAAAGTCTGCCTAGAGGAGAAAATAGCTATAATTACCTTCCAAGACCAACACAAACTACTAAATAAATGATCAGAACACATCTTCAAATGGAGACATGAAAACAATTTTTACTACATTACTTAAAAATTGAAAACTAAAAAGAAAAAAGAAAAACACAGAAATAAAAAAATGAAATAAAATAATAAGTGAATGAATAAGTATAATAAATTAATCCAAATCAATAAATTAAGTAAATAATAAACAAATTAACAAACTACGAATGCACACATTATCACAAGTAAATGTAATAATAAAAATAAACAACAAATAAGAAAGCAATCAATAATAAAGTTAACAAACAACACTATAAAATAGCCACAAAACTGTATTCAAATCCACAATTATATCCACTCAATAGCCCCTAGAATAATTAAAAACAAACATTACTGCTCAGAAAATAACCATTAGAAAAATGCAGCATATATAAATAATCAAGATAAAACATGGCCTAACAATTACATTTAAACATGAAACAGACTGTCACTACTGGGTGTTGACCACAATGTCTGCTTATATATATATATATATATATATATATATATATATATATATATATATGGATATATATATATAATAAATGTGAATGTCTGTGTGTCATACTTTTACAATTAAAGGGACACAACTCTCTAACTTTCAATAGCTTATGTTACAGAAATTTTGGTTTCCCAAGTTTTCATTACTGTGATTATTTTTGGCAATTTTTTATGTGATTTTTTGCGATGAATTTTTTTTTATGGTAACAAATTTTATAACTTGGAAATAAATTTGGGAATGATTGATATTTATTGTGAAATCCAGTGAGAGTAACCCATGTAATAAAAATAATTGTTTTTTACGGAAAGTATGGTCCTATCAAATTGTCTTTAAATTCTATTGGCAACATAAGAATTATCATTGAACTTTTAAAAGGTAATCTTAAATATTAATGCAATACATTATGTTTCAACACCTCTGGTGTCTTATTAAGTGATATCACTTGATAGGACATCAGAAGTGTTCAAACAAAATGACTATTTTTGTTGTGTCTTTATAATAAATTATAGTTACTCTATTCGGTATTGAGCTCTTTTTTAAGAATAGTATTTTTGGTTATTAGAATTTATTCCATATACACCAATCCTATATTTGGATATATATATATATATATATATATATATATATATATATATATATATATATATATATATGGTGATTGTTACATTTTACTCAGATGAAATCTTCCCCATCACTTATGATAACTTCCATCTCATGTCAGCATCCATTTCCCCTCTTGAGACACACAAGCACAATGATATATATATATATATATATATATATATATATATATATATATATATATATATATATATTAAAGTAAACGTTGAAGTAAACACTCAGGCCTGCATCTAGCATGAAACAGCCTGTTGCCTCTGAACGTTGACTTCAATATTTACTTTTATATTTACTAGCTCTGATATTGAGCACTTTATTCCATAAATATAGCACACCTTAAAAATATATTTCTTTATATATTTCTAAAGTCTTTCTTCCAGAACAATTTTTTAGAAAAATAAATTTTTTAAATCCAGTAGTTTATATCACTCTTTCCAGTATTGATGGGAGTTTTCTTTCAAACCTTTTATTTGAAGTAATGTTGAATGTCAACATCTTTTGTTATTATTTTCTCTTCGATATCTGTCTATATGTTATGGTCCAAGTTCCTTGTACCACGGTGATGGTCCAAGGTTAGAACCAATGAAAGAATAACACGAACACAGGTATGGAATACAAAGATATATTACAACAGAAATATAATACAAAGAAGTAGAAGTATTAGTAATGACTATCAGATTTCGTTAGAGTTAACTATGTTGTCTCGACAAGTATCACTATTCCAATGTCCTTACAATATGCTTTCAATTATCTCTCCTCGTCTTACAATCTCCTCATACCTCTTGAGGTCAAAATAAATCATGATCTATTACCATATCTTTATGATGTGAGGTATGAGGTATTGTGATTACTTTATTTATGTTAACCCCATCTTCATTGCCATATTCACGTTTCGGCTATTGAATGCTCTGGCCTTCTTCAGGTCATTGGAATTTCAAACTGAACCCTTTATTTCGTCCACTGGGGTAGATTGTTCTAGTTCCACGTGCCATGCCGGATGTCTCTGTTATTTCCCTTTAACTCAACTCTCCAACTTTTGATTCACCACTACTGTGTCCTGGTATTGAACTCACAACTCTTTGAATCTAGTCACTGGATCTAACCAACATCTTTGTCCACTGGGCTATGTGTCTTTGAGTTACATACACTATCCATTTTAGTTATTGCCGCTGTTGGTAGTCCTCAAGCAATATTGTATCTGTTATTTGGTATAGTTCTTTCTTTATGATTCAGTATGTTCAAAAAATGGATGATTTTTCGTCAAGGCTCTAGGTTTCACTCACTCAAAGCCATTTTTACCCATTGATCTTAGAAAGCAGTTGTGTACAGCTGACAGTTTAGATATTTCTGAAGGAGTTTTGATACTATTTGTGACATCCACATGAAAGTCTTGATCTGATGAGGCTATTTAAGAACTTGATTAGAGTTTTCAGGTTGATGTTTTGGTTTAGTAGCAATTTGTGGTGTTGGGAGAAACTACCTCAGGCACAGCTTATTCTATGTTCAATTTTCTTTTTCTCCTATAGTAAATTTGTTAAAACTGATCCATATGGTGAGATATCTGAAGTATTTAATATTCACTAATCCCACATCCTGAGTTTTTACAATGGATTCAGGGTATACAACATCACTGCTTTCATTCCAATTCCAGATCATAGTTTCTGTTTCGGATTGCATCCTGCAATATTTCCAGATTGGTTGGCTGCTCATCCAGATTTGAATTTCCCTTTCCACCACATTCTAAATGTGCACTTTGGGAATTGAGATTCGATGACACTGGTGACCATTAAAATGCAAAAATCTCATTGCTGTATTCTCTAAAACAATCTATCACTATTATGAAAGTAGATTGTGAGCATGATTTGGCTAAATTACCCGCGGCTTCAGCATTCACTGATTGTATTTAAATATCCCATTCATAGTGAATTACCCAACAGAGCATTTAGTCTTGGTCCACTAAGCTGGAAATAAGAACTTCAAACCAAATGGATTGTAATATTTCATGTTTAGTAAGTCTTTCCAGAAAAGCACCAACCATTTAATATTATCAAAAAAAAGTCACCTACCTATAGTTCAATGGCACCATAGTCCCCTTCAAAGTCCTCTCCTTGTGACCCCAAACACTTTTAAAATAGGCTTTTATTACTTTGAACTATCAGAACCTAGAAGACATAAAAGTTGGTTATTCATGCGTTACTGTCATCTAGTGGTCAAGAGTTCAATCCCTGGATCTGGTAGTGAAACACTAGTTTTGCAGGAAAGAAACATAACTGGCATGATAGGGACAAAATAACACAATGATCAATAGATATTCCATATCACCCAAACACTGCACACCTGATGATGACCAGAGGGTACTTGGCCGAAACATTGTCTATAATAACATCTATATTGACCAAGATGAAAACAGTAGTTTGAAAAAATACAAGAATGCTGACAATTATACATCTCAGAAATTAAATGCTAAATTTTTTTAAATAGTTTACCAAGTTCTTTTGGGGGATTGCCATCAGCTGCCTTATCACATTCTCCTTAATCTCATCCATGCTTTAAAATAGTCTCCCTTTCAAAGGTGACAGCCAAAAGGTGCATGGAGCCAAATTTGGAAAATAAGGATGCTGGCAGGATCAGGTGATCTAAAAAAAATATTTGCACAAGATGAGAAGTCATATAGTAAAGAAAATCATTCAATGGCATCTCACTACTAACTGAATAACCCCATGGGAGAGAAAATTAGTCAATACATGCTTGTTGAAATCTTAATTACTGTTTGTTCTTTCCTTTGTAACCATATGCTGGATAATACACACACACATACTTTATATATATATATGTCTTAAAAATAATTGTCGGACTTTGTCCATTTCATAATATATATATATATATATAATATATACACACACACATATATACATACAGGGTGTCCATAAAGTTCTTGTGCACTTTAAAAAATTTATAACTTTATTTGTATTTGCGATAGAAATAATGTTTAAAAAGGATTAGAAAGAAGTAAATCTATATTTCTTAAGGTTTTATTGAAATTTTATTTAAGTTTCCACACGTCCTCCATCATTAGCAATACAAAGGGTAATACGATTTTGCAGTTCACGGAAAACATTTGCCAACTGCTTTACAGTAATGCCTGAAATCACAGTTATTTTAGTTATACTTAAAACTAGGTGCATTAAACTTTATCACATTTTCTACAGATTATTTCTATCGCAAATACAAATAAAGTTATAAATTTTTTAAAGTGTACACGAACTTATGGACACCCTGTATATATATATATATATATATATATATATATATATATATATATATATATATATATATATATATACAGATTCGGATTACTAACGCAAACACAGAGAATGTCTCATATCGAGAATATTTAACATTGAAAAACATAAGGAAAAAATTAATTATTTTTAGTATGTGGAAATCTTCGCTTTTACCTGAAGACGGTCACGAGACCAGAAACCCGTGTAGTAAAATTATGGAAAATAAAGCATAATATTTTTTTCTAAAAACGGTTGCGGCGCCTCTCTTCTCTTCTTTTTAATATACATACTTTTCTCTCGTTGGACCCACTACAACCTCTTTCTTTTATATATATATATATATATATATATATATATATATATATATATATATATATTTAAAGACAACTGACAGGATACTGCGATTAAGCTTTCTATTTAATTTTTCTTGTGTTCATACAAGTTTAGGAGTTCCAGTTCTCCCTAAAGGACTGTGTTCCTATCAAGCTAAACTCATAAATGATTACATCGGCCACACTACTACATGCCTATCCAGACGCCTTACGTTACATCTGTCTGACCACATCTCCATTAGAACTCATTTAAGCATGCACACAAACCTATAAGACTACATCCGAAGTATAGTCAAAAATACAAGCATAATAGACTCATCCACGTGTAAAAAAAGATTAAAAATAATGGAAGCCTTAATAATAAAAAAGAAAATCCAGCACTTAATAACGTCAACTACGAACATGGTCACAATGTGCTGACGATGTTCGGGAAAATAAAACATCCCTATCACTCTAGATACATACATTCAGTTAAAAGGTAAACATAAAATCCTCCTTAATAATGGCTAAAAGAATAGCCGAAAGTGCTCAGGAATGCAGAAAACTTGTACAGTTTTTATGCACTTATCAACACAAGAAAAATTAAATAAAAATCGCAATATCTAGTCAGCCACATTTAACAAAACATGTATAAAAGATGGATTGCTGCCTAAATACACAACACACACACACACACACATATATATATATCCTGTCAAAGGACGAATATTTTCTATGAAAATTTCTCGGACATTCAGGCCGGTAAATGTTATTTAATGCTGTTTATTATAAACAGAGCATTTACTTGTATCTATAAAAAGAACGTTAAACATAAAAATGTCTTTAATAAATAAATTGTCGGACTTTGTCCATTTCTTAATGTATATATACTGTAAACATAGGTATATGTGTAATTATTAATATATATTTTATATTTCAGTTTAACTACATTGAGTATTGTTCTGTCTGTACCTTTGATTAAATAGTAGTTTGTAGTCAATTTCAGTCCGGGTTTCATCACAATCATGTTTTTTTTATTATTTCCTTGTTCGGTGTAACAATGTGAACGCTGGAGAATAGTTTCTTTGGGAGATTTTATATCATAAAATGTTTACTTTCCTCTGTTGAACTCAGCCATTAATTACAATAAACTTTCAACCAGCGTCTACTCTAGTCTGTTTAAAATTTCCACTTTTTGCGATAACTCCAAAGTTGTTCTTTTTCTCTTATTCCCATCATCCTTTGCATCAATACAAGTCATTAGGATGAAATAAGCATAAGCAATTATCCAAAGTAAATTTCCTGAAAAACAGAAATTTCAAATCAGTTACATATCCACCAAATAGTTCAAATATACACATCAAAGTCATGTCCAGATATGCGGGATCCCGGATATGAGGGATTCTAGATATGAGGGATTCCGGATATTAAGGATTCTATTGTAATTAATTTTTTTTGTTATTATATGTTTTGTGTATATTTTTTGTTTATATTTTTGTGTATACTATATGTTTTGTGTATATAGTCCAGCTGATTTAAATTAGTTTCTTTTTGTTTATATTTCTTTCACATTAGCTATTAAATATCCCACATTGTGATAATAGAATATCTGTCAAATATTTATTAAGAAAAGGATCATTGAAAGAGTAAAGATCATTACTCAATCATGAAAAGGAATAAGGATTATTACAGGAGTAAGGCTCATTACAGGAGTAAATATCGTTAGTGGATCATTACAGAAGTAAGGAACATTACTAGGTCATTACAGGCATAAGGGCCAATGCAGAAGTAAGGATCATCGCAGGAGAAGGATCATTACAGGAGTAAAGATTATTACTCGATCATTACAGGAGTAAGGATTATTACAAAAGTAAAGGTCATTACTCAATCATTACAAGAGTAAGGATCATTGTAGTAGTAAGGATTACTGGGTTATTACAGGAGTAAAGATTAATGTTGGATCAATATGTGAAAGGGATTATTACAGGGGAAGAATTATGACAGTAGTAATGATCAGTGCTCAATCATAAGTAAGAATAATTGCAGGAGTAAGGATCCTTGTTTTATCATTACAGGAGCAGGATCATTACCATTAATCCTTACAGGAGTGAGAAGGATCATTACATGAGTGAGGATCATTACTGGATCATTACAGGAATAAGGATCATTACAGGAGTAAAAATCATTGCTGGATCGTTACAGGAGAAGGATCATTACAGTAGTAAGGATTATTACTCAGTTATTACAGGAGTAAGGATCATTACAGGAGTAACTGATTGATTCTTTCATTTTGTATGGCTTATCAACCCTTTGCAGGTTATTGAAACCCAGGAAATACTTTTATATTGTAAATTTTTTTGAGATAATGACTTACTGATGCACGTCTTACGAATTAATTCAGAGCTGGAGGAGGGAGAAAGGAGGGATTCATAACTTTCCTAAAGGTAATTGTGCATAGGTAAATATATACCGAACCCAACCGGAATTGGAACTTGTCTCGCCAATTAACAATTCCAAGCCACTATCAATTTACACTATCTGCACATCCATGCCTATAGCACTCGGTATTCACAAGTGGTGTTGGGGCGCACCCACCTTCTCATCAGAATGGACTGATATCTCTACTACTAATAGGACAGTTCTATAGAGTTCTGGAGAGATCAGGTGATCCTGAGATCCGTCTCGATACAGTCTTTGACTGTTTGCGACGTCTGTCGAACTCTCTGCGTTAGCAGAGAGGAACCCGGACGAAACTTTGCCGAAGGGCAAGGTTTCGTTCGGGGAAGTAGACAGGGCCTGAACCCGTCTAGGCGGGTTCAAAGGCTATATTTTTGGCCGAGCCTACGGGCTCGGAGATACCCACATTAAACCGGCCTTGTGCCACATTGAATCCTTGTGGGTGGATCGATAAATACCGAGATCAGGTGACCATCACACTTCCGTCTCTCTACCGATACAGTTGGACTTTATACTCTTTCTTATTGTGACTGAGTAACCTGCGTTCGTTTGACTACTAATCTCTCTGTTGTAAATACCTCTTCGAATATACCAGTATTTTTCCCTACGTATGTGTTTGTCCTTATTTCAATACATGCACGCGGAAACACTCAACATTTCAACAAGTGGTCACCCATCAAGGTACTGACCAGTCTCACTGTTGTTTAACTTCAATGATCATATAGGAACCATTGTCATTACAATAGTAAGGATAAGTGGTAAATATATGCATTCTTTTCACACAGATTGTGCAAATATTTACAATTGATACTTAAGTGATACTTAATGTGAGCAATATTTATATTGTCTAAGAAATAAATAAATAAACAAAGAAGAAAAAGGTGATACTTAACAACGCAATAAGGGAATTCCCATGGGATTCAGGTTGAAAGTCTATCCTACATATCCTCATAACATGCACCTTATTCTTTCCTCCTGTACAACATTGCAGCAATCTCCTTTAGTAGCCCTCTTCCTTGAGTGGCTCTTAGGCCTTGTATTGATAAATAATAGTAAAATAAAATCTATAGTCGTGGAACTTGCAAGGATTTTATTCAATCTTTAAATTCAAAATTATGTTTTGCCAGAAAATCCAAATAAGAAAACTGTAGAATTTTTACTGATACTGCAAGCTAGTATTAAAATTTATGAAATTGAAATTATTACAGTTATACAATTATTAAAATTATTAAAATGATACAATTTAATGATACAGCTAAAATGATACAAACTATAATTATTAAAAAAATATTAAAAATTATTAAAAACTGATTAAATAAATATGATTATAATTATTAAATTGATACAATTAAAATGATGCAATTGTAAAGATACAATTAAAATGATTCAATTAAGATGATGCAATTGAAATGATACAATCAAATGATACAATTAAAATAATTAAAAAGATACAATTAAAATGATACAGCTGAAATGATGCAATTAAAATGATACAATTAAAATGATTCAATTATGCAGTTGAAATGACACAATTAAAATGATTAAAAGATAGAATTAAAATTATCCAATTATAATGATACAATTAAAATGATGCAATTAAAATGATACAATATGATTTAAATAATACAATTGAAATGATACCATTGAAATAATACAGTTAAAATTTAAAATAATACAATCAAAATGAAGCAATTGAAATGATTAAAATGATACAATTAACTTTTAAAAAGATAATATGATCAAATAGAGATTCTTCTTTTCTTCTTTTTGTTAGAAAGCGAGAGAAGATGGAAGCATTCCAACAAAACAGCAATTTTAATTTATTTATTGGCAGAAAAACATGTCTCCTATCACAGCATAAATCTTACTGATGAACAAGCATTTGATATTTATATTTTACTATGAATGAAAATAAATGACCAGACCAGCACATAGTTTCACTTACCACTAAAAATGACTGTAAACACGAAAGCACACACACACACACACAGAGGGCGACGGAGAGAGATAGACAGAGAGAGATCTAGCTTTACAAATAAGGATAAACAGGGTGGGTGCAGGGTGGGAAATAGTATGATTGTTTTACATTTATTTTCTAATTGAAGGAGGAGGACATGTCGACTTTGAAACTCAGTATTTCAAACCTTGGCATTTAAGCATGTAAACATCCACTCCCTGAGATAAACATTTATTCTAAAGTCACACAGACATACACATCATACACACACAAACAAACAAACACACACACACATATATATATATGCATATATATACAAGGCGTATAAAATATAAAACTGCAAAAGATATATATATATATATATATATATATAAGGTGCTAGGAAATTTGTCCCGGCTGTCCCGCATCAAATGGTTGAGTTTAAAAATTGGGCTGAGGTTTAAAAAATTGCGACAAAACGCGAGTAAAACATCAAGATTAGAGCGGTCAAACCCTCTCTTTTAGGCGCGTATGAATAAAGAAAGAAAAAAAAACTCCTGCTGGGTGAGTAACAATAAAAGAAGAAAGTGTTTATTTACATATAGAGAAAAAAAGAGTAAAGGAATAACAGGACAGTTAGGAGAGAAAGAAAGGGAAAAGAGAAAATGTTCTTAACTGAAAAAAAGGCTTGCTCAAAATATTCCCCTCAAGAGTTCTTTAAGCGATTATTGTTAAGGTTCAGATAGAAATACAGTTCTTGTAGAGTAGGAAAATTGTTCGTAGATATAGGAATCTTGCAGTTGAGTGAGTTCGTTTGTCGACGACAGAAGCCCAGTGGGCTTGTCAGGAGTGTTGAAGGGATGCAGCTTTGAATTGGTCTTGAATAGTGGACCGACGTTCGTTCTTGACAGCCCTTTAGTAGGTAGCTCTTTTTTGGTTGAAAGAGGTACTGAAGTTGACTGCAGCTCCCTAATGTCGACCTCACAGACGATGAGCAGAATTCTCACTGTCAAATAGGCAAGATGCCCAAATTTATGGAGTTTTGGTAGGCTCCGATGGATCGGGGACTTTTCCCTCCAAAATCGTTGTACAAATTTCCTGGCCCCTCTATTGGTCAGAAAACACATTTTTATCTCTGATAAGAATCAGGGCCCTGGGAGCCGGTTTCGCAGGTAATGAAAACAGGTTGAAGTGAAGAAGCTGTGATGTTTTCCCCCAGACTTTATGGTACCATGGAAAGAATAATGGTGGTGGAATTCCTTTTTTTTATATTTTCCAGCTCTCTCGTTAGTAAGAAAATATATTCTTATCTCTGATAAGAATGAAGGTCTTGGGAGTCGGTTTTAAAAGTAAAAAGAGGTTGGGGTGAGGACAGAAAAAAATAGAGAGAATGTGAACTTGTGAAATTATTGTTCTCAAATTAAATTCCAACAAAGGTGTACAAAATATAAAACTACAAAAAACAAAAAAAAAAACATTATTAATAACAATAAAAATGACAAGAAACTAGACAAAACAGACATATAATACAATTAATACACACCATCTCCCTAGCATCTACAATTTTATATATATTGCTATATTTACATTTAAGATACAAAAGTCAGCAGTTACGAACTTTCAAGAATCTGGAAATTGAGAAGGATTAGCTGAAAAGGCAGTTTTCATCCTTGCCTAATCAATGACACCCTACGTGGCCAAGTCAGTTAAAAGCTAGTCGCATCTAACAATATATATATATATATATATATATATATATATATATATATATATATATATATAGGATACAAATCCTATATCATTCCAACAAATGACTAAAAAACACAAAGTAGATTTGCACACCCGCAAAATCGGATCAAAACGACTAAAAACAGATTTCGCAATAAGGTGTGAAATTAATTTTCTGACCAATGAAAGGAGGCGATTTGCTAAACTAAAAAAAAGATAACGAGCCAGTGTGAAAAAAACGTCAACAATAAACAGAGAGTTTCAAGTCAGTCGCCAGTCAGAAGGGCGCAGAGATCATAGAAGACTGACAGTAAATTCCATCACTGACTCAACCCGACACTAAGAGCCGAAAGTGGATTAGGAAAGGAAAACAACAACAACAAATTTACAACTGACTCCAAAACAATTCAACCCGATAAGTACATTTTCCTTTTATCTTTTATTCCTCACCCGCACTCTCTTTTTTTAACTTAAATTGATCGCCCCTTTTTCCTTTGCACCTATACAAAAACAAAAGAAACAGACATTACTCTGCTACCCTGTTGAAAGACAGCGAACACAGACATTTTTTGTCAAAATCACACTTTGCTTAAACGAACTAAAGCATTAATCTGTTTTTACCCTATTCACAAGATAATAAATATACAATGTTCTATTTTCTACAAACGTTCCTTATCGTGTTGTTTCTTCTTGAAATTTGCGTTGTATTTTGTGGGCAGGGTATCCCCTATTAAATTCTCCTTTAATCCGGGTACGCTGAACCCCCCATATATATATATATATATATATATATATATATATATATATATGTATATATATTGGTTTTACTACAATAGCACTCTCCCATAGGCTTACCTGTCATATTTCTGATCTTAGTTCTATTAAACAACATTTCTTCGAAAAAGATAGCCATTACATAATATTAAACAGATATTAGGCACAATAATACTCACACATACACACAGTAAAAAGAACCTTCAGATATTGGAGGCCATCTACATTAAAACAAAACAACCCCCACTCAACAAAATTACATTTCAAACAAGCCACAACACTTGCATCTAGACATATGGTTCTGTTGTTAATATTTCGGTCTCTCACGTGTTATGACGTCATAGAATCGCATCATGTACTTATGACCAGCGTCTGCTATTTCGCGACCGTTATCATCATAGAGCAATCTTCTATGTTAGTATAACAGAATATCATCTTTGATGGTAAATACCTTTGTTTAAATGTCTGCATAACCCCTCTGAAAATGAGTCATGTGAGCTGAAAGTTTAGATCAAGGAACAGCTTAATAAAATACATCCAAATGTTGGACAATTTTTTGTCTTTATTTTCACCCGAAATTAAAGCAAACATACGAGGTTCAGAACGGCTCATGATCAGACATAATAGACATTCATTGTCTCTTATATTTAACAATATATATTTAAATATATGTTTAAATATATATATATATATGCGATGCGATGAGAACGAAAGTAATATATAAATTCCAACGTTCACAGCATTAATCCAAAAGAGTGCTCGATACCGATAGTAGAGCGATGATTTTTTATTTATTATAATTTTATCATATAGACAAAACCATTTTACTCACTACAAAGATGCAACTTGGTTTCAGTGCATTTCAACTGCACTTCGACCGGTGAAAATTGAAAATGGTTATGAAAAATCCTGCTTGTAGGCAAGCCGTATATGAAACATCACTTCCTTTTTTGCATTTGTTTGAGAAAAAAATATACATAAAAAAATATAGGTGACGGAGTGAAACAATAGTGCTTGTTGATAGCAGTTTGGTGATGAATGGATTGGGTATTTAATGATGACTGGTCTGTGGATTTTTTTTGCCGATAAACACCGGTCAAAAAGGCACATCATCTCACAAGCGTCCTAAGTGTGAGAGGTAGGGGAGGAAAGATGGAGATAGTGGATAGTATTACGTTTGACGTTTCACATACGACTTGCCTACAAGCAGGATTGTTCATAAACATTTTCGATTCTCACCCGTCGAAGTGCTGTTGATATGCACTGAAACAAAGTTGCATCTTTGTAGTGAGTAAAATGGTTTTGTCTATATGATAAAATTATAATAATTAAATAATATATATATATATATATATATATATATATATATATATATATATATATATATATATATTATGATCAAAGACTTAGACTATAAAGATAGCTTGAATATCATATTCATAATAATAAAAAAATCATAGTCAAAAAAGAATTCATCTAAGTAATTCGCACTATTTTTTTTTTAAATCGATTTAACCCCATGCAAAGTAGTAAAGCCACTAAGACACAAGGGGTTACAGGGTGAGGAAGAATTAGGAACAGAAACATTAATAATGAGCGGTAAGAGAAATGAGTAATCAGGAGAACAGTAGATAGCAATTGACATTGCATTTAAATTTTTGCAGATTAAAGTTGGCTGGAAAGCATGAAGCGAGAAGCGCGAGAGAAGAAACTGTTAACATCGAACTTATGGCTACATATAGACTGATGAACTGTAAAGTGATGAGATCTCGATGCTAGTCTAGTACTGTGCTTAAATTCATGAAGCTGAGGTACCATAGCGAAGAGCTCATCTGCACAATTACCATGAAAGTATTTATAGAAAAGACACAGAGAGGCAATCTTATAGTGGTGGGTAATTGACTGAAGCCGATGCACCAGATCAGGACGAATAACATTGCTAATTATTCTTTGGATATTATCAAGGGTCTCAAGGTAAATAGCAGGTGGACACCTGTGTTAGTACGAAAGGATCTAGATGAGTGGCCATTCAAGATAACTTTCATTTCCTGATTTGATTCAAAAATGTGTCCATCACTTTTCAGCTTGTGGAGAAGACCTGTATATGAGACCCTGTCAAAAGCATTCATGATATCCAATACTACAGCCCAGGCTTCACCTTTTTTTATCTAGAGCATGAAAGACTCTTTCCATAATTGCTATCACAGGGATACCATCGTCCCACATGTTTCGTGGTATCTAGGTTAGAGATGATAGCAGAAACCATGAAAGGGGCTTATATGCATATCATTCAACAGAGAATCAGTTCTAAGTGGTAAGTTAGGCAGAGATACTCCAGATAAGTCAAGAGTAGAGTTTGGGGAGTATTTATTGGCAAAGCATTCAGCTTATCAGCAGAGGATGATAACACCTCAAATTGATTGGAGAGGGGAGGAATAGAGCCCCTGTACTTATTTAATGCCTTATTACATAGCCTCCAGTACTCACGAGAGACAAAGTTTTTTGAGGCTATGTGGTGCCTCATTCTCTCCGCAAACATTGGACTTAGCTCTTTCGAGGACTCGCTTACATTTATTGCGAGCAGTAACGAGAGCTGTCATGCTGGTATAGCCGAAAATAGTGCTCCCTGTGTGATATAGAAGCCAAGCATGCTGGTGTGAAACATGGAGAGGATTGAGGTTTCATCTGGTATTTCTGAGAAGGGATGAAAGCCTCTTTGACCCCTAAAATAAACCTCAGTGGCGCAGTTTTCAACTGTGAGGTTAAAGATGTTCGTCTCAGGAGCGTTACAAAGAAAATCACGGAGTGAGTCCCAGTCAGCCTGTTGATAACGGAAAGAGATCTTATGGATAGGGGGTTCCTGTTTAATAGATTCTTAGAAGGAGATATCAGTAGCTACCACAGAGTGGTCCGTGTTACCAAGAGAGCAGTGTTGTGATGCTCGACAAGAGCGAGGAGAGAAGATAAGAAATAAATCAAGTAGAGAAGGCTGTTGTTCGGTTTTACTAAGGAAACGAGTAGGGAAGTCCACGATTTGAATAAGGGATTGGACAATGCAAAAATTGAATGTCTGAATACCGGCAACATCAGTCCATTTAGAATGTTTAAGCTACGTGTCGTGGTGAGCATTAATTAATTGATTGAAGAGAGGAGGAATAGAGACCTTGCATTTATTTAATAAACAATTACAGAGCCGCTGGTAATCATGAAAGCCAAAGTTGTTAGAGACTATGCGGTGCCACATTCTCTTGGAAAACAGGGACTTCGCTCCTTTGAAGTCTAGCATATATTTATTACAAGCTGTATTAAATAGACATCTGTTGTGACGAGAACTGATATGCTGGTATAGCCGGAAATATTGTCTCCTGTGTGATATAGAAGCCGAGTATGCTGCTATGAACCATGGAGAGGAATGAGGTTTCACTCGGTATTCTGAGAAGGGATGAAAGCATCCATGCTGGCTTTTACGCTAGAATAAACCACAGTGGTGCAATTTTCAATTGACAGGTTAAAGGTGTTAGTCCCAGGGGCGTCATGAAGAAAATAACGGAGTGAGTCCGAATCAGTCTGCTGAAAACGGAAAGAGTTCCTGTTTAATAGATGATTGGAATGAAATATCAGTAGCTGCCACAAAATGGCCCGAGTTACCAAAAGGACAGTGTTACAAAGCTTGGCAAGAGCGAGGAGAGCAGGTGGGAAATAAATCAAGTAAAGAAGCCTGTTTGCTATAGAAACGAGTAGGGAAGCTCATAATTTGAGTAAGGAATTGAGCAATGGAATAATTTCCGAATACCAGCAACATCGGTACATTTAGAATGTTTCAGTCATATGTCATGGTGATCATTAAAATCACCAAAGATAAAGATATTCACAGATGGATGGAGAGAAAGTGCCTTTTCTATACTGTCAGCTATTACGTCTAATATATTGCAGTCCTGGGAAGAAGTGGAGCAATAAATGAAAAAGAGATAACCAACAAAGTTTAGTAACGAAAGACAAAATCCCACGAAAGAGTAGTCTGGGGCCTCGAGAGACAATTCCCTGGCCATCAGAAGATTATCTCGGATGTAAACACCGAGGTCATGCATGTGAATACTGGAATCTTTTCGGCAAAGGGTAAGATAGCCTGGAACCAAGAATTTATTGACAGCAATGGAAGAATTTAAATTCGTTTCATAGAGGGCAAAGATATCTGGCGATAAGGGAGGTAAGTGGATTTTGTTTACTTGTTTAGTAGTGTTTGATTCATTTGAGAGAGAGAGAGAGAGGGAGAGAGAGAGAGTAATTGTTACTATCAATGATGTCTCTGGACGAATATTTGCTTCAATCGAATCATTCTTAACAAATCTTGTAATGGAAAACGTGTTGAACTCTTGCACCTTGGTCCCATGTTTTCTATTAACATGAAAATGGGTTGATAATATTGAAAGTCACCGAAGACAAAGATGTTCGCAGATAGATGGGGAGAAAGTGCCTTTTCTATACTGTCAGCTATTACGTCTAATATACTGCAGTCCTGGGAAAGAAGGGGAGCAATAAAAGAAAAAGAGATAGCTAACAAAGTTTAGTAACGAAAGACAGAAGCACATGAAAGAGTCGTCTGGGGCCTAAATCACCTATCGTCTGGTTCACGCTCATCTCCCGCATTTTGAAAAGGAGTCGAGGTTTATTGTTTCTCTCCTGCTTAGGATTGGCTTTCCTGTCCATTCTAGAATCTAATGTCTTCTCATTCTCTTTCAGCCCTAAGAGATCCCTGTGTGACCTTGCTTGGTGTGATTTGATAAAAAAATTTCTTGTCTAGTATTGCTTTATTATATATATATATATATATATATATATATATATATATATATATATATATATATATATAATGAAAAACAGACCATTTTAAGGTACCATTACAATAATTTATTTCACCAAAATCCTTTTAAAGGACTCCGGATCATCAGGTAACACTTCCAACAACGAAATGAAAGGAAAAATGATATTGAAAATTGATGGGTAGTGTAATTTTTGTAATTTAACAGGGGGGATGAGGGGGTAGTTAAAGAGACAAGGTAGAGTATAGGGAGGGGTTAATTTCATATCTCTCTTAAGCGTGCTTTACATTGGGGTAGGAGGAGTGACCAGACCTTGACCTATTTAGATAAGTAAAACTAATAAAGATGTTACCGAAAACCTTTTTTACAATAAGGAAGTACAATTGGTCGGGTAAATAAACTATTATAATTTGAAATATTTCTTTAATATGTTCTCTATAAATCTGCTATTAAAAATAGTAGTTAACTTATATTAAGTCCCTAAACTATTTACTTAAAAAAAATAAATATTTAAACTGATATCAATCATCAATTTTTTTTTTTTTTTAGACATCTAAATTTCTATCAAGCATTGAAATCTATCCTTTACTTAAATTTGTTAAAACCTCTTTCGATTTACTTCCCTCTCCCCCTCTTTCCTTGCCGTAACACTCATTTGTATATATCTGTATTACTGTCTTCTGTCTCCTCTCTCTTTTCCATTTTTCCTTTTCTTTTCTCACTACTCCCCTCCCATTTCTATATATCATTTCCGTTAAGTTAACCATCTAAATAGGTCAAGGTCTGATCACTCCTCCTACCCCAATGTAAAGCACGCTTAAGAGAGATATGAAATTAACCCCTCCCTATACTCTACCTTGTCTCTTTAACTACCCCACTCATCCCCCCTGTTTAATTACAAAAATTACACTACGCATCAATTTTCAATATCATTTTTCCTTTCATTTCGTTGTTGGAAGTGTTACTTGATGATCCGGAGTCCGTTAAAAGGATTTTGGTGAAATAAGTTATTATAATGGTACCTTAAAGTGGTCTGTTTTTCATTAAATATTAGCTCTGGATTCACATTGAGCTCTCAGGATTTCATCCTCCTTGGAATTACCCATACGGTTTACCAAGTTCTTCGTAACGATATTATTTTTGCACCAACCTAATATTATATAAAAGAATGAAAAGAAGTAAGACTAATCTTAAGTTTCAAAATTCGATATTTTTTAACATTAATTTTAACTGTATGACACACTTTGAAGTAGCCAACTCACAATGGAGTTCTGGAATCTTTGAACCAAATTATCACCATTTCGACTTTTCTGTTTTAGAATTAAGCATACAGACATGGCACTATATTTGACTTGTTCTTACAGCTTTATTTTTGGTCGAATACTCCCTGAAATGGCGTATCCTCATGAATCCTGGCAAAAATTAACCTCCCGAAACCTAAAGTTCTAAATGAATCATTTAGATTCAAATCCTGAATAAATAGAAAAATCGTCGGAAAAAGTCTAATTCATCAACCCGATGATATCCGCTGATCTCTAAGGAAACATCGATTGATGATGCGGATTCACGATTAGCTAGGTAGAAGATAGATAGTGTTGGACGGCTTCTACTAACATCATTTATGTTTTAATTTTGCTTTGTTTTGATATTTAGTTTCTTTTGGGTTCACCCCTCCCCTTTCATGATCATTCATCCGAATTGTATATATAAATTGTAAATAATATTTATCATCTTATTGGGATACGTTTTTATAGCCACCCCCTCATAGGATGTGGCATTATGATGTATGGAGGATTGATTGGGGACGGATGAGTTTTTATGGTAAATGAAGGGATTATGTTGAAAAATAAATTCTTAGACTGAAAAGTTATTGATATAAGTCCATAGTCTGAGACAGTAATTTGAAATTCTTAATGTTCGATTGATGTGTTTAATGGATAATTTTCAGTGTTCGGTCGATGTGCTTAATAGTTGGATTAAGTGCATTGACAATGAAGGAAATTATGTTGAAAACTACCCGATAGTCTAAATGCTTTTTTTTTAATCATTAGACGACGGAACTATTGACGTGCTTGTGGACGTTTTATGAATACCAATGCCGTGAGCGTTAACCCTTCATTCGCAGTGTTTAAGTGCTGATTTGCACAGAAATTTTATGAAGGGTTTATGCGCAATGAGTCTAAAATAAAATTAATCAACGTTTACTTACCGAACGACGACATTCCTGGGTCACATGGATAGGAAACAGTAGTTGGACACATAGAGTTTCTAATTTCTAAATCACCTCGAAAAAAATTTCTGTCTGACACTTTTTAATGACGTCATAAACGCGGCAAACACGTCAAATTTCTTTTGGACGAATCCATCAACGAGAAACAATTTGATAAAGAAAAATAATCTTTCACACACTCTTATCATGCACCTAACCGCAAGGCGGACGACTTGTCGCGGTTAAACTTGGCCCCTGTCACCTTTTCACAATCTGTCACACACGCACAATCTGCATTTTATAATAAGTAAGATATATATATATATATAGATATTATATGAAAAGATTACTTAACTTTTAAATATCACTTTTATCACAACATCGATGTTGCTTTGTAAAATTTCCAGCTTTCAGGGGTTGTGGTTTTAAACAGTATTTGCAAAGAAATCGGGAACAAATAGGAAATACCATTTAAAACCACGATAACTGACGACTAAAATTTTATCATAAATAATAATATTGACGCTCTATTTTTAATATAATTTTAATATTTCTAATAATGAGCACTGTATATAAAAATATCTGTTTCTTAAATCTTATATATATATATATATATATATATATATATATATATATATATATATATATATATATATACATATTAGGTTGGTGCAAAAATAATGACGTAATAATGTCGTTTTTTGACGTTAAAAATACGTCAAAAAACGACATTATTACGTCATTACTTTTATACCAACCGAATATATATATATATATATATATATATATATATATATATATATATAAATATATATATATATATATGAAGAGAGGTTTGTGAGAGGATGAGAAAGGTGGAAAGGGAAAGAGAGAAAGTGTGTACGAGAGAACGGGAGAGAGCGGGTGAGAGAGGGAGGGAAAGTTAGAGTGTGTGTGGGAGAGAGGGAGGTAGAGAGAGAGAACGATAGAGGTGGAGCGAGAGAGACAGAGAGAAGACTTGTATAGTAATATCCTGATTACTGAAGTATTTTCTTGTTTTTATTGTTTTAATGATGTTGAAGGTTTTTTACCTTTGATCCATGACCGTCTAGCTCAATTATTTCCAGGTAAATATCAGTTTAATGTCATTTTTCTAAAGTGCATCAACTCATTGTGGTCATTCATGTAAGGTCATGTAACGGACAAGTTCAGTAATTTGCACATTATGCATATCTGCCATTATTGACCTTTAACAATCCCTTTTGAAATGATTTTCAGTGCATTTCTAAAGCAGAATCATTAGCATATTTATATCATACAAATAATAGTCCAATATTTTCTTTAATACCTATATTTTATTCCTGACCACTGATAATCCCTTTCTTCATGGCTTTCAATGCATTTCTAGAGCAGAATAATTAGCGTGGCATTTTGCATTATACAGATAATAGCCGAATATTATCAGTAATGCTGATATTAATTCCTGACAACTGACAATCCCTTTCTCCCTGACTTTCAAGGCATTTCTAAAGCAGAATAATTAGCGTGGCATTTTGCATTATACAGATAATAGCCGTATATTATAAGTAATGCTGATATTAATTCCTGACAACTGACAATCCCTTTCTTCCTGACTTTCAATACATTTCTAAAGCAGAATAATTAGCGTGGCATTTTGCATTATACAGATAATAGCCGAATATTATCAGTAATGCTGATATTAATTCCTAACCACTGACAATCCCTTTCTTCATGACTTTCAATACATTTCTAGAGCAAAATAATTAGCGTGGCATTTTGCATTATAGAGATAATAACCGAATATTATCAGTAATGCTGATATTAATTCCTAACCACTGACAATCCCTTTCTTCATGAAGTTCAATACATTTCTAGAGCAAAATAATTAGCGTGGCATTTTGCATTATACAGATAATAACCGAATATTATCAGTAATGCTGATATTAATTCCTGACCACTGACAATCCCTTTCTTCCTGACTTTCAATGCATTTCGAAAGCAGAATAATTAGCGTGGCATTTTGCATTTTACAGATAATAGCCGAATATTATCAGTAATGCTGATATTAATTCCTGACAACTGACAATCCCTTTCTTCCTAACTTTCAATGCATTTCGAAAGCAGAATAATTAGCGTGGCATTTTGCATTATACAGATAATAGCCGAATATTATCAGTAATGCTGATATTAATTCCTGACAACTGACAATCCCTTTCTCCCTGACTTTCAAGGCATTTCTAAAGCAGAATAATTAGCGTGGCATTTTGCATTATACAGATAATAGCCGAATATTATCAGTAATGCTGATATTAATTCCTGACCACTGACAATCCCTTTCTTCCTAACTTTCAATGCATTTCTGAAGCAGAATAATTAGCGTGGCATTTTGCATTATACAGATAATAGCCGAATATTATCAGTAATGCTGATATTAATTCCTGACCACTGACAATCCCTTTCTTCCTAACTTTCAATGCATTTCGAAAGCAGAATAATTAGCGTAGCATTTTGCATTATACAGATAATAACCGAATATTATCAGTAATCTTGATATTAATTCCTGACAACTGACAATCCCTTTCTTACTAACTTTCAATGCATTTCGAAAGCAGAATAATTAGCGTGGCATTTTGCATTATACAGATAATAGCCGAATATTATCAGTAATGCTGATATTAATTCCTGACAACTGACAATCCCTTTCTTCCTAACTTTCAATGCATTTCGAAAGCAGAATAATTAGCGTGGCATTTTGCATTATACAGATAATAGCCGAATATTATCAGTAATGCTGATATTAATTCCTGACAACTGACAATCCATTTCTTCCTGACTTTCAATAAATTTCTAAAGCAGAATAATTAGCGTGGCATTTTGCATTATACGGATAATAGCCGAATATTATCAGTAATGCTGATATTAATTCCTAACCACTGACAATCCCTTTCTTCATGAAGTTCAATACATTTCTAGAGCAAAATAATTAGCGTGGCATTTTGCATTATACAGATAATAACCGAATATTATCAGTAATGCTGATATTAATTCCTGACCACTGACAATCCCTTTCTTCCTAACTTTCAATGCATTTCTAAAGCAGAATAATTAGCGTGGTATTTTGCATTATACAGATAATAGCCGAATATTATCAGTAATGCTGATATTAATTTCTAACCACTGACAATCCCTTTCTTCATGACTTTCAATACATTTCTAGAGCAAAATAATTAGAGTGGCATTTTGCATTATACAGATAATAACCGAATATTATCAGTAATGCTGTTATTAATTCCTGACAACTGACAATCCCTTTCTTCCTGACTTTCAATACATTTCTGAAGTAGAATAATTAGCGTGGCATTTTGCATTATACAGATAATAGCCGAATATTATCAGTAATGCTGATATTAATTCCTGACCACTGTCAATCCCTTTCTTCCAAACTTTCAATGCATTTCGAAAGCAGAATAATTAGCGTGGCATTTTGCATTATACAGATAATAGCCGAATATTATCAGTAATGCTGATATTAATTCCTGACAACTGACAATCCCTTTCTTCCTAACTTTCAATGCATTTCTAAAGCAGAATAATTAGCGTGGCATTTTGCATTATACAGATAATAGCCGTATATTATCAGTAATGCTGATATTAATTCCTGACCACTGACAATCCCTTTCTTCCTGACTTTCAATACATTTCTAGAGCAAAATAATTAGCGTGGCATTTTGCATTATACAGATAATAGCCGAATATTGTCAGTAATGGTGATATTACTTCCTGACAACTGACAATCCGTTTCTTCCTGACTTTCAATACATTTCTGAAGGAGAATAATTAGCGTGGCATTTTGCATTATACAGATAATAGCCGAATATAATCAGTAATTCAGATATTAATTCCTGACCACTGACAATCCCTTTCTTCCTAACTTTCAATGCATTTCTAAAGCAGAATAATTAGCGTGGCATTTTGCATTATACAGATAATAGCCGAATATTATCAGTAATGCTGATATTAATTCCTGACCACTGACAATCCCTTTCTTCATGACTTTCAATACATTTCTAGAGCAAAATAATTAGCGTGGCATTTTGCATTATACAGATAATAGCCGAATATTACCAGTACTGCTGATATTAATTCCTGACCACTGACAATCCCTTTCTTCCTAACTTTCAATGCATTTCTAAAGCAGAATAATTAGGGTGACATTTTGCATTATACAGATAATAGCTGTATATTATCAGTAATGCTGATATTAATTCCTGACCACTGACAATCCCTTTCTTCCTGACTTTCAATACATTTCTAGAGCAAAATAATTAGCGTGGAATTTTGCGTTATACAGATAATAGCCGAATATAATCAGTAATGCTGATATTAATTCCTGGGCGCTGACAATCCCTTTCCTCCAAACTTTCAATGCATTTCGAAATCAGAATAATTAGCGTGAAATTTTGCATTATACAGATAATAGCCGAATATTATCAGTAATGCTGATATTAATTCCTGACCACTGACAATCCCTTTCTTCCTGACTTTCAATACATTTCTAGAGCAAAATAATTAGCGTGGCATTTTACATTATACAGTTAATAGCCGAATATTACCAGTAACGCTGATATTAATTCCTGACCACTGACAATCCCTTTCTTCCTAACTTTCAATGCATTTCGAAAGCAGAATAATTAGCGTGGCATTTTTCATTATACAGATAATAGCCGAATATTATCAGTAAAACTGATATTAATTCCTGACCACTGACAATCCCTTTCTTCCTGACTTTCAATACATTTCTAGACCAAAATAATTAGCGTGGCATTTTGTATTATACAGATAATAGCCGAATATTATCAGTATTGCTGATATTAATTCCTGACCGCTGACAATCCCTTTCTTCCAAACTTTCAATGCATTTCGAAATTAGAATAATTAGCGTGGAATTTTGCATTATACAGATAATAGCCAAATATTATCAGTAATGCTGATAATAATTCCTGACCACTGACAATCCCTTTCTTCCTGACTTTCAATACATTTCTAGAGCAAAATAATTAGCGTGGCATTTTACATTATACAGTTAATAGCCGAATATTACCAGTAATGCTGATATTAATTCCTAACCACTCACAATCCCTTTCTTCCTAACTTTCAATGCATTTCGAAAGCAGAATAATTAGCGTGGCATTTTGCATTATCCAGATAATAGCCGAATATTATCAGTAATGCTGATATTAATTCCTGACAACTGACAATCCCTTTCTCCCTGACTTTCAAGGCATTTCTAAAGCAGAATAATTAGCGTGGCATTTTGCATTATACAGATAATAGCCGAATATTATCAGTAATGCTGATATTAATTCCTGACCACTGACAATCCCTTTCTTTTTAACTTTCAATGCATTTCTGAAGCAGAATAATTAGCGTGGCATTTTGCATTATACAGATAATAGCCGAATATTATCAGTAATGCTGATATTAATTCCTGACCACTGACAATCCCTTTCTTCCTAACTTTCAATGCATTTCGAAAGCAGAATAATTAGCGTAGCATTTTGCATTATACAGATAATAACCGAATATTATCAGTAATCCTAATATTAATTCCTGACAACTGACAATCCCTTTCTTACTAACTTTCAATGCATTTCGAAAGCAGAATAATTAGCGTGGCATTTTGCATTATACAGATAATAGCCGAATATTATCAGTAATGCTGATATTAATTCCTGACAACTGACAATCCCTTTCTTCTTAACTTTCAATGCATTTCGAAAGCAGAATAATTAGCGTGGCATTTTGCATTATACAGATAATAGCCGAATATTATCAGTAATGCTGATATTAATTCCTGACAACTGACAATCCCTTTCTTCCTGACTTTCAATAAATTTCTAAAGCAGAATAATTAGCGTGGCATTTTGTATTATACGGATAATAGCCGAATATTATCAGTAATGCTGATATTAATTCCTAACCACTGACAATCCCTTTCTTCATGACTTTCAATACATTTCTAGTGCAAAATAATTAGCGTGGCATTTTGCATTATACAGATAATAACCGAATATTATCAGTAATGCAGATATTAATTCCTAACCACTGACAATCCCTTTCTTCATGACTTTCAATACATTTCTAGAGCAAAATAATTAGCGTGGCATTTTTCATTATACAGATAATAACCGAATATTATCAGTAATGCTGATATTAATTCCTAACCACTGACAATCCCTTTCTTCATGAAGTTCAATACATTTCTAGAGCAAAATAATTAGCGTGGCATTTTGCATTATACAGATAATAACCGAATATTATCAGTAATGCTGATATTAATTCCTGACCACTGACAATCCCTTTCTTCCAAACTTTCAATGCATTTCGAAAGCAGAATAATTAGCGTGGCATTTTGCATTATACAGATAATAGCCGAATATTATCAGTAATGCTGATATTAATTCCTGACCACTGACAATCCCTTTCTTCCTGACTTTCAATACATTTCTAGAGCAAATTAATTAGCCTGGCATTTTGCATTATACAGATAATAGCCGAATATAATCAGTAATTCTGATATTAATTCCTGACAACTGACAATCCCTTTCTTCCAAACTTTCAATGCATTTCGAAAGCAGAATAATTAGTGTGGCATTTTGCATTATACAGATAATAGCCGAATATTATCAGTAATGCTGATATTAATTCCTGACCACTGACAATCCATTTTTTCCTGACATTCAATACGTTTCTAGAGCCAAATACATAGTGTGGCATTTTGCATTATACAGATAATAGCCGAATATTATCAGTAATGCTGATATTAATTCCTGACCACTGACAATCCCTTTCTTCCTCCCTTTCAATACATTTCTAAAGCAAAATAATTAGCGTGGCATTTTACATTAGACAGTTAATTGCCGAATATTATCAGTAATGCTAATATTAATTCCTGACCACTGACAATCCCTTTCTTCCTAACTTTCAATGTATTTCTAGAGCAAAATAATTAGCGTGGCATTTTGCATTATACAGATAATAGCCGTATATTATCAGTAATGCTGATATTAATTCCTGACCACTGACAATCCCTTTCTTCCTGACTTCCAATTCTTTTCTAAAGCAGAATAATTAGCGTGGCATTTTGCATTATACAGATAATAGCCGAATTTTATCAGTAATGCTGATATTAATTCCTGACCACCGACAATCCCTTTCATCCTAACTTTCAATGCATTTCGAAAGCAGAATAATTAGCGTGGCATTTTGCATTATACAGATAATAGCCGAATGTTGTCAGTAATGCTGATATTAATTCTTGACCACTCACAATCCCTTTCTTCCTCCCTTTCAATACATTTCTAAAGCAGAATAATTAGCGTGTCATTTTGCATTATACAGATAATAGCCAAATATTAACAGTAATGATGATATTAATTCCTGACCACTGACAATCCCTTTCTTCCTGACTTTCAATACATTTCTAGAGCAAAATAATTAGCGTGGCATTTTACATTAGACAGTTAATAGCCGAATATTATCAGTAATGCTAATATTAATTCCTGACCACTGACAATCCCTTTCTTCCTAACTTTCAATGTATTTCTAGAGCAAAATAATTAGCGTGGCATTTTGCATTATACAGATAATAGCCGTATATTATCAGTAATGCTGATATTAATTCCTGACCACTGACAATCCCTTTCTTCCTGACTTCCAATTCTTTTCTAAAGCAGAATAATTAGCGTGGCATTTTGCATTATACAGATAACAGTCGAATATTATCAGTAATGCTAATATTAATTCCTGACCACTGACAATCCCTTTCTTCCTAACTTTCAATGCATTTCTAAAGCAGAATAATTAGCGTGGCATTTTGCATTATACAGATAATAGCCGAATATTATCAGTAATGCTGATATTAATTCCTGACCACTGACAATCCCTTTTCTTCATGGCTTTCAATGCATTTCTAAAGCAGAATAATTTGCGCGGCATTTTGCATTATACAGTTAATCGCCGAATATTATCAGTAATGCTGATATTAATTCCTGACCACTGACGATCCCTTTTCTTCATGGTTTTCAATGCATTTCTAATGTAGGATAATTAGCGATGCAATTTGCATTATACAGATAACAGCCGAATATTATCAGTAATGCTAATATTAATTCCTGACCACTGACAATCCCTTTCTTCCTAACTTTCAATGCATTTCTAGAGCAAAATAATTAGCGTGGCATTTTGCATTATACAGATAATAGCCGAATATTGTCAGTAAACCTTATATTATTTCCTGAACACTGACAATCCCTTTCTTCCTAACTTTCAATGCATTTCTGAAGCAGAATAATTAGCGTGGCATTTTGCATCATACAGATAATAGCCGTATATTATCAGTAATGCTGATATTAATTCCTGACCACTGACAATCCCTTTCTTCCTGACTTCCAATTCTTTTCTAAAGCAGAATAATTAGCCTGGCATTTTGCATTATACAGATAATAGCCGAATATTGTCAGTAATGCTGATATTAATTCCTGACTACTGACAATCCCTTTCTTCCTAACTTTCAATGCATTTCTAAAGCAGAATAATTAGCGTGGCATTTTGCATTATACAGATAATAGCCGAATATTGTCAGTAATGCTGATATTAATTCCTGAACACTGACAATCCCTTTCTTCCTAACTTTCAATGCATTTCTAAAGCAGAATAATTAGCGTGGCATTTTGCATTATACAGATAATAGCCGAATATTATCAGTAATGCTGATATTAATTCCTGACGACTGACAATCCCTTTTCTTCATGGCTTTCAATGCATTTCTAAAGCAGAATAATTAGCGTGGCATTTTACATTATACAGTTAATCGCCGAATATTATCAGTAATGCTGATATTAATTCCTGACCACTGACGATCCCTTTTCTTCATGGTTTTCAATGTATTTCTAAAGCAGAATAATTTGCGCGGCATTTTGCATTATACAGATAATAGCCAAATATTAACAGTAATGATGATATTAATTCCTGACCACTGACAATCCCTTTCTTCCTGACTTTCAATACATTTCTAGAGCAAAATAATTAGCGTGGCATTTTACATTAGACAGTTAATAGCCGAATATTATCAGTAATGCTAATATTAATTCCTGACCACTGACAATCCCTTTCTTCCTAACTTTCAATGTATTTCTAGAGCAAAATAATTAGCGTGGCATTTTGCATTATACAGATAATAGCCGTATATTATCAGTAATGCTGATATTAATTCCTGACCACTGACAATCCCTTTCTTCCTGACTTCCAATTCTTTTCTAAAGCAGAATAATTAGCGTGGCATTTTGCATTATACAGATAACAGTCGAATATTATCAGTAATGCTAATATTAATTCCTGACCACTGACAATCCCTTTCTTCCTAACTTTCAATGCATTTCTAAAGCAGAATAATTAGCGTGGCATTTTGCATTATACAGTTAATCGCCGAATATTATCAGTAATGCTGATATTAATTCCTGACCACTGACGATCCCTTTTCTTCATGGTTTTCAATGCATTTCTAATGTAGGATAATTAGCGATGCATTTTGCATTATACAGATAACAGCCGAATATTATCAGTAATGCTAATATTAATTCCTGACCACTGACAATCCCTTTCTTCCTAACTTTCAATGCATTTCTAGAGCAAAATAATTAGCGTGGCATTTTGCATTATACAGATAATAGCCGAATATTGTCAGTAAACCTTATATTATTTCCTGAACACTGACAATCCCTTTCTTCCTAACTTTCAATGCATTTCTGAAGCAGAATAATTAGCGTGGCATTTTGCATCATACAGATAATAGCCGTATATTATCAGTAATGCTGATATTAATTCCTGACCACTGACAATCCCTTTCTTCCTGACTTCCAATTCTTTTCTAAAGCAGAATAATTAGCCTGGCATTTTGCATTATACAGATAATAGCCGAATATTATCAGTAATGCTAATATTAATTCCTGACTACTGACAATCCCTTTCTTCCTAACTTTCAATGCATTTCTAAAGCAGAATAATTAGCGTGGCATTTTGCATTATACAGATAATAGCCGAATATTATCAGTAATGCTGATATTAATTCCTGACGACTGACAATCCCTTTTCTTCATGGCTTTCAATGCATTTCTAAAGCAGAATAATTAGCGTGGCATTTTACATTATACAGTTAATCGCCGAATATTATCAGTAATGCTGATATTAATTCCTGACCACTGACGATCTCTTTTCTTCATGGTTTTCAATGCATTTCTAATGTAGGATAATTAGCGATGCATTTTGCATTATACAGATAACAGCCGAATATTATCAGTAATGCTAATATTAATTCCTGACCACTGACAATCCCTTTCTTCCTAACTTTCAATGCATTTCTAGAGCAAAATAATTAGCGTGGCATTTTGCATTATACAGATAATAGCCGAATATTATCAGTAATGCTGTTATTAATTCCTGACCACTGACGATCCCTTTTCTTCATGGTTTTCAATGTATTTCTAAAGCAGAATAATTTGCGCGGCATTTTGCATTATACAGATAATAGCCGAATATTATCAGTAATGCTGATATTAATTCCTGACCACTGACAATCCCTTTCTTCATGGCTTTCAATGCATTTCTAAAGCAGAATAATTTGCGCGGCATTTTGCATTATACAGATAATAGCCGAATATTATCAGTAATACTGATATTAATTCCTGACCACTGACAATCCCTTTCTTCATGGCTTTCAATGCATTTCTAAAGCAGAATAATTAGCGTGGCATTTTGCATTATACAGATAATAGCCGAATATTATCAGTAATGCTTATATTAATTCCTGACCACTGACAATCCTTTTTCTTCCTAACTTTCAATGCATTTCTAAAGCAGAATAATTAGCGTGGTATTTTGCATTATACAGATAATAGCCGAATATTATCAGTAATACTAATATTTCCTAATTTACAGAGTATTTCTATCACAAATATAAATAAAGTTTTATATATATATATATATATATATATATATATATATATATATATATATATATATGTCTGCACATACACGCATGTCTATGCACAAAATCTGAGTTTCATTTACCATGTATTCAATTGTGAAAGCAGAATAATATGTATCATGTTTTTATTACTTGAAATCTCCCAACAAAATTGAATTTCATCATTAGATAAGTTGATATTCCGTTACGTAAATCAATTGACATCAACTTGAGATTTTTCCTGTTAAAATGTTGAATAAATTTAACATATTCAACATTGTAGATAAAAAATAATGAATTTTATATAGTGTTTTTTTGTCTTAGCATGACAACAAATTCACGGATTTGGGTGAAAAAAACAATGCCCCTATGATGTCAAATTTTGGGGGATTCTTTTTTTATCGTTTAATGTGCTTAGTTTAATTTATAACGTAAATATTTGTAGGTAGAAGAAAAGCAAATGTTGAGAAGATAGCGATGTTCCCACACCGTCACGGGACCCCAATCAGGCTTGGGTACCCCAGGTCGTGAAGTTAAGGGGTAATATGCTTGACGCTGTATAAATTAATCTGCAGTAGGGAAAAGTAGTCTTGCTATAAAACCAACTAAAAAATTAAGATGAAAGTAAACCGCCCGGTCAACACTCCTCCCCCTTCTCTTGGACATGAGTAGAGGCTTACGCCTTGTTTCTTGTTTAGGAAGAGGTTCCCGGTACTCTCTCTCTCTCTCTGGCTCTGGCTTCTGTATCTCCTGTTGCCTTGATCTATCCACTACCCTTCTCCTCATCCTTTCTTATGTCACTCCTATCTGATCTTGCTCCAAATTTTCTGTAACCCCTTGCGTCCTAGTGGCTTCCCGCCTTGCTTGGGGTGAAAGGCTTAAAAAAAATAAAAATAAATAAAAAACATAAAAATCTAACTGAATAGAAATTTCAACAATAGACTTACAGTAAGCCCAGAAGAGTTATCTCCTCTTACCTATACTTCATTATATGTTAATGGTCATTTTGCATACTTGATCAAGGCCTTTTGCGATCAAGCGAGAACAGATTTTGTCTTGGAATATTGCCAACATTGACCAGGCAGTGTGTTTGATTTTATATTTGTTCACACAGGATGCACATCCATAGCAACATGGGGAAATATCCCAAGGTCTGTACGTGATTTGGTCTCCATAGAGATATAGGGGTTGTGTGGATTCATGTTGCTACAAGTCGGAAATAGCAGGAAAAGGAACACAATGCATATGCAGTGAAAATGTAAATACTTGCAGGGGTAGTGATACGTTAATTAGTGATAAGATAAAATTCTAGGAAAAGAGGTTTCATGCCTTTCCCAAGAGCATTCGTATGAAGTGAAATTAAACATTCACAGCTGGAATTTGTCAAGGTTGAGAATGGGAGTAACAGCTTAGTGGTGTTAGTAGATGGTCAGGTAATTACCAAGTTAGGTACCTTCTTCGTTTATGTGTTGTGTCCCACCAGGGTCATGGCTCTCCCCAAATTTTGTCCCCTTAGTATCTCGCCCAGTCCCTTTTCTACCATCCATTTACATTTAGGTAGATTACTCACAATATCGCTCTACCTCTCCATGCCCTGTGATCGCCAAATTCTCCAAGCCGTCTTTCCTCATTATGTGTCCCAGAAATTTTAACTGTCTCTTTCTGGATAATGATGAATTTTTGTCAAGGTTGAATATGAGAGTAACAGCTTCTTACTTGTTATTAACAACTTGGGCAAGCAGCTAAATAACTTACAAATGAGTGATTTGCTCAAATATTCACTTTTTTCTGCACTGATCATTGGCTATGGGTCAGTGTGCAGGGAGATGTGGTTTCATGCTTTTTAAAGAGGTATTGGAATGGTTCTGAGTCTTTCCTTGTATTGGGTGCCGTAGAGTAATTGGTATTATCCACTTCTAAAATCAGAAACAAATTTTATACAAAATAAATATCTCATATTGAATGCAATATCATTAACCACAGGAGATCGTATCTTGAAGTGCATATGACAAAACTAATGTGCACATATATTAGTATAAGAAAAAATACTGCTTTAACGTAGGGAAGGTTACTGAATAGAATAATCACACGAAGGTTTGGTAATGAACGATAATATTTAGGATAAGAACAACACATATAAGATTCGCCAGTGGCGCGTAGAAGTAGTAGTCAACTGCTAGAAGTGAGTCAAGTGAATTTCACAATGAATCTCCAACTGCAGGATATCTACCAACCACCCAACACAGTCAGATGTCTCACAAGGCCGAATTTAATGTGGGGTATCCTAGCCCGTAGGCTCGGTAAAAAATTCCCCGTATACCCCATATAAAACGGGGCCGTGTATCTGTTTCCTGAGACAAGACTCTCCCTCTCGACATAACCTCGTCTAGGATCCTCTCTGCCCGGGGACAGAGAGTTTGATCAGCACAGCTGGAGACGAATCTCCGACTGCAGGATATCTACCAACCACCCAACGCGGTCAGATGTGTCACAAGGCCGAATTTAATGTGGGGTATCCTAGCCCGTAGGCTCGGTCAAAAATTCCCCGTAGACCCCCGTATAAAACCGGATTGGGTAGCTGTTTCCCGAGACGAGACTCTGTCCTTCGACATAGGCTCGTCTGGTGACCCTCAGAGAGTTTGAACAGCACAGACGAATCTCTAAGTCCAGACCAACATACAGTATTTACTACTGTATTTATCTGAATGGGGACATACGCATTATCGTCTCTAGGTATGCTACAACAAATACAAATAGGTAAATGAATGAAATAATAATAATAATAAATAGAATAAAATAAAATAAATCATATTCTTTCTGTGCAGCCTCGTTCTCACTGGCCATTGCACATGACGTCACACTAGACCATTTCAGATGTGCAGCTTTCCGAATAATACCCGGATGTAGACAAAGGAATTCTAACTACCACATTGGTCCTTGATAATGACTACAATGGTCGAAAGTACTTGAACCAAACAGTAACAAAATATGAACTTTGGACCGTTTATCTAAAGCTCTGAGCACAGTACTCAATACCTTATTCAAAGGTTGGGAAAATGCAATAAGAAAATTAAACGGTCAAATCTTGTTGGTTCTTTTTAATTGGACTTGCTTAGGTGAATACTTGCTGCCTAAATATAGGGAAAGCAATTTGGTTGTTTGTAAACTGGTACGGTATTTTTCTGTACTAATAAAATTATAGTTTAAAATTTAACTTCTGTCAATTTGAAATCCAGTGTTTTTAATTTGAAGTTCAGCTTTTATAAAAAAAAAAACAAACTTTTCAATCATTTGACCACAAACAGGGCAATAAAGCCACTAAGACGCAACGGGTTACTGAGTGTAAAAGAATATGAGAAAAAGAAAACATCATTAAAGAGAGGGAACAGTAAAAGAAGAGGGATTAAGAAGACAAAAAATAACTATAGATATGGCGCTTAAATGTTGAAGATCAAAATTGACTGGAAAGCAAGAAGCAAGAAGAGAGTTCCATAAGCAAAAAGTGCAGGAGAAGAAACTGTTTGTATAGAACTTACGGCTACACCTAGCCACTTCGGCTGTAAAATAATGAGACATTTCCGCCAATTTAATACTGCACTTAACTCTTTCAGCCCTGCCGAATAATTTTAACTCATCTGCCTGAGCTCCTGAGTCAAAAATCGGAAATTGTTGATATGTAATGTTTCACTGTAGATATAAAAATAGTTACGAAAAATATAACTTCCTGATTGCTTCCCTGACAGTCCAGGTTGAGACTCTGCACGCTTCATGGTAAAAATGATCTTTTTTTTTTTTTAATCCAAAACACATGCACAAAACACATTGAAAAAGCGGACATGTTGATATAACATTCAATGACATCAGAATATTACGGCTTTTCTGATTGGCTCTTCAAATTAAAACAACCAATAGCAAAACACGATGCAAGTGTTTACCCACCGTTCAACCGGTGGCTAGGCATTAAGTTATTTTTCTCTATCACTCTTCAACCGGTGGCTGGACATTTTTCTCTACCACCGGTAAAGAGGTGGCCACGGCTCAAAGGGTTACATTCATAAAATCTAGATACCATAGAGGAAAGCTCAACAAAACAATTACCATGAAATGTTTATAGAAAAGGCACAAGGAAGCTACATTATGGCGGTGGGAAAGTGACTGAAGCTGAGATGCCAGGTGAAGACCCATAATATTGCAGGTTCTAGAATCTCTAAATATATAGCCGAGGCATATGACAGCAGTATTCAATGCATGGATGAATGACAGACTTATAAATATGTAAGATAGATTCTGGAAAGAAAGATTGTTTAGCACGACATAGTGAGTCAACTTTCGTAGTTGCAGACCTAACAGTTGGTTCAATATAATTGTTCCACTTCAAGTCAGCGGAAAACCGTGTAAAAAGATGCAATGAGTCACCCTCCTGGATAAATTTAAGGGTAATATGTGTTGTAAAGACAAAGTTCAGACTCAGTAAATGATTATAAAACGTGTAATTTTTTTTTTCTTGCTTACCATCGTTTATTGTGCGTTATGGATACCGGCTCAGGGTGAGAACTCGGAGGACCGAGTTCAAATTTCAGTCGAGTTCGTTAGATTCACTTACGCACAAATACTCTTGGGAAAGGTATGACTCCATCTCTTCTCCCCTCAGCTATGGGTTAAATAGCAGGACAGACTGGGTTCTTTAGCCTTGGTTGGCAACCTGTCTACTGCAGAAAGAAATGGCAACCTACTACAGGAAATATATGCCTCGAAAGGTACATGATCGTCCAAGTGTGTATCACGTATGACACTTAACTGATATCATTGCATGATTTGAATGTAAACAAATTTTTCACCTGATACGTCAGCATCTCCAGAGCAACCAGTTCGCATTTTCTTCGTGCTTTTTTATGCAATGTCTTGTAATACTATCTGATTCATCGTGTCCCTTCAGGACGTGTGCGATCATGGCTCTCCACAACTTCCCATCCTTTGTAGAACTTAACAATTTTTACTGTCCCTCCCGCTTCCTATTCTATTTACATAAGCTTTTTTAGTTAGGTTACTCACTGTTTTCATCTGCCACTCTTGCATTTAATATGTCCTGTAAGTATCAAATTCTCTAAGCTCTTGTAACGGGGTGGATGTTGGGTTGTGTTAATGTATGTAAGTTGCCCTTTTGTTATTAGGTTGGTGCAAAAATAATGACGTAATAATGTCGTTTTTTTACGTATTTTTTAAAGTCAAAAAACGACATTATTACGTCATTATTTTCGCACCAACCTAATATATGTATCTATAGTTGATAGAGAATTCCTTTTCTCTTTTTTTTTCCTTACTGAAAATGAAATTCATAAAACATACAACGATATAACAATAAAACTTTGAGACACGTGTTGACCTTAATGACAAGAATGTGTTTTTTTTCGTGATTTTAATTACCATATTGGTATTGTGTGTGTTAAAATCATTCTCAGTGTTATTGTCTTTTCTTGTTTCTTTAAAAGTTTGTGCTTCCTTGTTTTTGATTGTTCCGATAAATTTCGTTGTTAAGGGTAACCTTTGAAACCGTCAACTATCGATTTTCACGGAGCGATGATGATACGTCTGTGTTGTTCCTTTTTACTACTGATACTGATACTCTACTCTCGTTCTTGTGGTGGAAAGGTCGTTTTTATAATGATAAAATTTCAGATTTTAGAATGATGAAATATCATCATGTATCCTCACTGGTGGCAAGGTTGTTTTAGAATGATGAACTTTTTATCTTTATTTCCAGGATGATGAAATATCCTTATCATCATACATCACTGGTGGAAAGGTTATTTTTAGAATAATGAAATATCACCATCATTCTGGAGCATAACACCCTCTTTCCTCATTATATGTCCAAAAACTTTTCAACAGTCTCCTTTTTATTCTAAGTATTAGTCCTTTTTTTGTGTGTTCATTTTCCTTAAAACTTTGTTGCTCACATCTTCCATCCATGCTATTCTCAGCATCTTTCTGTAGAACAACATCTATTTTGCCATAAGTCTCCGCTTCATCTGTTGTTGTTATTGTAGCTGATCCATTTGAAGTCGCCGCATCTCTGCTCTTTTAAAGTCGAAATCGAATTTTTCCTCGAATGTAGTCTCGAGAAAAATAGGGTTTCAGTTTTCTCTGATTAGTCAAATACTTCACATGGTGCTTGTTGTGACCAACCAAGTAAATGGTTAAAGAAATAACAAAACATGCGCTACAGATATATCATATACTAAGCAGTAAGTACAGCAGAAGAGTATTACACGACTAGTAAGTGTGTCGGTTGACCCAGCGTTCAATCTATTCAACTGTTAATATTTAACAGCCCTCCCCCGTCGAGGGATGTATATGGCAAAAGGGCGCATAAACAGGCTCATGGCCTGTCTACCTCCCCGGACGAAAGTTTGCCCTTCGGCAAAGCCTCATCCGGGTTCCTCTCCGTTTAAGGTAGTGAGTTCAACAGATGAACAATCTAGTCGACTGTTAATATTTAACAGCCCCCACCATGAGGGATGTATGTGGCACAAGGCCGAGTTTACCGTGGGTTCTCTGAGCTCGTGGCCTCGGCCAAAAAGATTCCCTTAGAACCCGCATAAACGAGTTCAGGGCCTGTCTACCTCCACGGACGAAACTTTGCCCTTCGGCAAAGCTTCGTTCGGGTTCCTGACTGATCAAGGCAGAGAGTTTGGCAGTTGAACAATCTGGTCGAATGTTCCCCCAAGGCCTTCTCTCCTACAAATCTTATAGTAGGCGGAAGAGTCCAACATAGACTCTTTAGAGGGAGGAAACCACAACAGTGATATTAATTTTTAACTAACAGACACTTTGATTTAAACGGTGTGTGTTGTAATATTTTGGAATCTTTTAGGCATGTTTGTAATATTGTCGGATATTGGGTAAAAAACAAAGTTTATACGTGTTTTAATATGGTATGTATATCGATATGTAAATCGGAAATAGCATGTCTTTCTTATTTACTTACCCGGTCTCTTCATGCCGGGGAAGTTGTAATTAATATCAGTTTAAGCCCCGTGTGGGCCATCGCCACCAAGCAGTACCTCTCCTTCGGAAGGAAACTGGTGTCATTACCCGAAGCATGAGTCGTCCCAAAGTGGTTTGAGTCATTTTTTACGGCTTTTCAGAAATAAAACTTCGACCTTATGTCACAATTTGTTGCGACGTGGATGCGCGGATGAATACCAACTTTGTATTAATCTTAGCCTCGAGGTAGACGAAGCAACAAGGACGGGATCTGGAAGACTAAATTCGATACAGTAACGAACTATCTAATTAAGCCAAGCGTCCATAGTGAACTTAGTTTCGTCTGACACATAGCTACACTCTTGCAGTCTGCAAGTCGAGTTAACTAACCCTCATTCTGTGCTGTTGATCGACAACATTACGTTTGGTTTGTTTCGTTTTACGGCATATCAACCACAATGGGCTATTTAATGCCGACAAAATTTCCTTTTTTTTTTTCAAAAATGTATTGCTGGTAATTTTTTCAGAAATGTATAGCTGGTAATATTTTTTTAAAAAATGTATAGTTTGTTTCGTTTTGTTTTGTGGCATATCAACCTCAACGGGTTATTTAATGCTGACAAGATTTTTATTTCTGGTAATATTTTCTTTTTTCAAATATTTATTGCTGATATTAATTCTTTAAAAAAAGTATTTCTGGTATTAAAATCTATTTTTACACTTTCATAGTGTTTTGAGTCAGGTTGTGGGGGTCAACTATTTGCCCATAGCTGGGACCCTAACAGGTGCTACCACCCCGGGTCAGGGTGGACCTGGGAACATCAGCAATTAAGAGGTGGTTCCAGGCTCTTCAAAACCTCCCCATCAGAGGCCTTGCTGCTGGACGTAGTTTATCGTCATACCCAGGACGACAACAACATTAGGATCAAACTCATTCCAGTAGCAATGCTTTATGAAGCTGTTTTGTTACCACTGCTCCTCTTGCCAATGATACATGATACATTTGAGGCATATTGACTGTTTTTTTTTTAATATTAATATAGCGTATGTTCCATCATATGAATTACCGTAATTCCACATGTATAATACGCATGTTTTTACTAAAATAATAATAAGAAAAATCAGGGGTGCATATTATGCACAGCTACAAAAAAATCTTTAAGAAATTGCCGAAAAATAAAATAAGAATTATCATAAAACTAAATTAGAATAATATTATTCTATGTTTAAAACCATTTTTTTAAATAAGAGTAGGAAATGCTGGCCGTAATGAAATTAGAGAGTTACAATTTATAGGGTTTGATTATCAAACAAGGAGTGCGTATTATGCATGAGTAAAAGCCATTTCCCACACTTTCAGCACAATTTTAGGGGTGCGTATTATGGATGAAGGTGTATTATATATGTATAATAACGGTACCATGCCAGTGAGGCTTGGAATAAGCCAATTGCATCTCACACAGTGTAGGAGGTGCAATAATAGTCATTTTCTACATGGATACTCACAGACTTAGATATAAACCGGACCAATTTATACCATTTTGACTCTTAAGAAAACCAAACCTGTGACTATATTTTTGGCTTTCCAGTGTAATTTTGACCGAAATAGGTTGTATGGATGACCCAACAAAGGCTGATATGTCGTTAAGTTTACCAGACTGAACCTAACTTAACTACCATTTGAAAATAAATAAATAAAAGAAAATTACTCTGTGCGTTATACCAGGAATATCAGTCAGCCTGCTGGTTGTGTAGATAGACTTGACCTTTGAACTAAACATCTTGAGATCCGCTTACTTACTGAAAATTACTATATAGATTAAAATTCACCAGTGACCTAAAAAGATATCAGGGTATAAATATATCTTATACTTAGCAACACGCTGAGCAACAACAACGTTAACACCGTAAACAGACGCCTGCAAATTTGTTTCGATTTGTTGTTTTTTTGCTTGATTTTTTTTTTTTTTTTTTTTTTTAATTTTTAACACGTCTTTGATTGTGGAATGATCTAAAAGACACGGAAATTACTACGTCAGTAAAATTACATAATTAATTACCTAATGCTAAATTTGGCCCCGAACCTTGTATATTCTGCTGAAGTCCCGTCATACTAGTCACTTCTTGCCCACAAACCTGTCAGTATTGAGCTTAAATCTCAAAATAGAAAGTTCTCCCTTAATCGCTCTCTCTCTCTGTCTCTCACACACACACATTCACGCTAACATGTACACACACACCCTCTAGAGAGATGGTGAAAGAGTCATAGCTCTTACCTAACTCTTATCTGTCAATATTGAGCTCAAATCTCAAAACAGAAAATTCTCTTTTCAATCACTCTCTCTCTCTCACATACACACGCACACACTCTCTCTCTAGACAGAAAGGGTGAGGGAGTCTTCGCTCTTACCTAACAATTATCTGTCTATATTGAGCTCAAATCTCAAAATAAGTCTCCCACAATCACACACACACACACACACACACACTATATATATATATCTCTCTCTCTAGAGGGAGTCGGTGAGAGAGTCATAGCTTTTACCTAACTCTTATCTGTCTATATTGAGCACAAATATGAAAATAGAAAGTTATCCCTCAATTTCTCTCTCTCTCTCTCACACACAAACACACACACACTCTTCTCTCGAGAGAGAGAGAGAGAGAGAGAAGGGGGAAGGGCGAGAGAGTCATAGCCCTTACCTAACTCTTATCTGTCTATATTGAGCTCAAACCTCAAAATATGTCTCCCACAATCTTACACGCACATACATATACAAACACACACACACACACACTCTTTCTCTCTCTCTCTCTCTCTCTCTCTCACACACACACACATACACGCTAACATGAACACACACGCACTCTAGAAAGATGGTGAAAGAGTCATAGCTCTTACCTAACTCTTCTCTGTCGATATTGTGCTGAAATCTCAAAACAGAAAGTTCTCTTTTCAATCACTCTCACATACACACGCACACTCTGTCTCTCTAGACAGAAAGGGTGAGAGAGTCTTCGCTCTTACCTAACAATTATCTGTCTATATTGAGCTCAAATCTCAAAATAAGTCTCCCACAATCACACACACACACTATCTCTCTATCTCTCTAGAGGGAGTGGGTGAGAGAGTCATAGCCCTTACCTAACTCTTATCTGTCTATATTTAGCTCAAATCTCAAAATAGGTCTCCCACAATCTCACACGCACATACATACACACACACACACACACACACTCTCTCTCTCTCTCTCTCTGTGTCTATCTAAAGAGAGAGAGGGCGAGAGAGTCATAGCTCTTACCTATCTCTTATCTGTCTATATTGAACTCAAATATGAAAATAGAAAGTTCTGCCTCAATTTCTCTCTCTCTCTCTCTCAGACACACGCACTCTTCTCTCTCTCCCTCTCTCTCTCTCACTCTCTCTCTCTCCCGAGAGAGAGAGAGAAAGAGAGAGATAGAGAGACAGAAGGGGGAAGGGTGAGAGAGTCATAGCCCTTACTCAACACTTATCTGTCTATATTGAGCTCAAATCTCAAAATAGGTCTCCCACAATCTCACACGCACACACACACACACACACACACTCTCTCTATCTAAAGAGGGAGAGGGCGAGAGAGTCATAGCTCTTACCTATCTCTTATCTGTCTATATTGAGCTTAAATCACAAAATACAAAGTTCTCTCTCAAACTATCACACACACACTCTTTCTCTCTTTCTTTCTCTACATCGAGAGAGAGAGAGAGAGAAAGAGTCATAGCCTTCACCTAACTCCTTATCTGTCTATATTCAGCTCAAATCTCAAAATAGAATGTTCTCCCTCAATCTCTCTCTCTCTCACACACACACACACACACACACACACAAACAATAGAGAGAGGGTGAGAGAGTCATAGCTCTTACCTAACTCTTATCTGTGACCAAGATCTAACAGTTCAACGGAGTGGGAGAAAAACAGTCTTTTATCTTTCAATAACTCAAGATTCGATCTAATATCACTCCATCATCGATCAGACTAAGGTTACTAATCTCAATGAAGTTCGACGCGATGCAATTCAATTTGGTCTCCAGACCCTCACTGGAATTCATATATACGTTCCATTTCTAAAGATTAAAAAAAATTGGTCGGTTTCTTGTACCACTTCAGACTCTTTCTGCCATACTTTATCCTTGCAAGAGTCAGATTCGAGCAAAAATGATGTATTGCTGCCATATCTGGGCTGGAGTTGCTCAATCCTTACTTGAGAGCGTTCAAAATCGTTTACACTGTCTTGTGGAGTAATTCCTTTTCTATTCTGCTCCCTTTTTCTCATAGACACAATGTCAAATAGCCTTTCCATGGCAAATGTTCAGATGAGCTCTATTCTGTAGGTTCACCTGTTCAAACCTTTAAATACGCTATGCTATTACCACGGAGCCGAATCACCATCATTTCCTCTGTATTCCATATGTAAGAAGGAAGTTCCGCTCAGAGAGCTTCTTCCCAAGATATACGGGGAATAGATTCCGACATGGATCTCTGAACACTTTAATCTTGATCGCAAGGCAAAGATTAATCATTTTCTATCCGTCTAATCCTCATGATCTATGCTTTGTGCATTCTCTATCATTTATATCATGCATCTCATAGACGTTTTAAACGATCACCTCTCCCTTGAATGACTCCAGAGCAAGGATTCTTAACCGCCGTGTGTCGCGCGTCCCTCTTAGGTGTGCCGTGCGTCCCTCTTAGGTGTGCCGAGCGTCCCTCTTAGGTGTGCCGTGCGTCCCTCTTAGGTGTGCCGAGCGTCCCTCTTAGGTGTGCCGTGCGTCCCTCTTAGGTGTGCCGAGCGTCCCTCTTAGGTGTGCCGAGCGTCCCTCTTAGGTGTGCCGTGCGTCCCTCTTAGGTGTGCCGTGCGTCCCTCTTAGGTGTGCCGAGCGTCCCTCTTAGGTGTGCCGAGCGTCCCTCTTAGGTGTGCCGAGCGTCCCTCTTAGGTGTGCCGTGCGTCCCTCTTAGGTGTGCCGAGCGTCCCTCTTAGGTGTGCCGAGCGTCCCTCTTAGGTGTGCCGTGCGTCCCTCTTAGGTGTGCCGTGCGTCCCTCTTAGGTGTGCCGAGCGTCCCTCTTAGGTGTGCCGAGCGTCCCTCTTAGGTGTGCCGTGCGTCCCTCTTAGGTGTGCCGAGCGTCCCTCTTAGGTGTGCCGAGCGTCCCTCTTAGGTGTGCCGTGCGTCCCTCTTAGGTGTGCCGTGCGTCCCTCTTAGGTGTGCCGAGCGTCCCTCTTAGGTGTGCCGTGCGTCCCTCTTAGGTGTGCCGAGCGTCCCTCTTAGGTGTGCCGTGCGTCCCTCTTAGGTGTGCCGAGCGTCCCTCTTAGGTGTGCCGTGCGTCCCTCTTAGGTGTGCCGTGAAATACTGTAACGTCACACACACACACACATATATATATATGTATGCATATAATATAATACTGTTCATATATATATATAAATGCATAAAATATTATAATGTTCATATATATATATATATATATATGCATAAAATATAATAATGTTCATATATATATATGCATATCATATAATGATGTTCATATATGTATGCATATAATATAATAATGTTTATATATATATACATTATTTGTAATATTGTCCTCATCTTTGTCGCCATATTTATTACAGCGTTTCGGCCGATGTACGCTCGGGCCTTCTTCAGGTGGCTGGAATGTCGAACTGAACCCTTTATTTCGCTCATTGGGGTAGACTGTTCTAGTTCTACGTGCCATGTTTAATTAGTTATCAGTTATCGCCTGCTTAATTCTCCTCTCCAAGTTCTTCACTGCCTTAAGCGGATATTGAACTCACGCTCTTTGGGTCCTGCCACTGGATCTAACCAACGCCTTTATCCACTGTACCATGTGTCCTATGCATATTTATAAACGTGCGCAGACATACATAATACAACGCGTGAACGTGCGTGTATGTATGTTTATGGAAGTATGAGTGGCGTTCCGACGACAATTTTTCCTCCCAATTCCATAAAAACATCGATATACGCAACCATATATAAATCCAAAATTTAAAAATTAATCAGTTTGTTTGACGATCGCAAATAGCGTGAAACCCAGGGTCACGAACTCACATCAATCCAAGTAAATATGTTAGCTCTATCACTGATATTGGGCGCTTTCCAGTAAGTACCGCATATTTGTAATATATAAATAATATATATATAAAATTGCATATATATTAGGTTGGTGCAAAAATAATGTCGGTTTTTGACGTATTTTTTTAACGTCAAAAACCGACATTATTTTTGCACCAACCTAATATATATATATATATATATATATATATATATATATATATATATATATATATATATATATATATTATTTCAATCTTGCCATTCGTTTGTGGCTGACTGGTTGTTTTTGATGAGTAGAAAATACACCAATTCCTTTGATAGAAGCAAAAAAAAGAAGAAGGTAGGTAGATCGGTAAGTAAATAGACTCTTCACCCGCCCATACCATCACCATCAATCCCAAGTGAGAGATAATCGTATGCATTTTTCCATGAAAATCAAAGGAATTCATTTTAAAGTCATAGTAATTTATAATAGTAAAGTACCATTGAAATTAAGTTAGCCTGCACTGTCCGTACGAAAATGGTCGATATTGGAAAGAAGCAATTGAAAAGTAACCTACAATACCTTGTGCCATCTTACTGTTTGTAAATTTTTAAATTTAATTTCTTTTTGTTTCTGATTTTTCATTTCTTCCTTCTTCATTGTCTGTTCTCAATTCAGTCAGTTATGTACTATACGTGACAGACGCTTAGGCGATCATGTATCTTTCGAAGCAGATTTTTTCCCGCTGTAGGTTGCCATTTCTTTCTGCAGTAGACCAGTAGACCACCCAAGAACCTAGACGAAGAGGATTCATACCTTTTTCAAGGTTATTAGCACGTAAGTGAATGTAATGGATTCGACTGGAATTCGAACTCGGCTCTCCGATGCCTCTCCGTGCCTACTTTCAATTAAATACCCTTTCAGAAATATATATTTAAGGCTACAGAACCCAGTCTGTTCTGCTATCGTCAGTCGATGTCGGACGACCGGCTGAACGGTTGATCTCTATGCCTTCGGGCGGGGAGGAACCCGAACGAGGCTACGCCGAAGGGCGGAGTTTCGTTCGGGGAGGTAAACCGACCCTGAACCCGTTTATACAGGTTCAAAGGGTATATTTTTGACCGAGCCCACGGTCTCGGAGATCCCACGTTAAACCGGCCTTGTGCCACATAATACCCTCGTGGGGGGGTGACTAAATACTAGTCTGTTCTGCTATTTACCCATAGCTGGAGGGGTGGAGAAGAAGAGGATTCATACCTTTCCCAAGCGTTTGTAAGTGAATCTAATGGATTTGACTGAAATTCGAACTCGGCTCTCCGATTCCTCAATCCGAACCGCTATCCATTACTCTACCGTCAAAATTCGCAATTCACCGAATCCACAATGTGCTTAGTGGACATCAGAACTGAGTCATAAATTAATTCTTTCGTATTTTATTTGCTTTTACAGGTTAATAGGAGTAGATAGGCTCAACCATCGTTCGGCCCGTACCCCTTCCATGTCTATTGAACAGGAGTAGAGGTCCATCCCTTGCTCCCTGTTCAAGATATGGTTTACCAGTTCTCTTTTTCTTCCACCAGGGCCAAAATGTTTTAACTTTGTGGTGATCAAACAAACTAATGTCTGTGACTTTCCATTATGCGGGTACCGGGTTGGCAGTTTGCTGGCTGTTGCTTCCGACTGGTCGTTAGGAGCCCAAACTCTTTGGTAGCACTTAGAGAGGCTGCTCTGATCAGCAGTCGAATAATATCGGGTTATTTGTAGTGCCATGTCGCGCATGGGTAGGTGTCCATGCCTGTATTTCCGGTGGGCAACCCTGAGGCCACATTATGCTCAAGTCTCAGCCACACTCTGGCTAGTTTGTATTGCCATTGGCGATAGTGACAATTACGGTATTCTATTCTCTCTCTCTTCAAAATGAATCTCATGGAAAACACAACAAAAAATAAACACAATTAAGCGAGTAAACAAAAAAAAAACAAAAAAAACAAAAAAACAACTACCCCCACCTCAACCTTTCTTTGTCTAATATTCACGGTAACCGTTCCTCGAACTTCTGCAGGGTAGAATTCTTTTGGAACGGTCGCCAGATATCTTTGTCCTCTGTGGCACGAATTTAATATCTTCCACTTCTACCAATGAATTCTTGGTTCCAGGACATCTTATTTGCCGAAAAGATTCCAGGATTCACATGCATGGCCTTGTTGCTTACATCCGGTAGCCAGGCAATTGTCTCTCGAGGCCCCAGACTACTCTTTCATGTGCTTCCGTCTTTCGTTACTAAATTTTGTTAGGTATCACTTTTTCTTTGATCGCAAACCCCGTCTCCCCAAAACTGCAGTATATTAGATGCAATAGCTGACTATAGAAAAGTCAATTTTCCTCCATCCATCTGCAAACTGTCTTCAGGGACTTTAATGTTCACTACGACACGGGGCTGAAACATTCTAAGTGTATTGATGTTCCTGGTATTCAGAGATTAAATTTTTCCCATTTCCCAATCCCTTACTCAAATCGCGAACTTTCTTACTCGTTTCCCCAGCAAAACCGAACAACAGACTTCTCTGCTTGATTTATTTCTCATCTCCTCTCCATGGTTCACATTAGAATGCTCAGTTATTATATCACACAGGAATCACTATTTCCGGCTATACCAGCATGACAGCTCTCGTCACAACAGGTGTCTATTTATTACTGCTTGTAATAGATATATGCTAGACTTCAAAGGAGCTAAGTCCTTGTTTTCCAAGAGAATGTGGCATCGCATAGTCTCTAACAACTTTGGCTTTCATGATTACCAGCGGCTCTGTAATTGTTTATTAAATAAATGCAAGGTCTCTATTCCTCCCCTTTTCAATCAATTAATTAATGCTCACCACGACACGTAGCTTAAACATTCTAATACCGATTAAAAAATGTATTAGGTTTTAGAATATTGTAAATATAAAATTATCCTTGTAAATAAAAAATATAATAAATAAAAAATGTCTAATAATTTTGTTGTAAATTCTCAAGAACAAAAAATGTACCAGTTCATTTACATCATATGTTTTGGCTTTATTACAATACTAATCATTGTTGTTTAAAAGAATAAACGTTGCCAACCAGTGGAGGTAGTTAACATCAAAGCGGTGTCATGGGAAAAACCGTCCTTTTGAAACTAGGTCTTATTGCGGCCACAAAGTTCCATCTTTGTCATTTTGTTTACGAAGTGGCTATTTTCCCGGTCCCGGAAAAAATAGACAATCATGTTTTAAATTTATTTTAACATCAATTGTAAAGACAATTAAAATCTTTTCCACTATCAGTTGTTAAAACAAGTTAAAATTATTTATTCATCATCAGTTATTAAAAGAAATATAGAAGTCTCTGAATATGTCAAGCTCTTCAGGGATAACAGTCTCTGCAAAACCAAAACTTGCTTTTTGGGCATGGTTCTGTTGCCAATAGACATCGGGTGAACTCACTGAAGACAACAGACCACAGAATCCATCTTGTTCAAGTTCTGCCTACACAACTCACACAGCGACTGCATTGGTGATCTCAAGGCTCAATAAGCATGTTGTATAGATTTTCAATTATCTGGATAAAAATGTCTTCTGGATTGACACATTTTCATCCAACCATACTATTGGCATTGCAAGAGGGTTTTTGTTTCACAGTATCTTCAGAGACCGGCGAAATAGATTTGGTGTCCATTTTACTGGGACCAGCAAATTCGTTTTATTTATTTTCACCGTCATTTAAGGCAATTTAAATTAAAAGAAATATTAAGTTAAAATCATTTATTCATCATCAATTATTAAAAGAATTATGGAAGTCTCTGAATACTTTAAGCACTTCAGGAATAACTGTCTCTGCAAATCCCAAAGTTGCCTTTTTAGCATGGTTCTCATGCCAATACACTTCAGATGCACCCCTGAAGATAACAGTGACAGGCCACAGAATCCATGTTGTTCAACTCCTGCCTATACAACTCACACAACCACTGCGCTGACGATTTCAAGTCCCCATAAACATGATGGTGAAAATAAATAAATTTCTGTGTTAAATCTGTGCTGTTTTTTTTTTAACATTATCTGCCTTCAAAATAATAAAGATATTTACTGTTAAAATAAACTGGGGGAGGGTCTATTTTACTGAGTCCGGTAAAATAAGCTTAAAAGCATGTTTGTCTATTTTACCCGGACTGGCAAAAAAGTTTATTTGTTGTTTTTTTTTTTTTGATAATAATAATAATAATAATTATCATTATTATTATTATTATTAGTAGTAGTAGTAGTAGTGTAGTAGTAGTAGTAGTAGTAGTAGTAGTAGTATTTTTATTTTCTTTGATTTCTGGCGTTTACACATTTCTTTCCGGGTCCCGCCCAGGGACCTAAGGTTAGAAATGGCATCATGACACTTTCCACTGACAAAAAAAAAAAAATACATAGATAAAGCCCTTCGTAAAGTGTGGGCTGTACTTGTCAGAACCATTTTTTGTATCTCCTTGAGGCATGGACTTCCAGGAATCCCTTCAATTAGTCTACTGCAATCTTTTCCAACCAGTGCTAGGGCTCCAACTACAACGGTGATTGTTGATGTTCCCATTATTATTATTATTATTATTATTATTATTATTATTATTATCATCATCATTATTATAAATTATTATTATCATTATTATTATTATTATAATCATTATTATTATCATCATTATTATCATTATTATCATTATTATTATTATTATTATTGCGAAAATAGAAGAAGATTCTGTTTCTAACATTCTCGTTAATTTTACGAACAGTTATTCATGAGTCGATCCGTTCAACAAAGCAACAACTGTTGCATGCGTTCTAGTTGTTATTTCCATAAAAAAGTATTTATGATAAATAGCAAAAGTAAATAGGCACCTCTATTTTCAAAAAGGCTTCTTTATTTAATTAAGTACAAAGAAATAATTAATAGAGATATCTGCAGTTCCAAACAAGCGTCTTTATTTATGTGCTTTTACCCAATACAAAGACTGAACAAAAGCAAATAGACTCTTCTATATTCAATAGAGAATATTATCCAATTATAATGGCGGGAAGGTTGGCGCCTGAGAGAAAAAAAAACAAAACAAAACAAACAAACAATGAATCATGCATAAAAAAAAACGTCATTTATGGACGTTTTTTTTTATTTTTATTTTTTTGCTTTCTTACAAATCAAAAGCTGAAAGAGTGGGAAAATTCTGATATCTTAAATGGAATCGGAAATATTTCCATCTAAAAATGTTATTTTGTTCAAACATATTCACTAAAAATATCATCTCTATAAAAGGCAGGATGTGTGTGTGTGTGTGTAACGAATGCACGGCCGCAATTTTCGACGGATTTGCACCAAAATTAACATGCACATGCTCCAAGTTAGCGAAAAGGCCAACACCGACTGTACATTTCCAAACTCCCATTGATAGTGGAAATAATCGATTTTTTCATGCTTCTACAGCAGTTTTCATGTAGTTTGTGACCATTTTCTACTGGCCAGAGTGACAGCCAATAGCTGGCTGCCACGAATAGGCAGGAAGATTCTATTGGCCAGCGTGAGAGCCAACAGCTGACTAACACGAATTTAACTAGCATGCTAGCATGCAAAAAAAAATCGATAGCTGCATTCGTCGCAAGTGGGAAAAATTTAAATCTGCATGGCACTTTACTCCAATTGGCTCATTCGCTTGCTTAAACTCAACGTTGATTCCGATTCCGCAGAAGTCGGTCGGGTGTGAGAAAGTATTTGTTGTTAACATTATTTTTTCATTCGGTTTTTCCAGTTACGAGTCCTTTTTTAAAGCTGACCGTTTTGTGTTCATTTTGTTTAGTTCTTTTTTCGTAGCAGATTTAATGTTTAGTATAGAGCTTAGAAAAAATTCGTAGTGTTGAGAGAGGCAAGAAGTAAGGCATGTAGCAATATTAGCACGGCAAAGGCAAGGAAGGGCAAACATATTTTAAGTCAAGTGATAGCGATTGCTGTATGAGTCGTACGATTTTTGAATCAACGCCGGCCCATGCTGCTAGTTATCTATATTTTTTGTTCGTAAAAATTCATTAATTTTAAAAATCTTCCATCATTCATCTAATTCAGACTTTCCCAACCTTTTTACCCTTGCGTAACCCTTAAAATAAATTGCATATCTCAAGGAACCCCTGCGCAAAAACGAAATTCTATACCAACATCTTTCTCATTTTATTTTCATCGTAGTTCACGGAGTAAATATCATAGAATATATTTTTAAATAACTGGTTTAAGGAAAAATTAATACTTCTTTGTCAAATTTTTCGGTAATGCTAAATAAAATTCATTCGGTTCGTTTATAATACTTCATCAGGAAGTTTTCATTCACACAAAAAATTCTAAACTCAAACGTAAAAAATAAACCTAAGTAACCAATATCATATACCTCTAATATAAATGTAAACAGAACGAAAACAGATATAATTGCTGTTTCAGTTTTTAATTTTTTTTTTATACTTTACTGGCAATGTTGAAAAGACATGAGGTAAATCAAGGCAAAATGTCCTGTGAACCAATATATGAGCTAAGAAAATGTTACTTTCAAAGCCATTTGATAAAGTGAAACATGTTTCTCTAATATGAAGTCAATGCCTGTCTTTTGCTACACAAATACTTAATTCGAGGTTGAACTTTAGATAAACAAACATGGATTTCATTCTCAATTGAGAGAAGACGATTTCTGTCTTTGCTCTTGATACTTGTAAAATAAGTAACTTTAAGTACAGGTCCCGTTTTCTGAATAGGCACTGAGTAGTTAAGGTGATTTCACACTGGGGCCGCAAAGACATCACTAAATATTTTCGCAATGATTGTTATATTGTTTTAATAATATAATAGGTTAAATTAAATAGGATGAGGTCTATATTACAATATGACAATAACCAAGAATATATTGGGTGGGTTTAGTAATATTACTAACTCCGGTTGAGAAAAGCTGGGATAGATAGATAGATAGATAGATAGATATGAACAGGCTCAGGATAGATAGATAGATAGATAGATAGATAGATAGATAGATAGATAGATAGATAGATAGATATGAACAGGCTCAGGATAGATAGATAGATAGATAGATAGATAGATAGATAGATAGATAGATAGATAGATAGATATGAACAGGCTCAGGATAGATAGATAGATAGATAGATAGATAGATAGATAGATAGATAGATAGATAGATAGATAGATATGAACAGGCTCAGGATAGATAGATAGATAGATAGATAGATAGATAGATAGATAGATAGATAGATAGATATGAACAGGCTCAGGATAGATAGATAGATAGATAGATAGATAGATAGATAGATAGATAGGCTTTACTGGCAATGTTGAAAAGACATCAGGTAAATCAAGGCAAAATGTCTATATTAGAATATTACAATAACCATGAATATATTGTGTGTGTTTAGTAATGTTACGTATATGAAATTAAATAAAAAGTCAAAAGTGCATTAGCTTATCTCACCTGTTCTTGCTGAACCTTTAGGGATCATATATGGTTTCAGTATTCAATGCAAGGACGAATGGTTGATTCGTAGATTTTAAAGGATGGACTCAGGCGAGAAAAACCTTCTGGCTTTGCCAGTCATACAAATATTGACTTTTCACATGTACTGAGTGGGGCGAGCCATTTATGGAATAAAAATACATTTTTAATTTTTTTGAAATAAAATGATGTGAGGTGTGAAAACAACAGACATGGGCACGTGTAAATAAAGTAAACAAAATATATTGCACATATACTGTTGTGGGTTGGGGGTTCTTGAACCACTTCTATGTGGAATAGACTCCCAAGAGGATGCTTCCTCGATCACTACAATCTTAATCTATTCAAGTCTAGAGTTAACCGTTATCTTCCCCAGGATTCAATCTACTCGACTGTTAATATTTAACAGCCCCCACCCCTTACGACGGATGTATGTGGCACAAGGCCGAGTTTACCATGGGTTCTCCGAATCCGTAGGCTCGGCCAAAAATATTCCCTTAGAACCCGCATAAACGAGTTCAGGGACTGTCTATCTTACCGGACGAAACTTTGCCCTGCGACAAAGCCTCGTCCGGGTTCCTCACTACCAAGGCAGAGAGTTCGACAGTAAACAGTCTGGTCGACTGTTATATTTAATAGCCCTTCTCCCCCACGAGGGATGTATGTGGCCCAAGGCCGAGTTTACCGTGGGTTCTCCGAGCCCGTAGGCACGACCAAAAATATTCCCTTAGAACCCGCATAAACAGGTTCAAGGACTGTCTACCTCCCCAGACGAAACTTTGCCCTTCGACAAAGCCTCGTCCGGGTTCCTCTCTGCTCGAGGCATAGAGTTCGACAGATGAACAATCTAGTCGACTGTTCCCCCAAAGCCTTCTCTCCTACAAATCTTATAGTAGGCGGAAGAGTCCAACATAGACTCTTTAAAGGGTGTACACCACAACACCATATAAACTACACCTTAACGTAACCCTCTACCTCGAGTCGCCTTCAGGCCTTGTAAAGAGCGAAGCTTATTGTTTGAAAACAGTTCGGGAAAGAAGCTTCAAGGACTATGTATTTGGCAGATGGAAAAGGAGTGTCAATAAAAGGAATAACAGTTTCCATACTGTGGTGTAAGACGTGCAAGGTCAGCTTTGTTGTTAATTAGTGACTAATCTGTTCTTACGTCATTACTAATTAGGTGAATTGGATCTTTACTCAGTACTTTACACTTGTCGTCGAATCCATTACATTCACTTACGTGCTAATACCCTTCGTCAGTCATGTATCAAAAGATACATGATTACCTAAGCGTGTATCATGCATGGCACATAACTGACTGACTACGTTGGCAATTCGGTCCCACCCATTCACTGCCAGAACAGTTAAATGTAACTGCCTTTTCTATTTCAATAGCTTATCTCTTGCACTTCCCGACAGTGAAACTCCCTTCCTCTTACTTGCTTCGCTAATAGCTATAATCTTGAAATATTCAAATGTAATGTTAATCGACATCTGATGCCTTGATCCTGATCACCGTCCTTCTCTTTATTCTTTCCTCAAACACCCCTCTCACTCTCTGTAACCCCTTGCGTGCTAGTGGCACCCCCCTTGCTTGGAGTGAAATGCTTAAAAAGAAAATGTTTCCTCTCCTCTTCAATTTAATCTGATTATTAAAGTAGCCATTCTTCTATATTATTCTACCTCTGTCCCATAATGATTGTTCCATTTAGTCTATGAAATTTGTACGTAAATTGAACAATCATTATGGGACAGAGATGGGGACTCCCTTCCTCCTAGTTGCTCCCCTGATAGCTATAATCTTCAAATATTCAAATGTAATGTCAATCGACATCTTCTGATGCCTTGATCCTGATCACCGTCCTTCTCTTTATTCTTTCCTCAAACACCCCTCTTTACTCTTGCCCTCACTCTCTGTAACCCCTTGTGTGCTAGTGGCAACTGGGTCTCCTTTAAGATTGTCAAGACTTTTATTAAATGAGTGCATTGCTCTTTGATAGAATGCAGATTGAGACGCAAATTATGGTATGATGCATTGTGCAGTTAGGCACAGTGGAGTAATTGATAGCGGCTCGGATTGAGAAATCTGAGAGCCGAGTTCAAATTCCAGTCAAAACCATTGCATTCACTTACGTACTAATAAATACCCTTGGGAAAGGTATGAATCCCCTTTCCTCCCCCACCAGCCATGGGTAAATAGCAGGACATACAGAGTTCTATAGCCTTGGATGGCAACTGGTCTACCGCAGAAAGAAATGGCAACCTACTGCGGGAAAAAAACTTGCCTCGTCGATCATGTATCGAAAGATACATGATTGCCTAAGCGTGTATTACGCATGGCACATAACTGAATCGGAGAGCCGAGTTCGAATTCCAGTCGAATCCATTACATCAACTTAAGTGCTAACACCCTTGGGAACGGTATGAATCCTCCCCCCCCCCAGCTATGGGTAAATAGCAGAACAGACCGAGTTCTATAGGCTTGGATGGCAACTGGTCTACCGCAGAAAGAAATGGCAACCTACTGTGGGAGAAAAATCTGCCTCATCAGTCATGTACCGAAAGACACATTGTCGCCTCAGCGTGTATCCCGCATGGCATATTACTGAATCAGGGAGCCAAGTTCGAATTCCAGTGGAACACATTACATTCATTTACGTGCTAATAATACCCTTGGGAAAGGTATGACTCCTCTTCTTCTCCCCCCACCCAGCTATGTATATTTATAATATATATTAATAAATATATTAATACAAATATATAATATAATATATATTAATATAAATATATATTATAAATTAATTAATACAAGCTGTTATGTTTTTTTTTCCCTTTGAAGATTAGACGTAGCACAAACTTGATGACGTCATTTAGTCTTATACGATACTCAGCCCTACTTAAAGGCCTATTGGGCGTACGTTTCTTGAATAGGTGTTTATCCGGAGGCACGGTGGAGTAATGGATAGCGGCTCGGATTGAGGAATCGGCAGGGCCGAGTTCGTATTCCAGTCGAATCCATTACATTCACTTACGTGCTAAAACCTTTGGGTAAGGTATGAATCCTTTTCTTCTCCTAAGCATGTATCACGCATGACACATGACTGAGGTAAAGTTTAATAACTATCACCAAAACACTCTTACAGATTATAGATTTAGGACAAGTTAGGAATTCTTAGAGAAATTGTGTTTATTAGGTTGGTGCAAAAATAATGACGTATTTTTTGACGTCAAAAACCTATTTTTGCACCAACCTAATACTTCAATGTGTGACCTAAAACGACACAGATCTACTAAAGCATATGACCTACATACTATTGGGATCTGAGAAAGTGTCCTACATTTATATTTAGAATAAGAAAATAAAAGAATACATGACAAAGTAGTGTTTACACAAACACACACACATATATATATATATATATATATATATATATATGTGGTATACCAATGCACTATATCATCCACGGAGAACCCTAACAATAATATGATATACATTGGGTCCACGAAAAATGCCTTTAAAACCAGATGGAGGCAGCATAAATGCTCCTTCAACAACATAAACTTTAGACATCAGACCTCTCTATCTAAATATTTTTGGCACCTGAAAGAAAAAAATAGGACACCTAAAGTAAAATGGAAAATCATTAACAGGACTAGAACTTGCAAAACTTGGGATGACCCATGCCCTTTGTGCCTCCATGAGAAACTACACATTATTTAAAGCTCCTAAACAATAAAAACCTATTAAACAACCGGCAAGAATTAACGGTTTTCTGCCGACACAACCGAACTTACGCTCTGAATAACTAGCCTAAAACACGCATATAAATTTTAAAATCCATAGCCCATATACATAGTTTTAATTACCCACAAAAATTGATAACCCTTTATGAAGTCGTCAAATAACAAAAGTTACGGCCTTTTCATATACACAAATCCCTTTCATAAAGAGATATAATAAAAGAATAAAATAAAAATAAATTAATAAATCTCCGTAGACGCTCAAGCCAGACTATGCGAAAACTTCCTCCGTGGTAAAGTTTAGCCACCCCCACCTTACCGTGACCCGACATCTATGAAAGTAACTCTATACTGATACAAATTATTAACACCCCACCCCTGCCGATTCCAAACAATCCGCCCTTGATGTTACCATGGAAATTTTTGATTTCAATTCTGACCATACTATTAAAACTCGTAAACTTCAGAAATAAGCCATTCCCAAAAAATTTCGCTTGAAGATGGAACAGAGCCTACTTTAACTCAAGTTAATTCAAATATTATTTTGAAGTTTTCGGCTCTTGTTTTGAAACATGAGACCTCTTATGTAGCGTGTTGGAATCATATTTTTAAATAAATAATTATATATATATATATATATATATATATATATATATATATATATATACAGTGTAATCCGGATATAAGAGACCCGGATATAAGAGAGATTTTCTCTGGTCCCAAATTAGAGCCATACTTACCTAAACAAAATAGACCAAACCCGGATATCAGAGAAACCCGGATATAAGAGACTTATTCTCCGGTTCCGACAACTCTCTTATATCCGGGTTACACTGTATATATGTATGTATGAATATTTAGCATATCTTCATTCAAACATACTATAGAGATATTGTGTCTATTTTTATACTGATTCTTTCCAGTTGTCTAATCAGTTTCTTTATTTTAAGACGCCGTAGGTTTTTTTTAACCCAAGTACTTTCGATCTTTTCCAAGATCATCTTCAGGTGTAAATTACAAAGACAAACTTGTTTTAACAGCATTCCGTTGTGATTGTGATTTTTAAAAACACGCGCGAACGCGATCTGTAATTATTATAGAATTTTCAAATTTATCCGTTGTACATTATTTACGTTATTCGGACTATTGTCCTCATCTTTGTCGCCATATTTATTACAACGTTTCGGCCGTTGTACGCTCTGGCCTTATTCAGGTGGTTGGAATGTCGAACTTAAAACATGTCACGTGGAACTAGAACAGTCTACCCCAGTGAGCGAAATAAAGGGTTCAGTTCGATATTCCAAGCACCTGAAGAAGGCCGAAGCGTACAACGGCCGAAACGTTGTGATAAATATAGCAACAAAGATGAAGATGATAGTCCGAACAATGTAAATAGTGTACATAATACCTCATCTCAGAAATATAGATCTGGGGGATTTGAGTGTTTCCACTCACGCCGATGGTCTAAGCTGGTCGTAGCTTGTCTAAGCTGAACGTAGCTCGTCTAAGCTGGTAAGAGCTTGTCTAAGCTAGTTATAGACGGTCATACCACCGCTACAAATCAGATGTTGCGGAACAAAACCGAGGATTTTGTCCACGCAACTTTGCCGTTGGATTAGCCTCCTGTATCGCTCCCGCAGCGCTGTGGTACAGGTGAACGGGAAGCTGTCGAGCGCTTTTGCGCTGTCTAGGTCGGTTCGTCAGGATTGTCCACTGTCGCCCCTACTCTATGCTTTGGCGTTGAAGCCTCTCCTTCACCGGCTAGGGGACAGGGCGTGCAGTCCGTCCCTGCGTGGAATCGCCGTTCCTGGAGGGGCTCGAGCCAGGGTTTCCGCGTACGCCATGACGTATCTTTTTACGTGTCGTCCCGCAGCGACATTGAGGCGGTACTGAAGGCGCTTGATCGGTACGAAAAGGTGACAGGGGCCAAGAGTAACCGCCACAAGTCGTCCGCCTTGCGGTTAGGTGCATGAGAAGAGTGTGTGAAAGATTATTTTTCTTTATCAAATTGTTTCTCGTTGATGGATTCGTCCAAAAGAAATTTGACGTGTTTGCCGCGTTTATGACGTCATTAAAAAGTGTCAGACAGAAATTTTTTTCGAGGTGATTTAGAAATTAGAAACTCTATGTGTCCAACTACTGTTTCCTATCCATGTGACCCAGGAATGTCGTCGTTCGGTAAGTAAACGTTGATTAATTTTATTTTAGACTCATTGCGCATAAACCCTTCATAAAATTTTTGAGCAAATCAGTACTTAAACACTGCGAATGAAGTGTTAACGCTCACGGCATTGGTATTCATAAAACGTCCACAAGCACGTCAATAGTTCCGTCGTCTAATGATTAAAAAAAAAGCATTTAGACTATCGGGTAGTTTTCAACATAATTTCCTTCATTGTCAATGCACTTAATCCAACTATTAAGCACATCGACCGAACACTGAAAATTATCCATTAAACACATCAATCGAACATTAAGAATTTCAAATTACTGTCTCAGACTATGGACTTATATCAATAACTTTTCAGTCTAAGAATTTATTTTTCAACATAATCCCTTCATTTACCATAAAAACTCATCCGTCCCCAATCAATCCTCCATACACCATAATGCCACATCCTATGAGGGGGTGGCTATAAAAACGTATCCCAATAAGATGATAAATATTATTTACAATTTATATATACAATTCGGATGAATGATCATGAAAGGGAGGGGTGAACCCAAAAGAAACTAAATATCAAAACAAAGCAAAATTAAAACATAAATGATGTTAGTAGAAGCCGTCCAACACTATCTATCTTCTACCTAGCTAATCGTGAATCCGATTAGCTGGTTATAAGATAGGTAGTGAAGATCAGCCTCCACCCATCCCCACTTTTCGGCCTTGTGCCATAATTGTGCGTATGTACAATAAATAAATTTTTCAACATAATCTCCTCCTTCGTTGATGTTTTTAAAACAACGTTTCTCTGTGAACCCTTAAACGGCGGGCATCATCAATCGATGTTTCCTTAGAGATCAGCGGATATCATCGGGTTGATGAATTAGACTTTTTCCGACGATTTTTCTATTTATTCAGGATTTGAATCTAAATGATTAATTTGGAACTTTAGGTTTCGTGAGGTTAATTTTTGCCAGGATTCATGAGGATACGCCATTTCAGGGAGTATTCGACCAAAAATAAAGCTGTAAGAACAAGTCAAATATAGTGCCATGTCTGTATGCTTAATTCTAAAACAGAAAAGTCGAAATGGTGATAATTTGGTTCAAAGATTCCAGAACTCCATTGTGAGTTGGCTACTTCAAAGTGTGTCATACTGTTAAAATTAATGTTAAAAAATATCAAATTTTGAAACTGAAGATTACTCTTACTTCTTTTCATTCTTCTATATAATATTAGGTTGGTGCAAAAATAATATCGTTTTTGACGTAGTTTTTAACGCCAAAAAACGATATTATTTTTGCACCAACCTAATAAATGCGAATGTCAGTCTGTCACTGTGTCACACGTTTTCAACTTTGCTCCTAGAGGTCGTAGCCAAATATATCATACCATTTTGGAATCAGGCTGATTCCGTTAGAAAATTAAAAACAATCCAGGCCAGATCCAGACCCGTAATTCTGAAATTATGGATTACCAAGTTTTGCGGTGAAATTTTTGTACGATAACAATTTTTATAACTCGAATATAAATCTGAGACTAATCGAAATTAATTATAAAATCCAGCGAAAATCACCCATTAAATAAAAATAATTGTTTGTACGGAAAGTAAGGACCTACGTACATCAAACTGTCTTTAAATTAAATGGCGGCATAAGAATTATCGTTGAACTTTTAAAAGGTAAGCTTAAATATTAATGCAGAGATCAATTTTGAGTTCTTCTGTTGTTTATTGTTGCCTATCACATCTACTCCTCCCTATCTATTGTGATGAATGCCAAATGAAGAGCCCTCCACAGGGCTGATGAAGACATAATCAAGAGCCCTCCTATAGGGTGGCTTTTAAGTTAGTATAATCTAAATACCATTTTTATTTTCCTCCTCTTTCCGGATGTGAGCAATCATAGATCTTCACAACTTCCTATCCTGTGTAGCTCTTAGCAGTGGTTATTTGATTGGTCTCCTCACTGAGGCGGGATGTAACATAAGGTCAGGTGTAACGTGGGGACCTTGAACTTGACTTATCCCACGAGGTGTCACTGGGACATTTGACTATATTTTGAAAAGTCTTTCGGTTTTCTTTCCGTTTGGCTACTCACGTGCTTCACCGGGGCGTTTAAAGATATTTTTGAAATTTCTTTATGCTTTCCGTAAGCTTCCTTTTCGTGTTCGGCGGCTAGGGCCAGCGCGTCTTATCTCCACAGCCTTCGATCGGGGGTGGCTTTTGGAGGGCTCCGTTGTGGCCTCTGCTTTTTTATTTTTTTCAGCACTGATTCATGGCCATCCGCCATTTTTTAAAATTATTTTTAAACTGACGTTACATTGTCAGTCATCAACTAATAATATACATCGTGTATCTGCATGGCCGGTGGGGTGCGTACTACGCAGGAATCCCCAACCAGGTAAGAGCCTCAAAAGGGCTAGTTTCAGCAGCGTGTTTGGCATTTTGTACTTTTTATCTATTTTCTACCTAAGTTATATTGCCAATCATCAACTATAATAATCGACAGGGCCGGTGCTTACTACCCCGAACATCTCAACCGCATGGGTGCCCCATGCCTACTAGGGAGTGGTGATAATTTCAGCAGAGCTTATTTTTTTTAATTGTAATTTTCTTTCTGAACATTTCTTTTAAATCAATTAAGAGAGTAATATATCTCGGTAAAATCATTTTTTATTCCGAGATCATCCACTAAGGAAGATCTCTGATTTTTTTTAGTAATACTGATACTAACCAGAAGTCCATTAAAAGTAATTAAAATAAAATGTTTAGTCCCTATTTTTTACATTTCTAGAAAGATAAAAACCGAGAAAATGATCGCTTAAAAAATAAAAATGTTTAAAGATTTCAACATATGAAAAATTTTCCCGAAAACTGAAATACTGTTTTTAAAACAAATTTTTAAGACAATCCCGTTTATGTTGTGTTGGAATCTTTGTAAAACTTTTTTTTTCTTCAGCGGAGATGCGTTCTCTTTATGAAAATGTAAGAATTTGCGACTTGAACATCTTTTTTCAAGTAAAATAATAATAATTCCCAATATTTGTAATAATTCCCAATATTGGGAATTATTACAAAAAGAATAATATTTTTTCAAATTATTTTTTAAAATAAAAAACCTATTTATTATAAAAGTAAATAATTAGTGAATATGTACTGAAATTATCATTTAAATTGGTTAAATCCCTGATTTTTGGTAATCTATAAAAGCGCTACCCCACTCCAATTTTACTTCAATGGTTTGTGGCCCCTAGGTTGGGAAAGATTGAAATCGACATGTATTAAGGAGGGAAACCCATATCAAAGTTTCGGGGTTGGGGCGAGACACTAGTGCCGACCCTGTCGGTGTCGGCGGCGGCTCTGTCAACGTTGGTCCTGTGGGCTGCGGTGGTCTTGTCAGCGGTGGCGTGATCGTCGGCTACGTGGTCAGCGTCAGTGTGGTCGGCGTAAAGTTTCTCTTAGTTCTTCTTCGTCGGTGTATGTCCTTGAGAAATGCTGAAACATTTTAGTCTTTGGCATTCCTAGCGACTATCACATGTGAACGCCAAAATCCTTTCCGCAGTCAGCCGGTTTCCCTCGCATCTGACGTCTAAGAATTATTTACCCTGGTCTACCCACTGAGACTGGACGTGACACAAATTCGGGTTTAACGTGGGGAACCCGAGCGCGTACACCCGGGCTAAGAACAAAATAAGTATTAATTTTACATAACATATTCATTTTTCAATATACTCTCCTTGTCAATGCACTTAATCAAACGTTCTTTTATTAGTCACGTATAGGGATTATTTTATAGTGAAAACCTCGTAACAAAATTCCGTTAATAATGGCATCAGACGACACATTTATTGATCTATACTAATAGATAGATACATCAATAATCTAATGGTGAAATAACTTTTTTTTTAAATCAGCAGATATAATATTTTTGAATATATTCTTTTTCCGTGTCAATGCACTTCATCTAACGTTTTTTGATTAATAGCATTTATCGAAAATTCCCGATGGAAATTCAGTTAATAAATGCATCAGGGTACTCAATTATTGATCAGCTTTCGTACGTAAGTACGTCAATAAGTCCGTTTCCTAATGCTGTAGAAAGTATTTATTTTACGTAAAAGATAATTATTTTCAACATAATTTCTTTCCTTCCCAATGCATTTAACTCAGCACTTCTCCATAAATCACTGTTGCGGGCTAATATACGCGTTGAGCGATAAACACGTGTGTCTCCTGAAATGCCCACAACCAATATAGCAGACTCGGGATATGAGTCCACGTAAAAAATGTAACAAACAACAGGGATCAATATATATGTGTACAAAGAAATGATAATGTATTAACAATAAAGAGTTACATAAACAGTGAAATATTGTTGCGTGAACAATGAACATGAATGAAGAAAACATTTAAGCTAGTGAATTGTTTGCGAAAGTGTAGTTTGGTGTAGGAGAAAGTCCTAGAAAAAATTAAGTGAAAGGTGCGTGCGTATGTATCTGTGTGTGCATTGTTCATGCGTTTCCCAAATGTGAACGCGTTCTTCCGCAAGAGACTTCAATGTTGACGTGTAAACGGAAAAAGTGAGGAAAAGAGGGCGAGAAAAGATATCGCCGATTATTTATAGTCCGGAAAGCGTCCCCTAGTAACGCTTTCGAAAATTAGAAGGTAACCCGACTTCACATTCAATGAATATTTCATATCTTCTTCTACTGCTTCTCCTCCTCATTCTTCTTTTTCTTCTTCTTTTTCTCCTTCCTCCCTTTCTCTTCCTCCCTCTCTTCTTCTTCTCCTCCTCCCCCTCCTCTTCATCTCTTCTTCCCACCCTCCTCTTCTCATCCTCATCCTCCCTGTTCTTCTTCGTCGTCTTCTTCTTGTTGTCCTCTTCTTCCTCCTCTTTTTCTTCCCTTCCTTTTCTTCCTCCTCTTCTTCCCCTTCTCTTCCTCCCGCTCTTCTTCTTCCCTTCATATTCCTCCTCCCCACACTTTGTTCCCCCTCCGACACCTTCTCTTCTTGTCCTCTTTTTTCTCCTCCTCTTCCCCTCCTCTTCCCACTCTCCTCCTCCTCTTCTTATCTTTCTCCCTCTCCTCCGCTTTTTCTTTTTCTTCTACAAACGTATATTTATTTTTCAACATACCTTCCTTGTCAATGCACTTAATTCAAAGTTTCTTCATTAATCACATATATTATACAGTGAAAACTTCCGAAGGAAATTCATCCAATAACTGTGTCAGGTCAATCAATAATTGATCTACCTTTGTTGTTTATTGAAGCACAAAACCTCAATCAGAATAACATCGAGTTACTATGGATTCACTGAACAGCGAAACTAGTTTCACACCAGTATCTATCTTTATGTTTTTTTTACAAGGCTCGGGGGCCACTGGAGGTAGAGGGTTACGTTAAGGGGCAGTTTATACGGATAAGATGGAAAAGATGACAGTTAACCCAAGCCTTGAACAGGTTAAGATTGTAGTGATCAGGAAAACATCCTGTTGGGAGTCGGTTCCACAGGGCAGTGCTTCGCGGAAAGAAGCTGTTCGAGTGGAACTTACTTCTCACCCATGCGATACGGAATGAATGTGTGTCATTTGCTACTATGGGAGTGGTTCAAATTAGATTTATTGAATTTTGCATATTTTAGTAGGGACTTCTACATAGTCTTAGCGAATGAAACTAAACAGGATTTTTTTACAGCGATGTTCACTCTTGACAAGGCCCGGGGTCCACTCGAGGTAGAGGGTTAAGTTAGGAGACCATTTATGTGTATAGGAGTGAAAGATAACGGTTAACCATAGCCTTGAACAGGTTAAGATTGTAGTGATCAGGAAAACATCCTGTTGGTAATCGGTTCCATAGGGCAGTGCTTCGCGGGAAGAAGCTGTTCGAGCGGAACTTACTTGTCACCGATGGGATACAGAAGGAATGTGGGTCGTTTGCTATTATGTAAGTGGCATGGCGTATTCTTGTTGCGAAAGTTTACCTCGGAGGGACCAGGAAATGTAGTTTGTCGAGCACTTTCCGTAGAATTAGCGGTATAGCGTCGACAGGGTTGAATCATCCCACCTGCGGGAGAGAGGTGGAAGGGTGGAGAATAGTTTGTCGCCCACAAGGGCGCAGAAACGTTTTTGAAATCTATCAAAGCTGGAGAGTGAGGTTTGGGCAACTCCAGCCCAAATATGACAATAGTATATTTAGCACCCCCCCCCCGAGGGTTGCATGTGGCACAAGGCCGGGTTTAACGTGTGTTCTCCGAGCCCGTAGGCTCGGCCAAAAATATTCCCGTTCGAACCGTATAAACGCGTTCAGGGACAGTCAACCTCCCCGAACGAAACTCTGCCCTTCGGCGGAACCTCGTCCGGGTTCCTCTCTGCCCGAAGACTCTGTTCGACTAGCTTAGCTGGAGAGGAATCTCCAACTAAATATGACAATAGTACTCAATTTGGAGCCTGATCTGGATCTTGTAAAGGTAGAGGATGGCAGGATGAGTCAGGTACTAGAGCAGTACAGGTAGCCGACTATTTTATGTGGATCATATTTACGAGTTCCACTTAAGGTTGGGTGTGAGTTTGAGACCTGACAGACTTTCAAGGCACGCTATTTTCCCAAGAAGACCTCCGCTCATCCTGATTGGTAGTAGTTCAGATCAACGATGGTGGTATGTAACTAACATGTTCTTTGAGGCATTGAATGTAACCAGCCAATTCTTATCCATTTAATATTTCAAAAAATGGGTTTTGTTCATTCCTTTTTCGATAATTTAGGGTTTCAATTATCCGGACATTATTTTTTTTAATTATACGAACATATTTTTTTTTCAAACCCTGTTCCAAGATGTCCGGATAATCGAGGAAGTACTGTAGCTGATAAAGAATGAAAAGTTAACAAAGAAAGGGGAGTGAGCGTGTACGCGCGTGTGTATTTTATAGCGACATTTAAGCGCGGTATAATGAGAACAAACGTATAATATAAAACATCTGTATAATAAATGCAAATGTCTGTGTGTCACCGTGTCCCACTTTTTCAAGTTTATTCCTAAAGGCCGTAGCCCAACATATCATACCATTTTGTAATCAGGACGAATCCATGAGCAAATTAAAAACATCCCGGACTGGATCCGGGCCCGGAATCCAGAAATTTTGAATTCACAAGTTTTCATTACTGCGATTGTTTTCGGCTATATTTTACGGGATTTTTTTGCGCCGAATTTTTTTGTAATACAACAATGTTTATAACTTGGAAATAAATTTTACAACTTAGAAATTAACTGCGAAATCGAACGAAAATTTTTTGTATGTTCAAATTGTCTTGAAATTAAATGGCGGCAGAAGAATAATCGTTAAACTTTTAAAAGGTAAGCTTAAATATTAATGCAATACTTAAATGCAGAGATCAATTTTGAGTTCTGTAGTTTATTGTTGCTTATCGGATCTACGCCTCCCTACTTATTGTGATAAAGGCCCAATCAAGAGCCCTTCGCAGGAGGTGACATAAAAGCCGCCCGATAGGCCGCTTTGTAAGCTACTGAACTATAAAATATAACCAGTAAAACAACTAGCTTCAGCAAATGCCTTTTCAGTATTTGTTCATTATTTACATGACCTTACTTGACCACTTCCGTCACCGTCAGATCAATTCACAATCAAAGAAAGGTTTTAAAATGTCTTGCCGGTTTCCATTCAGCAGTTGTTATTGAGTTTTATAACTAGTGCAGCCATTTTGAGATTTCACAATTATTCATTTATTTTATCCTTACGTTAACTTAACAAGGACACGTGTACTCATCGGGCAGTCTATTTTTGCGCCCGCCATTTTTTCTTTTGTTTAATTTCCATTCTTCTTCTTCTTCTTCTTACTTCCTCCCGCTCTTCTTCTTCCCCTTCTCTTCCTCCCCTCTTCTTTTTCACCCTCTTACTCCTGCTTTTCTTCTTCTCCTCTTCGTTCCTCCTCTTCTTTCATCGTCCTCTTTTCTCTTCTTCTCTCTCTTCTCCCTCCCCACATCTTTTTTCTTCTTTTTCCCACACTTCTCCTCCTCTTCATCCCTCTTCTTCTTCTACTTCTCTCTTCCTCCCGTTCTTCTTCTTCCCCTGCTCTTCCTCCCCTCTTCTTCACCTCTTCTTTCCTCCCTCCTCTTTTTCTCCTCCTCTTCGTCCCTCTTCTTCTCCCCTTGTCCTCTTTTCCTCTTCTCCTTCCCTCTCTTCTTCCTACTCTCATCTTTTTTCTTCTTTTTCCCACCCTCCTCCTCATCATCTCCTCCTCTTCATCATTCTTCTTCTTCTTCCTCCTCTTTCTCCTCCTTCTTCTTCACATAAGCGATAATGGCTCTTCACAACTCTTCTGCTCTTTGTATCACTTAGCAATATTTGTCTTTTTGCTATCTCTTCTAATCCCTGTTCTGTCGTCAATTTACACAAGTTTGTTACATAGGTTAGTCTCTCTATTTACATTATTCAGACTATTGTCCTCATCTTTGTCGCCATATTTATTACAACGTTTCGGCCTTTCGGTATCTGTCTATATTTCTGAGATGAGGTATAATGTACACTATTTACATTATTCAGACTATTGTCCTCATCTTTGTCGTCATATTTATTACAACGACTATTTTCTCGGACATTCAGGCTGGTAAATGTCGTTAATACTGTTTATTATAAACAGAGCATTTACTTAAATATTTGTATCTATAAAAAGAATGCTTTAACATAAAAATGTCTTAAAATAATTGTCGGACATTGTCCATTTCATTATATATATATATTAAAATATTCATGAAATAATTTATAACTGAGATGTTTTTAAAGGTTTTTCTTGATTTATTACACACACACACAAACACACACACATATATATATGTGTGTGTTTTTGTGTGTGTGTGTGTAATAAATCAAGAAAAACCTTTAAAAACATCTCAGTTATAAATTATTTCATGAATATTTTAATATTCATCTCTTCAGACTACTGCTCCACATAAAGCTAATATATATATATATATATATATATATATATATATATATATATATATATATATAAGAAATATAGTCGTAAGGTGTGCTATATTTATGGAATAAAGTGCTCAATATCAGAGATAGAGCGTGTGTAAATATAAAAGTGAACATAGAAGTCAACACTTAGTGGCGACAGACTGTTTCATGCTATATGCAATTGTCAGGCCACATATGTGGCATATGTGGCCTGGAGATTGCATATAGCATGAAACATATGTGGCATGACGATTGCATATAGCATGAAACAGACTGTCGCCTCTAAGTGTTGACTTCTATGTTCACTTTTATATATATATATATATATATATATATATATATATATATATATATATATCAAGTATGTGGTGCAGTTCAATTTGCATTACTTGAATCATTCATACAAAAATTGAACTGCATTACATACTTGATATTAAAATAACTGATCCGACGTGCAACTTTCGGATAATAAGTGTGACATTCCTGTATTTATTGAACAATTTAGTTCATGCCACATTGACTGAAAAACTTACCAGTACAAAAGAATTCTCCTATTACCATATTAGTATAAAAACGCACAATCTTAAAATTTAAAAATTCAACCTCAGCGTTGCGACCGCACGTTCCCAAAAAATTTCTTACAATTAACAATAACATATTTCTAAAAAGATATTTCGGATTACATCTATTCTTTCGTTGTCCTATTATTACCGGGATGTAAAAAACAAATTTATTTCCATACCTGATGATGTCTGTATGCACAGTTGAAAGCTTGTAAAAAACTAAAAAAAGACCTTATGCAACTGGAATTTATAAACAGGGATCATAACATTCATCTACAGGTTCGGGGTTAATGTACTTTATTAAATTTGTTTGCGTAGATGTATTCTTGCCATTTGTATCATTAACTTCTATATCTGTTTTTGTATGAATGATTCATGTAATATATATATATATATATATATATATATATATATATATATATATATAACGGATAACACAATATATTTCAAGGCCAAACAAATTTCATCATACACACCGAAAATACATTCCTACTACTCCACATCACTGTAAATAACCTAATATGAGGAAAAAATAGAAATCGATTACACACTGTCACTCTAGTTGGTCTAAAACTGACCGTATGGTCAAAGAAAGGAAACTAAAACAGTTGTTTCAATTAATTTGCACAAGAGTGTATCTTCATAATCTACACTTACTTATTCTTCTTACGTCCATACATCAGCATCACTCAATAATACTCTACCCTGAGTGTCTCTTCGGTCTCGTAATGGATTAACATTTACTAAAAAAAGTTCAAGTGTTTTATCTATCTGTAATTTAGAACACAAGAAAAATATAACAATTTCAAAGAAGCAAAATCGAAAATAGGCCAAAGACCGTAGTTTGGCGACCCCTGCTCAAGATCAGCTAGTTTCTTCAGATATCATTGGTCTCCCTAGACCACTTTCAGTCATTTGCATAATTCCCTGGTGATCACCGTTCCAACTCACTCATGTCTGCTATGATACCCGCTGAGCAAATATGATTTATTCAATTGTTATTTATCATTTCCAGTTTCATCTTTGTATCTGTTTTCTTTTTTATTAACAGTTATTTCGTCCCGGCTTATGGAATTAGCCCAACCAAAGATTTTAGATAAGAGATACATATTTGCTAGGTGAGTCAGAATTTTGTTTACATTTTAAAACGATTTACCTGCGAAGCTGTTCGATTGTAATTTATGCGAATAAAAACAAAGTCAACGTTGAATTTTCGATTGCCGCCACCAAAATCAATCATTGACCCTTGCATGGAGTATTGCTGCCATATATGGTCTGGAGCCCCTTCCGTTTGTCTCAAAGTTCTTGATAAAATCTAGAGACGGATATGCAATGTAATTGGCCCTGATCTGGCATCTCGTCTGCAGTCTCTCTCTCACGGACGTGCCGTCGCCTCTCTGTCTTTTTTACAAATACTTTCACGGTAACTGCTCCGATGAGCTGCTTTCGCTGGTTCCCAGACTTCATGGATTTAAGCGTTCAACTAGGCTGGCATCTCGCCCTCACCCTTTCACAGTCGAAACTGTAAAAAGTAGTCGTCTATTCTACTCCAATAGCTTCATGCCTCGCACTTCTCGCCTGTGGAACTCCCTCCCCATTTCTTGTTTTCCTGATAGCTATAATCTCCAACTATTCAAATGTAATGTCAATCGACGTCTCCAGATGCTTTGATCTATCCGCTATCCTTCTCTTCAACCTTTCCTCTGTCACTCCTCTTTGCTCTCACTCTAACTCTCTGTAATCCCTTGCGTGCTAGTGGCATTCTCACTTACCTTTCCTACTACATCCACCGTAATACCACATTGTCTCTATGAGAACTTTAACTAGTTCCCATGTATACATTTCATTGTCTGTGAGGAAAGGGGAATAAAACAACCATTTAAAACTAGCCCCAATGAGTATTTACAATATAGAAAAACTATTTACAAGAAACCAAATAAAATAATGTTAGTAATACTCCACCAATACTTAAATGTGGCAGAAACATCAGTTAGCTGGATGAAATCAACGCGGGACATTAATAATATAAAACATTCATTCATCCCAAGCACTCACACACACACACAAAAAAAAATAAACTCATTCAAACACATCAAGAAAAATACACCCGAAAGGAAAGGCGTCCCGCATCCACCAGTGAACTGACATCACTCACCACCTAGCAAGGGAGGGGATGGTTGAATTAAGCCATAGCGAAAAGCTCATTCGAATAATTAACATGAACGTATTTGTAGAAAAGGACATAGAGAGGCAACCTTGGGAAACTGAATGAAACCGAGCTGCCAGATCAGGGCCAATAATATTGCTGATTCTTTCTTGGATTTTATCAAAGAGCTCAAGGTAAATAGCAGGAGCACCGGACCATATGCGACAGCAATATTCTAAACATATTTCACTGCGTGCGAAATTATTATCGAGATAACTTTTTTCTAATATTTCAAAAACCGTCCAATCAATTCACACAAAATTTTCACCCAATGTTGGCAACACTGACCTGGGCAATCACTGAAACAAATATGGCGACAGTTTGTTTACATTGCGCAGATCAGTACGAAAATTTCAGTTTTTGAAATATTAGAAAAAAAGTTATCTCGATAATAATTTGCCACGCAGTGTAGATATGTAAGATAAGATTCTGGAGACAAGACTGAAATACTAAAAGAAAATAATATTAAAAGAGGTACTTGTTAAACATCTTAATTAAATGCACTACTTTCATTTTTTTAGCGACCAAATAATATATATACATATAAATAAAGTTTTATTTTAATGATTCACTATTAAAAATGCCATTATTATGCATTTTGCAGTGTAAAAACATAATTGAGGAAAAAGATCTTTGGAAGAAAAGTCTCTTAAAAATTAAACATAAGACATTAAAATTAACTTTGTTGAAAGTCTTTGTAACATTTGTAAGATAGATTATAAAATAATCGGGCAAAGTTTTACTTGTGTGCCTGCAAAAAAATAGAAAAAGAAGGAACGACATTTTTTCTGTTGACACCGTTATTATTGTTTACAACCGAAATTCACATGGTCATGTTTATTTACAAAATCTACGAACCAAGTACAATGCTACATTTATTATTGTTGTAACATACCTACGGACGATAATGACTATGTCCCCATTCACATAAATACAGTAGTAAATACTGTATGTTGGTCTGGACTTAGAGATTCGTCTGTGCTGTTCAAACTCTCGCCCTCCTAGTAGTGAGTGTCACCAGACGAGGCTATGTCTCGTCTCGGAAATCAGTTACACGGGGAATTTTTGGCCGAGCCTACGGACTCGGATACCCCACATTAAATTCAGTCTTGTGTCACATCTGACCGCGTGGGACGGTTAGTAGATATCCTGCAGTTGGAGATTCGTCTCCAGCTGTGCTGGTCAAACTCTCTGCTTTCCTGGCTGAGAGGACCCTCAGAGTCTCGTCTCGGGAAACAGCTACCCGACCCCGTTTTATACGGTGTCTACGGGGAATTTTTGGCCGAGCCTATGGGCTAGGATACCCCACATTAAATTCGGCCTTGTGCCGTGTCTGACCGCATGGGGCGGTTGGTAGATATCCTGCATTTGGAAATTCATTGTGAAATTCACTTGACTCACTTTTAGCAGTTGACTATTTCTACGCGCCGCTGCCGAATCTTGTATGTGTTGTTCTTGTCCTAAGTATTATCGTTCATTACCAACCTTTATTCTATTCAGTAACCTTCCCTACGTTACAAATATTTAACCATTTTATAAATAAATAGCTATGAAATTTTTTTTTATTCGTAATTTTATAAAAAATATCTATGAACTATAGAACAAGGAAATTTAAATAAACATGATTTTTTTCTGAATCCATTATATATTTCCTTTTCAAATTATTTTGTATCTCAGATTAATTTTAATTTTCCTTTTTTTTTTTTTTCATAACTGTGACCCACGATCAAGGATACCTGTTCAATAGAAATGCAAGGTCTAGAACTCAAGCAATTATAGATTTCCACTGCCTTCCCACTCTTTTTTTGAAATCTTAATTTTGAAAAATGTTTAAACCGTTGTTGATTTTTCTAAATATTTTGTTCCTCCTATAAAGTTTTTCATTTCAAATGATATTTGCGTAACACAACAGATTTCGGCTTAGGCCACCCATAACGAGAAGCGGGCTCAAAATGATTTTATATGGGACTAGCCGAATTACCCGCGCCTTGCTGAGTGTCACACATTTTTTTTTTTTTGTAAGAAAATGATTGATTTTAAAATCATTGTTATAATTTGCGGAGAAAAATAATGCATTTCAACATTACTCAATAATTTTGCCGATGTGACCTCCATCTTCTGACTTTCTCCTTCTATATTTTGGTTAGGAGTCATTCCCGTGTTCAAGTTTAAATTTAATTTAAATCAGAGGGAAAAAAATTCAGAGGGAGATTTGTGCCTGGTCCCACTTTCTAAGGGCCCCTTTGATCAAAATGACATATACTTATCCAAGTATACTAGGCCTTGTTCAAATTTTAATTTAATTTAAATCAAATAGAAAAAATCAATGTGGTGGCGGAGGGTGTGAATAGGTTTGGTTTATATGAGAGTCAACACGTTAAGACAGGTTTGGTTTACACAGAGTCAAAAAGGTAGACATTGTTTATACGATAGTAAAAAAAAAGTTAAGATCTGAGTTTTTTTTTGTTTTTTTTAAGCATTTCACCCCAGGGCGGGAAGACACTAGGACACAAGGGGTTACAGAAAATTTAGAGCAAGATCAGATAGGAGTGATAGAAGAAAGGATGAAGAGAAGGGTAGTGGATAGATCAAGGCAACTGGAGATGTCGATTGACATTACACTTGAATAGCTGGAGATTATAGCTCTCAGGGAAACTGGAATAGGGAAGGGAGTTCCACAGGCGAGAGGTGCGAGACATGAAGCTATTGAAGTAGAAGAGACGGCTACATTTAGGAGTTTCGACAGTGAAGGGGTGGGAGCGGGATGCCAGCCTCGTAGGGCGCTTGAACTCATGAAGTCTGGGAACCAGCGAATGTAGCTCCTCGGAGCAATTACCATGAAAGTATTTGTAAAAAAGACAGAGAGAGGCGACGGCGCGTCTGTGAGAAAGTGACTGTAGACGAGATGCCAGAGCAGGGCCAATTATATTGCATATCCGCCTCTGGAGCCTATCAAGAAGTCCGAGGCAAACAGAAGGGGCACCAGACCATATATGGCAGCAATACTCCATGCAAGGGCGAATTATTTATTTGTAGATCTAGAGGATCGGTTCCGAGGAGACAAATTTCCTGGCGCGGCACAAGGAGCCAACTTTCCTTGCGGTGGACGAAGCAATTGACTCAGTGTATTTGTTCCATCTCAGGTCAGCGGTCAACGTGAGACCGAGCAACCGCAGAGAGGTGCTCTCGAGAAGTTGAGCGTCAGACATTCTAAGGGAGGGCAAATTGGTTTTCATTGGTTTTATCTGTATTTGTGTGTTGATAAATTTGCCTTCTTTGGTGTGTGTAGATTTTAATACGCAAGATTATGTTTACGTTGAAATCATATATGTGTATGCTGCCGTAGCAGTAACGATCGTAATATAGAAATAGGTAAATTTGGTTGAAGATGATATATTGTGTAGTTATTTTAATCAATGATGCGAATAAAATGAAAGTTAATAAAACAAGATTTATATAGATACCACGGAGAGTTGAAAAATGTCAAAAAGAATAATCGTTAAAACTGCAAATTTTACCGAAGACTTGATAATTCAGATTAACTCATGACCTCCTCTCAAACAAATATGGCTTCCGTTTCGCCAACCCTATCGCTTCAGCCAATACTGAATATGTATATCAAGGTCTTGATAATAACGGAAAAGCTCGATCTGTGATCTGAAACCTGTGTTTCTCAAACTTCAGGGCGCAATTGTAGAATAACTAAAACTCCGGGGTGTACTTTAAATTTAAATAAGGAAAAATTAGTGATCAAATTTGAAAATATCAATTTTGGGTTTAGCATTTTCAAAGTTTAGCTGTACAGTTTTCATTTGAACGGATTTATGAAGAATCTGCAACTTTTTTTTTTTTTTTTTATAATGACTGATTTAAATCCCTTGAGGAAGTCAAGAAAGGATTATCCACTCCTTAGAGATTAAGGAAATTAACATCAGGTTAAAAATATCAAATGATAAAGATTTAACTTAGACATGGAAGTCATGTGTTTGGTGTCTCTAGCTTTTTAAAAATAAAGATTAAAAGATTTTTAAAAGTAATTTATAACTTACCCTTCTGTTAACTTGTGGCGCACCTGGCTATCTTTTAGGACGTATTATTGCGTCCAGGCGGACCGTTTAAGCATCGCTGCTCTAGATATGTCGAAGGCTTTTGACAGAGTTTGACAAGCAGGTCTTCTACATTGCCTTTCGTCGTGGGCGTGTATGTAAATACCGAATATGAGAGTCGAAATTAAAAACTACCGCTGGACTGAGAACATTCAAACAAAATCACACAACATAACAGTAATAATATTAATGTAAGAGGACTTTCTTAACAAGTGAAATCCCTTTAGATTTTTTTTATATCTCTAGTTTTAAAGTCCGTTTCGATGGGTCGACTTATAAACAAGTCTATGCGGTATTAATTAAATCTAGTTCTTGTATACTCAGACTTTTACACCCAGCGTTCAAGTACTTATCTCGAGTGAGAGACTGGGCTATATTCGGACCTCGGACGGGTGCACGCGCTCGGGCTCAATTTTATCATCTTACCCAGGACGTGGATGTAGTTTATTGCCTTACCCAGGTCGCGGATGTAGTTTATCATCTTACCCAGGACTCGAATGTATTCTATCGTCTTATCCAGGACGCGGATGTAGTTTATTGTCTTACCCAGGACGCGGATGTAGTTTATCGTCTTACCCAGGACGCGGATGTAGTTTATCGTCTTACCCAAGACGCGGTGTAGTTTATCGTGATACGCAAGATGGCATAAGTTTTGTCATAAGTTACTCTTCTGTTAACTTGTAGTTCACCTGGCTCTCTTTCATGGCATATTAGTGTCCCCGATCCCACTGTTTAGAAAACACTCCTCTAGATATGTCGAAGTCTTTTGACAGGGCTTGGCACGCTGGTCTTCGACGTTGCGTTTCGCCTTGGCCGTGCATGTAAATACCGAATATGAGAGTCGAAATTTAAACACTACAGCTGGACTGAGAACATACGAACAAAATCATACTACATAACAGTGATAGTATTAATATAAGAGGAATTTTTTAACAAGTGAAATCCCTTTAGTTTTTTTGTTTTGTTTTTTACTTCTCTAGTTTTAATGTCGTTTCGATGGGTCGACTTATGAAGAAGTCTATGCGGTACTAATTAAATCTAGTTCTTGTATACTCAGACAGTTACATCCAGCGTTCAAGTACTTATCTCGAGTGAGAGACTGGGCTATTTTGGAACCTCGGAAGGGTTCACGCGCTCTGGCCCTCCACCATCAAACTGACCTTGTGTCGCATCCTACGTGAGGTGGCAAGTAGATATCGCATATGATGCGTGAGTATTGTATTCTGACCAACAAAGAAACGAACACATCTGCCAATAGTATTGTCTCTGTCTTCGGGCAGAGCGCAATTCTGTTTTTTCTTTGTCTTCGGCCGAAGCACAACCAAAATATTGAAAGTTACCCAGCCCCGGTTTAGAGCTGCCCGCGACAGTACCCCACCTCATTGCACTAAAGATGCCGGGTGGGGGTCGTTAGAAATACTGATTCCAGCTATTTTGGGACCTAGCCCGGGTGCCCGTGCTCGGGCTTCCCACATTAAACTGACCTTGTGTCCTGCCTGCTTAAGGCGGCAGTTAGGTATCGCATATGATACGCGATTATTGTATTCTGACCAGCAGAGGAGCGAACACCTTTGCCAATATTAATGGCGCGGGAATTCGCTCTTCTGCCAATAATATTGGCTCAAGCTCCAGGTGAGTCATCTCTCGGGCTTTATATCTACTTTAGAAGGGAGCTGAGTTTACTGCCCGGCGAATAAAGTATCCCCAAAATGTCGATTTCCCTTGCAGCTTGAGAATTAAACACGATCTTGTGTCACGTTGTGTCTCGTCGTGGGTGTGCGTTTAAATACCGAATAAGATAAGTGAGATTAATGACTACCAATGGACTGGGAATATACGAAGGAAATCACACTTTATAAAAAATATATTTTGTTAATTTTTAATTCAGCAATTCAAAAGACAAGATTATTTAAGATACTAAGAATTGACAGTGATTCGATCCTTCAACTTTTTCTAAACAAGATCACCTCCAAATATCAGAAAATGATGGGATCTTTTTAGAAAGCCTCTCATTGGTTAAAAAAATATAAATTTCACAATTCAAAATTCGATGGTTCTCCAGCCTCTTTTAGCAGACAAAAAAAAACAACTTCATTTCTATAGAAAAAATACAGGTTTCTTACACATCCATGTGGTCTCTGTCTATATTTCTGAGATGAGTTATTGTGATTATTTAAACTATTTACAATGTTCAGACTGTCGTCCTCATCCTTATTGTCATGTTCACGACATTTCGGCCGTTGTACGCTCTTGGCCTTCTTCAGGACCTGTCTCTATTTCTGAGATGAGTTATTGTAATTATTTAAACTATTTACAATGTTCAGACTGTTGTCCTCATCCTTATTGTCATGTTCACGACATTTCGGCCGTTGTACGCTCTTGGCCTTCTTCAGGATCTGTCTCTATTTCTGAGATGAGTTATTGTAATTATTTACACTATTTACAATGTTCAGACTGTTGTCTTCATATTTGTTTACATATTCACGACGTTTCGGTCGTTCTACACTCCCACCTTCTTCAGGATCTGTCTGTATTTCTGAGATGAGGTACTTTAATTATTTACACTATTTACATTGTTCAGACTGTTAACCTCATCTCTGTTATCATATTCACGACGTTTAGACCGTTGTACACTCTGGCCTTCTTCAGGATCTGTCTATATTTCTGAGATGAGTTATTGTAATTATTTATACTATTTACAATGTTCAGACTGTTGTCTTCATATTTGTTTACATATTCACGACGTTTCGGCCGTTCTACACTCCCACCTTCTTCAGGATCTGTCTATATTTCTGAGATGAGTTATTGTAATTATTTACATTATTTACATTGTTCGGGCTGTTGTCCTCATCTTTCTTACCATATTCACGACGTTTTGGTCGTTGTACGCTCAGGTCTTCTTCAGGTGGTGGGAATTTCGGACCACACCTTTTATTTCGTCCACAGGAGTAGATTGTTCTATTTCCACTTGCCATACCTCTTCCGGGTGATGTCTCGGTATCAGTTATTGCCCTTTAATTCAATTCTCCACGTTTTTGTTCACCTCTGCTGTAGCCAGGTATTGAACGCACAGCTCTTTCAGTCAAATTACTTTAACCAACGCTTTTATTATGTGGTCATCATCTTTCTCCTGAAATAACTGTAATGTATCGTTTGTTTTCTGCAAAGAAATTTAGGAGGAGTTATCCGTTATCGTTTGGCTTCCGGAATCCATGTTTGTTTTTTTTTCCGGTGCCGAATTCTGTGTTAACATTTTTTTTTTTTTTGTTTTATAAGGCTGGCTTCGAAATAATTGCTGAATGAAAAAAATCAAAAGAAATAAAATAAAAAGCCTGGGTTAAGGTTTGGTTTGGTTTGTTTTGCTTTACGGCATATCAACCCCAGTTGGTTATTTAATACCGACAAGACTTTTATTGCATGTAATCATTTTTTTTTTTTTCAAAAAATTATCTTGCTGGCAATATTTTTTCTTCAAAAAGATACTGGTAGTAATATTTTCCTTCAAAAATGTATTGCTGTTAATAATGCATTGCTGGTAATAATTTTTCTTCTAAAATTTATTGCTGGAATTAAAACCTATTTTTACACTTTAATAGTGTTTTAAACGCAGCTTGAATGTCAACTATTTACCCATAGCAGGCACCCCCCCCCCTATCAGGTACTTTTCACCCCCAAAATGTACTGCTGGTAATATATTTTTCCAAAAATATATTGCTGACAATTTTTTTTTCAAAAATTTATTGCTGGTGTTTTAATTACAGTTTGAGGTTTAACTATTTGCCTCTATTTGGGACGCTAACAGGTTATACATGGGAACACCAGCAATTAAGAGGCGGTTCCACGCTCCTCAAAGCCTTCTGATCAGAGGCCTTGCTGTCGGATGTAGTTTATCGTCTTACCCAGGATATCCTAGGTTAAAAAAATATAACGGTTTGGTTTGGTTTATTTTGTTTTACGGCATATCAACCTCAATGGGTTATTTAATGCCGACAATTTTTAGGATGGGTTCATATGAATAGAATGTGTATTCTTTGTAAGAAATCAGTTTCGTTTGGTTTATTTTGTTTTACGTCATATCAACCACAATGGTTTATTTAATAATAATATCCTTAATATATATTATTCATAAAAGCTACTAAAAGCTTTTTTAATAATGTTTTAGTTTTATTGGGTTTTGTATTTCACAATTCAGAGTTAAATTTTGGTTAGAAACACTCCCCGATTTACAAAAAGTTGATGATTTATATTCTTCAGTCTTCTGCATTTAATTAAGAAATTACAAAAGAACACATATTCGAGTTTTCATAAAATTACGTAAGGTGGGGTAACAGATGTAAAAAAAAAAGATATTTTTACCATGACTTTCTAAAAAAGATTTCTGAAATAATTTCATTCATTTTTGGATAAATTCTGAAAGTTTTATTAAAATCCGATAATTATTTGATTTTTGAAAGAATTTACAAATTAATTTGTTTTTTAACTGAAAAAAAAAAAAAAAAAAAAAAAGCTAAAAAAAATTAATGCTAAATATTACGCGACCGCTGACGTAAAAAACAAGATTTTCAATCCAAATTTCAAATGTGCCAGAAAGGAATAAAAAATTTAAAAAAAGATAATAAAAAAAAATACTTTGGTCTTTACTCTTATTAATAACAAACTTTTTCACGATAGAACTTTGCTTTTATTAAGTTTGGGGCCCTTTTTTTTTTTTCTTTTTCATCACGCTATGCTGTTTTTGGCGGTGAATTATTGAACATAGCTACTTAAAATAACTTCTTTTCATCTCTTGGAAGCGACAAACAAAAGATTTTAGGTCACCGAGGGGCTGACCCACATCTGTTTTTACGTATATTATGACGATTATATCATGTGACATCGTAAAGCGTCGTAATTACACTTCACAACATGTAAATAATCTTCTGGCGTAGTAAAAATAACAAAGATCCCATACCAGTGTAGTCATAGGATCCAAATTTATTCAGAGAATGTGTGTGGGTGGAATATAAAACCAGTTTCGCTACATTCACTTATGCGCAAAAACCCTTAGGAAAGTTATGAAGCTATCTCCAACCCCCCCAGGTATGGGTTAAATAGCAGGAATTGTATCTGGAAAAATTCTTAATGCGTTATTAACTCGCAAAAAAAGAAAGAATTATTCTTACAATCCAAAATATGTGTCGGTTTTAAATAACCCTTAAAGGGTTGATAATCCGTAAAAAAAAACAACAGTTAATCAAAAAAAGATTAATTCATTTATCTTTGTTGCCTGCGATATCAAGGCTAGGTTTTCTTTTAGGTAGGAACTCTCTACCAGCCTCTTGCTTTCTTCTCAGGGTTGATCTTAAAAAAATTAAATACAATGTTTTGTGATGCCAACGAACATTCGATTGACATTTTTACGGTGCCAACGTATACGCATTGTCACTTCCGTAATGCTCGTTGTAGTAGAGACTTTGTAATCGCAGATACTACTACAGTAACGCCGTTGAACAATACTGGTGTCAAACGCCTTCGAATATCACTCGCACTCATAGTACTTGCTCGATAATGCTCGTATAGTGATCCAAATAGTATAAAGAAGAGAATAGTAAACAGAGTATAGAATAGCGGTCCATATAGTATAGAGGATAGAATAGAAATGGCGATCCGAATAGTAATAGAGGATAGAGTAGAAATAACGATCAATCTAGACGTCACGCGACTTCCTATATATGCGTTTCCTCTACGGTCACGTGATCCACTTAATTCAATAATGGGATCGCCTGTGTTTGCTCACTGGCCATCTATGTTCAAAACTCAAGTGTCGGCAGCGACACTGTATTCCTATATATTAGGTTGGTGCAAAAATAATGACGTAATAATGTCGTTTTTTGACGTTAAAAATACGTCAAAAAACGACATTATTACGTCATTATTTTTGCACCAACCTAATAATACAATGTCGATTCTGTCTTAATTCCTATTCTTTTATTGTTCTCTCCTCTTAATAATGTTATTTTTCTTATATTCTTTCACACTCAGTAACCTCCTATGTAATAGCTTGGGTTTATGATACAAATTCATCAATACTTATCACTGGAATGATTACAAATGTAACGGCTAAGAAATACGTAAAAACATTCATTTCTAGTTACCGCCAACATTGGATACAAAAAAAAAGAAAGAAAGAAAGAAAGCGCTACACCTTGTTTTTATAAATTTACCAGACGCCAGGTACCGTATTTGACGTCATATAAGACGCACGGGTGTTTAAGACGCACCGCAATTTCAGCAGGGCAAATCAAGAAAAAATTAGTAATTAGTAAAATTATTAGTACAGGCTAGGCTATATTTATGAGGTATTATTTTGGTTAAACAAAACATGATTACAATTAAAAGAAAAATAATAGGAAAAAAGAACATGAGCCTATAAAAACTTTATTATATCCAAAGGTAAGAAAACAAAATAAAAATCAAGCAATTATTACAATTGAGCAAAACAGTACAGTTACCATTAAAATTCAGTCAAAAATGTTCCTTTATATGATCTGTACAACCTGCGTCTTGTAAAAGTTATAGTGGAATAATTAGGATATAAAAATTCTGATTGTATTTATACCAATGCAACCGGAAGTTATCACAAGAAAAATATTAATGAAACAAATATATTTTACAAATATATAATTTGAATTTATTGCATAAAATTTTAGCGAAACAAAGTACTAATATTAAACGTGATGAAATTAATATAATGAATATTATCAATGATAACATTTTTAATCTGCATAATATCCTTTTAAATAATGACAATAGGTATATGAAAGGTATTCTAAAGTCTAAGCTAATAGGAGTTGCCAGGTAGCTAATTTCGATTGACTATTACGAATTTTAAACCTAAATATGGGATATAAGACGCAGAGGAATTTTAAGAGATATTTTTTAGTGAAAAAAAAAAAAAAAAAAAAATGCGCCTTATATGCCGTTAAATACGGTAATTATCCAATTGCAATAAAATTTTTAGCACTTATCCAGTAATGAATGAATTACTGTAAATTCCGGCTTACAAGACATTGCGGTTTGGAAGACGCACCCTAATATTAGAAAGAAATTTCTAAGAAAAAAGGTTACTTACATCATGACGAGCTCAATGATACCTCATTTTTATTCATACGCGGTTGCGTTTAGCGAAAAACGAAAAATCAATTTCAACACATTTTAAACTAAAAACTCCCTCAGTTTTCATGCAATCTAATACAAACTTCACTCAATTGTAGCTAATAAGTTGATCGTTTAACAGTCATTTAACTTGATAATTGAGTCCACTCATATAATGAAAAATCGCTTAAATAGCGAAAAATGGTGATTTTTACCGGTTTCTCTCTTATTTTTCGTTGATCTTTCAATCAATTTTCATCAAACTTAATAATTGCTTTATAGATGTACCCTCCTTTGCATCCCTGGTAACACACTGACAAATCGAATTGTGCTTTGAAGTGGGTTTTCATATTGTCTGTTTTACCCCTTCATGTCCTCGGCTAACTTCGATTAAATAAATACAGATTACTTCTGTTATATCAGTAACTGCATTAATATAAAATGTTTTTTAATGAAAGTACTTTAAAGTAATTGAAGAAGATAGATTCTGTTACATCTAAACATGATGCTGTTTTTGCTCCATTCTAATTGAATGTTTTTCTCTGATCGACCAGCTGGAAATGGTTGCTAGTTAAATTATATTTTAATACTTTTCTGTGGTAACGTGTTAAGAGGTTGTATATGTCGGTAAATTACAGCCCTCTTGAGGATAGTTTTTTTTTTTTTTTTTTTTGGTGGTGGGGAGATTTTGTCTTGCCAAGAGATTTTCAAGTTACATCGGAAACAGCACAAGTGGAAATTGCTGAGTTTCAGTTCCTGTCCGAACACACAAGTTTCACCATTGCACAAGTGTTTTCCTCACACAATCTTTGCAGACCAAGACCTTGGTGTGTTCTGACATCTTGTTGTCATTTCATAGTCTGTCTGTCAGTCTAGACAAAGTGGCAGTGACCCTACCAATACGCTTTGTTTCGCTTAGTATCTAGAGAAAATCTTTTTATAATTGTATTTGTTCTTCCCTTCGTTAGTTTGCGCAACTGTTACGCCATGCCAATATATAATCGACTATTCCGTTTTGATCACGTGGGAAGACAGGACATCTTGGTTTCATTGAAAGTGTTGTGGCCTAGTTAGCGCCAGAAATAAAGACATAAAGAGAGGAATTGAGTTAAACAAATATATTAACAGAAACAGTAATACAAACATATACAAATGAGAGTGTTACTGCAAGAATGTTGAGTCCGACTGTCAGAGCTGATTGTTGGAAACTTCACACTCCAAAAGGCAGTACCTGCTCCTATTTATAGCTGGGAGACTCCATGCGTGCGTGGTTAAATTACAATAAAAGAAAGAAAGAAAGAAAGAAAGAAAGAAAGAAAGAAAGAAAGAAAGAAGAGCTTAACATCTCTTGATAGTACATCATAAATAATTGACTATTCCGTTTTGGTCGCGTGCGAAAACAAAAATCATAGACGCTACTTGGTTTCAGTGGGAAAATGAAAGAAAGAAAGAAAGATTTGTTTAACATCCGTTTTAGCGAAATGGAAAGAAGTTGTACCCCCTTACTTCTTCAAATAAATCCTATTTATAATGATTATTGCAATATGTTGTTAAGCTCAAATATTTAACGATGTGATAGGGGAATTTCTACGGATATTTTATTGTCGTAGAACTCGCCATCAGCTTATTCAATCATTAACTGAAGAATTAAGATTCATCATAAATTTCAAATAGGAAAACCGTGAAATTTTCACTAGTAATAAAAAATTAATTAATAATATTTAATAAAATTAATGTTGGCAATGGATTACGAGATCTATTTTATTCAAATAGTTTAAATAAATTGAAGGTTGAGAATCCTTAATTCTTGGGATTGGAAGTGCTTCAGTTTTCAGATTTGGGGGGATTTTGAAATACAGGCTATTTAATTTATTAAAAAAAAATGGGACAGGCTGGGAATTGAACCCAAGCATAAACACGATATTCATTTATATTTAATAACATATACACTGGAGAAAGTAAATTTCGCTGCTTATAAGCCATTAACTGCCAAATTTTTTAATGCTCATTTTTGGCCCAGACAGGTGTCTTAGGAGTTTATTTATTCCTTATGTTAAATTTCAGTAGTTACCATTGTCGTTTTTATAGAAACTAGAACATCAAATATATATGTGTATAAAACATTAAAAAATAATATTGATTAGAAATAATAAAAAAATACTTTTCAAAATAGTCATTATTTTTCTACTTGTGAAATGTAAAATTACGACAGAAAGTGTCTTTTTACGGCTAATAATAAAAACTTTAAAGGCAAAGTGTTGTAAAATATACCTCTTCAAATGCAATGTATGTAAGCAATTCAATGTAAATACAACGAATAACATGTAGTGAGTTTCATTTTATTTTTAACAGATCCCCAAATTAGGCTCATGGCGGGTAATAGGTTAATACAATATGTAAATATCATGCAGCCATAAAAAAAAAACAGCGAATTCATAATTTCTAAACCAATAAAAATTAATCAAATTATTTTAGACTCTTTTCCAAGAGAAGTTAAAATCTTTCAGAAAATAACTCAAATTATTTATCAATACTTCTGATTGTTGGGATTGCTAGGAATTTGAATTTGGTATCAGAAGGTTTTTATTTTTTTGATGGTTAGCTTACGGGCATGTTCAACATATTTATCCGCAACAATATAGATAGACATTCAAAAAAAAAAACGAATCAATCAACAGGCAAGTGAGGAAGGAACACAGATTATCAGATTTCAATAGAACAAAATAATGCATTTATGTACAATTATACAATTTTGAGAATAACAATTGATTTGAACTTAAATGGATAAATGAAAATAGGTGTATTTGGCTGTGTAGAATATTATTGTGAATGTTTGAAGGTGTTTGCAATTCCTATTCAGATTTGTTCACAAAATTAAACTAAGTGTCCAGTTACGTATTAAATTGTCCTTTGTGTTAGTTCAGTTACTCGTGTGTGTGTGTGTAAGTATGTTTGTATAATTGGCAGGAGTTGCATACCTTTAGTTGTGTTAGAATTTGATTGTTCGTTTACTAATACTTATTAAGTAGTGAGAAGAAAATGTCACTTTTTCAAAGTATTGTAAGTGATCTTCTTAAGAGAGATAGAGTGTGTTTGTGGATTGTTGAGTCAGATATTTTGCGCGGCAAAGTCCTGGTTGGTCAGAGTTTTGACTTGCGTGAGTCAGTTTGGTATCTCTCAAGGAATGTAGATCTGACAATATTTATTATTGTAAAAAATACAATAAATGTGGCACAAGGCCAAAAGAGGGGATGGGGGAAAGAAGGACGGTCATCATTTGTCTTAATTTAAACTTAGCTATCCACAACCACTGACCCAAACATACTAAACAATATTCCTACCACCAAAGCACCACATTCATAATTACCTTTCGTACTAACAACCACTAAAATACCTCATTGTCTCAATGAGAATCCTAAATAACCCCATATGTACAAATAATGTCTGGGGGGGTACAAAATAAAAACAAGTAAAAACGCCCCAATGAATATGTACAATATGACAAAAATATTTACATGAAACTAAACAAAATCATGTTAGTAATAACCCCCCCCCACAAACCCTAAATGTGACAGTAAAATCAATTAACTGGACGAAATCGACACAGAACTTTAAAAATATAGAAAAACAATCATCCCTCCCAAACCACACACACAGGCACGCACTGAATCAGACACAACAACAAATACGAAAAAAGACACGCTCGAAACGAAAGGCGTCCCGCATCCACCAGAGAACTGAAAATACTGGCCACCCAACGAGGGATGGGATGGGGAGTTAAACTAAAACAAAAAGAAAAGGGGACCGAAAAAAAGGTGACCAATGAGCAAACACACTGTAGCTAAGTTTACAGAAAAAGAAGAGAAACTAAAAAATCAAAACCAAAAACCTAATCTAGCCTAAAACCAGGGGTGGGTTGCCCAAGTTACACCCAGGAAAAACAATATTCTGATGCCTAACCGGCATCAAGATGCCACTCAAGGTCAGCCCCTTTTACTCGACACATACGCGCAAGATTCACCCACCTTTTGCCAAATTCTGATGAGGTGAGCCGCCGCCTTTCCGTCCTAAACTTGACTTTAAGCTGATGTTTAAAGAACAAGATCAGTTGGGAAGAAGTGAACTTCTCGCCCTCATAGAATTCCTTCCGGCGCGTCGTCCAAATCACGACTCTCATAACCCCTAGCAAGCAACAGAACACATAGTGTTCAGCCTTTGTCATCTGCGGCACCACATTGCTACAAACAGAACTGGCTTCAAGGACATAAAACTTTCCCTGCAGCATGCGAACCATGAGTTCTTCAACAAACCTGCACAACAGCACTACCACCTTGCACTGAAACAAGGCGTGACCAATGGTCTCGACTTCCCCCGTACAGTGACGACAGTTTGGATATTTCTCCAAGCCTGCTGAACAAAGTCTCTTGCCGACCCAGAGAGCTTCACGAATCACCAGCCAGGTGAGTGATGCCTCATCGTTATTGAGGCATTTCAACCCAGGCACCCAAGGCCATATCGAGCGAGCCTCCTGCTTCGTAAGACCAGGCTCGCCAATCAGATCATCTTGAACGGTCCCCCCTAACTAACACTTGATACAATGCCTTACGAGACAACGCCTGGGCGTTGGAGAGGCCATCTGAAGCCCGTAAGCGACAACATTCACGATAGGAGCACTCGTCTCGTGGTGTACGGCCGGCCTCTTCCTCGCACGAGTGCACACTTCTCAGGGACGGGAAATGTTTCCGGACGTCTTCTTTTCAAAAGGCACCCTCCTCATCCGATCCGCGACACACTCGGTCTAGAAAGGTGATGCGAAGCATATGTTGACGAATCTCAATGCTCGGCATACTCAGACCGCCCTCAGAGGGATGAAGGCAACAGATCTCGCGAGATGCCATAGGGGCCTTGTCTCTCCACAAGAAAGAGAACAAGGTCCGTACTAATAAAATTAGTCTGGCATACGGGAGTGGAAGTACAGAGAGTCGGTACAGGAGAATCGGATAGATGTGTGAAACACATACTTCCGCCCTTCCTTGCGGTTGATCTTGGCCCCTGTCACCATCTCATACCCACTGATCTCTTTGCTGACTTCGTCAATCTCGGCTCTGCTCGACACAAGAACTGAAACGTCGTCAGCATAGGCAGAATACCTGGCTGAGGTGGTAGCCCCAGACAGGGAAATTTCGCGCAGGACCGGATTCGCCTTTAACTTGCGAAGGATTGGTTCCAACGCAAGAACGTAAAGCAAAGGCGAAAGCGGAAAACCTTGACGAATGGAGCGAGACAATACGAAAGGCTTCGATCTTACCCCATTCACTTCCACCAGCGCACCGGGGGTCGTATACAAAAGTCGGATCCAGGAGCGAAAGTTGGATCCGAAACCGGCCGCCGAAAGGACAGCCTCCAGAAACCGATGGTCAACCCTATAGAAGGCCTTGGACTGATCTAAATTGATCAGCGCGGCTTTACTGTCGACTTGTTCTAAGATCAAGCGTACCATATGAAAGTTATCCTGAATAGTCCTGCCCTTCACAGCACAAGTCTGTTCGGGGCCAATCAGACGAGACAGGACAAGCTGCAAACGGTTGGCTAAGATCTTCGCCAAAATCTTTAACTCTGTGTTTAACATGGTTAAAGGGCGAAAGTTCCCTAAACCCATCCCCACCGTTCTTGTCCTTACGCAGCAACTTGATCACATCCCTGCGTTGAGGTATAGACCCCTGCTTCATCCAGTGGTTGAAAATCAGCTCCAGCAAAGGAACAAAAACGGGCGACTGCCTCAAGTACACTTTGTAGGGAAGACCATCAAGTCCCGGAGACTTATCCAGGCCAACCTGCTTCAGCGCTTCCCAGATTTCCGACTCTGTAATGGGACCCTCGCACCTAGCCGCTTCAGCTGCCTCAAGGCAGGGAAAGTCAGCCAATTAGGCGTCGAACTGAGCAGGGCTCAGACCGGGCTCCCTGGTGAAAAGATCCTGAAAGTAATCTCGAAAGGTCTCGCATATGCCCGCGTTTGTAGTCACGGTCCGCTTATCCGGCAATGTGACGCACGCTATATGTCGCCTAGACGCGTTCCGATTCTCCTCTGCACGCAGTTCAGCGGCCATGTTCGTCGCCTCAGAAGACATTCTTTTTAGCCTAGCCCTAACTACCAGAGCTTGATCCTTCTTGATAAGCAAGGAGGACAACTCTGTCTTAGCTAAGGCTATATCCCCACTAACACGGGATTTCACGGCCCGATCAACTTTATCTTCTAAAGCCGTTTGCGCCGCTAATCTATCTAGATTGAGTCGACGACTAAAATCGGCAGCAAACGTTCTAATTTTGCATTTCAAATTATCCCACCAGGCGTTTCCCACAACCGCCCCCGTCAATTCCCTCTGAATCATTAGTAGCAGCTGGTCCCGGAAACCTTGATCACCAAATAATGAACAGTTGAATTTCCAGTAACCAGCCATTCTAACCTTAGTCTTATCTAAGTTTATACGGACCCGGACAAGCCTATGATCCGTATAAACTATATAGTGAAAACTTGGACACCCTAAGAGCCCTACATCGACTCTCTTAACTAAGACTCGGTCCAGGTAGCTCGCAAGCGTGCCAGGAGCCGAGTTGCCACTATTTGTCCAAGTCCATGCTACCTCCCGATGGTGCTCATTCCGGAACTTATCGACAAGATCAAACCTGCCGATAAAGTCCCAAAATGCCTTCACATCAGGATTGTTAGTACCTGGATTTTGCCCTATACGATCTATATCGGGGTCAAGGACGGCATACCAATCCCCCACTAAAACTACCCGACGAGAAGTCATCAAAAACGGCTCGATTTGCCGAAACAAAGAATGCCGCTCAGCATGGTTACTGGGCGCATAAACCCCAATGAGACGTAAAGCCTTATCCTTTATGGTAGCATCCAGCTCACAAAGCCTGCCCGCCGGATCTGCGAAGACAAGGGTACATGCAACCTTCAAAGACCTGTTCACTAGCCAAGAGACACCCCTCGAACGACCATCAAAACATGCTGAATAAAGGGCGAACCCCCTAGACAGTATATCCTCACGGTCATGAGAAGAAAAATTGGTCTCTTGCATACAACAAAGATTCACCCCGAGGCGCTGAAGGTCACGAGAGAGCCTCGCCCTGCGAGACTCGGACCTCAGGCCCCGCACATCTAAAGTAGCTAACCAGAGCGCCATCGAGAAGTCCGATTAGGGTTGTTTACCTGAATTAAACATGGCCGGGGTAAGGATACCGACAGCTTCTCCCATAGACCCATGGCCCATTTCAGTTTTGATGGTACCGTCTTGGGAGATTCCGCCGATATCCCAGGGGAAAGTCAATTTTAGTGCTCTATACAGGGAAGGGTGAACTAAAACGGGGACCCACCCTGCACAAAGTTTAGACAGCTGCTTTAAGTTTTCGTTATGCACTATGACGATAGGCAAGGCCATCTTGAAAGACATAATGGCCTCCTCTAACATTGTCCAAATTGGTTTGGAACCAGGTCCTGTCCGTATAACCGTTAGGACCCTTTGGGCGTGCGGGAAATTTTGGTGTATCTCAACATCCAGATCGGCATATTGCCTAATGGATAAAAGATATTTTAGGTCTTTAACTCTATTTCCATAGTCCAGGGCTCTCTCTGCCTGAGCTGCGTTAATTTTGCAGATATCCTCCCCTGTGTTGGAAATGTTTTTTTTTCTTCTTTTTTTCATAATGTGCTTGAGTGGGGCTTCCCTCCCGTTTAGAAGAGGGAGGCGACATTTCAGCTTTTTTGACGGGGAGTATGCAAAGGGGTGCGGGATGAAATTTGTTTAACGGGGGAAGGGCTGGGAGTATGAAGGGGAGTATAAATGGACCTATGTTAGTAAGGGCTAGGGTCTCGAGATTTGGGAGGGGTTGTCGGAGGGGAAGGTTTTTTCTTGGGAGAAGGTGCGGACCGGGCCGAAGACGTGGACGTAATGGGATTGGAAAGTTTTTCACTATCCAATTTTTTCTTTAATTCCTTTATTTTTTCCGTCTTTTCATAAGCTGGATCGTACTTTTTTTGTTGTTCCTTGAAGTTTAGCTGTACGGCCGGGGCATCGCCCTTAACGTTGCGAGAGGGAGTGGGATTGTGCGTGTCTTTAGTCCTCGGGGCTTCAGGGGACTGAGGACCCGTTGTCCGGTGCTTCCCTCTGGCCCTACCAGCTACCAGCCATTCCCCCTCCCCCTTCTTCACAACTACACTAGCAGCGGGCGAAGGCTCTTTGGGGAATGTGGTCTTTGATGATATCCCAACCGGTGGATTAACCGACCTGGTCTCGGAAGCTGGTACGTCCATTACAGGCGAGGCGGAAGGTACAGACGCGGTCAGAGAGGAATCTTGGTTAACTGGAGCTTGACTACCAGAGGCTTTCTTCTCTGGGCAGGAGGAGGAGAGATGACCAGTCACTCCACACCTCCAGCATACCGGTCTTCGGCCCGTTACTATGACCGGTAACTTCAAGCTTCCAACATCCAGACAGTTGGGGATGGAGCGGAAGGCTTTCTCGTCCAACATGATATCAAAGCTCAACCCCCCCGCTCAGGCTATCACAGGAAGCGCCCAGAATTTCGCCGTACTGGGAAAAGAAAGCAGCGAGATGTTCCCCAACGATGGCCCTCATATACTGTTACGTGGTCCTTGTGAGGCCTTCATACTACGTACGCAGGATGAGATCTTTGGTTATGAGCTCACGGCTCGCCGCGGCTACGCAGTCTTCTGGTGTGGGTAACAGTACATGAAAAATTTTGCACCCTTAATTATTCTTAGGGGCTTAAATCCCAAGGACTCTAGTCTTTTCAACACTGTGTTTTTCGTCGAGTGACAAATTTTGCGCGTACGATTGTCGCCGACGAAAACTGACACAATTAGTTTTTCAATTTTCTTTAATTCTTGGGGTCTTCTAAGAGTCCACCATCTACGACAAGGTGAGCGTAACTCTTAGCACGCTCCAAGAACTCCACAAGATTGATAATACATTTCGGTGGGGACGACCAACAAGAGGGCGATTCCCCGGCCTCAGTTTTGTCTTCAGAGCCAGTTTTAGCTTCCCTGTTAATTTGGGTTTTATTGCCATTATTGGCTTCCGTAGAGCTTTCATTTATATTTTTCCCATTCTTGGCCTCCATACTTGAATTTTCATTTTTTCCAGCTATGACATCCTCGCTAGGGGGTATTAAATCAAGGGCTGGGTATACTTCTAAATTCTCTTTATCTGGGGGGTCTTTTTGGGCGGGGTTGAATAAATGTTTCCTTATGGATTTCCTGTAGTCCGACAAATTCGGTTTCCTCTTAATTGCTAAAAAAGAAGGCGCCTTTTTTTCCTTCTTTTCCATTTTTCAGAAGGGAATAGTTAAACAAGATTATAGGAAATAAATAAATAAATGAAATCAAAAAATAAACAAACTCACCCGAAAGCGAGACAACAATGAACAAAATAAAATATGCAACACAAAACAATTACATGAAAATAACAAAAAACACGGTTCACTTATACTTAAAACAAATTTTTAAAAAATACAATAAAAATTAGGAAAAACAATAAAGAACAAATATCACCTAAAGGCGAAACAATAAAAGAAAACACGTAAAAGAAAATAAACAATAAAATAAAAAAACGTTAGACAATGAAAACGGAAAACAAAGAATATACAAAACTTCGACAAAAGCCGAAACTAGTTAAAAAAAATCAAAATGGCTAACGCCAAAAAAAAAAATACGAAACGGGGAAGAATAGCCGAAGCTAGATACACAAAATCAAAATGGCCGACCCTAAGAAAACGAGTCGAACCAAAAGAAAACAAACAAAGAAATTGGACAATACAAACGATTACAAACAATAAACACGAAAAAATTAAGGAAACAATAAAATAAATAAATTAATCAAAAATAAAGCGAAACACAGAATAAAGAAAAACGAAGATAGATTTTTAAAAAAGGGAATGAAAATTAAAAAGGAAGACTAGAATAAAAGAGCAAAAATTAATTAAAGGGGGTAGAAATAAGAACTGCGAAAATTAAAGGGGTAAAAAATGAAAATCAAAAAGGAAAACTGGCAAAAAATCAAATCGGAAAACTGGAATAAAAAGAAAAAGTGCAAAAATTAAAGGTGGGAGGGGCGTAAAAATAAAATTGAGGAAAGAAAGAAAAATCAAAAAACTTTTTCAATACAGTCACAAAAATGTAAAATTAAAATAAACAAACTTTAACCAAAATGAAGTTCAAAATAGCAAAAGGGTAAATTCCAAAAAGAGACGAGAGATAAAAAGCTGTCCTCAACGGTCAGAAATCAAGACAAAAAGTCAAGGCCGACACGATCAAGGAATGTAGATCTGACTGGTGAATTGGACTGAAATTCGTCCTTTTATTTGTTTTGGGAAACCAAAGTAGGCTCCCAGTGGCCTGGGTGGAAAACAGATTTTTGACCATGATACACATTATAGGGTCGTCTCGACCAATAACAATGTGTGGTGTTGATTGGTCAAAGCACAAGGCCGAAAGTATGGAGCATCCAGTGAGGATCGAACTCACTACTCAATCGTAATTGTTCTAGCGAGACACGCTTGCTAACCATTACACTGCCTCGGGGTGCCCAAAGTTTTATATAAACAACATATACTTTGAAGGTAGTTCATATAAAATTTTAATAAATTTTGTGTACATTAAGAGGCCTTGTAAAAAGCACCTCGACGTGGTTTAATGGTTTGCAAGCTTGTCTTGCTAGAACAATTACGATTAAGTAGTGAGTTCGATAAATCACTGGATGCCCTATGCTTTCGGCCTTGTGCCACATCTTAGCTACGCTTAGAAAATCAGCAAAAAGAGACAGGTAATCCTGTAATGGTCACACTGATTAAGATTTCACGTAAAAATAATGTTGTGTACTTACAAAAATATGCAAATGTAAGACTGTCTATATCTTTGAGATGACATTTTACGATTACTTACACTGCTAACCTCATCTTCACACTGTTTCAGCCGTTGTTCGTTCCGGCCTTCTTCAGGTGATTGGAATTTCGAATCGAACCCTTTATTTCGTCTGCCGTTTCTTCCAGATGTCTCAGTTATTTCCCTTTAACTCAAATATCCAAGTTTTTTGGTTTCCCACTGTTGTAGCGTGGTTTTGAACTCACAACTCTTTGGGTCTAGTCGCTGGATCTAACCAACGCCTTTATCCTTTGGGCCATGTGTCGTCGCCAGTAGACGAAAGCGTTGATTAGATCAATTTGTTTTTGATTACTCAATGTATGGCTATTTTTAGAAAATGTGACGCACGGTCAGACTAACAGAAGTCACATAATTTTATATATAGAATAAGCCCGTAATATAAAACGATAAAGAATTATTGTAGAGCAGGGGTTCTAAAACATGGGATAATTTCATGGTGGGATTCGTTTTACTTTTTCTTGTTTTTTTATTTACATTATATTGTTTATATAATTACAGTACTCTAGGTTTCTATTGAAATTTTTGTTTCCTGGAGTATTTTTAAGTTTATTTAATAACTAGCAGCATGGCCCGGCGTTGCCCGTGCTTGATTCAAAAATCCTTCGACTCATACAGCAATCGCTATCAATTGACTTAAAATATTTTTGCCCTTCCTTTCCTTTAAAGGAGTGCCCTTTGCCGTGCTGATGTTGCTACATGCCTTACTTCTTGCCTATCTCACACTGCGAATTTTTTCTAAGCTCTATACTAAACATTAAATCTGTTACGAAAAAAGAACAAAACAAAATGAACACAAAACGATCAGCTTTAAAAAAGGACTCGTAACTGGAAAAACTGAATGAAAAAAGAATGTTAACAACAAATACTTTTTCACACCCAACCGACTTCTGCGGAATCAGAATCAACGTTGAGTTTAAGCAAGCGAATGAGCCAATTGGTTTAAAGTGCCCATGCAGATTTAAATTTTTCCCACTTGCGATGAATGCAGCTATCGATTTTTTTGCGTGCTAGCATGCTATTTAACTTTCGTGTCAGTCACCTGTTGGCTCTCACGCTGGCCAATAGAATCTTCCTGCCTATTCGTGGCAGCCAGCTATTGGCTCTCACTCTGGCCAGTAGAAAATGGCTGCAAACTACATGAAAACTGACGTAGAAGCATGAAAAAATCGGTTATTTTCACTATCGATGAGAGTTTGGAAATGCACAGTCGGTGTTGGCCTTTTCGCTAACTTGGAGCATGTGCATGTCAATTTTGGTGCAAATCCGTCGAAAATTGCGGCCGTGCATTCGTTACACACACACACACACACACACACATCCTGACTTTTATAGATAGAGATAAGCCCGTAATATAAAACGATAAAGAATTATTGTAGAGCAGGGGTTCTCACACATGGGGGTAATTTCAGGGTGGGATTCGTTTACTTTTTCTTGTTTTTTTATTTATATTATGTTGTTTATATAATTACAGTACCCAAGTTTCCTATTGAAATTTTTGTTTACTGGAGTATGCTTAAGTTTATTTAATAATTAGTGATGAATTAAAACAAATTCTTTCTTCTTTTTATGTGCCATGTCCTTTCAGGACGTAGGCGATCATGGCTCTCCACCTCCCTCCATCCCTTGCAGCTCTCAAAAAGTCCCTTCCCTCTGCCACCTCCCACCAGACCACGTTCTGTCATCCATTTGCTTAAGTTTGCCAGGTATGTCACACGTTGTTTTCCCTTGTCTCTCTTTCCCTCTATTCGACCCGTGAGTATCAGATTCTCCAGGCCCTCCTTCCTCATTATGTGTCCCAGAAACTTCAGCTGCCTCTTCCTGATATTAAGTATTAGGCTCCTCCTTGTTTGCAATCTCTCTAAGACCTCATCGTTGCTCACACGCTCGGTGCATGATATCCTTAGCATCCTTCTGTAGAACCGCATCTCCGTCGCCTCGAGTCTCTTCTTCATCTTTGAGGAAATCGTCCAACATTCTCTGCCGTAAAGAAGGACAGACGTCACGTAACAGATCAGTATTCTTTTCTTCGTTACGAAAGAGATCCTCCTGTCTCGTCATACTCTGCCCAGATTTTGGAATGTGTCCTTGGCCATCCCAATACGCCTACGGATCTCAGTGTCGCATTTACCGTCCTCTGTCAAGACGCTTCCCAGATATTTAAACTTTCCCGTCTGCTTGATTCTAGTGTTACCAACCGGCAAATCGCATTTCGGGCTCATCCTTTAACTGATGACCCTGCATTCTGTCTTCTTGTACTTTATGCTTAGTCCTTTCTTCTCACTCTCCTTCGCCACCTTCTGTAGGAGATTTTGTAATTTATTTTCCGTGTCTGCTATCAGCACTGTGTCATCAGCGTATCTTATGTTGTTAAGATTTTGGCCTCCAATGATAAATCCCGGTAGAGTTTCCAATTCTCCCAGAATTGCCTCACTGTATAGGGTGAACAGGTCGGGCGAGAAGACGCATCCTTGCCTTACGCCCCTTTCTATTTTTGTATATTTACTGAACTCGTTCTCTATACGCATGCATGTTGTTTGCTGCCAGTATAGGTTCTTGATTATTCTGATATCTTTCCCGAATATATCAAGTTTGCTGAGCAGTTCCATCAGATCCTTGTGGCGTACTTTGTCGAAGGCCTTTGCGTAGTCTATGAGACATAGGTACACGTCCTTCTGCATTTGTATCGCTCTTTCTGGTGACATTCTGAGCATGGATATCGCGTTCCTTGTTCCGATGTCTTTAACGAACCCGCACTGTTCTCGTCCTACCTTTGGGTTGATTCTGCTGCGCGCTCTCTTCATTAGAATACGGATGATGAGTTTTGTCACGTGGCTCATTAGGCTTATGGTTCAGTGGAGTTCGCATTCGTTTGCGCCTGTTTTCTTAGGCATGGCTATGAAGATTGATTTGCTGAAGTCTTCAGGTATATCCCTGCTGTTGTAGATTTCATTTGTTATTTCGCTGATCTTGTCTATGCCAAAGTCATCTAAGGCTGTCAGCATTTCCGCTACAATTCCGTCTGGCCCAGCTGCCTTATTTCTGTTCAATATGGCCAGTGCGACTTTTATTTCCGTTTTCAGAATTCTAGGTCCGTCGGTAGACCTGTGTATTGCTGATTGTTCCCTTGCGCCGTGGAAGAGTTCTCCAATATACTCGCTTCAGCGTTGAAGAATTTTTTCCTTATCTAATATGAGAGTTCCATCCTTTGATTTCAGGCAGCCTGTTGACGAGCACGTCTTTAGACCTTTTGTCTTATTTGTTTGTGCATATCTCATTTGTTGGTAAGACTCAAGCTTTCTATTTCTGTATATTTTTCCTTTAGCCATTCTTCTTTAGATTGCCTTCATGTTGTTCTTATTTCATTGTATAATTTTTTTTTTGTATTCCGTTCCGTATCTTGGCAGAGTTTTCTGTCTTCTTTTCATCATGTCGAGAATCTCATCAGTCATCCATTCGTTTCTCCTTCTTCGTCCTGTCTCCTTTGGGATAATATCGTTTGCTGATGTCACTAAAGCGTCTTTGAGTGCTGCGTTAGGCTTTTTACTGTACATATATTCAAGTTTTAAAAAAATCCATCAACATATTTATTGCCATTACAATTCTTCCACTAAAATAATCCATGTAAATATATGCGGACTAATATGAAAAAGAATTTCAATAATATATGCATATTACTTGGAATGCACCAATCGAACAATCTTGGAAAGTGGGGACGAGAATGATATTCTGACTTATGGCGAAAAGGGTGTTTTGGACAAAAAAAAAAAAAGGTTTAGACCACTGGTCTAAAATAATCGTGCCGGGTGTGAATTTTCCGACTTATAGAATAAGCGTGCCGGTCCAAATAAACGCGAGAGTGTATGTTTTCCGACGACAAAACACCGGGAACGAAATAATTTTATTACGGGGAAAATTATCTGAAAACAGTGTCAGGAGAACTGCCTCCTGGTCAGCTGCCCCCAATCTGGCCAATTACCCCCTCCCCGGACAACTACCCACCCCCGGACATTTAACCTCATTATGTGAAAATTAAGAGAAAGCGTAACTTTTGAGTTTTTATAATAGCTAATTAAATTAATTAGGGTTTTATTTTCATGTTTTATCTGTCATCCAATAAGAATTATATTATTTATCTTTGTTAGAGAAGAAAAAACAAAAATTGAAAATAATGCCCATTCCATTAACGGGGGGGTGGGTGGCAAATGTCGCTTGGCAATTGTCCAGGGATATGTTTTCCTATAACCCTGAAAAGCGGACGAAATAACGGGACTGGACATTGAAGAAAATAATGTAATCCTGCCGGTGGCACTTAAATTTGCTACGCAAGAATATATATATATATATATATATATATATATATATATATATATATATAGATAGATAGATAGATAGATAGATAGATAGATACACCTAGTGAGCCAGACAAACCTACCTAGGTTTCACCTAAACGGATCGTCAGGGAAAGTATGGAGCCATGCTCTACGATTGTATTGAGCTCTTTTGTTAGTTAGTTGTTTACTCGTATCGGGGTTTTTTCTTTGGGCTTCAGACCTGCATCTGTGCGATTTGTTCGACAGTAGTTCATGTTTGTAGCTCTTTCTTTTTTTTAAAACCTTTTTTCCCTCGAGATTGATTTGATTATTTGCAAATCAAAAATTCGAGGGTTTTTCGAAACGAGTCTAGTTATCTATATATATATATATATATATATATATATATATATATATATATATATATATATATATATTGGAAATCTTTCATTGATATATTTTATTAGGTTATCAGTCTTGTTTTTTTTTGTTATAAACCTTAAAAAGACTGAAATTGTAATATTTTTTTTAGCGGCACATCAACATCCTTATGGGTCATTTAATGTCGAAATTTAATTTTCTTGGTAGCATTAGAAATTTGTTTTACAAACATGTATTGCTGGTAATGTTACTATAAAAATGCATTTTTATGCTTTCATAGTGTTTTGACCTCCACTTTAGGGATTAGCTATTTGGCCATAGCTGGGACCCTAACTGGTGCTACTACTCCGGGTGAGGGTGGTCCTGGGAACAACAGCATGTATGTTAGGGTTTAGGGGTTAGGCTTAGGAGTTAGGTTAAGGGTTAAAGAGTTAGGATTAAAGACAGTGAACAACGAACTGGTTATGTATTAAAAGTCATTAACAATTTTTTATACAAAAAAATAATCAAGTCGTGATTTTAATGTTTGTAAACTGATTTGATATCATTAAAAAAAAACAGTAAACAGGTCATCGTTTTTTTCCTGAGCCTTTTCCAGCAATAATGAGTGTATCGTCATTTACGGTTGGTCGCAAATGCCTCGGTAGATATCACGATAGTACCACTGACTTTTTCTTATATTTGTCAGCCACCAGGACACTTTGAAATGTTTATCAATAATGCTTCACACCATAAAGATATTTGAGCTTTTCGTTTGATTATCCGAATTATATATAAGATTAGAAATAATCTTATCCATTTAAAATCGTTACATTGTGTATTATACTGCTTTCAGAGATCCCCAATGGAAAGTGACTCCAAACGCCTTGAACGCTACCTGCAGTCACCGTGTTTCTATTTTGGCCGTTCCAAAAGCCTGTCCAATCAATTATCGTGAACCTCGTCCAGTCGAGCCCAATGCCTTAAGAGGTACCAAGCTGGTGGTAACCACTCCGCGTATTGTCGTCCTCGCTCAACCCCAGTCTCGAAAGATTAACGATAAAGCTGACCTCCGACCAAAAGAACAAGTAATCTGCGTCTCGGCGTTGGGCAAAGTATCGGAGAGAATAGTACAGCTTGCAAAGCCAAAGCCCCTTCCTCCGGATTATGTGCCTGGCCAGCCCGTGATACGTCCGGTTGCAGAATCAGCCAGGTATGTGGTCCCAACGCCTCGGATAGTTGAACTGAGCAAACCTCTTACCAGAAAAACACTTATTGATAAGTGGAACCCATTTAAGATCAGTTTATCCTCACAAAAAGCAGTTGCGACACCGCGCGTACTTGAATTGTCACGGCCGAAAAAACATTATCAATAAATTCTGCCTCTGCCACAGAAAATTATGTAAAATTTTCTTTTTAGGACGGAACGGGGAAAGGGGGTTTATAAAAGCTATGTATTGCATGAGATTATTTGCAAAGATGTATAGATAGATAGATAGATAGATAGATAGATAGATAGATAGATAGATAATGAATAGGTAAAGATAAATAGGTAGATAGTTAATGAATAGGCAGAGATAGATAGATAATGAATAGGCAGATATATATATATATATATATATATATATATATATATATATATATATATATATATATATACATACAAGTATATGATTGGTGTATATGTGTTGAAACTTGACTAATGCATGGAATAATAATGCAACACAAAATATACTTAGAACAAAATGTATTGAAACAAGAAAGTGTACACAATATTTACATATAGTCTTTTGTCTATTCCTGGGAAGACCATTCCTGGAATGTGTGTTGACTGAGTCGCAGTCGGGCAGAGTCTCTGGTTAAATCTCTTCGATTCCTCTCTCTATTCCCGGTACCAACCATATTTATATGGTCAGGTACTCCACTATGCAAATTAGGTGGATCCTATCACAACAATATGGAACGAATTCCAATAACCAACAATTACTATTCTTAAAAGAGTGCTCAATACAAAGTAGAGCAGTTATAATTATTTATTTAAAAAATTTATAACATAAATATGTTATAAAATCACTATAAAAATAGCCATTTTGTTTCAACACCCTCAGTGTCTTATCAAGTGATCTTATCTTGTCACTTGATAAGACACCGAGGGTGTTGAAACAAAATGGCTATTTTTGTAGTGATTTTATAACATATTTATGTTAAAAAAATAATTATATATATATATATATATATATATATATATATATATATATATATAGAGAGAGAGAGAGAGAGAGAGAGATAATGAATAGGCAGAGATAGATAGATAGATAGATAGATAGATAAATGAATAGTCAGACATAGATAATGAATAGACTGAGATAGATAGATAGATAGATAATGAATAGGCATATATATATATATATATATATAGAGAGAGAGAGAGAGAGAGATAATGAATAGGCAGAGATAGATAGATAGATAGATAGATAGATAGTGAATAGGTAGAGATAGATAGATAGTTAATGAATGGGCAGAGATAGATATTGAATAGACTTGAGATAGATAATGAATAGGCATATATATATATATATATATATATATATATAGAGAGAGAGAGAGAGAGAGAGAGATAATGAATAGACTGAGATAGATAGATAGATAATGAATAGGCATATATATATATATATATATATATATATATATATATATATATATATATAGAGAGAGAGAGAGAGAGAGATAATGAATAGGCAGAGATAGATAGATAAATAGATAGATAATGAATAGGCAGAGATAGATAATGAATAGACTGAGATAGATAATGAATAGGCATACATATATATATATATATATATATATATATATATATATATAGAGAGAGAGAGAGAGAGAGAGAGAGAATGAATAGGCAGAGATAGATAGATAGATAGATAGTGAATAGGATGAAATAGATATTCGGTGTGTACGCTTATGAAAACAACGTAAAAATATATCTGGTTTATAGAAGAGTCAAAACACAATTTTGGTCTGATGAAAGTCATAAAAGGTGTCACTGGTTTCGTTTGTCTAAAGTTCAAAATGAAAACGTAATATAATATTATATTGACTCAATTGCTAGTTAAGGAACTTCCTTCACGGTGTCGTGTTAGACAATTTTTTATTTCCAGAATCTATCTTATATATTTATAAGCCTACCATTCCTCCATGCACTGAATATTGTTGCCACAACAGGTCCCGTGCTCCTGCTATATATTTAGAGAGGTTGATAAAATCCAGAGAAATATTTGCAATGTTTATTGATCCTGACCTGACATCTCGGCTACAGTCAATTTCTTACCTCTATAATGTATTTTCCCAGCGCCTTTTCTATAAATACGTTAGGGTAATTGTTCGGATAAAGTTTCCTCTATGGTACCCAGACTTTATTAAGTACTACATTGGCAACAAGATCTCATCAATTCAGAGTTGAACTGGTTAAACATAACCGTGAGTTCTACGCGAACAGTTTATTTTCTCGCTCATGGAACTCTCTTCCGGTTTCATGCTTTCCAGCCAACTTTGATCTTCAAAAATTTAAATGCAATGTCAATCGTTATCTACTATCTTCTTGATTCCTCTTCCTTTATTGTTCTCACTTCTCGCCTGTGGAACTCTCTTCCGGCTTCATGCTTTCCAGCCAACTTTGATCTTCAAAAATTTAAATGCAATGTCAATCGTTATCTACTGTCTTCTTGATTCCTCTTTCTTTATTGTTCTCACTTCTCGCCTGTGGAACTCTCTTCCGGCTTCATGCTTTCCAGCCAACTTTGATCTTCAAAAATTCAAATGCAATGTCAATCGTTATCTACTGTCTTCTTGATTCATCTTCCTTTATTGTTCTCACTTCTCACCTGTGGAACTCTCTTCCGGCTTCATGCTTTCCAGCCAACTTTGATCTTCAAAAATTTAAATGCAATTTCAATCGATGTCTACTGTCTTCTTCCTTTCTCTTCCTTTATTTTTCTCACTTCTCGCCTGTGGAACTCCCTTCCGGCTTCATGCTTTCCAGCCAACTTTGATCTTCAAAAATTTAAATGCAATGTCAATCGTTATCTACTGCCTTCTTGATTCCTCTTCCTTTATTCTTCTCACTTCTCGCCTGTGGAACTCTCTTCCGGTTTCATGCTTTCCAGCCAACTTCGATCTTCAAAAATTTAAATGTAATGTCAATCGTTATCTACTGTCTTCTTGATTCCTCTTCCTTTATTGTTCTCACTTCTCGCCTATGGAACTCTCTTCCGGCTTCATGCTTTCTAGTCAACTTTGATCTTCAAAAATTTAAATGCAATGTCAATTGTTATCTACTGTCTTCTTCATTCCTCTTCCTGTATTGTTCTCACTTCTCGCCTGTGGAACTCTCTTCCGGCTTCATGCTTTCCAGCCAACTTTGATCTTCAAAAATTTAAATGTAATGTCAATCGTTATCTACTGTCTTCTTGATTCCTCTTCCTTTATTGTTCTCACTTCTCGCCTATGGAACTCTCTTCCGGCTTCATGCTTTCCAGCCAACCTTGATCTTCAAAAATTTAAATGCAATGTCAATCGTTATCTACTGTCTTCTTGATTCATCTTCCTTTATTGTTCTCACTTCTCACCTGTGGAACTCTCTTCCGGCTTCATGCTTTCCAACCAACCTTGATCTTCAAAAATTTAAATGCAATGTCAATCGTTATCTACTGTCTTCTTGATTCATCTTCCTTTATTGTTCTCACTTCTCACCTGTGGAACTCCCTTCCGGCTTCATGCTTTCCAGGCAACTTTGATCTTCAAAAATTTAAATCCAATGTCAATCTAGTGTCTTCTTGATTCCTCTTCTTCTATTGTTCTCGCTCCTTAATAATGTTTCTCTTTTATCTTATTCTTTCACCTGTGCAGACTACGCCATTTTTCACCGTTTGACAGCGGCGAGAAGAGGTTCCTGGTGGCCCACAAAACTTTAAACCCTTTTTCGCACAAACTCATTGTTTTTATGTTCCTGATAGAAGATGCAAGGAGTTTCTTCATGCTTTTGTTCAAAAAACCTTGTATTATTCTCTCTGTTTCTGCCAACAGTGTCCACGCGTCACATCCATATAGGAGAATATACCAGCGATTTGTACAGTCTGTACTTTGTTTGAAAGCTGATTTTGCTCCGCCATATTCTTGCCAATTTGGCCATCGCTGCCATAGCTACGGCAATCCCTGGGTAGATTTCTGAGTTGCAGGTATCATCTTTAGACAAGATTGTTCCAAAGTATTTAAAACTGGACACTTCCTCCAGTGAATTCCTATTTATGGTAATGTTGACACAAGTGATACTGTTTGTGCTATTCGCCATTTCTTTGGATTTCTCGGAGCTGACCTCCATTCCGTCTGCTCCTGGTCTTTTAATAAGTTTGTCCTTCAGCTCACTATTATGAAGTTAATGTCGTCTGCAAAACGTAGATTACAGACGGGGTCTACCAACAATAGAAATGGTTTCATACCTTCCCTAACCGATTTTGCGTGTAAATGAATGAAAAGAACACGACTGGAATTCGAACTCGGCTCCCCGATTTCTCATGCCGAGCCGTTATGTAATAAACATTGTCCTAAATACTCATTCGCTGATTTTCCTTCTCTCCAATTATCGTGACATTCGAAAAACAAGAAAAGTGGCAATTGCTGTTCACTGCTAAAAGGGACTGTTTGGCCCACGTACTCACACACGTCTTATCATTTTCTTAAATTAAGAGAGATGACGTGATGTTAATACCGATCTCAGCGTGACAGCGTCCAACCATTTTGATTCACACCAGTTGTATCTTTGTAGTAAGTAAATTGTTTTTGTCTATATGAAAAAATTTTATATATATATATATATATATATATATATATATATATATATATATAGCTTTATCTATATGTATCTAACTATATATGTATTTTTCTCGTGCTTTTGTTCTGAAACGTTTTGTTGAAAAGCTGATTTTGCTCCGACATATTCTTGCCAGTTTTGTCATCGGTTCGGCAATCCGTGTGCGGATTTCCGAGTTACGGATGCCATCTTTAGACAAGATTGCTCCTAAGTATTTAAAACTGGACACTTCCTCCAGTGAATTCCCTTTCATGGTAATGTTGACACAAGTGATACTTTTTGTGCTATTCACCATTACTTTGGATTTCTCGGAGCTGACCTCCATTCCACATGCTCCTGCTCTTTCTAAAGGTTTCTGCGGAAAAGGATTGAAAGTCTTTTGGGCTACCAGGAATCTCTTCTCTCCACTGTCAAACGGCGAAAAATGGCGTGGTTTTGACATATTAAAAGGCACGCCAGCCTGTGCACGACCATCACGCAAGGCACCGTTGAAGGTGGACGTAAGAGAGGACGCCATCGTAAAAAAATGATTCTACAATGTCAAACAATTCGCCTCTAAGAACTAGATTCTATTAATATGTTTTGTTTTCATTATTTACATTGACTGTTATCCTCATCTTCATTACCATATTTTCAACGTTTCGGCCATTGTACGATCCGGCCTTCTTCAGGTGATTGGAATTTCGAACTGAACCCTTAAATTTCGACCACCGGTGTAGATTGTTCTAGTTCTTTAGACAGTAACATAATACTAGAAAGAATTAGGTCAGAATTAAGGAGGGCGTACGGAGTAAAGCAGCGGGAAACACAAAACTGCAATAGAATGGTTCTGAAACCTAAAAAAAAAAAACAAGCATAATTGCGAATATATACACCTATATATAAAAGATTTCTTCCTTTCTATAACCGAACTCCTGCTGGATAAGGCCATCTTCTTACCGCTAGGAAAAATAAAAATAAAGTAAAAATCATTATACACTCCCGAAAATCACTATTATTCGACAATGAAGACGCGTAGATAAAGAAAGAAGGAATTTTCGACATTATAATGGGAAACTTTGATGGCGCAAAAACCTGTGCGTGTATAGGTATACATTTATCACATGAAGTAAGTAAATCAATCGATAAAATGATATAGGCCTCTACAGGGACGACGGTCTCATAATCCTAAGAAACTGTAACAGACAAAATACAGACAAAACCGGAAAATAATGATAAATTTTTTCTAAAATATGGGATTCGATATAGACATAAAAACAAACCTAAAAGAACTAAATTTCCAAGACGCCACGCTCAGCCTAAGTAAACGATATAGAAAAACCTACGACAAACCACTTTACATACACACATCTTCCAACCACTCGCCAACAATAATCAAGAAGTTCCCAAAATTAATTAACCCCAGATTATCTGACATTTCTTCCAACGAAACTATCTTCAACGAAGACCAAAAAGATTATGAAACAGTCCTAAAAGATGGTGGGTTTTCGCCAACACTCGCAAAAACATCACATAGCACAAAAATACCAACAGGAAAAAAGATCATTTGCTTTAACCCACCGTACAACAAAAGTGAAAAAACAAGCAACAGAAGCACTTTACAATTCAATTACAGTTGAACTGAGAACATGACACAATAAAAAGCAGAAAAATAACCAACAAACCACCCGCACAAACTAAACCCTCCTGTAACTGCAGAGGAAATAATGAATATTCCTTAAATAGCAATTGCTTGTAAAACAATGTAATATACGACGCCACTGTAAAATCAGCAGATAATGAAAAAGTATATAGAGAAATAACTAAAGGACCCTGGAAACAGAGAAACTACGCACACAAAACATCCTTTACAAATAATAAATACGCGAACAGCACAATTCTTTCTAAGCACATATGGGAAATAAAAACTAAATTACACCATAAATATCATGAAAAATAAGGAAAACAGCACCATCCTACAACAGTAAATCCCAAAACTGTAAATTCTGTCCAGAGGAGAAAATAGCTAAAATCAGCTTCCCAGACAAACAAAATTACTAAATAAATGATCAGAACTTACCTGACAATACAGACACAAAAACAGATTTTTACTACGATACTTAAAATCGAAAACTAAAAGCGAATACCTTGTAAAATGCCATCATAATAAATGCAAATATATACACTATATATATATATATATATATATATATATATATATATATATATATATATATATATATATATATATATATATATATATATATATATATATATTCCTTTATCCATTGGGCCATGTATCCAGTGACTGGACTCAAGGAGTTTTGAGTTCAATACCAGGTTACAGCAGTGGTGAACCAAAAAAGTCTTGACACCAAAATAGAATGATAATTAGGTATATATGTATGCTCGAACGCATACACGTGTAACTGCGCGTAACCTCAGATTATTTATACGGGTGTGTTTGTATGAAGTAAAGGGTGACAGAATTAATTTTAACTCATAACCTCAAAAAGATAAATTACAGTTCAAGCTCCGTGCTCAGTTTTTAATGAAGAATTTCCCGAATAGTTCCATTTAGGTGAAAATGTGCATACCTAATTCAAAAATGAAAAATTTTGAAAAAATCTACCTTTTTGGGGTTATCGTCAAGAAAAGTTCGGACTCATTCGCGTCGCGGTGAGTCACGTTGAAATTAATTCACCCCGAACTAAAATGTATACACCTGTATGTGTGTGTGTCTGTGTATATGAGAGTGTCACCCCCCACCCCACCACCAAAAAAAAAAAAAAAAACACAGAAGAAAATTTCCCCTCCACCACAGACAAATAAAGTATAAATTAATCCACATTTGAAAAAATAAACTAGTTAAGGGTGAAACCCCGGCTTACAAACTACTATCCATGCGACTATATATATATATATATATATATATATATATATATATATATATATATATATCTTCTCTCAAGCCAAATTTTTTTCTTTCCCTTGAAGATGGAACAGAGCTTGGAGCTTTAATTCAATTTAATTCAAATAATTACATTGAAGTTTTCGGCTCTTGTTTTGAAACATGAGAACTCTTATGTAGCGTGTTGGAATCATATTTTTAAATAAATAATTATATTTATGCACTACTTTTGTATCGAGCACTATTTTTTAAAAATAATAACAAAAATACTAAAGAACTTTGAATTATTTACCTAACGAGTTCTTTCCTATTTTCTATATATTTTTACACACACACACACACACACATATATATATATATATTGAATATTTTTCGTATCTGATATTATTTCTTTATGGCGATAAAAGTTATTTTTAGTAGGTACATCCAACTCTGATACGTGTACCGACTAAAATTGTCATATATAGGAATACATACACACGCACACACACACATAAACATATATATTAAATTATTATATATTATAAATTATTTCTAAATTAAATTATATTATATTATAAATTAAATCATTTAAAAATATGGTTCCATCCCAACACAGGAATTACCATGTTTCAAAAAGAGAAAGTAATATATATATATATATATATATATATATATATATATATATTACATGAATCATTCATACAAAAAGTAGATTACTAAAGTTAATGATATAAATGGCGAAAAACATCTTCGCAAACAAATTTATTAAAGTTACATTAACCTACGAACCACTCGATGAATGTTATGATCCTTGTTTTTAATAACTTCAAGTTGTATAAGGTCTTTTTTTATTTTGCTAGTACTTTCCGCTATACTTACAGCCATCCTCCGGCATGGAAATTAATTTGTTTTTTTAGTAGATCCAGGTAATAGCGGACACGAAAAATTAATTGCGAATCGAAATATGTTTTTTTTTTTTTTTTTTTCTTTTTTGAGAAATGTGTTATTGTTAACGGATAAAAACTTTTGGAGCGTGCCGTCGCAACGCTAAGGTTGAAGTTTTTGAAAATTTAAGAGTTTCGTTTTTTTTATTAATATGGTAATTTGAGATATCTATCTATCTATCTATCTATCTATCTATCTATGTGTGTGTGTGTGTGTGTGTGTGTGTGTGTGTGTGTGTGTGTGTATGTGTTGTCTCGCCTGTTATTTTTTTCATTTTAGATTTTCTACGCAGGTAAACATTTACTTGTTTCTTTTCTTAGTAATCTTCACTCAGTATAAGGCTCAAGAGCCATTCAAGATAGAGGCTTACTGAATGATGTCTCATGAGTATAAGTAGAAGAGGTAAGAAGTGCAGTTTATGAGGTTATGTAGGGGAGATAACCGTTAACCATAAACTTGAATAGGTTAGTCATCGGGTGAACATCTTCTCGTCAATCTTTGGGAAGAAGCTGTCAAAAGTGGAACTTCCTTTTTACAAATAGAATATTCCATATTTCTTTTCAAGATCTGATTTTTATCCCTGCAGAAAGATCCATGACCGAAAATCAAAGAATGCTTTTTTGGCCGGACATAGTTTCAGTGATGGATTATTCATTGTACAGATTCTTGTATTATTGCAGACGGGCGACTGTCGTCTGCGTGTGTCTGACTTTCTTATCGACAGCCTTAACGAAGTAGGCCACGTAAATATCTAGATTTATTGTATATAAAATGCAAATTATGGCACAAGGCCGAAAATGGGTGGAATCGACTGAGCCTGGTCAATAATTACTACCTTTTACCTACCTAATCAGATTCACGGCCCATTTACTCATTACAATTTGCACATTCACCAAAAGAACTTATCCATCATTCATTCAATCCTCCATATCCCACAATGCCGCATACTCTCAGGGGACTTACAAAATTACACCCCATGACATAAAAAATTAAAGATTATAAATTCTATCTAAAAGAAAATCTCTTCATGATACGTAACGAGGGAGGTGAAGGAAATGAACCCAAAACAAACTAAAATATCAAAACAAATACACGAAACAAAAGAACACTATTTAAATTATTCGGACTATTGTCCTCATCTTTGTCGACATATTTATTACAACGTTTCGGCCTTTTAAGTATATGTCTATATTTCTGAGATGAGGTATTATGTACACTATTTACATTATTCGGACTATTGTCCTCATATTTGTCGCCATATTTATTACAACGTTTCGGCCTTTCAGTATCTGTCTATATTTCTGAGATGAGGTATTATGTACACTATTTACATTATTCGGACTATTGTCCTCATCTTTGTCGCCATATTTATTACAACGTTCCGGCCTTTCAGTATCTGTCTATATTTCTGAGATGAGGTATTATGTACACTATTTACATTATTCGGACTATTGTCCTCATCTTTGTCGCCATATTTATTGCAACGTTTCGGCCTTAAAGTATCTGTCTATATTTCTGAGATGAGGTATTATGTACACTATTTACATTATTTGGACTATTGTCCTCATCATTTTCGCCTTATTTATTACAACGTTTCGGCCTTTCAGTATCTGTCTATATTTCTGAGATGAGGTATTATGTACACTATTTACATTATTTGGACTATTGTCCTCATCTTTGTCGCCATATTTATTACAACGTTTCGGCATTTCAGTATCTGTCTATATTTCTGAGATGAGGTATTATGTACACTATTTACATTATTTGGACTATTGTCCTCATCTTTGTCGCCATATTTATTACAACGTTCCGGCCTTTCAGTATCTGTCTAGATTTCTGATATGAGGTATTATGTACACTATTTACATTATTCGGACTATTGTCCTCATCTTTGTCGCCATATTTATTGCAACGTTTCGGCCTTAAAGTATCTGTCTATATTTCTGAGATGAGGTATTATGTACACTATTTACATTATTCGGATTATTGTCCTCATCTTTGTCGCCATATTTATTACAACGTTTCGGCCATTGTACGCTCCGGCCTTCTTCAGGTGGTTGGAAAGTTTAACACTGACACAACATATTAAATCTAAGAGGGACAGATGAAAACAGAGTTTAAACTCAGTATCTGGTTCTTCAGGTGGTTGGAATGTCACTGAACCCTTTATTTCGCTCACTGGGGTAGACATTCCAAACATCTGAAGAAGGCCGGAGCGTACAACGGCCGAAACGTTGTAATAAATATGGCGACAAAGATGAGGACAATAGTCCAAATAATGTAAATAGTGTACATAATACCTCATCTCAGAAATATAGACAGATACTGAAAGGCCGAAACGTTGTAATAAATAAGGCGACAATGATGAGGACAATAGTCCAAATAATATAAATAGTGTACATAATACCTCATCTCAGAAATATAGACAGATACAAAACAATAGGATAACTGACGTTGTTTAGAGCCGTCAAGCCCTCAAAAGAATTCAGAGAGGCCGCTGTATTCTGTTTTTAGACAAAATCAAGAGGCTCTCTCACTAACGGAGAGGGAAAGGATAAAATAAATACGGCCAAAGGGAAAGAAGAAAGCTGACTGACGAGGTTGGGAATCTCGTGAATGTGCAGATTGTTGTATTATTGTAAACGGGGGACCTCTCGTCTGCGTTTGTGTGACTTCTTTGTCGACAGCCTTAACAAACTTGGTCACGTCAATGTCGAAATTCTATCATTTTCGCCTGGCAACGTGCGGAAGTCGGAAGTGGGTCCTGTTATCAGCTGCTATCAGCATTGAGGAGACCTGAAAACAATGGCAATATACATAAATTATTACGCTGATAAAATTAAGAAAAGCGATAGGCTCCCCGCAAAAGTAGTTCCACTTTGCCATATGCATGTTTCTTCTTGTTTTTTGTTAGTTTGATAATTTAATTTTATTCTTATTTTGTCCTCATCTTTGTTGTTGTTATCACAAGTTTATATATTGATCCGGGTAACCTACCGGGAACTGAACACTTTATCTATTCTACGGGAGTAGACTGTTCTCACTCTTTACTTTGTTTTTATTATTTCTCGCCCGTTTTCTACTGAGTGCCAGCGCACACTACCCAGAGATCGAACTCACAATCACTATATCACAAATTCATTCTTTGTCTCGTAGGGCAATTTGCTGTAGCGAACTTGGAACCTTAAACCTCGCCTGCCTGCTGATCAGAATTAAAACTGCTGCTACTATCATGTTTTGAATGTTTCTGCTCATGTTTTGATTGCTACTGTTGCTGCAGTTGAAGACTTGCTGAGATTTGTCTTTCTGTCTTGATTAACGGCTCCCATATTGTATTTATTTCTATGCTAGGCCTACTGAGGAGATCCTCATAGCCTAGCATATGTGCTGATCTTTTTTCTATTTACTTTAAAGGCAGGGAATTCTTGGGCTCTCCACAACTTCTTATGGTAGCTCTTAGAAACGTTCATCTTTTTACTAGCCTTCTAGTATTTAAAATAAACATGATTTTGATAAAGCTGATGTTTTGCTTAACTGTATCCAATAATAATGCATATAATATTCACATATTAGAATCATATTATAAAATACAAACATAGCGAATATGCATCTTTTCCATTATTTACATTTATAAGATGTTTATCCGTTTCTCGTTCGGTTGTTTATAGCTGTCCGCGTTTACGCAACGAGTATAGTGTTACTATCGATACTTTTATCATTCTCTTTTACTTTTTTTAACTTATTTAACTAGATGGAATAAAGAGATAAAGGAAAAGAGGTTATGTAACATTCTTCGTTCGGCCGACGATCGGTGATCGTTTTGGTTCAGCAATGAAAGACTTAGCTATTTTTATCATGTCGACTTATAAATTATTTAACTATCCAGTGGGGAGCCGTTTCGGACACGAAAGAGAACAGGTCTACATTGCTTGACGGGTAAAAACCAACTCTCTGAAACCTTTTCTCCTATCCCTTTCAAAAACCAACTCTCTGAAATCTTTCTCCTATCCCTTTCCACGCAAGCTAAACCAATGAAAATCGACTTGCCTATTATGGCTCCCATGTGACCCCGGATGTCAACTTCCGGAAGTCGAAGCCGAGATGCACTTCCGCTAAAAATAATAGTCTGATAAACTATTATTGAACAGTAATTTGATTTTTCAAAAAAGAAACTCGCATTATACACGAAGTACATGATAAAATGTTTTTTTATAAGTGAAGATTTGAGGGTCATACGATACGCGAGAACACGCGTTAACCGGGTATATACGATATATATATATATATATATATATATATATATATATATATATATATATATACATATATATATATATATAAAGAAATATAGTCTTAAGATGTGCTACATTTATGGCCTGACGATTGCATCTAGCATGAAACAGACTGTCGACTCTAAGTGTTGACGTCTATGTTCACTTATATATATATATATATATATATATATATATATATATATATATATATATTTAAGCAACGGTTTTATAACCATCGCCAATCCTTCACAAATAAATCCAAGAAACATGGAACTGCACTATCTAAATATTATTGGGATTTGTTGGAAAGCAACTTAACCCCACAAGTAAAATGGAGAATCGTCTCGAGAGCTAGAACTCCAATAAACTTCAGAGACCGATGCAATTTGTGCATAAAAGAGAAAATCCTAATAATAAGGCATAAAGATCCGGACATATTACTGAACAAACATAACGAGTTGGTTTTTAAATGTAGACATAAAAGCCACCTCAATTTAACTAAATATATTTAGAAATAACTATATAAAAAGGGAAAATATTACTTTTGTTTTTGAAATGAATGTATGAACACATGGATACTATACTTGTTCGTATGTACTCTAAAAATTAGATGAAATTATACATTTATATGTGAATTTATATATATATATATATGGGCATTTTGGATAAGGGTGCTTATATGAATATAAGTGTTTGTATGAATTGTAGGCACATATGTATAGAGGTATGTGTATGTATATATGCATATGTATACACATGTATGAGTATGAATATATATGTATGTGGTATGTATATGAACTAGCGTAGTTTTTGTGCTAGGTATCGTTGTATATATATGTGTATATGTATTTTGCATGTATGTATGTGTGTATGTATGTGTATGTATATGAATATATATATATGTGCGTATGTATAGATGTATATATATATATATATATATATATATTATTTTGAATATAAAATTGCATGTAATTTGTGTATGTATATATATATAAATGTAAATATTTTAGAATTAATATTTGTAATATGTGTGAATATATGTATAACATAGTAATATAAATACATATGCATGTGTGGATGGTTATGGGTAGAGTTCTTTTCATATGCTTGTTTATGTATATAATCGTGTGTGTATATGTAGGTGTATGTATATGTGTATGTATATGTGTATATATGTATATATATGGTTGTATATGTATGTATGTGTGTGTATGTATATGGGTATATATATATATATATGTGTGTGTGTGTGTGTGTGTGTGTGTGTGTGTGTGTGTGTGTATGGAATGTATTCGAATGGAAGGACATGGGTCATTCGAATGGTGTTTTAAAATTACTCTTTTTAATATTTAATATCACTTTCTCTTTTAATGTTCTATAATTAGAATTATGAGAGTGTATATTTATCGTCTGGAGGTATTTTCATTTTGAATTGATAACTTAACTTAAATTTAGATATACCACTCTTTAACTATTAATATTAATAGTAAAATATTGACAATTTTTTTTAATAATTAAGCTCTTCAGAAGACACCTAACGTTAAACTTTAATGAAATCAAACAAAAATCTAAATAAATTTCAAATATTAAAATATAGGTAATTATTTATAAATGTATGTATATACAATTTACGTATGAATATAGATGAGCATTTGTGTATATTGTTACACGTGTGTCTATGTGTGTATTTGCGCATGTAAATAAACGTATGTATATATGGGATTTGCATGAATATGTTTTTGTGATATATATAAGAAGAAAGCAAAATCTTTAATATTACCCTCAAATATTATTCCATAATGAAACCTAAACCTTAAGTAAGTAAGTTTACCCATATAATAATAAAGAAAAATTGCATTCATAAATTAGATTAAAAGTAAAACTAATAAAGATGTTACCGTAACTATTTTTACAATATTAAGGAAGTACGATTGGTCGGGTAAATAAACTATTATAATTTAAAATACTTCTTTAATATGTTCTCTAGAAATGTGTTAATAAAAATAGTAGTTAACTTATATTAAGTCCCTAAACTATTTGCTTAAAAAATTAAATATTCATATTGATAGCAATCATCAAATTTTTTTAAACATCTAAATTTCTATCAAGCATTGAAATCTATCCTTTACATAAATTGTTAAAACCCAATTACAGCCTCTTTCGATTTGCTTCCCTCTCCCTCCTCTCCTTCCTGTAACACTCAATTTTATATATCTGTATTACTGATTTCTGTCTCCTCTTTCTTTTTCATTTTTCCTTTTCTCCCTACTCCCCTCCCATTTCTTTCTATCACTTCCGTTAAGTTAACCATCTAAATAGGTCATGGTCTGGTCACTCCTCCTACCCCAATAGAAAGTACACTTGAGAGAGATATGAAATTGACCCCTCCCTATACTCTACCATGTCTCTTTAACTATCCCTCTCACACCCTCTGTTAAATTACAAAAACTTACACTAACCATCAATTTTAATCTCATTTTTCGTTTCATTTCGTTGTTGGAAGTGCTATCTGATGATCCAGAGTCCTTTTAAAAGTACTCTGGTGAAATAAATTATTATAATGGTACCTTAAAGTGGTCTGTTTTTCTTTTAAATTTTATATATATATATATATATATATATATATATATATATATATATATATATATATGCGCGTATGTATGGCTGTACTTGTGTGTATGAGTATTTTTGTGTTCCCCACACGTATTTTAATGTGCGTGTATGTACATATAAAGCGTGTGCAAATATTTTCCTTGTGTATGTGCGTGTATATATGTGAGTCTATATTCACGTGTGTGCCTGTGTGATTATGTAAACGTATATATGCCTTTATGTTTTCACCACGTATTTGAGAAGGTATATAGTGTGCTTGAGAATTTTGTGCGCGTGTATATACTTAGGCGAGTATATTTGCTTGTGTACTAAATGTGTATACGTGCTTGTGTGTTTATGTGTATGTATGGTTGAATATATTCGTATGTTTATATGTATACGTAGGAGATTTTTCCCGTCATTCAATATGAACGGCAAAATAGCCTACCTAGGGAAATAGCGTCTTAGATCTTTTTAAAGTACTCCCCTTTGGACCACACACACCAAAAGATCTGTCATAAGCTACCTCGTCGCGTTCTTTTGTCCAATTTGAAAACCTTACTTACAACTGTAGTCTTAACTTTGGGGAAAACTTCGGGTGGATTTAAAAGTAGTAAAGACAAGTAGTGTACGTATGAAAGTCGAATTGAAATAGTTCTTTTTGTTATCAACTATCAATTAAGCCAGTTTCCTTTGGTATCAACTGTAATACTATTTGTGGCAAGGAGAACCCATTTTGGGAAAAACGGGAAATTTTCGTCTATTTGTCGAGCAAGTTGCTGAGGGCAATTTTTCATGGCGCCGAGGTTTTGGTTTCGATTTGATAATCTGCAGTATATACTAAGCTAAACGACACCCCTAAACACACAATATAATATAAAATACGCCACAAAAAAAAGTCAACTTGTTCGCCACTATATATCTACGCTGAAATATCACTAAACGCTAGTTAAAAAAACAAACGTTTCATGGTGACATCAAAACGTACACATCCGTTTCAAATAGACGTATAAGTACGTCCACAGCAGAAGGAGCGAAAAAAAGGTAATATTTTTTATAAAATTATATTCTTCTTATATAATTTGTTGTAATTAACTAAAAGATATATTTCATCTATAATAATGAAATAAGTAATATTTTAATAAAGTAGTTTGTTAAAGGATTAATTTAATTACTATAAATTAATGTGACTGTCTGATGTATATTTTTTATTATTTTAAAGTCGACATTCTGGCTTTTCTTTCACGAGTCTTTTTTTTTCTTTTTCGATTTCTCTTTTTCTTTTTTTCTTTTTTTCTTTTTCCCTTACCTCATTTGTTTTTGTCTTTCTTCATATTTATTTTCCTCACTTCTTTTTCGTTCTTGATTTCTCTTTTTCTTTCTTTCTTTCTTTTCTTTTCTTTTTTCCTTCTTTCTTTCTTTCTTTTCTTTTCTTTCTTTCTTTCTTTCTTTTCTTTTCTCTTTCTTTCTTTCTTTCTTTCTTTCTTTCTTTCTTTCTTAGTTACTCTTTCCTTTTTTCTTTTTCCCTTACCTCATTTGTTTTTGTCTTTCTTCATATTTATTTTCCTCACATCTTTTTCGTTCTTGATTTCTCTTTTTCTTTCTTTCTTTCTTTCTTTCTTTTCTTTTCTTCTTTCTTTCTTTCTTTCTTTCTTTCTTAGTTACTCTTTCCTTTTTTCGTTTTCGATTACTTTCTTTCTCATTTACTTTCTTTCGTTCGTTTTCTATTTATTTCTCTCTTTCTTTTTTTTCCACTTTGTTTTAGTCTTCCTGTTTACTTTCCCCACTTTTTTGTTTGTTTCTTTCTTTCTTTCTTTCTTTTCACTTGCCTCTTTTATTTTTGCTTTTCTTCATATTTATTTTGCTATTTCTTATTTTTTTTAATTCCGTTCTCAAATTCTCTTTTTCTTTATTTCTTTTTTCTTTCTATTTTCTTTCTTTCTAGTTTCCGTTCTTTTTATTTTTCTTTCTTTTTTCTTTCTCATTTACTCTCTCTTTATTTCGTTTTCGATTACTTTCTTTCGTTCGTTCTCGATTTCTTTGTCTCTTTCTTTCTTTTCACTTTTGCTTTTGTCTTTCTTCCTATTTTCTTTCCCCACTTCATTCTTTTTTTTCTTTCTTTCTTTTTTTCTTTCTTTCTTTCTTTCTTTCTTTCTTTTTTATTTACTTTCTTTCGTTCGTTCTTTTTATTGTCTTTTTCTTTTATTTTCACTTCTTTTGTTTTCGTTTTTCTTCATATTTATTTTCCTCATTTCTTTTTTTTATTATTTCGCTCTCTTTTTCTTTCTTTCTTTTTCTAGTTTTCTTTCTTTCTTTTTTCTTTCTTTCTATTTTTCTTTCTTTTTTTCTTTCTGTTTTTCTTTCTCATTTACTCTCTCTCTTTATTTCGTTCTCGATTTCTTTCTTTCCCATTTACTTTCCTTCTTTTTCATTTACACTCTTTCTTTAATACATTCTCGATTTCTTTCTTTCTCATTTTCTTTCTTTCTTTCTTATTCACTTTCTCCTTTTCCTTCTTTCTTTCTTCATTTTCACGTTGCGTTTTTTTTCTCTTTCTTCATATTTAATTTACCTCTTCCTTTCTTGTTAAAATCACAATGAAACTTTCCCATTCGATTCTGTGAACCCACGACCTTCCTTAACAGCATTCATTTGCCTTAACTGCACCTAAGAAACTGTTTTCTTTTCGCTCCAGATGATAAAACAAGAAATTTCTATAATTAATTATCAAATTTTGCCTACGCAGAAAAGGCGTATTACTGGGAAAATATTAAACAGAAAGTCTTTCCTTTTTAGCTGCGATTTCTGATAGGCTACGAGTTGATATACAGAAGGCGTAAGGGACGTAATTTAGCCTTTTTCTCTATAAGAGAGAATTGGGTCACTAAAATTACGATGTAACACTATATAGAGTCAGTCAAATTTGAAATAGCATAGGACCCTAAGGAATCGAATCTCTGACCATCCTTCTAAGTGTTCTCACTATAAATTCTTCGATTTTGGCCTTCAGGCAGTTGGTACGAGTTTCACCCCGCTGTATGACGACATGCTGCTCGGCGAACGCTCGACTCTATCCAGCAGGACGACTCTTTCGGCCGAAGAATTGCAGAGAACGAATAAATTCTAACTCAAAAGTTCCCGACCAAGTCGAAATTACGAAGTTGAATTTGAAAACTCCTTCTGCCAAAAGGCCTCACACTACAGTTTCATGTCAATGCCAGCACTGATTTCCTTTTCGCGTTAAACATTCTTCGATTTTGTAAAGAATACCCGCTTAGAAGTTAGCCGACCTACCTCAGCTTGAGCCGACACTTCAAATGGAGAAGGGTCAACTCAAAATTTTAACTCTGACTGAATAAACCTGGTATTTTATATAATACTTTTAAACAGGCGTTCTTCTCATTATTTTTGAGATTATAATTTTTTTTTTAGAACCATGTATACACGACGGACGTTTCGACTAACTCCACCAATAAAATTTATTCAGATGTAAAATATGCACCCTGGGAAGAAAAATCTATTTGCAGAGAATGAAATGACCATCAAATGAAGTGATTTAAGAAAATAAGTCTTGCCATCTAATCTTGAGGATCTATCTTAAGCAGTTTTTTTTTTTTAATCAGTTCGCTCCCAAGCAAAGCAATAATGTCATTAAGACGTAGGAGGTGGCTACTGGGAACGAAAGAAAAACAAAAACAAAGGATAAACATCTACTTTTCTTCAAAGGAACGTGAACCGGGCGATAGGCAAACTTGTCTACTCTTATTGAGAAAAGATAATAAATAAAATTTCAGAGTTTAGACAGAGACGTTAGAAGCATAGAGTTGAAGTATTAGGTTGGTGCAAAAATAATTTCGTTTTCTCACATAGTAACATATGTTAGAAAACGAAATTATTTTTGCACCAACCTAATAGAATTTAGAACGAGCCGGAAACTCATTCCTAAACAGGAAACAAGAGATAAACTTCTGTCCCTGTTCGGAAGACCGGAGCGAACTTATCTACTTAATGGGACAATAAGTTTAGCATGTACTTATTTCATTTTCCAGATCTATATGACAGAAAATTGGTGATCCTGATGTTATAAAAACC
>OZ010597.1:86928148-86948148 GCA_963932145.1 Acanthosepion lycidas
TTCTCATTACATGTCCCCAAAATTTCATCTACCTCCTCCTGATGTTAAGTATAAGCTTCCTCATGTTTGCATCCTCTCCAAAACCTCATATTTGCTCGGTTTATGATATCCTTAGCATCCTTCTGTAGAACTTTATCCCCGTTGCCTCGAGTCTCTTCTTCATTTTTGAGGTGATCGTCCAAATTCACTGTATCGACTCTAAATTATAACTGCAGTGAATTTAATCCTCGTTAGGGGACTTATAAATGTATCTAAGCCGAGTAAGTATTTTACGCGTCTCGCTTGGAGCAACGGTAAGTTCTGTCCCCACTATCGTCGCCTTGTGTTTAAATCTATACACCGACAGCCATAACGGAATGTATCTATTCTTTTTATCTGCCATGTCCTTACAGGACGTAGGCGATCATGGCTCTCCACCTCCTTGTATCCCTTGCAGATCTTAACAAGTTCTTTCCCTCTGCTTCCTCCACCAGATCACGTTCTGTTATCCACTTGCTTAAGCCCGCTAGGTATGTCATGTGTTGCTTTCCCTTGTCTCTTTTTCCCTCTATTCGACCTGTGAGTATCAGATTCTCCAAGTCCTCCTTTCTCATTACGTGTCCCAGAAATTTCATCTGCCTCTTCTTGATGTTCTTCCTCCTTGTTTACATCCTCTCTAAAACTTCATCTTTGCTCACACGCTCGGTTCATATCCTCAGCATCCTTCTGTAGAACCATCTTTTTTCTAGCAACCATGCATTCTGTCTTCTCGCAGTTGATGTTTAAACTTTCTTCTTGCTTTCCTTCATTACATTCTGTCAGAGCTTTTATAGTTTTCTTTCAGTGTCTGCCATCAACACAGTATCTTCTGCACATCTTATGCTGTTAAAAGATGTCATCATCAGTGTGTTGTTTTTTCTAAGACAATAAATTGTTGTGTCCATCATTTTTCTAAGACAAATTTGTTATGTTCATCCGAAACTTTATTTTTTTTTTACTTGTAAAGTGAAAAACGCGGAGGTTATGTACCCTACGATTTAAATTAATTTAAACGTCAGGAGAGGTAACTAAGTTTGAAATGTCTTTTTTTTTTATATTTAAAACTATTAGTTAAAACCTAGATATTTTAAACTCTACTGTAAACATTTTAAAACATAAACGAAAAATTCTTGAAGCTATATATATTAAAAAATTGAAACCAACCCGTAATAAAATTGATTATGAATAATGCAGAAATGTTTTAAAATGTTTGCATCAGATAGTAATATCTAGGTTTTAACTAATAGTTTTAAATAGTTTTTTTTTTTTTTTTAATATTTAGACATCGAAATCCCATCGACTTAGACATTCATGGTTATTATTGAAAATAAATTCTATCTCCTCCGTTACCGAACGCATAGACCCCAAAAATAAATCTTCGGGAATTAAGGCAGGACCCAGTTGACGTCTATAAAGAAAGTCATTACAAATTTGTAAGGTATTCTGAAAGGGAGGGGGGAGTTTGTGTACAAATTGACAATATCAAAGGACACCATGTGCTTGCTTTCAGAACACAAATAAGAGTTTCTAATGAGATTAGAAAAACTGAAATAGGTTGAAAATGTAATAAGTGGAAAACAGTTGAGAGACTGACTGAAGCAATTCCTTCTCTTAATCCCTACAACTGAAAATGATTGCCTTCTTGATATTCGATGCATTTTACAGCAAAATTGTTGTGTCGTAAATACGAAAGGTTGGCACACATATAGAAAATAAGAAATAGTTTGTTCCGGAGAATAATATGGTACACATTTGAGAACACAGATAATGTAATAAACAGTTAATTGCTAACTCCTTTCCTTCAGTAAGAGAGAGTGCTGTTTGAATAGTCTTAGATCAGTCCATCTTGTGGGGGTGTTCAGCTACTCCACAAAAGTTAGCCTTACTGCTATTTTACGCTTCTATTTATCTAACAGACTGTCCATTATCTATCTATCTATCTATCTATCTATCTATCTATCTATCTATCTATCTATCTATCTATCAGCCTGTTTATAATCTATCAATCTGTTGTGTCGTAAATAGGAAAGGCTGACACACATATAGAAAATAGGAAGTAGTTTATTCCGGAGAATAATATGCTACACGGTTGAGAACACAGATTAATTTAATAAACAGTTTAATCGTTAACTCCTTGGTATTTAACTGAGAGACCTCCTTACAAAACGGGATGTAGCACGAGGCTGATTTTTAATGTGGATCTTTCCGAGTGCGCAAGCTCGGGCAAAAAATTCCCGCATAGACGGGGTCAAGCAGCTCTCTACCTAACAAGACGAGACGCTACCCGTAGACATAGCCTTATCTGGGTTCCATCTCCTCCGTTACCGAACGCATAAACCCCAAAAATAAATCTTCAGGAATTAAGGCAGGACCCAGGTGATGTCTATAAGGTCATTACAATTTTGTAAGGTATCCTGAAGTGGGATTGCATTCTGGGTAAAATTTGACTAAATCAAAATTTCCTATCAAGTTATAAATCGCAACATTTTATCTTTATGTTCTGTCGCCACAGGATTTATTGAAGCAAATTTTACTTTTATTATTGAAAAAAATATGTTTATTGAAGGCTGACAACTGGAATTATTTATTTTCAAATTAAGAATAATTTAAAGAAGCTATATTTCTGGCTGGGAATTAATTTGGGGATAATGAACATACATATTTTATAATGATCTTTCATTGCAATAAAATATGGTTATAAACACTTTGAGCAAATATGCAAAATTGGCAGCAAACGGTTTGGTAAACTTTACCAATTTTCCCCCCAAATGAACTTAACGACTACTTCAGACTTCGACAGAAAAAAAAAAGACGTGACTACATAGCTCCCCACCCCAACGCGTTTTAAAAGAAACATCAGTCCACGACTTGAAACGAATCATCTCCAACAGCAACAACAGAGAAGGTCAGTTACTCTTCGCTGACGATCAAAACCTTTTCACAGCGACAGCTTTTTTTTACTGGTAGTTATCCAAAGATATTAATTTAACTAAAGACGATTTTTACTCCTTTTCGAATCTTTTAAATTCATGTACATATGTTTGTAAGTACAAATGACTTATTTAACAGACATACTGAGGGGTTCTCCCATTTTTACACAAATGGACTCACCCAGTATATACATATACTACTGCTGCGGGAAGACTAGAGTAAGAAGAGAGCAAGACCGAAGAGTCGAGTCCAGAGTGACAGAGTAAAAGGTTGTAGGTAACCGGAAGAATGAGGGTGAGGTAACAACGTTTTAAGAGTCACCGTGAGCGAGCACGTAGACTCAGTAAGAAGTCATACAGCGATACTTGAATACCAAAGTCTGTATATATATTTTGCTACTAACCCGTATTCCTGGAACTACTAACCTGCATTACCAGTTTGTATTATTACGATAATACATTATTTTCATATATTCATTCCTGGCGTTTGTTATTTATTGCTACCGGATTTCAACGCGGAATCCACAACACATATTCACATTTTCTTTATTTTCATTTTATTATTGTTTGAAATTCGGACCTTACGATTTTTAATATAAAGAAAAACCTGAGTGACATAATTTCCTATAGGCGATTCATTAAAACGCGCGCATCATGGAGGATCTTAGTCGGGAAGGTTAGAACTCGTGAAACTAAGAAATGTAGTTCGTTTGAACACATTCCACGGAAATAGCGTTAGAATAGCGGGAGACTTGAACGTTCCGTCTGTGGGTAAGGAGTTGTAAGGTGGAAAATAATTCATCACCCACAAGGCCGAGGAGAATCTTTTGGACTTTATTTTCTACCCAGTAACGTGCCAAAAATATTCCACAATGCCACATTTAAGTCAACGTGTCTATTAGAAATTTAACACTCTATGTGAAATATTTGACCAGTCGGAGAAAACTAGAAACTTATTTTAGCAAGCAGGAATGCGACTGTTTCCAAGCCGTTCATACACAAAAGAAGACGTTGCTACATAGCTCCCCACCCCAACGCGTTTTAAAAGAAACATCAGTCCACGACTTGAAACGAATCATCTCCAACAGCAACAACAGAGAAGGTCAGTTACTCTTCGCTGACGATCAAAACCTTTTCACAGCGACGGCTTTTTTTTTACTGGTAGTTATCCAAAGATATTAATTTAACTAAAGACAATTTTTACTACTTTTCGAATCTTTTAAACTCATGTACATATGTTTGTAAGTACAAATGACTTATTTAACAGACATACCCACATTGTCTTTATTTTTTATTTTATTATTGTTTGGAATTCGGACCTTACGATTTTTAGTATCAAAGAATTTCCTACAAAGGTAATATTAGAATTGTTTTATTTTTCTCAGTTAAGAAATTGGTCACGTGTAATCAGTAGATATATGTGTGCATTAAAGATATACAGCACTAAAAATAATTTTTTTTTTGATGATGTATTATGAAGATTCTTGCATTACTAATGTTCTTCGAAAGATTTTAACAACTTTCAATAATTTTTAGATGAGGGTGATCAAAGAACCACAATGAAATTCTATCAATTCATGCAAGATGATAGAAACATAAAATTCGATCAAGTTGCCCACATATAAATATATTGTAACGTTGGCCTATAATATATACATGTGAACACACGCTTCTATAATAATAAAGCGCAGTGTACGTGTGTCCGTCTGTTTTTCGATCTCGGGATTTACGCATGCGCGTCGAATAAATATAACAACAGAAGTATTAATATTCATCAATTATTTACAGTATAATTATGTTTTTACTAGCCTTAAAGTCCACCCGAAGACCTTTTCTTCAAATAATTCTTCTTTCTTCTATAATATTAAAATGCGGAGTACGTGTGTCCGTCCACCCATTATTTTTTTATATCTTGGCGAATCAGAAAAAACCTGAAGTAACATGTAGTAACTCCTGTAGTTACACACGATTAAAAATTAAATAAATAACTCATTTATAGAAGTTATGGAAATTAACAAATAATAAAATTAGAATCGGTGGTTTGTAAGTACAAATGACTTATTTAACAGACATACCCACTTATTCTTTATTTTTATTTTATTATTGTTTGGAATTCGGATTTTCCGATTTTTAAATATATATATATATATATATATATATATATATATATATATATATATATATATATATATATATATTACCCTGTGTTAAGTAGAAATAACTCCAAGATTCGTGTGTATTAATATACGTATTTTATTGCTGCCATCTTATTAGGAAGTGCCCCGCAGTTCAAAGCCCCTTAAGGCATTACAAATATTGGGCCGCTTATGTATATAAGTCAACCAACACCTGATCGTCAGAATTTCCTACAAAGGTAATATTAGAATTGTTTTATTTTTCTCAATTGAGGAATTGGTCATCTGTAATCTGAAGATATATGTGTGCATTAGAGATATACAGTACTAAAAATGATTTCTTTTGCGATTTAAGGAAGTAGGTACCGCCACTAGGTTGCGTAAAAAGCAGCAGAGCATGATGAAAAAAGGCCCCAAACGCAACGAAAACAAAATTTTGTCATCAAAATGTTTATGTTAATATTAAGAGGAAAGACCAAAGTATTTTTTTAATTTATTTATTTTTTACTCGTTTCTAGCACGTTCAAAATTTTGGTTAAAAATCTTTTTTTTTGCTTTTTTTACGACAGCGGTCAAACGAGAGAAATAAGATGTTTTATTTTGCGCTTTTCGCGACGAAAACACACATTGATTTGAAAATTCTTGCAAAATTCAAATAATTGTCGGATTTTAATGAAACTTTCAGGAAATATTCAGAAATTAATGAAATTATTTTTTAAATTTTTCTTTTTTTTAGAAAATCTTGGTAAAATATAATTTTTTTTACATGTTTCCACCCTCTTACATATTTTCATAAAATTTCGAGAAATTAAATTTTATTAGTTAAAAACAAGGCTATTTAGAGAAAGTAAATAATCAATTAAAGCTAAAATAAAATCTTTAAGAATGCTTTTTCATTTTAAAAAATTCATTTTTAAACCTGAGGTATCGAAAATTGACTGGGGGTACCTAAAGGAAAAGAAAAAGACATTCTGACGCTCAGGTTTCTTTTATATCTTTTCTACAAATACTTTCAGGGTAACTGCTCCGACGAGATACTTTCGCTAGTTCCAAGACTGCATGAATTAAACAAAATAAACCAAACCAAACTGATTTCTTATAAAGAATACATATTCTATTCATACGAACCTATCCTAAAAATCTTGTCGGCATTAAATAACCCATTGAAGTTGATATGCCGTAAATCAAAATAAACCAAGCCAAACTGATTTCTTATAAAGAATACATATTCTATTCATACGAACCTATCCTAAAAATCTTGTCGGCATTAAATAACCCATTGAGGTGTTGATATGCCGTAAAACAAAATAGACCAAACCAAACTGATTTCTTACAAAGAATACATATTCTAATTATACGAATCTATCCTAAAAATATTGTCGGCATTAAATAACCCACTGAGGTGTTGATATGCCGTAAAACAAAATAAACCAAACCAAACTGATTTCTTACAAAGAATACATATTCTATTCATACGAACCTATCCTAAATATCTTGTCGGTATTAAATGACCCATTGATGTTTTGACATGCCGTTAAACAGAATAAACTAAACCAATCAACCGAGAAATCAATGTCATGCATGATCTTTTTCCTTCTTTATCCCTATTTTTCTTTGTTCAGGAATAATGTATGGTCAGGATTTCCATTCAGCTTCGAAGGACTATTGCTGATATTTAATGAATAAAAGTGGGCTAAAAAATAAAAAAACAAAAAAAAAAAACAAAAAAAAAACGAGGAATATCAACTTTCTTTAAATTCATCCACGCTTCTTACCATTTTTAGTATTAATCTTCACACCAGTCGTGTTTCCTTTTAATGGACATCAAGTCATAGTAATTGTTCTGATGGGTTTTCCTCTTTTGTATCTCGACTTTACGACTTTATCAGCAGTACATTTTTGAGGGAAAAAATATTACCAGCTATAAGAATGTCGGCATTAAATAACCCATTGAGGTGTTGATATGCCGTAAAACAAAATAACAACCAAATCAAAAAAAAAAAAAAAAAGACGTGCTAGTGGGTGCACCGTAAGCCTATAAAAAGGCATGTATTTATCTCCCTAGCCCACTTTCACAGATTTTTATATCTGACCTTCAAATGCCGTCACACGTGGGGAAAACTGTCCCTAGGATACGTTCATTTTCATGGTTTTCACTGTAGACTTTGGTACTCTCTCACGCATGCGTGTTACGCAGACACAACCTCATTATTATTATAGCTAGTTTCCCTTTGTAAATACAAACATTGTCGTTTGTTTTATATGTATTGTTTTTTTATTTTTACCTGGACTCACATTGTGTTCGCCATAATATTCTTTGTGAAGACATGTCATGCAAGCATCACTCAACACATCATACAATTCTCTTATATATATTGCTTATGTAATTTTGTTAAAGAAAAAAAAAAAAAAGAAAAGTAAATAATTTATAGAAATTTGTTGTATCTTGTAATTTTCAAGTTCAGAATTTACAAATTAGGAGATGCCTGTTGTTCCGAAATCCAATTACACGGTAAATGTTGAAGAAAATAAGCAGATTATATATAAAAAAATAAATATTGAAAAAAAAATGTGTGTGTATATATATATATATAAGGTTGGTGCAAAAATAATGACGGTTTTTGACGTATTTTTTAAGGTGAAAAACCGTCATTATTTTTGCACCAACCTAATATATATACAAAAAAAAAAAATACAAAATCCCAGAGATATAGTCGGAGTGGACTAATTTCAAATCCAGCAGACGTCAATGGCGTCATCTAAGTTACGCTAAGAAAATCAATATATACATATATATATATATATATATATATATATATATATATATATATATATATATATATATAGTCACTCGCAGACAGTACTGTTTCGCAGCTCCTCGGTGCGACTAGACATTCGAATGCATCAAGCCAGGATTGAAACCCCACCGTCAGTCAGAATTTCTACCACTGAGCTATCTTCATTCGGCAGAATTAATCTACATTCGCTTTTACGAATGTAAACAAATGTTAATCAACCGGAGTGCTCTATTCATTTTACTGAAGAGCTTTGCACATACACACACACACACATACATATATATATATATATATATATATATATATATATATATATATATATATATATACTGGATATACGAGTGTGAAAATGAAATGCTGAAAAAAAAGACAAAGATTATTGGTTGGTTGATTTACATATCAACTGAACATTTTTATGAGGCACCTAGTTAGGTTTGAACTCACAATTTAGTGTTAATAGCCAACCAGACTAACCTCCCTAATGATTATTACTCCATGGTAAGGTGCCCCAAGGACAAAGAGGAATGATAAAAGGTCAAAAGTTACTTAGAGCAACAAAAAGACAGGAAGTTGTGGAAGCCATGAACGTAAGGGATTAGGATGAAAAGAAAGCCTTGCAGTTTGTTTTGCACTGATAACTAATTTTCAATTGTTCGGTTTGTTTTGGATTGTTTTATGGCACATCAACTCATTATGTATCATTTTACACTAATTTAAAAAAAAAAAAATCTCGTATGTAAACAGTCACAAAATTTTATTTACGTTGTAAGACTTGTTTGTTATTTTTCTTTTCATTACATTTTTGAAGTTAGTTTAATTTCTCTTAGCAAATGAAATATGTAAAATAAATCAGTATTTTCAAAAAAAGTTCTTTTAAGTTTCTTGTTTGGTTGTATTTTGATCGGATTGAATTAAAACTCCTGCAATTTGCCAGTACGTGTTTTGTGGTAAATGGTTCCTGGCAGGCCACACATACCGGATGATCTTCCATTTTTAGGATATACGAGTGGGTGTTACCTTCTGTCTTGTTCTTTTATTTTTCTCTCTCTCTTTAATAGTATTTTTCTCATACTCCTTAACGTTCAGTAACTGCTTGCGTCTTAGGGGCTTTATTGCCTTGCTTGGGGAAAAATGATTATAAAGAAATCCTTTTGAATAATGAACTTGGTAATGTTCGGAGATTTTGTTTTTAGGTATACGAGTGTGAAAATGAATGATGAAAACAAAGACAAAGGTTTTTGGCTGGTTGATTTTACATATCAACTTAAAATTCTTATAGGGCATCTAGTTAGGATTGAACTCACAATTTAGTATTAATGGTCGACCAGACTAACCTCCCTAATGATTATTACTGCATGGTGAGGTGCCTCAAGGACAAAGAAGAATGATAAAAGGTCAAAAGTTACTTAGATCAACAAAAAGACAGGAAGTTGTGGGGAGCCATGAACATAAGAAATTATATTGAAAAGAAAGCCTTGTAGTTTGTTTTGCATGGATAACTACTTTTCAATTGTTTGGTTTGGTTTACAGCACATCAATTCATTATGGGTCATTTAATGTTGAAATTTTTTTTTTTTAATAAAATCTTGTATGAAAAATTTCTCAGAGTTAACCTGTAGAAAAAGACAATATGTATAAAGGTAAAAGACAATAAGAAAACTGTATTATTTGTCAACGCGTTTCATCCAATGTGGACTTTTTCAAGGCAAAAACGAAATGAATTTATTGAAAACAAATTAACTATTAACAAAAAACAAGATGTCCTTAGCAACTAAAAGAATTCAGAAAATGCTATTCTATTCATATTGCCAACTGAAAATACAATAACGTTTTCTAAACTATTTTAGTTGCTAAGGACATTTTGTTTGTTGTTAATAGTTACTTTGTTTTCAATAAATTCATTTTGTTTTTGCTTTGAAAAAATCCACATTGGACAAAATGCATCGGCTAATAATGAAGTTTTCCTATTGTCTTTTACCTTTATACAAAATCATGTAAATGTAAACAATCCCCCAAATTTTATTTTACATAATATGACTTGTAATGTTTTATTTTCCTTATATTTTTGAAATCAGTTTACTTTCTCTTAGTAACTGAAATATTTAAAATGAATCAGTATTTTGAAAATGCTCTTTTAAGTTTTTTGTTTGGTAGCATTTTAAGTAGATTAAATAAAAATTGCTGGTTTGTTTTATGAAATATTAACCCATTGGGTCATTTAATGCTGAAATTTAATATTTTCCTAAATAAAATCTTGTATTTAAACAGTCAAAAAAAATTACAGTATTTTAAGCAAATTGAATTAAAATTGCTGCAGTTTGTCAGTCAGTGTTTTATGGTAAATGGCTCTTGGCATGCCACACAAACTGGAGGCTCTTCATTTTTTAGGATATATGAATCGGCACTTTTCTATTGTTGTTTGATTAGAAAAGGCATTAGTTATAAAAGTGAAATTCTTAGCTTTATCTTTGGTAGAATTTTGTAAAAAAAAATAATATCAACAAAAGTACAGCCTTGATTTATTTTGTGATTGATCCTTAAATATGAGTCAATTATGTCTCAAAAAAAAAAAAATGGTGAAGTTTCTATCCAACCTAACATAATTAAATCCCGATAATAATGGCTGATTTTTTTTTAAACAATGCATTTTTCAATGATCAAGTATAAACAATTTCACGGTCACCCATTCATTACTTTTTTCTTAACCACTTGTGACTAGGATATATTTTGTTGCCCCTGGAACACGCAAACAGATACTTTAAGTGAAAAAAATCATTTTCAACTGTCTATTTAGTCCCCAGTTTTAAAAAAAACAAAAGAACATATTATATATAGTAATTTCTAAGAAATTAATGAATTCTATTTCCCTACCAAAGAGGAAGGCTAGTTCAAATTCTGCTGTCGGGCACATTTCCTTTATTAACCTTTAGCATTCTGCATTATTAATATTACTTCCCAGTGCATTCTTTTTCAAGGCCTCTCAAATGCAGTATCCTTATTGCTAATTTTACTCAGAGTTGTTTTCGGTTGCCATAGCAGGATATGACAGCACAACTATGAAATTCAAACAAATTTAAATTCAGGGACCAGAGTCACTTTCAATGGCAGGCTAAACTTTTTTGTCTAGCAAATGAAGTCACATACAGAGTGATAAAGGTTAAGACTCTCAAATTCACAGGCTGGTAGATGCAATTCACAGCATTTACCCCCCCCCCAAAAAAAAACAAATAAACAAACAGAGCATCTACCCAAGCACATATATCTGCTAAAACAATGTTTAAATAAGAAATATATATATATATATATATATATACATATATATATATATATATATATCTAAAGAATTGTTGTTACTTCAAACATTGTTATAGTGAACACTTCTTATTTGAAATAGACACCCCATCGTTAATTTATTAAAAAGGGGAAGACTTTACCATTACGGACATCTAATTCAAATTCGCAAATGAAGTTGTTTGAAGTAAAAGAAGTGATTAAGAGCGGACATTTTTTCCAATATTTGAGAGATAAAAGATGATTAATCTTAGATCCTGTGTGAATTGTTCGGGTCTGATGAAATTGATAAAAAAACAAATCATTCGAATGGATATATTTGGAAATGTCGTTGAACAGTGACTTTTTGGAGGAATCAAACTCATGCAGATAATCGAAAATAGTTGGCTGCATTTAAAAAAGTTCCTATGTGAAAAAGGTTCATATAGAATTCCCCATTAGTGGGCGTAAATATGTGAATACATATTTAGGATAAAAATCAAAAGACGTTTTTGATAAATTAGTTGAAACAATTGATAGAATGTATATTTTGTAATATAGTAAAATCCCTCATATCCGGAATCGTTCCTATCTGGAATCCCTCATATACGGAATCCCTCATATCCGGAATTCCTCATATTCAGAATCGTTCCTATCTGGAATCCCTCATACACGGAATCCCTTATATCCAGAATCCCTCATATCCGGAATCCCACATATCCAGAATCGTTCCTATCCGGAATCCCTCATACACGGAATCCCTCATATCCGGAATCGTTCCTATTTGGAATCCCGCATATCCGGACATGATTTTGATGTGTATATTTGAATTATTTGGAATTTGTTTTTCAGGAAGTTTACTTTGGATAATGGCTTATGTTTATTTCATCCTAATGGCTTGTATTGGTGCAAAAGATGATGCGAATAAGAGGAAAAGAACAACTTTGGAGTTATCGCAAAAAGTGGAAATTTTAAACAGACTAGACGTTGGTGAAAGTTCATTGTAACTAATGGCTGAGTTCAACATAGGAAAGTCAACATTGTATGATATAAAATCTCCCAAAGAAACTATTCTTCAGCGTTCAAACTGTCCCAATGAACAAGGAAATAAAAAAACATGATTGTGATGAAACCTGAACTGAAAAAGCTATTTAAAAGGTTGTCAATTTTATGGAAAGAAAGCCAGCATATATTTTGTAATATATCATTTTTTCGTTTGCACATGAATAATAAATTTATAATAAATTCAGGCCGGTAAATGTAATTAATACTGTTTATTATAAACAGAGCATTACTTAAATAATTGTATCTCTAAAAATAACATATAAGCAGAAGATAAAATAATTATCAGACTTAGTCCATTTCATTACATTATATTTGTTAGGGTCAGATAGATCTACTGAATTCATTGACAGATACAGCTTCTGTCACATTCTGCCTTAGTGGGGAGGCCAGGCAAATATAACTTATTGCCTATCTACAAAGATTGACTAAGCATAGCTTAAATGTGGCACAAGGCCAAAAGTATGGAGCACTAAGTTAGGATCAAACTCCCTACACAGTTGCAGTTAATCTAGTCAGACAAGCTTGCTAACCATTCAACCCTGTCAAAGTGTCTGTCTAGAGATTTACTAAGTGCGGCTTAGATGCGGCTCAAGGACAAAGGTATGGAGCACTCAGTGAGTATTGAACTCACTACTCAGTCATAATTAATCTAGCAAGACATGTTTAAGTGTGATTGTCTGTCTGTGTATATATATATATATATATATATATATATGTGTGTGTGAGTGTATATGTATATATATATATTTATATGTATACATATATATATGTGTATACATATATGTGTGTATATATATATATATATGTATACATATATATATGTGTATACATATATGTGTGTATATATATATATATGTATGTATGTATGTGTGTATATATATGTGTGTGTGTGTGTGTGCGTTTGCATATTATTTATTTATGCATGCCTCTTATATATTGACAAACTTAGTCATCCTTAACCTTTTGGGCTCTGACCATCGCTTTATTGATGGCAGAGAAAAATGACGTAATGCCCAGCCATCGGTTGAACAGAGATAGAAAAAAAATTGACTTAACACCCAGTCATCGGTTGAGCGGTGGGTAAGCACTTGTAACTATTTTTTATATCTACTGTGAAACACTACATACCAATTATTTGCGAATTTTGACTACAGGAGCTCAGGTAGAATGTTTAAAATTGTCCAGGAACGCAAGGCTCAAAGGGTTATCGGATACTGTATTCTGCTGCTTATAAGACATTTTTTTTCTTATAAAATATCTTCAAAAACCATCTCATATTCTATACATCAAACGTTGGTGATGGGAGTTATAAATTTGGTGTGTGTGTGGTGAGCCTCAGTTCTCTAGCTACATCCACTTCTGAGCCCTTTGAAAGTAAAACAAGTCCAGTGTTTCAAAATTAACGTTTCGAGAGAAGCTATTTATGCAGTTGGGATATTGACAGGAAAAGAAACCTCTGCTACAGAAACCCCTGCTTAAGTAACACCTTCCTTCCTTCCTTATTTGATTTCTCTGCCACAAAGCAGCATTCATGTTAGACGTTTTAAGACTAATACCATTGCATACTACCCTTCGATTAGCACATGCTTGATATTTTCACTTGATTTAGTAATCATACTTACGGTACTTAATGGTGTCAAATATTGCCAAGGAAATACAGTAGCCCACCAACAGCTGCAACAGACGTTGGTGGGGCGATGTCTTATGCATCAAACCATTGTATAAACAACAAAATATGGTATTATTAATTTGCAGATTTAACTTTAGAAATCAAATTTTGAGATATAAATTTTTTTATCATGCATTTTCAAACTGGAGACATTTAGTGATTTTTTTAAAAATAAATTAAAGTCTCTTCTGCAGTGAAATTGGTAATGCACTTGGCGATTTTATAACATTAAAAATAAGAAAGCTAATGTTGACATTTTTATACAAGTAGATCTTGAAATCTAAAACTGCATTTTTTGACATTTTTTTTTTTAAAAGTATTGTTTACTAGAATTTTTTTCACAACACAACTGATGTGTGTTGAAAACCTTTCAGGATTTAGTATTGTTCAAACTGACATTTTTTGTCGAGACTTACAAACTTTACGTTTCGTTCAATTTCGCAAATCAATCGATGAAATCTGAATAAACTGATTTGTTTAGAAAATACTTAGACAAAAATCCTACTCCGTTATTTAATAATTTATTTTAATTTTATAGGACTTTATGGTAAACGACATTTTTAAAGAAAATTTATTTCTTTTTTTTTTCCTTTTTTATAGCGAAGAATAAATTTTGGGGATTTCTTACTCTTGTTAATTATTAGTTTAATCATAAAATTGTCTCAAAGTGGAGAATTTTTTTGTATACTAAATATTTTAATTTTTCCCCCCAAATTAATGACAATTTATTGCACGTACCCCAATAAAAAACCAACTATACTTTTTATCCCCTTACCAGTTTGCACTTCTCCACAAAATTTGATTTCAGTCAGTCAATGTATGGCTATTTTTTAGAGGGCATGATGGACGGACTAACGCAACTCATAGAATTTTATATATATATATATATATATATATAGAGAGAGAGAGAGAGAGAGAGAGCGATAGATAGATTACATTTTTAAATCGTCTCTCCGTATATATATATATTTTATTTTTATCCATACATTTTTTCTAATTTTTTTCTGAAAATCTGTAATTAATTCTAGACTATAAATCGTTCATTGTTACCGTATTTTTCGGTTTTTAAGGCGCACTTTTTTTTATTTGATGTCAAAATCAACTTGCGTGCTATACATTGAAAGTATGAATAAAAATGATAAACGTTCTGAAGAAGTAGAAATAAAAGAATCAAAATGGATAAATCTAAAAAATAAATTCTACGGATGGATTGTGAATCAGAGAAGGCAAAGAATATTTTTTGCGACACACTGATACGTGTTGAAAACCTTCCAGGATTTACTATTGTTGAAAGTTTGAAACTGACATGTTTTGTTGTGATTTACAAACTACGTTTCATTCAATTTTGCAAACTGATCGATGAAATTTGAATAAGCTGAATTGTTTGGAAAAATACTTTCACAAAAACCATACTTTGCAGTTTAATAATTTGTTTTATTTAGGACTTCATAATAAACAATATTTTTAAAGAAAATTTCTTTTTAACAGCAAGAATAAATTCTTAGGATTTTTGTCACTCTTGACAAAGCAATATACAACTGGCAATAGATATTTCTTTCTGGAGCCAAATTTAAGCTTCTTGAAGTGTTTGGCCTTGTGATTTGTTTAGTTCTCACAAATGTATGGCAAACTGGATTCTTGTATATAAAAAATTAAAGAAAAGATATGCAAGAAACAATATTGCATTTTTATTAAATAAGACTAAGAGCCTGTTATTTTAATCATTAAATTGTTTTTAAAATAGTGAGAGTATTTTGTAAATTAAACTTAATTTTTCCTAAAATATATTAATGAAAATTTATTGTACTAAGCTACGACCCGAGTAAAACCAATTGTACTTTATAAGCCCTTACCTAATTACATTTCTTCCCAAAATTTGGTTTTGATCGGTCAATGTATGAGCATTTTAGAGGATGTGACAGACAGATGGACGAACGGAAGTCACAGAATTATATATGTGTAGATAACAAATTAAAACATGTCCTAAATAATTTGATTTTTTGCTTAATTAATTGGATAAAAACTAGTCATTATTCTTTCAGCTAATTTCTTAATTACTGCAATATTATTTTCATCTAAGAAAGATATCTAGTCATACGTACATGTAAAAAATGTTGGTCAAAAAACAGAAGAAAAACAGATATTCATAATTTATGTACGTCATCGGTACTTAAAAAAACTACTAAGTTTTTCAACTTTTTAAAAAATGTTTGTAATTATTTGAAATCAGAATTTGTAATTATTTTCAGCCAATTATGTTTTTAATTTTTTTAAAAATAATTGATGCGTTACACTCTTTAAAAAAATAAATACAAATGTAAAAAACTATTTTGAACATTATGGTCGCCAAACAGCCAGTGATCACCATTACAAGACTGATGGAAAATATCAAAAGGTTTTTTTGTTTTTATTTTTTGATGCTACGCAACAATTGTCCATGTAGACTACGTAAATGGCAGAAAAGAAAGAATTGCCACATGTTAACATTTTAATGTGATTTAACGGTTAACCCTCTGCTAGTACGGTGAGGTTTTCAAACACCACATTTATATCATTTAGCTCTCCATTTTCTTGTTATATATTGTCAGTATTATTATTATTATTATTATAGTAATAATAGTATTATTATTAAAAATTATTATTATTAATATAGTAGTAAAATAGTAATAATAATAGTAGTAGTAGTATTATAATAGTAGTAATAGTGATATTAGTAGTATTATTATAATAGTAGTAGTAGCATATAGTTATAGTAGTAGAAATAATAGTAGCATAGTGTAATAATAGTAGTAGTATTATAATAGTAGAAATAATAATTATAGTAGTAGTATTATTATAACAGTAGTAATAGTAATATTAGTAGTAGTAGTATTATAATAGTAGTAGTAGAATATAGTAACAATAGTAATAGTATTATTATAATAGTAGTAATAGTAATAATTGTAGTAGCAGTATTATAGTTGTAGTAATAGTATAATAGTTATAACAGTAGTAACAGTAATAATAGTAGTAATATTATTATAATAGTAATATTATTATTAATAGCAGTAGTAGTATTATAATAGTAGTAATAGTAATATTATTATTATTATTATTATAGTAGTAGTAGTAGAAGGGTTTTATTTTGAAAAATCAAATTAAAAAGGCCAATATTAAAAAATGGTTTCTTACTGTTTATTATATGTGGCTATAAGAAATATATATATATATATATATATATATATATATATATATATATATATATATATGGAAGAAATATCAATGGAAAATTACAAGTCATTTGCGGAACTAAGTAAAAACTACATTCTTACTTATTATTGTATAATCAAACTAATTTGAAAGGCATCTCTGAAAATCTGCAAAAACAAAACAAAACAAAAAAAAAAAAAAACATTCCATAAGTACCATGGGATACTTTCCTATCCCTAAATAAATAAAACTGCCTGTAATCCTCAAAAATATTATGACTAAAACCAGAAACTCCTTTTGTCACTTGATGGAAGTCTTCAGAAAACTACTTGGCTTATGAATGTTTCACGTTCCAGATTTTTTTGTTTTTAATCATTTCACCCCAAGCAAGGCAGAAAAGCCACTAGTACGCAAGGGGGTTACAGACAGAGAAAGTGAGAAAAGATTAAGAATAGGGGGTGACTGAGGATAGGATAAAAGATGAATGCATTTCAAGACAACAAAAGATGGCAATTGATGTTGCATTTAATTTTTGAAGATTGTAGTTATCAGTCAGCAAGGACACTGAATGTATTTCCACAGGTAGGAAGTGTGAGAAAAGAAGCCACTGGAGTAGAAGTGGTGGTTAGATTTAACTTGTTCAACAGTAAAAGGGTGGGACCTAAATGCCAATCTAGTCGCAATCTTAAATTCACATAGTTGGGGCACTGGGGAAAAAAAGCTTGTCTCAGCAGTTGCCCTGAAAATATTTGTAGAAAAGACCGAAAAAAACCATGTCATGTCGGTGAGTAATTGGCTGAAATGCAAATGCCAAGTCAGGATTGATTACATTGTGGATCCTTGTTCGGATTTTGTTAAGATGAATAGCAGGAGTGCTAGACCAGATATGGCTGCAGTATTCAATGCACGGATGAATGGTAGACCTGTAAATGTGCAAGATGGAGTCTAACGAGAAAAACCTTCTGGCACAACACAGTGAGCCAACTTTCCTTGCGGTAGATTCAGCTATTGAGCATTAAATAAAAGCAGATTGGGTGTTGTTCAATATCAGGTTGGTGCAAAAATAATGTCGGTTTTTGACGTATTTTTAACGTCAAAAACCGACATTATTTTTGCACCAACCTAATAGCAAGTTAAGTGAGACTTTCATTCGAATGAAATGGAATTTAATTCAGCAGGGTTAGCTGTCCTTCCCAAATGAACAGAGTCTAAAACGTTTTCATTTGTTATTAGTTTCCGTTTTCAAATAAAAAAAAAAAAAAAAAAAAAAAAAATCATATCAGAAAACGACACATTTTTCTGTTTAATATTTTTACATAAAAATTATCATTATTTTTTTGTTTTTAAATCAATTCAACCCAAGCAAGGCGATAATGCCACTAAGATGCAAGGCGCTACTGGGAGTGAAAATGAAGAATTTAGAAAGAACCCAATCCTAAAAGAGATAAACCTCTACTCCTCTTCAAAAGACTGGGGAGAAGTGTGAATTAACTTTGATGAGGATATGAAGAGGTAGTGCTGATCTGGGTCAAGAGGGTGGCTGCTGGAAGAACCTATGTCTTGGAACAGGACTCTGCACCATGCCACAAAAGCAAGAAAACCCAGTCATAGTTGTCAGACAATTTCTTCAAGCACATCCCCACTTATATCTGGCCACCTACCCCCCCCCCCCCAGACTGCAACCCTATTATTATGGGTGGGGCACAGTTGAGCAGGACCAACAAAACTCCTTGTAACACCAAAGATGAACTGAAGGCAAGGATTATGGTAGGATTCACCAACTTAAACAAGGAGGCTGTCCAGAAGAGTTGCAAGAGATTCCCAAGTCATCTGGAGATCATGGTTGAAGCCAATGGTGATTTTATTGAATAAATTTACTCTTTAGTATTTCAAGATATTTTTTGTGTAATTTTGGTAAATATATCTGTTAAAATGAGATGTCAGTGCTCTGTTTATTTTGCATAATTTAGATGACAAATTATCCATCACACCATGAGTGTGTGTGTATATGTGTATATATATATATATATATATATATATATATATATACATACATACATACACTCTCGTGTGGTCATGTGTGATGTCATGAGATGCGGTGCGATTTTCACTTCTAGCGTCTTATATGCACGTGTTTATCGTTGCTTAGAAATCATCTATGTAAACAATGACAGACTATCATCACTGTCTTGTCCATATTTTGCTTAATATGTTGTAATTGACATCTTTGTTAATGGCTTAAGTAAGCCGAAAGATTAGATTGTATTAAAAAAAATATGGATCACTATTGTGAATTTCTTTCTTCGTTCAACGATAATGCTATTAAACTTATCAGATGTTATGAAAAAAAATTTACATAAAATAGACAACACTTGCCTATATTATTTAATGAAATGTGTGTGTGTGTGTGTATATATATATGTATATATATATATATATATAAGGCATGGTGGGGTAATGGATAGCGGCGTGGATTGAGGAATTGGAGAGCCAAGTTCGAATTCCAGTCAAATCCATTAAATTCACTAACATGCTAATATCATTGGGAAAGGTATTAATCCTCTTCTTCTCCCTCCAGCTATGGGTAAATGGCAGGACAGACTGGGTTCTATAGCCTTGGATGGCAACTGGTCTAGGAGAAGCACAACTCTGAATCCAAAAATCTGCGGAGGGTCGTTTGGGGACCTTATGGCACATAGTGCACCAGATCTCTGCATTTGGCCCTTCAAAAAGTGTGGATGGTCCTGCACGAAACCTTCAACACTATAATCAAATCTCATGTGCTGTTCTTGGGCCGTCGGTTTCCTGGGAACTGATCTGTTTCATCCTCATATGTTGTATTCGACAGGAGAGTTCAGTATATACATATACATATATAAGATTAATACAAATATATAATTTGTTACTTAACTGATTGATGTTATAT
>OZ010597.1:86953148-87013148 GCA_963932145.1 Acanthosepion lycidas
AAAATGAATAATTCTTAATTTTAACTATTAATCTTGCTTGCAAGTCAATAAAGTCATAATTTATTGTCATTTCAAGAGTGAGGACATTTTTTTTGAGACATTATATATGAAGAAATATAGTTTTAAGGTGGGATATCTATGGGATAAAGTGCTCAATATCAGAGATAGAGCTTATGTAAATATAAATATAAAAGTGAACATTGAAGTCAACACTCACACGACAGGCTGTTTCATGTTGGATGTAATCATCAGGCTGATTTTATCAGACAATTGTGCCTAGCATGAAACAGCCTTTCGCCTCTGAGTGTTGACTTCAATGTTTACTTTTATATATATTTTCTGTCTGTATGTTATTTTTATAAATAAAATTATTTAAGTAAATGCTCTGCTTATAATAAACAGTATTAATTACATTTACCGGCCTGAAGTTCGGAGAAATTTTGTAGAAAATATGTGTCCTCTGTGAAGAAATTGAACCTGTGTCCTACAGGGAACTTTCATTTGATCTAATGTGCTATACTACTCAGCTACAGAGGAAGTGTCTGGTTAGCAAAGTCCAAATTACTGTTTTTAAACAACAAATTTCCGACAATCTTTCTCAAATGATCATATCTGCTCAAAGCATATCTTAATGTAAGCAAATGACAACATATATTATGAAATGGACTAAGTCCGATAATTATTTTAATATATTTTTTGTTTATATATTATTTTTATAGATACAATTATTTACGTCAATGCTCTGTCTATAATAAACAGTATTAATTACAATTACCATCGTGAATGTCTGAAAAATTTGGTAGAAATATGTGTCAGGCAATTGTAATTAATACTGTTTATTATAAACACAGCATTTACTTAAATAATTGTATCTATAGAAATAACATATAAACAGGAAATATATTAAAATAATTATCGGACTTAGTCCATTTCATTTTATATATATATATATATATATAGAGAGAGAGAGAGAGAGAGAGACCTACATACATACACACACATAAAAATTATCATTTTTGTATTTTTACCTATTTACAGTGATGTTTCACACTTACAGGCTTTTCAAAATGGGTAGCTGTATATAAGTGATATTTCTGGAATGTTGTTTATCTATCATTTTTTTTTCTTTTAAGCATCCTGGGTAATATGATTAACTACATCCAACAGCAGGGCCTTGGATCAGAAGGTTTTGAGGAATGTGGAACCACTTAATTGCCAGTGTTCCCAGGTCCTAGAATGTAAGGGTCCCAGCTATGGGCAGGGGGTTAACCTCTCCCAAAAGGGGTCAAAGCACTATGAAAGCATAAAAATAGGTTTTAATACCAGCAATACATTTTTAGAAAAAAAAAATGTTGCCAGTAATACAAGTTTGAAAAAAAAAAAAAAATTAAAAAAATCAGCAGTAATACATTTTAGAAAAAAAAATAAAAAAAATAAAAATAAATATTTCCAGCAATACATTTTTGAAAAAAAAATACTACCAGCAATAAACATCTTGTCAGCATTAAATAACCCACTGAGGTTGATATAACAAAAAACAAAACAAACGAAACGAAACTTTTTTTTTTTTTTTAAAAAGGAAAGCGTCATTGTACTGACTGTTTAAAATAATTTAATTTTGTTTCTTAGATTATATAAGTTCTTAAATTGTATAACTTTTAGTTTCTTTTCCATAAATGAAATAATAATGTTTGCTCCTTTTGTATATAAAATTATATAATTTAATATATATCAAGGTGAACAGAATTTCTGTCAATAAAGTGCTTGATATTTGACTAGAGCAATAAATTATTAAATCAAAGATAAGAAAGTACAATACTTATCGTTGTCAATTCTGAAGTCTTGAAGTGTGATAAATGTAAATATGGGAAATCAAGTTGACACTGAAAAGTATTGAACTTTATTATTTCCGATTCTATAAGTTTATTTTCCATGCATAGACCGCAATTTATGTATCTGTATTTTGTTTTTATTATGTCACTCAATTTTAGTTCCCTTGTACATTTTGACAACATGATGTTATTTGAATATCTTCCGTATTTGAATGATAGTAAATGTATATATTTCCTTAAAGCTTTTTCCTAGTTGTGCTGATATAAATCCACTTCTCTCCATGGAGGAGAAACTATAAATTATAGAATTTAAGAATGTGAATAATCTATTAAACAAGAGGATTTAAATAATTTTGAACTAGTGGCATGCTTACACACACTTTTAAAAAAATCCTTTAACTTGATCTTGGTAATGCTATTAAGAAACAGCCACCCATTTTGAAAAATCGTTAAGCGTGAAACAATGCCAGAAATGGTTAAATAAAACAAAAATGTAATTTTTTTAATGTGTATTAATAAGCTTTCTTCAAAAGAATTTAATATAGAGTACTCTTAAGGAACATACAAATAAAATTATATGTATAATAGCATCCAAAATAAAAGTGAAGAAGATGAGACAAAGTGGAAAATTTATTAACACATTTCACTGAGAGCATCAACTTACAAATAGTTGTGTGTGTGTGTATATATATATATATATATATATATATAGATAGTTGGATTGATGTGAATTTGTGACTCTGGGTTTCACGCTATTTGTGATCATCAGACAAACAGATTAATTTGTAAATTTTGGATATATATATATATGGTTGCCTATATTAGTGTTTTCATAGTAGTGGGAGGAAAAATTGTTGTTGGAACACCACTCATACGTACACAGACATACATACATGCACGTTCACTCATTGCAGCTGACACAAACATAAACATATACAGTGTGAAACTGGGCATATATGCGCATCCATGTGATATTGCATGCATACATACGCAATTATTCGCTGTATTCAATGTGGGATTGTGTAGTGAACATCTTTTGTCAGTTTTTTTTCCCCTCCCACTACCATAAAAACATCGATATACACAACCATATATAAATCCAAAATTTAAAAATTAATCAGTTTGTCTGACGATCGCAAATAGCATGAAACCCAGGGTCACAAACTCACGTCAATGCAACTAAATATGTTAGCTCTATCACTGATATTGAGTGCTTTCATATAAGTACCGCGCATATATAAGAGATGATAATAAAAACATGTTGAAATTGCTACACAAAGGTTTTTCATGTTTCAATACTATGAGTGTACTTCTTCAGGCTATGGTAAGTAACTGGTGATCACCAGTTACCTACTATCGCCTAAAAAAGTACAATCATAGTATTGAAACATGAAAAACTTTTGTGTAGCAATTTCAAAATGTTTTTATTATAATCTCTTATAATAAAAATATAATAATATATTGCTCTACTTTGTATTGAGCACTTTTTTAAAAGTAAATGCTATGTACAATGGATTTTTACTCCATCTGTGTTTTCTCTCATTTGGATATATATATATATATATGTGTGTGTGTGTGTGTGTGTGTGTGTGTACACAAGTATACATAAAAAAGCTCTATATGTATATGTGTGTGCATATATATGTATGTACAGATATATGAGTGGGCATGCATATGTGTAAAAAGAAAGAAAAAAGAAAGCCCTAATATACCAGATGTAACAGCATAATTGTCCATCCCAGAAAATGTTTAATATCTAAAATAAAAACTAAATTAATTGAGTTCTTTTTTTACAGGTTTTCAGATTCTTAGCCATCTTGACACCATCTGTCGTAAGAATCACTGAAAAACCCTTCGTGTTATTCAGCTAGAAATAGAACAGATTAAAATCATTTGGTGTCAGCCCTACTGTCTTCCCAACTGAGCAAAGGTGAGAGGAAAAAGATCATTCAGGCCTTCAGTAACAGTACCAACATTCATACTCTGGCTTCCATCTTCAAAATCTATTCAAGAACAATCAAGAAAATGGTGAAGAAGTTTAAAAAAGATGGAACAGTAGAGAGGAAAATTGAATCAGGTGGTCACAAAAGGAAGAGGAATCATCATTTCAACTTAGAACTAAAGAGATCTATTAGAAAAGATCCAACTCAATTCATAAGATGTTTGGCATGTGAGAGAGGAGTTTCACCTGTGACAGTCTAAAGGGCAGTGGAAAAAGACTTGAAAGTGAAATCATACATGAACCCGTGAAACACCTTGTTACTCCAGGACAGAAATTTAGTAGGTTAGAGAGGGCGAAGATCATCTTGAATAACTTGGAAAATGATCTTAGAATAATATATATATATATATATATATATATATATATATATATATGAACTTTATTTCAATCCTTTCTGAGCTTAGGTATGAATAATTAAAGATGAACATGTCATTTTCGTTTAATGATCGATTTCATCACGATTCTTCTGTTAAGCTTGGAGAGTAATTATACATTCTTATTGGTCAATGTAGAGTCCAATAGTGTTATAAGAATTTCGGAGAATTCCAGTAAGATATCTTTAATCATTTAAAAAAACACTAATTGAGTTTCTTTTTCCAGGTTTTCAGATAAGATGTTTTGCCATCTTGACACCATTTGTCTTAAGAATCACTAAAAAACCCTTTGAGTTATTCAACTAGAAAGAGAACAGGTTAAAATTGATTTGTATCAAACCCACTGTCTTCACAACTGAGCAATGATGAGAGGAAAAAGATCATTCAGGCCTTCAGTAATGGTACCAACTTTTATACTCTAGCTTTCATCTTCAAAGTCCATTCAAGAACTATCAAGAGAACGTTGAATAAGTTTAAAAAAGAGGGAACAGTAGAGAGGAAAACTGGATCAGGAGTCGTAACAAGAAGAAAGATCATCATTTTAACTTCAGCTAAAGAGATCAATTAGAAAAGATCCAACTCAATCCAAGTTTGGCACGTGTGAGAGGAGTTTCAGCTATGACAGTCCAAAGACCAGTGAAAAAGACTTGAAAATGAAATCTTATGTGAAACCTGTAAGGCAGTTTGTTAAACCAGGACAGAAATTGAGAAGGTTAGAGATGGCGAAATGACCCTGGAATAATATATATATATATATTTCAACTTTATTTCAATCCTTCATGAGCTTCCGATCCTTTGCTATGATTAATTAATGATGAACATGTCATTTTCGTTTATGATCAATTTCATCACGATTCTTCTGTTAAGCTTGGAGAGTAATCATACATTCTTATTGCTCAAAGTAGAGTCCAATAGGGTTATTGTCCATTTATTAGATTCAGAACGTCAAAAAATGATATTATTTTGCACCACCCTAATATAAAAACCTCGGAGAATTCCAGTAAGATATCTTTAATCATTTCTAAGATACAACAGTTCAGAGCTGAATCTAATAAATAGACAATTTTGCTTTTACATGATTTGGACATTTTGCTGTTACACCCGGTATGTATATGCAAGGGTAGGTGTGTATGTATGTACATGTATATGTAATAAAAAAAACGCCCCGAAACTCTCTAGTTTCCATGGAATGATTTAAAATTTCAACAACACCAAACAGGTCTGATATACAGATAAAACAAACAGGCAGGCAGACACTATCTTGAGTCTCGACATTCAAGGTGATAAGGTAATTTAATTTGATTTGAGTTATGGTCAACACTTATCCTCGGAGATCCCAAGGCATTTTCCTTACATACATTTTTTTACTTTCTTTCATTCTAACCAGAGGAAGCCAAAGAGAACAGGCATACTCGGTGAAATGAGTCATTAAAAAATTTTCCACTTTGTCATCTCTTCACACACACATGCAGACACGTTTGAATAGATTGATTAGTCAGTTCATCTGTCAAGTTACAAAGCATTTCTCTTGTTTCGACTGACATCTCATGTTTCATCATTCTCTCTGACGCAGCAATTTCACGTTAAGTCCCTTAATGTTTTCAGCAGCAGTTCCTCATAAATATAAATTATATACCCAATGTTTTCCCCTAATATGTTTGGTATTCATCGTAAAAGAAATAAGTCTTTCTGTCATCTTCAACTACATCTATGAGAGACAGATGGCTATCAAAAAGTATAGCAGTAATAGAATTGCCATTTTTATTCAATTACCGTGGACAAGTCAGCTTTGGCCAAATGTATATGTGAATGACCTTGAAAGCTCCAAAAGAAGAGACTATGGCTATCTGTAATTCGCATATTTTTGGAAATCCAAGGAGAAATAGTTTTAATGTACATAGAAGCTGGTGTTAACTCGCAAACCAGGGCTGGGGCTCTCGTCAGTTAGTGGTTCAGGTGGGTCATAATAGTGTAAATAGAAAAACTCCTCAGAGAAATCCTCACGGCCCAGCATCTCCAACAACTGAAAAATAAATGAATAAATTTTTTAGGAAAAGTAAAATAATTTCAATAATTAGTGAATAAAATCAAATCTAGAACAGATGAATAAACAAGACAAATATAAGATCCTATCGCAGTCGTCCTAATAAATTGTCCGTTTGAAATAATGGCATATTCTGTTATGCTACTGTTTCTCAACCTTTTTAAACAACACCACACCTAGGAGCAAATGAAAATATCACTGCACACTTATAAAAATTTTTAAAGGGTAGGCATTTAAATGTTATGAAATAAAACCATAGGTTTGAAAAAAAATACACACACAAATACAAAGTTACTTTTTTTTCACTTGCATTACTCAAACTGTTATCCTCATCTTCATTGCCATATTCACAACGTTTCGGCCTCTATATCTCTGAGATGAGGTATTATGATTACTTGCATTATTTACATTATTCGGACTGTTAACCTCATCTTCATTGTCATATTCACAACGTTTTGGTCGTTGTATGCTCTGGACTTCTTTAGTTTGTTGTTATTGTTTTTTTTTATTTTTATTTTTATTTTTTACAGCATATCAACCACAATGGGTTATTTAATGCCGACAATTTTTATTGCAGTGCTGGTAATATTTTCCTTCAAAAATGTATTTCTGGTAATATTTTTCAAGAAATATATAGCTGGTAATATTTTTTTCAAAAATGTATTGCAGGTAATAAATGTATTGCTGGTAATAAGACCCTAACAAGTGCTACCGCCCCGGGTCAGGGTGGACCTGGGAACATCAGCAATTAAGAGGTGGTGCCACGCTCCTCAAAACCTCCTGATCAGAAGCCTTGCTAGTTTATTGTCTTACACAGGATGCGAATGTAGTTTATCGTCATACCCAGGACAAGGGGCCTTCTTTAGTGGATAAAGTTGTGAGTTCAATATCAGACCACAGCAGTGGTGAAGCAAAAACTTGGAGAGTTGAGTTAAAGGGAAATAACTGAGACATCCGGAAGAGGCATGGCACGTGGAACTAGAACAATCTACCCCTGTGGACTAAAGAAAGGGTTTGGTTCGAAATTCCCATTACCTGAAGAAGGCCGGAGCGTAGAACAGCCAATACGTTGTGAATATGTCGATAAAGATGAAGATAATAGTCTGAATAATGTAAGCAATCAGAATACATCATCTCAAAGATATTGACAGATATTTTATTTCAATGTTTCTATTCAACTATTTGTGCACCTTATATGGACCTGGTGGGGTTTTTTTTGCAACTTCTTCAGTGTTTGGTCGAATGTGTATTAAGTTCAATTAAGAGAATTATCCCTTGTTTAAGATTGGATTTCCGGTTCCTTCTGGTGTCTTTTTCATTCTCTTTCACTCCCAGTGGCCTCTCGCATCTTAGTGGTGTCATTGCCTTGCTTGGGGTGAATTGATTAAAATCCAAGGTTTTTTTTTGCGTGTGTGTAACAATTGCGGGGCAGTGTGCAAAATTTTGGCACGAGACACACAGAAGTCAAGAGCCCATTCAGGTCCGCACACAAAAAGCTACAATCCCAAACAATAGTGACACAGTTCACAATAAGAACTAAATTCTATCTCTTGTACCCCCTGTTACTAGTAAGAAGTACACACACACACACGTACTGACTCTTTTACACCAATGATGACCCACCCACCCAAATTAAAGTTATATTTTTTTTTGAAAACAAAAAAAAAAGAAAAATAAAAACATTTGCCTCTTTCTCACATACGTATATAAATTATATTTATTTATTGCTTTCTAATTGGACTTAAAAAGGAAATAAAATACAGTTAAGTGCATAAAACAAATATTCGACACAATCAAAGTTATCCATTAGTCATATCTGTCACTCGTAATTTTTATTTAACTAAAGTTCTTTTTTTCTTTCTCAAAACTTGAATTTGGGCAGGTGGGTCATTGTTACTTTGTACAATTCCCCTCAATTATTACACAGAAAAAAATTGTATTTGAATTAAATGAAAATTACTTACAATACATATTACTTATAATACATTCCTTCTTGCCATCAATTTTGAAGGCACAGGTACATTAGTAAATAAATAGGTACACTAGTAAATCAGAAAACTTCAAGTGCAAGTTTTGAAGGATTAATTTACACAGCCATAGATACATGCATTATTTCTACACATATATGCAATTTATATTTAAATAGCTATAGTTCCTACCCAAATGTTAAGATATTTCGCAATAAAGAATGTTTTAAGAAAATCTAAAAAAACAAAAATATTGCCCATTTATGACACTTCGTTTTCATTTGATGCAGGCCTGTTTGAATTTGTCAGTCACTGTAAAGATTGCAGAGTCATTGCAAAACTGTCTGTAATAGTTAAACATGAAAAGAGCATGATATTGGCAGATTGAACTTAGGTACCAATGTGCATTTTGTGATGTCAACAAACACTCGTCACTTTCGTAATGCTCATTGGAGTAGTATTATATCATTGTATCGACATCTGACACCCTGAGTTTGTTCCCCGTCCTTCTCTGTATCCTTTCCTCAGACATGGCTCTTTAGTCTTGTTCTCAAGCCTTCATAACCCACAGCGTGCTAGTGGCACTCCCGCCTTGCTTTGGGTGAATTGCTTTAAAAAAAAAAGTAGAGACTTTGTAATTGCAGATACAACTACAGTTGAACAATACTTGTGTCAGATGCCTTCGAATAGCATTCGCAGTAATAGTACTTGCTTGATAATACTTGCTTGAATAGTAATTACCGTAGAGTGATCTGAATAGAGGAATAGTATAGTATAGAGAATAGCGGTACGTATAGTAATAGAGGATAGACTAGAAATAGTGATCGTTAGTAGTCAGCTACTTCCTACATATATGCGTTTACTCTATGGTCACATGATCTACTTAATTCAATAATGGGATCACCTGTGTTTGCTCACTGGCGATCTATATTGAAACTCAAGCGACACTTTATTTCTATGTAACAGTGCATGTCCACTGGACAATGCAGCAGGTACTGTAGTAGACAAAGCGATGAACACACACAATATATATATATATATATATATATATATATATATATATATCTTTATTGTTTGAGTTGTGGCAAATTGGTAGTGTAGGGGACAATCACAGGTTAGGATTGCACAGACAGAAATTGACAGAGGCAAGTCTTTGGTAAACGTGTATTGTTTCTGCAATGTGACTTGTCCCTTCAGGACGTGGGCGATCATGGCTCTCCACAATTTCCTGTCCTTTGTAGCACTTAGTAAATTATGCTTTTTTTTATAACTATCTCTTCTAATCCCTGTTATGCCAACCATTTGCACAAGCTCTTTAGGTAGGTTATGTGCTGCATTCCTCTGTTTCTCTTGACTTCAAATTTCAATTGTCTCTTTCTGATGTTAAGTTCTCTTGATTACTCTTCCATTATTCTCAGCATCCTCCTGTAGAACCACATTTCTGTTGACTCTTCTTAATCTGTGATGAGGTTGTCCAGCAGTGAATGCTGGACATAAAAGGGCTGATATTACATAACACTTCAGCACTTTTCTTTGCTTCTCACAAAATTTTCCAGTTTCTTAATACTTTGCTTAGCTTTTGGAAGACATCTTTCATTATCTCAATGCACCTTCAGATTTAGGTTCCATACTTTCTGTCCTCTGTTAAAACACTTCCAGGACATTTAAATTTTTTCAACAACTTAATTTTGGTATCTTCAATTTTAATTCGCACGTTGAGCGGTTTCTTTTGCTGACAATCATATATTTTGTCTTTTTATAGCTGATAGTTAGTCCTTTCTTCTTGCTTTCTTTTATTATATTCAGTGGAAGTTCCTGTGTTTTACTTTCTGTGTCGGCTAACGAGACTGCGTCATCTGCATATCTTATGCTGTTAAGATTGTAGCTGCCAATAACGAATCCTGTAAGATTCTAATTCTCTAAGAATCACTGTTTAGGTTGAATAAAACCAGTGAAAAGACACATAATTGTCTTACACACCTTTCTATCTTTGTATATTCGCTGAATTCATTTTCCATCCACATGCAGGCAGTTTGATTCCAGTAAGAGTTCTAAATTATTCTAATATCCTTCCCAAATATATGAATCTTACGTAACAGACCCAAGTTCTTTGTGATATTCTTTATCAAATTGGAGCCTTACAGTAAAAAAAGTCAATCAATTTGTAGATAAATCTGAGCTGATAAATTTATATTGAAAGACTCTGAAAATTTTTTTTTTAACAGTAAAAGAAAGCCAATCAATTTTTTCGTTGGTGTATTAAACAAGATAATCTTAATAAAATTATTTCTGATCGATAAATAAAAGTTCAGGAAAAATTAAAATCATCAAGCAAATGTTCACGCTCAAATATATATTTGACTTTAGTGCAGGAGTTCTCAACCTGGGAAAAATCCACCTTCTTGTGGAAGTTTCTTTCACTTTTTCTTGTTTTCTTTACAGAATTTTCTTTATTGATTTCCAATACCCTGGCATTTCTATTGAACTTTTTGTTTATTGAGGTCTGCTTCAGTTTATTTAAATTAAAACAAATTACTTAAATCCATTAAAAATTCAACATTTTCTATAAAACTTCTCTAAAAATCCCCCATTTAAATGTCGACATACTAATATGGAAAAGAATGAAGATTTTCAATAATTTTTGCATATTATTTGGAACGCACCTTTAGATTCAGATAATTTTGCAAAGGGAGGGAATGACATCCTGACTTATGGTGAAAAGTGTGTTTCAGGCGCAAAGCTTTAGTCTAAAAGAACAAGTTTTATGTAATTGCAAGAGTTTTCTCCCTTAAATAATATTTTTTGTTCAGTCAGCTAACGTCATACATGACATACGCTTGGGTGAACATGTATCTTTCGATTCATAACTGACTAGGTAGAAGATTTTCCTGCAATAGGTTGCCATATTTTAGATCTTTAAATACAATGTACGTGTTTTTTTCACCTCTTCAATCAACTATGTGCCAATTCAAGGATTTCCCATGTCTCAATGGTCTTATGGACACAGTACCCAAATGATCACTGAAGTGAAGCAACGTCGAGCACGATCAATACCAAGATGGGTGACTGCTTTGGAATACCAGGTGCTGTAAGCTTGGATGTGTGGGCGGTATAATGAATAATGGCTCAGAATTGTTAATTGGAGATACAAGTTCCAATTGGGTTCATTATGTTTACTAATGTGCAAATACCCTTGGGAAAGGTATGAATCCACCTTTTCTCCCCTAGCTATAGGTTAATTAAAAAGACTTGTATCACTGAAACCATTATCTAAAAAAAAAATACAAAAAAAAAAACATAAAATAAAATTGAGTACAAAATATTTAGATTTTGGCATTAAATAACCTATAGAGGTGTTGATATGCCGCTAAACAAACACAACCAACCAAGTCTCACCAGACTGGGATTTCATCCAATGAAGACCGACCAACACACTTTTCAATGATCACTCGACTGTAGATGCCAGCAAATACTGTCTGAGCTTAATTTGAGTTTTCTACAATTTAGACGGAACAGAGTTTGGCAAAAGGCAAGCATTATAGGGAACTTAGCATCTTTACACCCAGAATCTGTGAAGGTAGCTTGCTCCCTCTTAAATGACAGTATATGCATTCATTTGGTTGAGTTTTTTTTATCAATTTTAGCCTTCAAAAGGTAAAGTCCAATGACATTTTATTCAATTATATATTCACCATTATTTGCAAATTTTTTTTTTTTTTTAAAATGATAACAATGGATTTGATTTCAAAAGTAATGACAGACGGAGAGGTAGGGGTAAGGTTAAAAAAAGCAAAAAGTTCATCAATTGGTGGTGTTTGGGGGGGTGGTTCTCTTCACTAATGCAGGGGACGTAGCACAAGAACTGATTTACATAAAGGTTCTCCTCCCCCTCCACAGCACATTTTTCTAATTTTGAAAAAGTTCCCTTTCAGCATCATTTTGTGATGGGAAAATCATATCTAGTTCCTTTCATTGCGACTTTTCTGCTTGAACGAAAAGGAAAAGAAAAAAGATCGATTGGCTTGTTCTGACCATTTTGTGTAAAATTCTGCAGGTTTTGTGAAGATAAATTTGTTGACAAACTATTGAATCTTGTTTTTGTTAAGGAAGGTTCTCCTAATCAAAGCATTTTTGCAGTGGTTGAAAACTGGTAATAATCAATTGGTACAAGGTCAGGTAAATATGGCAGGTGGGACAGAATAAACCAACCGAGTACCAAAATTTGTTCCTCTGTGTTATTCTCATTGTATGTGTCTTTGTGTTGTCCCTGAGGAGCATGATATTATTTCCTTCAATCCATTTTGTAGACAGTGACTGACATGCAAAAACTAAGCTATGTTAGTCGACTCCAAATTTATTCTTAACTGAAACGTATGATTAGTTGTTACGATGATACATTTGTAATAACAATTTGTTCCCAAATATGGAAATTATTTATGACTCAACCTAAGAGATTGTAAGAGTTATGGAGTACCCAATGAGGATTAAAATGACATCACAAATTAATAATCTGCAAATTTAGCTATCAATCCATTGTTAGGTTACTTTTTCAAAGTCCACAGTTGCTTGGTGATTTAGTGATCTTTAGTCTGACACAAGGTCATATTAATGGGGGTAAAAAGGATTTTGAAACTATTGGATGATTTAGGAGATTAGCTTGCTAACAATTGCATTACAATGGTCATTCAAAATCTCAGTGTTTTTTTTTAAGAGTTTAGTTCAATAAGAAGGTACTTGGGTGGAGTGAGTAGTGAGTTCGATCCTCACTGGGTGCCCCATACTTTCGACCTTGTGCCACATCTGAGCTACACTTGGAAAATCACTATCAAATGGGTGGTGAAATTAGATTCCTAAAATAGACACCCACAGATATTTAACTTAGTTTTTCAGGGGTCTGTAAAGGGTTACAGTAAGGAAGAAAGAACTGTTAATATCAATCAGTATTATTTATACCAGTTCATCCGGGACATAAAAAATTGTCCTGGGTAAGACTTTAAACTACATCCGCATCCTGGGTAAGACGATAAAATAGGTTTGACAGCAAGGCCTCTGATCAAGAGGTTTTGAGGAGCGTGGAACTACCTCTTAATTGCTGGTGTTCCCAGGTCCACCCTGACCTGGGGTGGTAACACCAGTTAGGGTCCCAGCTATGGGCAAATAGTTAACTATTATCAGCAATACTTTTTTGAAAAAATTATTACCAGCAATTTTGAAGGAAAAATATTACCAGAAATAGATTTTTGACAAAACAAAATATTAGCAGCAATAAAAAATGTTGTTGGCATTAAATAACCCATTGAGGTGTTGATATGCCATAAAACAAAATAAACCCAACCAAACCATGACATAAAAAATGACAACATATTTTTGTTAAGGTTTTATGATTATCAGAGGGTTTTCACATGTTCCATTTTAAACATATTTTTCCAGTTATGGAATATTGTGAAGGGGGATCAAGATATTATATAATGACAACAAAAAACAGACCTCTTTTTATATCCAGTACAATCTTATATTAATATAAGCTTATACATACCCTAAAAAAATGACAACATATTTGTTAATTCTTTACTATTATTAGAAGATTTGACGTATTCAGTGATGGAGGGGCGTATTCAACATTTGATAATTTGGCGGCAATGCGCGCTTAAAGGTTCTGGGCAGTTTTGATCAACATTTCTTTTCATGGTTCGCCATAAGAAATTGTAAATGTAGGACTACCTTACATTTAAGTAAAATAATAACAATAATAATATTTATTAAGAATTTATTACAAGAAATATCAAAGTTTTACGGAAAAATTGTTGACAATTATGGATTTAGTTACATCACAAATAAATAAAAATAATATAAATTTTGATGCTATATTCGATTTGTTGTTAGGTATTTTTCATTTTCTCCTTTATTATTAGCAACATTTTAGAATACTTTGGGCTGCAGTGCTAAGTTTCCTAAGCTAAACAAACTGAAGCTATTTTGTTTAAGCTTTGTTACCTCTCTTTTCCATTGTTGTTTTTAGATCGCTTTCTTCCAGTCATTTTTGATGGACAATAACGAAATTTCTGAAATTTAGAATGATCTTATTCCATTTTAAAAATAAAGCCTTTAAAAAGCAATATTTTAAATTAATATACGACCAAAAATAAAATGCTTTTGACAAAAAACCTTAACTATAATTATGTAACAATAATGTAATATTCCGCAGACAAATGTACAGTTTACGTTACCTCATCTGGTTGCATGGTTACGAACTATAAACATAATTTCAGCTTGAAATATTGTGTAATTGGCTCTAATTTATTGTGTAATACTTGGAGATGATATAATGAAGAATTTGCAGTGAAAAAAAGAATTTTTGATCTTTTGTTGAATATGCCCCTCCTCTGCCAAATGCATTATTTTTTGCATGTTAATTTTTAAATATAGTTCTTCCCGTTATTATATTAATATGTATGGTTTCAATCTGATGAGTTTACTACATAACAACAACAAAAGAAAACAGACGCCCACTTTAAACCCAGTCTAAATGCTGGCATATTTCCAGAAGTCTTTCGTATTTGGTTTTCACACGAATTTTTAAATATATTATTCCCAGTCTATACTGTTATACTCTGCTCTTTCACACCGTACTTCACTTCGTTATTTTATTTTGAGAATGGCTTCAAATAGTCTATCATTGCCGTAACAAAGATACAGCCAACTAGAGTGAGATAGAGTTATCGCCCTTGCATTGGGAACATTAAAATTCGCCAATTTAAAAAAAAAAATTAAAAATTATATATACATGGTGAAATGGATAAATTGTCGTCAAAATTAAGCAAAAATGAAAAAAACACTTATTTGAACAGATATATTTACCAAAATTACACAAAAATATCTTGAAATATTAGAGAGTAAATGTATTCAATAAAATCTCTAATGGCTTCAACCAAGCGACTTCGGAATCTCCGGCAAGTCTTCTGGATGGTTTCCTTGTTTAATTTGGTGGAGGCTGCCATAATCCTAGCCTTCAGTTCATCTTTGGTATTACAAGGAGTTTTGTTGGTCTCTTGCTCAACTGTGCCCCACACATAATAATCAACAGGGTTTCAATCTGTGGAGTTAGGTGGCCAGATGTAAGGGGTGATGTGGTCACAGAAATTGTCTTGACAGACATGACTGGCTTCTCCTGCTTGTGTAGCATGGCGCAGAATCCTTTTGCCAGACATAGAGGATTCCAGCATCCACCCTCTTGACACATGGCTCACTACCTCCTCAAGGCACAGGATGTAGGCCTCCAAGTTGAGTCTGAGGCCCTCACTAACAAATTTGGGAGTTCTTTTCTTATCAGAACAATCAGTGTGAGTTTTCTGAGTTGCCATACCTTCATAATCACCATTAGACTTGTCCAAATCTTTCCGGATCCGCTGCACTATCGTCAGATTGACATCTACACGCTCTGAAATGTTCATATTAGAGCTTCCAGCATGAATACCATGCTCTTTTCAAATTTCTGGCAGAATAAATTTTGTACTGGTGGTGTTTTTCTCACAGATGGTGCCCAACTTGCACTGCTATACTAGGCAGTCAACAAAATCAGAAACAAACAATGCACAGATGTGAAATTAAATATTACAAAATGGCGACAATTTATCCATCGCAACCTGTACACACACACACACACATTATATATATATATATATATATATATACACACACACACACACACACTATTTATATTGTTCAGACTATCATCCTCATCTTTGTTGCCATATTAATCACAACATTTCTGCCGTTACATGCTCCGGCCTTCTTCAGGTGGTTGGAATGTTGAACTTTTTTTTTTTTTAAGCATTTCACCCCAAGCAAGGCGGGAAGCCACTAGGACACAAGGGGTTGCAGAAGATTTGGAGCAAGATCAGATAGGCGTGATAGAAGAAAGGATGAGGAGAAGGGTAGTGGATAGATCAAGGCAACTGGAGATGTCAATTGACATTACATTTGAATAGCTGGAGATTATAGCTCTCAGGGAAACTGGAATAGAGAAGGGAGTTTCACAGGCGAGAAGTGCGAGACATGAAGCTATTGGAGTAGAAGAGACGGCTACATTTAGGAGTTTCGACAGTGAAGGGGTGGGAGCGGGATGCCAGCCTTGTAGGGCGCTTGAACTCATGAAGTCTGGGAACCAGCAAATGCAGCTCCTCGGAGCAATTACCATGAAAGTATTTGTAAAACAGACAGGGAGAGATGACGGCGCATCTATGAGAAAGTGACTGTAGACGAGATGCCAAAGCAGGGCCAATTATATTGCATATCCGCCTCTGGAGCCTATCAAGAACCCCGAGGCAAACAGAGGGGTTCCAGACCATATATGGCAGCAATACTCCATGCAAGGGCAAATTGTTGATTTGTAGATTTGAAGGATCGATTCCGGGGAGAAAAATTTCCTGGCGCAGCACAGGGAGCCAACTTTCCTTGCGGTGGACAAAGCATTTGACAATGTATTTGTTCCATCTCAGGTCAGCTGTCAATGTGAGACCGAGGAATGGCAGAGAGTTGCTATCAAGGAGTTGAGTGTCAGACATTCTAATGGAGGGAAGGATCTCTGTGGTGATTAATTGAACCCTTTATTTCACTTGCTGGGGTAGACTGTTCCAGTTCCACGTGCCATGTCTAATGGATGTCAGTTATCAGTTATCTCCTGTTAATTCCCCTCTCCAAGTTCTCCACCGCCTTAAGCAGGTATTGAACTCACACTCTTTGGGTCCTGTCACTGGATCTAACAATCACCTTTATCCAGCAATCTAAACATTGGACGAATAAATAGCTTTAATTATCTTCTCAGATCAAAACAAACTATTAAATAAGCGACCTAACCAAATCTTCCCCCAAATTTTTTACTACGTTAATAAACATCAAAAACTGAAAAGATTAAATAATACAAAATGAAAAAAAAGTAAAATAAATTAACCCAAATAAATAAACAAGCCAATCCCACAAAAATAACCATCAGTATAGATTACCCACAATGCACCACTGACCCATATATATAAATAGTCGAGGCCTGGCGATTGTGTCTAGCATGAAACATCCTGTTGCTTCTGAGTGTTTATATATATATATATATATTTTGTTAAAGATGACAGACAAGGAAAATTTAATTTAATTAATGTTTTTATTTAATTTTACCAGTGTTCTTAGTTTTTTTTCCAGTTGGTTGGATTATGAGAGTGCAAAAATTGTTCATAGTTCCAATGTTCAGCTCTTCAATGTTTGTTTTAGGTGTCGTTAATTTCTCTTCATGTCTTGATTGTTTAAGGTATATTTTAGTTTTGTGTTGTTTTCAATATTAGTTTATTCAAAGTCTTTGCAGGTTGAGTGTGGCTGGAATTCGAGTGAGGGTCTTTCTATTTTTTTAAAAAACTTTCAACACACCATTCCCGCTATTAAATAAGGTGAGGTTGATAGTGGGTGAAAGATGTTTAATATACAGGGCCTTTCTTATAGTGAGATGTTTTTGGTAATGTAAATTATATAGAATTTTAATGTTTTTGACCAGAATTTTTCTTAAAAAGGTACTTGTAAATTGTGGGTAGCTAGATGATTTTTTTTTATAGCACTTTGATTTGATAAGTAACATGCGAGGCAAGGAGGTGTTATATGTTCAATATATTTTTTTGCACTCCCTAACTCCCACCAAATGTAAAATTGCAAGAATCCTGGAAAAATGAAATAAAAACTACATAAATTTTCCTTGTCATATATATATACAACAAAAGATGCTTAAAAGAAAGGTTACTTGTCAAATATATATATATATATATATTATAAATTAAGTGATATAAAATGTTTTTTCGCTACACAGTAATAACTATGTTTCAAAAATGGAAGATAAAACTTCAGATTTAATTTTATAATTAAATCAAAAGCATTAGTTCCATTTCATCTTCAAGCGAATATTGGGAATATTCTATTTTATTTTTAAATTTACTGAGTTTAATGCTTTTGATTTAATTATAAAATTAAATTTGAAGTTTTTAGCTTCCATTTTTGAAACATGGTTATTACTGTGTAGCGAAAAAAATTTTTTATATCACTTAATTTATAATATTTAGGCTCTGTAAATTTACATTGAGCACTGTTTTTGTAAAAATAAAGATGAAAAATATCAGTAAGAACACTGGATTATATATCTTACTCTTCTTCCTTTTATATATGTGTGTGTGTGTGTGTGTGTTATGTATATTTAGGCAGCATATCTTTAGTCTTTATACAAGCATGTTTGGTTGAATAATCTAGGCATTATTTTAATCCTCTTAAATTTTATTTTCTCAAGTACATCTAATCTCAACCAAGATCATCTTCAGGAGTGAATTGGCAAAACAAAAATTAGTGTAATTGATAATTGCGATTTTTTTTTCTGTAAATGTTTTCTAGTTAATTTATATTAAGGATATGTAAGTGAGATAACTTAGAATAATTAACTCAACCTGCAACTTTTTCGAAAAATTTAAAAAACAAATTCTTTTTTTACAATTTGAAAATTCCCAAAATATTTGCTTTTATAGGCATTTTAAAAACATTGCTGCTATAATCATAATTAATTTTATTTAGTGTTGGTTTCATTTTTTTTTTTATATAGATCGCTTTGAGAATTGATTTTTGTTTTTCATGGTGGTGTATTATATTTTTTATTGTTGATTAATATTTCTCTAAAATGTGAATGTGGACAGGAATGTTTTTTAAATATTGTATAATAGACATGTGTAAAGTAAGCCTTCTTGATATTGTCGTTGTTGTGAAACCAACATATATATTTATGTTTTTGTCAGAGATATAATCTCCCAAAATGTAAAAAAATAATTTTTTTTAAAAAACTTCTTTTTGAAAAAATTGCAGGTTGAGTATTTTTAAAACATTAATATTAGGTTGGTGCAAAAATAATGTCGTTTTCTCACATAGTAACATGGATTGTTCGGTTGGCAAGGTGGCCGAGCGGTTAGGCACGTCAAGCTAAATGACGGCTCCATATAGGATGCATGTTCGAATCCTGTCAAAGGATGAATATTTTCTATGAAAATTTCTTGGACATTCAGGCCAGTAAATGTTATTTAATACTGTTTATTATAAACAGAGCATTTACTTAAATACTTGTATCTATAAAAAGAATGTTAAACATAAAAAATCTTTAACAAATTGTCGGACTTTGTCCATTTCTTAATATATATATATATATATATATATATATATATACATACATGCATGCATGCATGCATGGGTATATGTAAGTGTATGTGTGTACATGCCTATATGTATGTATGTACGTGTAAATATAAATATGTTCTTGTGTATGTGTGTACACACATGCGTTTTTGTACATAGAAATATAGGTCCTTGCTAGATTAGATAATCGTTATATTTGTTTTTTTATATGTTTAGATTTGATTTGTAACCTGTAGTTGATATTAATTTTGTCAAATTTTCTTAATTACACAGCAGCCCTTTCAATAAATGCCCCATCTCTCTCCCCCACCCTTTTTTCTTTTCTTTTCCTCTCCCTCCCTCTTCTTCTGATCTTTAAGATTAGACTGTCTATATTGTGTGCGTATGTCACCACAAAATGTATCCTTTTCGGTTACATCTTTAATGTATTAGACATCCGACAACATTAATATTTCTCTCACTTAAACCGTCCTTGACTCCCCTCTTTAAAACTTCTCTCTGTTAAATTTGAATCCCCCACTTCATCTTTAGACCTTCCTGTTCTTCTCTCGTCTGTTACCCCTCCCTATAGCTTTCATTTACTCTAACATTCGTCCCACACTCTCATACATACATTCTCACTAAATTTTATTTTTTATTCCCGGAGTTGTTTTTCTGTTTTTTTTTTTAATTTGTAGGTCTGATGAATTGGATTGTATTTACGATTCCAATGGAATAAATTATGACCATGGAATATTAGTGTTTAAGCCTTTTTATTATATATATATATATATATATATATATATATATATATATATATATATATATGTGTGTGTGTGAAAAGTGTGTGTATATAAATATACATAGTTTGTCTGACGATCGCTAAAGCGTGAAACCCAGGGTCACAAGCTCACATCTATCCAACCATATATATATATATATATATATATATATATATAGTGATTTTCCAAGCATGATGTGGCACAAGGCCAAAATTAGGGGTCACCCAGTGAGGATCGAACTCGCTACTCAGTTGTAATTGTTCTAGCAAGCCAAGCTTGCTAACCATTACACCTCATATATATTCGTGCATTATACAATAAGATGCTAAAAATATTTGATAGCCAAAAAGACTCTGTTATTTTAATATATATAAAAAGAACTGTTTGAAAAGTTTAAAAACTGACACTGTCAAGTTCTTAAAAAAGATTTTTTTTTATCAAGAAAAAGAAATAATAGACTTACTTGGTAATTATGCCAAGCATAACTTGCCTGGATCACAAATAAGCCAAGGACTAAACTAAATGAAAAGACGGTAAAGAAGAGGATAAAAGAGAATCTGGCATCTTGACCCATGAACCTGAAAAAGACAAAAAGAGAAATATTTAGTTGTTTGAAATTTTTTCAATTAAGTATTTTCATCATTAAATTTTGATTAATATTATTATTTTTAATTTCATCTTGCAATTACTGTTTTTATCACTATACTTGAGTTTTTATTTTTATTTTATTTCAATGAGTGAAGAGTGTTGTGATAAAAAGCAATAATAATGGAGTTAAACTAATAATAAAAAAAATAGTTATAATAAAGAGTGGTTCACAAATGTTGTGGCGGAAGAGGATAGCAGGCAAAGTGGAATGGTTGAAAGACAATCAGAATTTTTTTTTTTTTTTAAGCATTCCATCCCAAGCAAGGCGGGAAACCACTAGCATGCAAGAGGTTACAGAGAGTTGGAGCTAGAGCAAATAGAATTGATAGAGGAAAGGATGAAGAGACGGATAGGGGATAGATCAAAGCATCTGGAGACGTCGATTGACATTACATTTGAATAATTGAAGATTATAGCTATCAGGGAAACAAGGAAAGGGAGGGAGTTCCACAGGCGAGAGGCGTGAGATATGAAGCTATTGGAGTAGAAGAGACGGTTACATTTAACAGTTTCAACAGTGAAAGGGTGAGAGCGAGATGCCAGCCTAGTAGAACGCTTAAATTCATGAAGTCTGGGAGCCAGTGAAAGCAGCTCATAGGAGCAGTTACCATGAAATTATTTGTAAAAAAGACAGAGGGAGGTGACGGCACGTCAGCGAGAGAGCGGCTGCAGTTGAGATTCCAGATCAGGGCCAATTACATTGCATATCCATCTTTAGATATTATCAAGGACCTTGAGATAAACAGAAGGGGCTTCAGACCATATATGGCAGCAATACTCCATGCAAGGGTGAATGGTTGATTTGTAGATTTGAAAGATTGATTCTGGTGAGAAAAATTTCCTGGCATGGCACAGGGAGCTGACTTTCCTTGCGGTGGATGAAACTACTGATTTAGAAACAATTTCAAAAAATTCATAAACCAAAAAAAAAAAAAAATAAAAAAAAATGATGATTTCAAAATTTTAAATATTATTATGGATTACTTGTAATTGCTTGCATAAGTCCCAGTAGAAATAGTTATAAATAATTATTGACCGATTTTATCATTGTCATATTTTTGCATTATATCAAGTATTAAGAATATAGTAAATAGGGTCCGCAAATTGGAGGAGAAAGATAAGAGTTATCATTAAAAATGTACTGATATTGAATCTGCGGTTATCTCCCTTGAACTCGATCTCTGTTGTTTTTTTTTTTTGTTTTTTTTTAAACTTTTTATCAAATAAAATTTGGTGAGGCGTGAGCAAATTTTCATTCCAAAAATGCAACCCAAAGAAAACAAGTTTGGGATCTACTTATCTACAGTGTTGAAGGAAAAAAACAGAAAAACTATTAATACAAGTATTAAGCATAAAAAACGAACAACTCTGCATCAAGAAAATGATTTTCGGGGGAAAAAATACTAAAAATATTTATAAAAAAAAACAAAAAAACTAAAAAGACTCAAAACCCCTAAAAACAGTCATATGAACACTAGGTAAGGTTAAGTTTTCACTCATTTTAGAAAATTAAAATTACACATGGTGTGTAAACTGGGATTTGATGTGATGAGTACTGAGAGCAAAAATTAGATTCATAGTGTTCACTAATTTCTGAGCATTTAGTTTTAAAGATCATCTGAAAAAATGTACAGAAATACCTAATTTTGGTAATTTTTTTGCTTCTAAACTGACTTCATCGTTTTACTATTTCAAGAATAATTCTGAATAAAGTTAATATTTTTATGTATTAGATACATTGAATGGAAAATATATTCAAACCAGAATTCTAATTATGAATCACCACAAGCAAAATATGCAGTTTTTTTTTTTACTATATTTGATGAGTAAAAAAAAACAAAAAAAACAAGTGTAAAAAAAGATTGCAAAAGATTACAAAAATGGCTACTCATTGAATAAGATTTTTTTAGATCATTTGTGAGATCATAATTAATAAACAAAAAATAGATAAATTTGTATATAATACTTCTGGGCAAATATTATAAGACAAAATGTTTTAAATTTGCAAAATATGCAGTTTTTTTTTTTACTATATTTGATAAGTAAAAAAAACAAAAAAAAACAACAACAGTGTAAAAAAAGATTGCAAAAGATTACAAAAATGGCTACTCATTGAATAAGATTTTTTTAGATCATTTGTGAGATAATTAATAAACAAAAAATAGATAAATTTGTATATAATACTTCTGGGGAGATATTATAAGACAAAATGTTTTAAATTTGCATTGTTTATTGAAAATCACACTAAAACTACTTCACTGTATAACATATTGCATCATAATACAGCTAAATTGTTCAGTATAATTTTCTTTTGAAGTAAATAAAGGTTTTATTTGATGGCAAAATGATTTAGTAATAATGTGCTTGTGCCATGCATCTTGTCCTTATCCAATTTGCAAAGATTCAGTAAATTATTCCTTTTAGAAGACTGTGCTACAAGGCTTTCACGGAATTCCAACACTACAATTTTGAATAATCTTTAAATTCGTCTCCTCAGAAAACAGTAACAATTTGGAAGAAAATATTTTGTGTCATTATTTATCATGTTAAACCCCAACTTTCAAATTGAGTCCAATGCCATGTTTCCAAAACTGACTTGCCCTAATGAACACATAGAGAAACTATATATAAAATTCTGTGAATTCCATTAGTTCGTCTGTCCATCATAACCTCTAAAATAGCCAAATATTGACTGACTGAACCTAAATTTTGTGGAGAAGTGCAAACAGATAAGGGTGTACAAAGTACAGATGATTTTACTACGGTGCGTGGCTTAGTATAACAAATTTTCATTAATTTTTTTAGGAAAAATTAAGGTCTTATTATGGATCATACAAAATACTCCCACTATTTTAAAAACAATTTAATGATTAAAATACTTATTTAATAAAAATGCAATATTTTTTTTTGCATATTTTTTCTTTAAGTTCTTATATGTACAAGAATCCAGTTTCCAGTTCACTGTGAGTTTGCAAAAACTATAAACTAATCACAAGGCCAAAAGGATTGTTCTAGTTCCACGTGCCACCACACCTCTTCCGGATGTCTCAGTTATTTCCCTTTAACTCAACTCCCCAAGTTTTACTTCACCACTGCTGTGGCCTGGTATTGAACTCACAACTAGATATAACCAACGTTGTGAATATAGCAATGAAGATGGGGATAACAGTCCGAATAATGTAAATAATGCAAGTAATTATAATATCTCTTCTCAGAGATATAGAGGCCCAGACGTTGTGAATATAACAATGAAGATGAGGATAACAGTCCGAATAATGTAAATAATGCAAGTAATCATAATACCTCATCTCAGTGATATAGACATATATCTTTCTTTGTAGCAAACACCATTGTAACTATTTGGCTACAGATTATAATTTCTCTTATTATTAACTAGCTTAATTTTTTCAGTTATTTTAAAATTTAAATTTATAAATGTTCCTTCTTCATCCAAACACAAATCCTAATGCTACATGTTCAAGCACCAGATGAAGGGCAATCTTTAAATCCTGGGATAATCATTGTTCCATAAAGCTATGTCCCTATAGAGCAGGGGTCGGCAACTCATTTGACCCCGTGGGCCGGATCGTGCTATAATGAAGGGTCGCGGGCCGGACGAAGACCATTAATGAAAAATTAAGGAAAATTACATATGCAGACCCCAGTCAACCTAAATATTTAAAACCATAATGAAAATAAACATTGAGAAATCAGAAAAACAAAAGAAAATCTAAAATTAAAAAAAAAAAAAACAACAAAAATTACTTTTCCTCAAGGAACGTCAAAATACTTCAAAGTGAAAAAAATCAACCGAAGTGAAAATGGATGAAATTATGACGTGTAGGTTTGAAACTGTTATTGAAAATTGTTCCACAAACGAACCACACACACACATCAAACAAAAACGAAGCACATATACCCATACATACGAGTACAAATAGTTACAAACATATACACTTACGTACGTACACATGCGGTATCATCCACACATTCATGAGGCATGTATGTATAATGCGCGTATGTTTAACTGTCTTTAGATTTCTGCTACCTCGCATGTCAGTCCCTCCCTGGCCTCTTTCACTTTATCGTTCCTTTCGCTTCCGTTATCTTTTAATGTAACCAAGGGTCATAACAAATACGTATCCATTATTTGACAATAAACGTAGGCAACGCAAATTGTTAAAATAAGTCTCATGAAAGATAACTGGCAGATAGTCTAATTCGAAAGCCTTGTCTCTCATGTTAAAAATAGAGTCATTGGTAATCAGGCTCGCGGGCCGGTCAAAATGCCTTTGCGGGCCGTTTCCTTCTCAAATATATTTTCTACTTTTGCATATTACTTCATTGAAAACTTACCAGGAACAAATTAAATCTTTTCGTTTACACCACTAATTGTTTTAAACAATTAATATCCGGAGTACAGCATATTCATTTATTCATCTATATGAACAAATGTGAAATCAGAGCCCAATTCTCCCACAAATTCTGAGATTAAAAGGTCCCAACTCTACAGTATTTTGGTATTTACTTGACCCCCTATGAAGTTATGTTGTGACACAAGGTCAGTCTAATGTGGGGAGCCCGAGTGCGTACACCTGGGCTAGTAAGAAAAATTCCCCGAGTCCTCTAAACTGGCCTCAGTGCAAGCACTGATCCCTTTCTCTAGTGCAATGAGAGGGTGCTGCTTTGGGCAGCTGTTCCCCAGGACTGACACCTCTCAGTATAATTTTCTTCAGTTGCGACTAAAACAAACGTATGTTAGGAAGCCAAAAATTTGAAACCAGTTTTACGAAGAGGTATATTTCAATTTAGGTAAATATTTATGCCACAGGTATAGGACAGTAAATATGAAGAATTATCATTCATTTTTGATCCATGCTATTTTTTTCATTGCTGTAGACATTGCGATATTACCCACTGGTGGTTGATTTCATTTGTTGGGCTGGTAATGAGCAACTGAACAGAAAATAGTGGGTGTTGTAATGGAATGTCCCACACTCCCTATTGCCTACGTAGACTGACTATTATATATAGCGAGCACAGTATATACCTGGGGCTTGCTTCAGCAATTAGTTGGAGATTCGTCTCCAGCTGAGCTAGTCAAACTCTTGTCTGGGGTAGACAGCTACCCGATCCAGTTTTTACGGGGTCTATGGGAAATTTTTGCCTGAGCCTATGGGCTCGGTTTTACCCCGCATTAAATAATGGCCTTGTACCACATCCTACCTCGTGAGGTGGTGAGGTAAATAACCTTGCTTTGGGAATTATTAGCCTGCTACCTAATTCCTTGTCTTTCAGTAGTGTATTTTCTTTTACAATAAACCTCTCCTCTTTCATCTACGCGCATGTTGCTGTTCCTTTCACTCGAGTACCACCTTTGTCTGTTTGTAACCTCTTTAAGGATACAACAGCAGGAAATTTAATGGGCAATATAAGATTTTGAGTATTAAAATTTGTATTTCAACATATGTTCCGTGAAAATAAATATTTAAATGAAGAATATGCAGAAAACCTGCAAGTGATTAAATAAGAATAAATGGGTTACATTTCTAGATAAAATATAAATATCCCTGCAAACAGGAGATATTTTGGTATTTTCTATAGATTTGAAAAGGGGCATTAACATTCAAATAGTTCTTCAGACAAAATAAATTTTTTTTCTTCCAGATATAAATCAGATGTGGGAAGGCCAAGGACAACTTTGCCAGTAATAGTTGGAAGTGACTTCAGGATAATTTTTATTTTTATTTTTTTTTTTTAAATCCCATTGGTCATCTCAAACTTATTAAGGCAGGAAAATCCCCACCACCCAAGGTCAAAACATAATTGACTCATCAGTGTATGGGCTTGAATGTTTACTATACAGGTAGGTGGTGGGAAAAAAAATTTCCATGAGAAAGTTGGTGTTGACACGAAAAAGGTTGTGAAACTGTGCACTAAGCTATTGTCCTGTGGGACAATCCCAAGTATAGAACTGGAAGCCTTCAACTTTATATCCCTGCTGCTGCTGATGCTGCTGCTTGTCATGTTGCCGAGACAGGTGATATTCCATTATATTATGAGACATCATTGTGACGTCTTTTGATAATTCTCTAGAGTCACCAGCGTTAAATGTAAATAGACCACAGAATAGCCCAAAAGAAGTGATAAAGTTTGCAATAAACAATAACGAGACAAAGAAAAGAAAAGAACAGGAGAAAAAAGAATAATATAAAGCAAGCAAACAATATATACAAGGCAAAGCAACAGTAATAAAATAAAAAAGGTCATAAACTAAGAATTGGGGTTGACACTAAGCACAAATTTCAGATAAACGAGAATTGGCCTATTTTATAGGCTAGGAAGAAATCCCAGCATGCATTTGTGTGCCTCTGCCTATAAATTAGTGGGCACTTTGATGTGGTGCAATGGTTAGCAAGCTTATTTTGCTAGATAAATTACAACTGAGTACTAAGTTCAATCCTCACTTGGTGCTCCACATTTTTGGCCTTGTGCCACATCTAAGCTACACTTAGAAAATCATTCATTTATTTTTGTTTGACGGTTCATCCACTCTTCCCTCATTTAACATCATTAAATTTTTATATATTTTTATAAAAAACTGTTAAAAAAAAAAAACAAATTTTTTTTTTTTTTTTAAATCAGAATCACCCCAAGGAAGGCAGTAATACCACTAAAATACAATAGGTACAGAGAATGGAAGAATGATGAACAGAAAGAGTAGAGAGTGGACAATATATATCAAATGCGTTTAAATTTTTGCAGATTAAAGTTAGCTGGAAGGAAGTTTGACAAGTGAGAATTGCAAGAGAAGAAACTGTTATTTGAAATATTATGAAATTTTTATGTTGTGGATGTTTGTTATATAGAAATAAAGTGTCACTGCCAACACTGGAGTTTGAAGACAGATTACCAGAGAGCTAACGCAGACGATCCCATTTTGAATAAGAAGATCATGTGATGCTAAAGGAAATGTATATATGGGAATTATCATGGCGTCTAATTGATCACTATATGGATTACTATTCAGGGGTTACTTTTCAAGCGAGTATTATTGGGCAAGATGACATCAACAACTGGCCTATCTTATTGGCTAGGAAGAAATCCCAGCATGCACTTGTGTGTTTCTGCCTATAAATTGGGGAGGGGAAAAGTGTTTAGTAATCATTTGTAGCCATGATTGGAACTAACAAATTCTTTTGGTTATTCTTGGTTATGTTTTCATTCTATCTTCCAACGTCAAATAAATTAAGAAGCTGACAGGCCATGACAACATATTAAGAGATGATGAATCACTCTAGCCAAATGGGAGGCATGGTTGCCAGACACATACAGGATTAGGTTTCATCTTAGAGTGTAGTTTCAAAAAAAAATTTAAAATATTTTAAAATACAGAAATCAAAATACATAGTTTACGTTTTACTGAGGAATGTTGGGATTACCAAATATAGAGAAGTGAGAAAAGAGGAAGTTTTAAGCAGAATAGAAATGGCGAAAGAGCCGCTGAAATTCTGGAGATACATAGTGAAGAGAGAAGGCTTGGAGAATTTAACTTATAAGACAGACTGAAAGCAACAAAGCAGAGAAAAGAAGCGAGAAACATACTTGACAAATCTGGATAGAGAAACAGATAACGCAAAGAAAAAAAAAGGCTATAAAAGAGAAAGTAGTGCTGAGAGACACAACCCCCCCAGGAAGTTGTGGAGAGCCATGATCACCAACATCTGGAAACGGTAGAGCTATCAGAGATGGTTTTAGATTCTTCTTTCAAAAAGGAAAACAAAAGACTCTACAAAAAAAAAACAAAAAAAAAAAAAAAAACATATACACAAAACTTAAAAAACGAACTCAGCATGCAAAAAAAAAAAAAAAAAAAAAAAAAAAAAAAAAAAAAATCACACATACAAACAAAATCATGCCTACAAAAAAAGGACAAGTGCAGACACACAGATACGCAAAAAAGACACACACAGTGATACACAAGGACACAGAGGTACACAAACACTCACATCAGAGACACACAGATACATAAAGGAAACACAAAAATAGATTTTTTTTTTTACAGTGATATTCACTCTGTACAAGGCCTAAGAGCCACTCGAGGTAGAGGGTTACAGAGTAAAAGGTACAGCTTATTAAGAAGAAGAAGATAACAGTTAACCCTAGACTTGCACAGGTTAAGATTGTCGTGATTGGGGAAGCAGCCTCGTGGTAGTTGGTTTCACAAAGAAACGGATCGTGGGAAGAAGCTGCTTGATTAGAACTTACATAGCACCAGGAATTTGAAGGGAATGAGGGTGGTTCACTACAATGTGTGTGTGTGGCTGGCTGGGTGGGTCTTAGCCATGAAGGTTAGGACTGGTGGAACTAAGGAATGTAGTTCATCTGGACACTCTCCATGGAAATAGCAATAGAGCAGCAGTGACTCATCTGTGACAAAGGGGTTGCAGAGTGGAAAACAAACTGTCACCTACAAGGACTTGAAAACACTTTAGGACACAGTCAAGAGCAGAAAGTGAAGACTGGGTAATTCCTGCTCATATATAGTATATTTTTGTCCTGATCTGGCTCTTGTAAAAGTAGAGGACAGCAGGAGGAATACAGTACTTGCTGGAGCGGTACATGAAACCAATTATGTTTCCAATATCTTTAGCGATGTATAGTATGTACAAGTCCCACTTGAGGTCAGGGTTTTTTATAGTGGAACACCTATTCTATAGTTAATAGACTCCCACCTATAATAAGTAGGAGTAGTAAGAGTAACAAGTCACTCAGTGAGTTGGTCAGTCAGTCAATGTCGGACGACCGTTAGTCGGATATTAGCCACCACAACTAGATTACTGCTTCATTACCTATTATATCAAGTTCCTAATGTTTTGTACGTCGAACCTATTTTAGGACCGACTTAGTACAAATACAAGCCTCCACTGTGAAACCACTACATAACAGGGTTTTAGTTTAATTTCATAATAGGCATTCAAGGCATGGGGCCTCCATGAGGGAATATCCGTTCATCATTAGTGAAAGTTGTGGGTCTGATTGGTGATGATGGATTGTTACTAGTTTGGTCTTTGTGGCACTGAATGTGACCAGCCAGGTTTTTCTCTACTGAGCTGCGAGTTAGGTCAGGGAAGAAATCAGTGGCCAAGCTCTGGACATCAAAAGGAAACACACGCAGAGATATAGAAAAGGGAAACACATGCACACAAGGAAAAGAGAAATGCACACACACGCATACAGAGAAAAGGGAAACGCACAAAGAGAAACACACGCACACACAGAAAAGTGAAACACACACAGACACACAGAGAAGAGGAACACACACAGAAAAGAGAAATACACAGAGATGAGAAATAAACATACAAATATACAGAGAACACACAAAGAGAAGAGAGAAAGATACATACACAGAGAGAAGAGAGAAACACACACACACACACACACACAGAGAAGAGAGAAACACACACACACACAGAGAAGAGAGAAACACACACACACACACAGAGAAGAGAGAAACACACACACACACACAGAAGAGAGAAACACACACACACACACAGAAGAGAGAAACACACACACACACAGAGAAGAGAGAAACACACACACACACAGAGAAGAGAGAAACACACACACAGAGAAGAGAGAAACACACACACAGACACACAGAGAAGAGAGAAACACACACAAAGAGAGAAACACACACAGAGAAGAGAGAAACACGCACACACAGAGAAGAGAGAAACACGCAGAGAAGAGAGAAACACACAGAGAAGAGAGAAACACACACATACACACAGAGAATAGAGAAACACACACACACACACACACACACAGAATAGAGAAACACACACACACACACAGAGAATAGAGAAACACACACACACACACAGAGAATAGAGAAACACACACAAAGAGAGAAACACACACAGAGAAGAGAGAGAAACACTCACACAGAAGAGAGAAACACACAGAGAAGAGAGAAACACACACACATAGAGAAGAGAGAAACATACAGAGAAGAGAGAAACACACACACACAGAGAAGAGAGAAACACACACATATACACAGAGAAGAGAGAAACACACACAGAGAAGAGAGAAACACACACAGAGAAGAGAGAAACACACACAGAGAAGAGAGAAACACACACAGAGAAGAGAGAAACACACACAGAGAAGAGAGAAACACACACAGAGAAGAGAGAAACACACACAGAGAAGAGAGAAACACACACAGAGAAGAGAGAAACACACACAGAGAAGAGAGAAACACACACATACACACAGAGAAGAGAGAAACACACACAGAGAAGAGAGAAACACACACACACAGAGAATAGAGACACACACACACACAGAGAATAGAGAAACACACACACACAGAGAATAGAGAAACACACACACACACACAGAGAATAGAGAAACACACACACACACACAGAGAATAGAGAAACACACACACACACACAGAGAATAGAGAAACACACACACAGAGAATAGAGAAACACACACACACACAGAGAAGAGAGAAACACACACAGAGAAGAGAGAAACACGCACAGAGAAGAGAGAAACACGCACAGAGAAGAGAGAAACACACACACAGAGAAGAGAGAAACACACACAGAGAAGAGAGAAACACACACAGAGAAGAGAGAAACACACACACAGAGAAGAGAGAAACACACACACAGAGAAGAGAGAAACACACACACAGAGAAGAGAGAAACACACACACACACACACAGAGAAGAGAGAAACACACACACACACACACAGAGAAGAGAGAAACACACACATATACAGAGAAGAGAGAAACACACACATATACAGAGAAGAGAGAAACACACACATATACAGAGAAGAGAGAAACACACACATATACACAGAGAAGAGAGAAACACACACATATACACAGAGAAGAGAGAAACACACACATATACACAGAGAAGAGAGAAACACACACATACACACAAAGAGAAGAGAGAAACACACACATACACACAAAGAGAAGAGAGAAACACACACATACACACAAAGAGAAGAGAGAAACACACACACACACAGAAGAGAGAAACACACACACACACACACAGAAGAGAGAAACACACACACACACAGAAGAGAGAAACACACACACACACAGAAGAGAGAAACACACACACACACAGAAGAGAGAAACACATACAGAAAAGCGAAATAAAAAAAAAAGACACACATATACACCAAAAACCATTTACAGATATTATTTAAACTGAGAATCTTATGTAAGTAATAAAGTAAGTTAAACAGAAGGAAATAATCAAATGTCAGTCGATTATGTCTCACTTTTCAGAAGTCACATACAGAAAAACCATTTTCGCATAATAGTGAGACTACCTTTGCATATTTATCTTTTGATTACAGGGAACATTTGAAAGGTTATGTTTACATATCCAGCCGACAACTTGGCGCTGTTAATTTTCAACTTGACAGCAATCATTTTTTTTCAAATAATATGAGACTTCTTTTAACCGACTGTTGTTCAAAGGTAAACAAAAACTGAAAATGTCAATTGCACCAGCTACCTTTTCTGTATTTTATGGGTGGAGATTTAAGAACATGTCAAGCAAATGATTTGTAAAACGCTGTGTTAGAATATATATTACATTTTAAAAATAGCACAAAAAAATCGGCTACCAAACAACAGTAGATATATTCCAAGGTGCCTATTGTTCGAAGTGGAGGAGAGGAAGTTTATTGCATATTGAGAAAAAATTTGACACGCCCAATAATTAAGAGCCCCCCATCATATTTTTAAAAAAAATGCTTAAATGTAAATTAAATTATTAAACTCAAAATTTACTTTTTGCTGCTGGTTCAAGAGTGAAAGTAGACTTCTAAAAGCTAAGCAAAGTATTAAGAAACAGGAAAATTTTGTGTGAAAGAAAGAAAAGAGTACTGGATTGTTATATAATATTCGTCCTCCAATATGACAGTGAATACTGGACAATCTCCTCACAGATAAAAAAAAAAAAAAAAAAAAAAAAAGAGTTGCCCGGGGGTGGATGTAACAGATATGTAGTTCTACAGAAGGATGCTGAGAATAGTATGAACTGAAGATGGATAAAGTTTTAAGGAGTTGGAAACAAAAAGGACACTGAGATTTACAACTAGAAAGACATAATTGAAATTTCTAGGGTGCATAATGAGAAAAGAAGGATTGTAGAATACAAGACGACAGGTAAAAAGGACAGAGGAAAGCAGTGCGTACACCTACCTAACGAGCATGTGTAGATGGTTGGCAGAACAAGGATTAGGGGAAATAGAAAGAAGACAAAACTTTATTTAGAGCTACAAAAGATGGGAAATTGTGAAGAGCCATGATCGTCTATATCTAGAAGGGATATGGCACAGAGAAAAAGAAATTCCACCATAAAATCTGGTATTAATTATAGGTTTCTACGAATAATCTGTTAGTACGCACCACTGCAAGGATGGGACAGTGGCTATTAATAGACTAAAGTTTCTAGGTAGTGAATTGATAAATCATTTTCTAGGTAGTGAATTGATAAAACATTTCATTTTCTAGGTACAGAATTTATAAACCATTTTATTTTCACTGAGTTTAGCTTTTATTTTCAACTAGCTTAAAAGCCACCCTATTGGGTGGCATTTAAGCTAGCTCCTGCAGAGGGCTCTTGATTGGCACTTCATCACAATACGTAGGGAGTAGATGCGACAGGCAACAATAAACTACAGAACTCAAAATTAATTGCTGTATTTAAGTATTGCATTAATAAGGCTACCTTTTAAAAGTTCAATGATAATTCTTCTACTGCCACTAAATTTAAAGAGAATTTGATGTCTGTCTATATTTCTGAGATGAGGTATTATGTACAGTATTTACATTATGCGGACCATTGTCCTCATCTTTGTCGCCATATTTATTACGTTTCGGCCTTTCAGTATCTGTCTATATTTCTGAGATGAGGTATTACGTACGCTATTTACATTATTCAGACTATTGTCCTCATCTTTGTCGCCATATTTATCATAACGTTTCGGCCTTTCAGTATCTGTCTATATTTCTGAGATGAGGTATTATGTACACTATTTACATTATTCGGACTATTGTCCTCATCTTTGTCACCATATTTATTACAATGTTTCGGCCTTTCAGTATCTGTCTATATTTCTGAGATGAGGTATTACGTACACTATTTACATTATTCGGACTATTGTCCTCATCTTTGTCGCCATATCTATTACAACGTTTCGGCCTTTCAGTATCTGTCTATATTTCTGAGATGAGGTATTATGTAGACTATTTACATTATTCGGACTATTGTCCTCATCTTTGTCGCCATATTTATTACAACATTTCGGCCTTTCAGTATGTCTATATTTCTGAGATGAGGTATTATGTACAGTATTTACATTATGCGGACCATTGTCCTCATCTTTGTCGCCATATTTGTCACAACGGCCGAAACGTTGTGACAAATATGGCGACAAAGATGAGGACAATGGTCCGCATAATGTAAATACAGAATTTGATGTATGTAGGCCCTTACTGTCTATACAAACAATTATTTATATTTCATGGGTGACTTTTGCTGGATTTTGCAATTAATTTTGATTATTCCAAAATTTAGTTCCAGGTTATAAAAACTGTTATCGCATGAAAAAATTTGTTGTAAAGAATCATATTAAAAAAAAAAAAAAAAAAAATGGCCAAAACAATTGAAGTAATAAAAACTTGGGAATCCAAAATTTCAGGATTGCAGGTCCGGACCCAATCCAGAATGTTTTTAATTTGCTCACAGAGTTGGCCTGATTCCAAAATGGTATGATATGTTGGTCTAAGGCCTCTTGGAGTAAAGTTGAAAAAGTGTGACTCACTGACATTCATATTTATTATATAGACTTGTCCCAAAATAATTGATAATTTGTTAATAAAATTGACAAATTTAACAACTATTTCAGGACAAATTCCACTAAGTCCAAGTACACATTATCCAGAATTACATTGTAGTCAAAGTACACATTACCCAGCCCAGGGACTGAACTTGCAATGCCAGCAAAGTCACTAGGCTATTGTCCCATGAGAAATTAGCATAGCTGAACAAAGCTTTGGCTCATGAATTTGGCGATATAGTAATTGTGAGTTCAATCCTTGAGCCAAGCAGTGTGTACTTGGAATCAGTGGAAACAGAGTGAGCAATAACTGAGCTGTACTAAAAATAAGAACTAGACGAGATATCCCTAGACATGGGCAGTGGAACGGGAACAATCTACCCGCATAGATTAAATAAAGGATTCAGTTCAGAATTTTCTGTAGGTTACTTGGATTGACATACACCTGATGAAGGCCGGAGGGCACAACAGTTGAAACATGGTAATAACGACAACAAAGATGAGGACAATAGCCTGCATGTAAATAATGATAACTCCTCAACCCAGAAATTCAGAATTAAACTATGTTAAATAGTTTGAATTTTAAAATAAAGAGGATTTAAATCTATTAACAGGGATTTTTTTATGTTTGAGCGAAGACATTTTTTACACTATTATTCACCCACTACAATGCTCAAGAGCCCCTCAAGGTAGAGGGTCACTGAATGAAGCTGTTATAACAACATAAGAGGACAATGTAAGAAGTGTATATTATAAGGATAGGTAAGATAAATAATGGTTGACCTTAATCTTGTAAAGGTTAAGATCATAGTAGTTTGGAAAGTACAGGAACCCCTTGATTAGTGCTGCTAATGCATACATCGGTAACTATAAAAAATCAATTTTCAATTACATTGGTTAAACTGAAGAATGTTTTACTACACTAATTGAGTATTATTTATGCACTAATCGAATTTTGGCATATAAAAATTTTAGTGTACAATCAAAAACGCATTAAGCGAGGGATGCAAGATTGCTCACTTCTTTTCTCTGCTTTGTTGCTTTTGGACAAGTTGTTTGAGTAGAACTTGCTCCTTACCAATGGAATGTAAAAGAAATGTGGAGGATTATTATTTAGATTATTCGGACTATTGTCTTCATCTTTATCACCATATTTATTACAACGTTTCGCCCGTTGTACGCTCTGACCCTCTTTAGGTGGTTGGAATGTCGAACTGAACCCCTTATTTCTCTCACTGGGGTAGACTGTTCTAGTTTGACGTACCATGTTTAATGGATGTTAGTTATCAGTTATCTCTTATTAATTGCCCTCTGAAAGTTCTCCACTGATTTTGAACTCACACTCTTTGGGTCCTGTCACTGGATCTAACTAACGCCTTTATCCACTGTAGACACATGGCACGTGGAACTAGAACAGTCTACCCCAGTGAGCAAAATAAAGGGTTCAGTTCGACATTCCAACCACCTGAAGAAGACCAGAGCATACAACGGCCAAAACGTTGTAATAAATATGGTGACAAAGATGAGGACAATAGTCCGAATAACGTAAATAATGTACATAATACCTCATCTCAGAAATATAGACAAATGTGGAGGAGTTGACTCAGTGTACGTGGAATGAGGTTCTACCTGAGAAGGTTTAGACTGGTGAGATTGTTCTAAGCACATACAAGGACAGAGGTAAAAAGTGCTGATTATGAGGATAGGTAGGATAGATAATGGTTGACCGCCAGATGTGTAGAGTTTAAGATTGTAGTGATCAAGGAAGCATCATTTAAGGTGTCTGTTCCACATAGCAAAAGTTTTCAGAAAGAAGCTGTCTGAGTGGAACTTCCTCTTTACCAATGGAATAGGAAGGAGTCAAACTGATGTCTGTGGCATGGTATGATAGGTCCAAGCTGTGGATTGCTGGAACTAAGTCATTATGACCAAATAACATTTTAGTCAATGAGTCCACAAAATAAATCTTACTTGATTATGCATGGATCCTATAAGGACTGTAAAAGTTTCCTCCAGCATCCTTTTTTTAAAATGGTACCACCCAGAACAAGGCAGTAATGCGACTAAAATACAAAGGATTACTGGTTATGGAAGAATTAGGAACAGAAACATTAATGATGAGCAGAAAGAGAAGAGAGTAATCAGGAGAGTAGATAGTGATTGACATCGCATTTAAATTTTTGCAGATTTAAGTTGGCTGGAAAGCATGAAGCCTGAATAGAGTTGCACAGGCGAGAAGTGTGAGAGAAAAAATTCTGAGCATAGAATTAACGATTACATATAGTCAAATGAACTGTAAATTGATGAGATCTCAACGCCAGTTTAGCATCAGCCATACTGATAGAAGGCAGAGAAAGGTCTCTCAGATGATGAAAATTAACAAGCCATCTTTTGCCCCAGTTAATGACTAAGCAAAAATATAATATTTTATATTAATATAAAATATAATCAAACAATCCAGGAAATTGCATACCTCTCTAATAGAAGATTGTATAGCTGTTATGTTGACTTCTCAGCAAGCTCCACAAGTGAGAAGTGTGAGAAAAGAAAATGTTAACATAGATTTTACAATTACATCTAGCCAGCTCACCTGTAAATTGATGAGATCTCGATGATAGTCTAGTACCATTCATACTAAACCCACTATAATACCTAAATGTCTCTATGAAAGTCCTAACTAGTCCCCATATATTTTTCTTTTTTTAATCAGTATCACACTATGCAAGGCAGTAAAGCCACTAAGACACAAGGGATTACAGTGTGTAGAAGGATTAGGAACAGAAACATTAATGATGAGTGGGAAGAGGAAAGAGTAATCATGAGGACAGTAGATAGCAGTTGACATTGCATTTAAATGTTTGCAGATTAAAGTTGGCTGGAAAACATGGAGCTGGAAGAGAGTTCTGAAGCAATAAGTGTGAGAAAAGAAAATGTTAACATAGATTTTACAATTACATCTAACGAGCTCACCTGTAAATTGAGGAAATCTCGATGACAGTCTAGTGTGGAGAGGGGAATAAAACAACAATTTAAAACATATTATCTCAATAATCCTCCAGACACTCATACAGAAGTATTTAATTTCGATTCATTATAATGAAAATACTAATGAAGATTTTATTAACTAATCTCTCATCATTCTAAGAAAAGTCAACTTTTCACAACCCATTTCGTTCAAGTAAGGGGTGTAATGATGGCCTATATATACTCAAAACAACTTCGGGAAATTGTATACCTCTCCAATAGAAGATTGTATAGCTGCTATGTTGACTTCTCGGAAACATATGACCACATCAATAGAGACATCCTTTTCTCAATCATTAGAATCTGCCTTCCAAGTTCTGACTTCACTGAATGTCTAGATGTACAACTTTGTGGACCAATATAGTTCCTCTATATATTGGTCCATAATGTTGTACATGTCTGGCAAGGACCCCAATACTGAAACATTTCAAACCTCATCAGGAGTACAACAAGGAGGAAACAAGAGCCCTCGTCTGATTAATCTCTTCCTAGACTATGGTAATAGTAATAATAGCCGTTTCCTCGTAAGGTAACTTTCGATATTCAATGTCCGAGCAGCCAGTGCTACCATTGGCTGAAATTTATAAAATCTTTCTATTAAAACAATTTTTCAGAAAAAATAGCTTTTGTCAAGCCCAGTAACTTTTACTCTTCCCAGTATTGTTTCCTTCCTACCTTTGCAGTTGAAGCAGTGTGGAACGTCAACATCTCGTTTACGTCGTTATTTTCTCTTCAAGTTATGCGTGGCATTTATTTTAGTTGGTGCGGCTGTTGAAAAATTTTCAAGTAATGTGGTTTCTGCTATTTGGTACAGTTGTGATTCTGTGGCACCAGTCAATGAGGTTTGAAGAAAGATGGTCCTTGCTATGGCCTACAGGCTTCATTCGCTCAAAGCTGTTTTTAGTCATTGACCTGAGAAAGCAGTTAGACACAGCTGACACTTTAGATATTTCTGAACAATTCTGATGCCATACATGACATCCAGATGAAAGTTTTTTATCTGACATGGCTGACATGATTCACATATTTCAGTTATGCTCTGTGTATATACAAGCACAGATATAAAGAGATGGGCACTGATCATTTAAGCATTCTATACCATATCCCAAGCAAATTTGCTTCAGTTTTCTTATGTACTGACGATAAGGGCAAACCACTGCTAGTGGTGGACTATTGAGACATCGTATTACCCCCACTTACAATAGTGTCCAATGTATTTATGAGGATTGGAACATGTTGATAGATACAGTATATAACAAGTACTCATTGGGGATTAGATTTTAAAATTGTTATTATATTCTCCATCCCCAACAGACATGAATTGTACATATGGTGACTAGTTAGGATTTTTATAGAGACATTGTGGTATTATGGTGGATGTAGTAAGAATGATAAGAATGTGTTTTTTTGGTGTAAGGTATATTGTGGTATGTTTGGGTCAGTGATTGTGGCTAGCTAAGTTTAAATTTAAGAGAGAAGAAGACTGTCCTTTTCCCCATTCCCCTTTTAGTATTAATAAGTCTGACAAAGTAAACCCGGCAACTACTCTAAAAATTCACTGTGAACCAACCTTCAAGATATCAAAATTTAGTCAGTATAATCGCTCCACTTCATTTCGGTGGAAAACAGAAGCCCTAGAAAGCATAAAGTATTGTTCTGCTGCAGTTTAGCATCAGCCATGCTGATGGCAGGCAGAAAGAGTATTATGTGATAATTAAATGAAAATAGTTTTGTTTTGGATGTGTTGAAATTTACAAGCCATTTCTTGCCCCAGTTAACGAATGAGAAGAACCACATAAATAATAGCTTGAATGATTACATTATTCTTATCAATTGTTATTATTAATTGTAATGATTTGTTTTAGGGAACAAAATCATTATCCTAGTGATTGTCATGAGTTACAAGCATAATAAACTGAATTGGTAGTAATTGACAAAAAACCAAACATTCATGTCTTTAAGAAGAAAAAATATAAATAAATAAAAAACAAAAATATCACCCGAATTAAAAAAATCTCATACTGCAAACGTTCTTTATTTAAAACTTTTGACAGCATAGGTCTTTCGGCACTCATGAAACTTTGTGTCAGCAAAAAAAAAAAAAAAAAAATTGAGTGTCTTTTCCCTTGACACCAATACTATTATCATAACTACCTTCACTTCTTGGTAATATGTATTGTTTTTAAAAAGCGATGATTAGAATATTAATAAAACTTAAACAGATGCGAGTTTATACATTTTCTTTGTTCCTAACAATTTCAAAAAAAATAACAAAAACTATTTGTTAGATTGTTTATTGGTATGGTTGGCAAAACATTGGTTCATTGCCAGTTGATTCAAATTTTATAAAACAATAAATAAGGATTTCCTTACAGATGGGGGCCATATATTTTAATAATTTAGTAAATGTTTATAAATCTATGAAAAAATTGCTTTCATATTTCTTTCTTGAGAAAGAATTGTATTAGTTTTAGAATGTTGTAAATATAAAATTATTCTTGTAAATAAACAATATAATAAATAGCCTTTAATATTTTTTCATAAATTTTCAAGAAGAAAAAAATGTAGGATCCTGGGTAAAAGGGTAAACTACATTCGAGTTCTGGTAAGACAGAATACAAAATACATCTAACAGCAAGGCCTCTGATCAGGCAGTTTTAAGGAGCGTGGAACCATCTGTTAATTGCTGGTATTCCCTGGTCTACCCAGACCTGGGGTGGTAGCATCTGTTAGGGTCCCAGCTATGGGAAAATAGTTAACCTCCCAAAAGCGGTTAAAACACTATGAAAGTGTAAAAATATGTTTTAATACCAGAATTACTTTTTAGAGAAAATGATTACCAGCAGTACATTTAATAAAAAAAAATTATTGCCAGCAATACATTTTTGAAAAAAAAAAAAAAAAAAATTTATTATCAGCAATAAAAATGTTGTTGGCATTAACTAACCCATTGAGGTCGATATGCTGTAAAACAAAACAAACCAAGCTGATTTCTTACAAAGAATATATATAGTATTCATACGAACCTATCATGAAAATCTTGTCAGCATTAAATAACCAATTGAGGTCTTGATATGCTGTAAAACAAAATAAACTAGACCGATTTCTTACAAAGAATACATAAGAACCTATACTAAAAATCATGTTGGCATTAAATAACCCATTGAGGTGTTGCTATGCTGTAAAACAAAATAAACCAAACCAAACTGATTTCTTACAAAGAATACATATTCTATTCATGTGAACCTATCCTAAAAATCTTGTCAGCATTAAATAACCCATTGAGATTGATATGCCGTAAAACAAAATAAACCAAACCAATCTAAACTAAAGAATACATATTCTATTCATACGAACCTATCCTAAAAATCTTGTTGGCATTAAATAACCCATTGACGTTGATATGCCGTAAAATAAACCAAACCAAACCAAACTGATTTCTTACAAAGAATACATATTCTGTTCATATGAACCTATCCTAAATATCTTGTCGGCATTAAATAACCCATTGAGGTTTATATGCCGTAAAACAAAATAAATCAAACGAAACTGATTTCTTACAAAGAATACATATTCTATTCATACGAACATATCCTAAAAATCTTGCTGGCATAAAAATAACTCACCAAGGTTGATATGCCATAAAGCAAAACAAACCAAATAAATGTATAAATTCACTTTCATTATATGTTCAGGTTTAATTTACAGTTGCTGAGCAGTGAAGGTAGTTAAAGTAATAGCAATGTTAACGGAAAAATCATCCTTTTGGAAACACTGTTGGTTTTTTGCAGTCAGAAACATTCAAGATTGCCGTTCCTTCTTCGTCATTATAAAAGTTTCTTACTTATTTGTAATTCTTCTGTAATGATTAATTTCTGGTCAGTGCCAATTTGTTTTTCATATTACCATAAATTAAGTACCCCAGGTCATGAAAAATTAAAAAAATGAAATTATTAAATATTAAGTTAATAGTGGAGACACAGATTAAGGAATTGGAGAGTTCAAATTCCAGTGGAGTTCATTACATTCACTTACTTTGGGAAAGGTATGAATCCATCTCTTCTCCCCCCAGCTATGGATAAAATAACAGGTAGGTGGCAACAAATCTAGGAGAAGGGAACTCTGAATTCGAATCACTTCACACTGTCCTAAAAATGGAGACCACTTGTGAATCAAAATTCCCACTGAAGATATGTTATTAAAAGGAGCCTAATGTTCCATAGGGAACAAAAAGAACTAAGTAAAAGGGGGTGGGGGTAGCTCAAGCTTGCTGCATAAATTCATTGTAAATTGATAACCCTCTGAAAACCAAAACAAATATGCTCATACAATCTGTCTTCTTAAAATTTAAAAAAAAAAATTTAATCTGGAAATTAGTAATTTGAAATTCTTAATCAAGAAAAAAATCATAAAAAAAATGTCAGATTTGGAATTTCAGTTTTGAAGTAATCATGTGGTATGAACATATTTTGTTTTGGCTTCCGTAGGAAGGTCAATTTATAATGAATTTACATAGCAAAATTCCCCCACCCCGCCAACTATCAACTTTTATAAAATTTAATAAAACTTTTTTTTTTTTTAAATTTTAAAATCTAGAGTTCTTAATCTTCAGTCATATGAAAAAATAAAAAAGTAAAAAAATATAAAAAAATGATTATTTCTGTTTGCTGTGTGTTTTGGGTTCTAGTTCTGTAGAGAAAAAGAAAACAAACAAAAAAAAAAAACCCCAAAACAAACAAAACAAAAACAAACAAAACAAAAAAAAACAAAACAAAAAAAAACAAAAAAAAACTGTGCAATATTATCTTCAATCTCCATAAAAAAACAAAAACAAAAAAAAACATAAGTATATTTGTCTAGCCTTTTCACTAATGCTAAACATGACACAAGGTCATTTTAACGTGAGGAGTGACATACGCATAGTTATACAGGATAAAATTTTATTTTTGCCCAGCCTCTGAGATCACTGTCACACTGGCATTACACCAACTCAAACTTTTTTTTTTTTGAAGCATTTCACCACAAGCAAGGCGGGAAGCCACTAGTAAATAAGGGGTTACAGAGAGTTGGAGCGAGAGCAAAGAGTAGTGATAGAGGAAAGGATGAAGAGAAGGATAGTGGATAGAGCAAGGCATCTGGAGATGTCGATTGACATTACATTTGAATAGTTGGAGATTATAGCTATCAGGAAAACAAAAAAAAGGAGAGGGAGTTCCACAGGCGAGAGGTGCGAGACATGAAGCTATTGGAGTAGAAGAGACGGCTAGATTTAACAGTTTTGACAGTGAAAGGGTGAGAGCGAGATGCCAGTCTAGTAATCCTATTCATGAAGTCTGGGAACCATCGAAAGCAGATTATCGGAGCAGTTACCATGAAAGTATTTGTAAAAAAGGCAGAGGGAGGTGACAGCACGTCTGTGAGAGAGCGACTGCAGACGAGATGCCAGATCAGGGCCAATTACATTGCATATCCGTCTCTGGATTTTATCAGGGACCTTGAGAGAAAACAGAAGGGTCTCCAGACCATATATGGCAGCAATACTCCATGCAAGGGTGAATGGTTGATTTGTAGATTTGAAGGATTGACTCTGGTGAGAAAAATTTCCTGGTGTGGCACAGGGAGCCAACTTTCCTTGTGGTGGATGAAGCTATTGACTCAATGTATTTGTTCCAACTCAGGTCAGCATTCAATGTGAAACTGAGCAGTCGCAAAGAGGTGCTCTTGTGGAGTTGAGCGACAGACATTCTAATAGGTGCCAGGGATGGTTCTCTGTGGTGAGTAATAGAGAACATTTTTTTTTTGAGGCATTAAAAATAACCAGCTCTTTAGTGTAATAAGGGAGGCAGTGCTATAGTGTTGGAATCCCCAGGGCTGAGCAAATTTTCGTCATCTAAAATGAGGAGAAACATAGCTCCACTTACATAAAGCACAGGAGGCGATAACCATGCCTCAGTAAACATTCATTGGTAATTTTTAACACTGTTGGTTAACACCTGTACCAGGTAAGTAATCCAGATAAGAGTACGGAATGATTGCTTTATTAGGTTAGGCATATCTACTTGAAAGAAAGATTGGCACATTACAATTCTCCAACCACCATTCTTTTAAAATGCCATATCCCTTCAGGATGTAGGTGATCATTACTCTCTACAACCTGTTTTTCTTTAAATATCTGTGAATTGCTGATGACTTATTGAGAAAGATATTGGTGATATTGTTGCCTTCTTTAGTGCTTTGATTTCATAGTCGTTGTTCTCTTAGAATGACAACCACTTAAGGATGGCGAGCCCAGTCTACCCTGCTGTTTATCCATAGCTGAGAAAAGATGGATTCATGCCTGTCTCATTTTCATTAGGCTCACAGATTCTAACTTAAGCGTCTATAAAAGTTTTAGCCAAAAACTTTTAGGCTACCTGTATATCTTTTGGGACATTTATCAAAGTTAGGAAAAAAAAAAAAAAGATAGTATAATGCTGTCAGTATTAAATAATGTCAGATTTTTTTTTTTTTTTTTTTTTTTTAAATAGAGTGAATTTAATTAACATCTGCTCGTGAAGATCCTGAACTCAGCCAAACCCTGTTGGATCACATGACAACTTTGTAAAACTTTACAGGAGTATAGATTTGGTGGGAGGGATTTAAAAAAAATGTTTACATTAAATTAAAATTAAAGAAATGGGGGTTGCCTGCTGCAGTAGGTTGTGCTCACTCCAGCTGCCAATGATGATGGTGTTGATGTGCTGTCCTTGAGCCAGTGCCGGATTTAGATGAATAGAGGCCCTGGGCTATTCCATTTGTAAGGCCCATCCAAATCCCCCATTCACATGAGTAGGGGAAAATGGAAGTGTTAAACAATTTGAATAAAGCTGAGGATGATGATGGGTGTTTAAAATTACTAGACAGTTATTTAGTGTCTACAATGTGTTATGACAGCATTTGTAAGAAAGGTCTATGACTGTCAAAAATATACACCTTGACTTTGAGGCCCAAGGCTTCAGCCTGATAACTCTAGGTAAATCCAGTACTGGTTTGAGCCCATGTAAAAGCCAGGATTTTGAATGTTGGGTTTTCCCTGTCCATTTGCAAGATTGGCATAACAATCTTTTTAGATCTGATGTTCTTTCACTGTACAAAGGCAACTTATAAAAACTTTTCTCTAGTTTCACAGTGTGGCCATCTTGTTGTTGCAATCTAAAGAAAAACACATTTAAAAATGAATTTAAATTATAATAAATTTTCTTGGTGGATTTTTTTTTTTTTGTACTCAGCTTGGATATCATTTAGAACAAATGAGAAACGTGACAATTTATGATAGAAATAAAAAAAAAAAAAAAAAAAAAAAAATTGTAGCCCACAGGCCATAGTCCAGAGACTCCTGTAAGGTTAAAGGTGAAATTAGGTTTGTAAACAAATAACTTAAAAATGGTGTTGCTAGCTACTGTGACTTATATAATCTATGTATTTTTTTTTTTTTTTTTTTATAGACTGCGGATTTAACACATGTTAATTTCCTGAAGAAATGAAGGTCATTCCATTCGACATCAACAAAAATACAAATAAAAATGTGATTTTTACCCCTTTTAATTTATTTTATTTATTTAACTAACATAGTACCTTTAAATAAAAACTTTTATTTTGTTGTAAAAGTAGATGTTTGTGGGTGGGGTGGGGTAGTATAAAAGAAGAAAATAATTCACTCACGTCCGACTTAGAAAGTTGGGCAAATCAGAGTCAATTTCTGCGAGGAAAGCCTCCTGTTCTTCATCAGAAGTGACCACTTTGGTGACAGTGGCTAAAACAGAATTGCTACAATTACTGGAAACACTACTACTACTACTACTACTGTTGCTATTATTACTCTTCTTGTTGTTATTAGTAGTAGTAGTGGCTTTTTCTGAAGCCTTGGGTTTCGGATCGGATACCAGCTGGGAACATATGAAACCAGAATTTGGACTAGGGTTCACGTCCGTTAGCTGACCACTACCTTGAGCCTCAGCAGAGTTTTCAGAAAAGTTGTTACTTCCAATCTGGTCCGAGTCGGGATTGGCGGTAGCCATGTTGTTGTTGTCTTTCGTGATGGTGGTCATTATCGGCATTGGACTACAGGATGGTAGGTTGCTTAGCGGATATTTGCTGCTACCTCCGATTTGTTGGACGGACAGGAAACCGCATGCCATCCTACCGACCACCACAAGCCCTTCTTTTCAGGGTTCAGGGCTGGAACTGCTTCGGAAGACGCCTTTTTGTTTGTTTGTATATTCTGTTGTACTTCGTCTCCAGTCGCATCACAAAGCGACTGTTCGCGTCTGTCCAGCCTCGTTTTGACTTCTTTTATCAAGTAGTCATGTCTGACTCCTGCAGTAGGGTAGCTTATATACTGGTTTTTAAAAAAAATTATACAAGACAACGTTTGTTTTTTTAAACTTTTAAAATCAATAAAGTAAACAGAGGCGTTCCCAATTTTAAACAAATACGCAATACAACAAGCAGAAGGGAAATAAATGGAAAAAGACGATAAAAACTCAACGTAAATTTAAAATGAGACTTAAAATTGAAAATTAAATATTTCAGTTATAATTTCTAGTTTAAAAATCAATGTCAAATAAAACGAAAAATATAGATTAACTTCTTTTTTTTAGATATTCGCATTCACAATGTCTCTACATTGTGAATACTAATATCTAAAAAAAAAAAAAAATTAATTTATAAACATTCCCATGACCTAGCAAAATGTCAGAGTAGGTAACTTGGTAATATTCATTTTCTCTATCAATTGCAGGTTGTATGGGTTGATATGTCACCAGCAGCATGGAGTAATTCTTGACCTCACCTACTGGAAGGGGTGGGTTCATGCCTTTCTGAAAGGCAGAAGCACAACATGAATACAAACTCTCTTAGTTTGATTTTGAATTTGGATTGCTAATTCCATTTTCTATGTTAGTTGTTCAGAGATTAACTCTAGTTTATACTAAGTGAGCACTTGGAATGCAGACAATCATAGTGTATTGGAGTAACAAAAGGTGCCTTCCAGAAACTAAGCGAAGTATTAAGAGATAGAAAAATTTTGTTAGAAACAGAGGAAAGATTACTGAATCGCTATGTCATATTTAATCTTATATATGTCAGTGATTGCCAAACAATTACATTACAAATGGAGAGATGTGAAGTGACAGAAATCTAGTAAAAAAGAATTTTGGGGAGAGGAGAAGAGAAAATATGAAATCTCTTATCCTGAATGGTAAAAAAAAAAAAAAAAAAAAAAGACGACTCCTATTCCAGTGTGAAATTTGAAAGAAATTTACATTTTTTTTTTTTAAGCATTACACTCCGAGCAAGTCGTGAAGCCGTTAGAGGATGCAAGGGGTTGCAGAAGATTTGGAGCGAGAGCAGATAGGAGTGATAGAAGAAAGGATGAGGAGAGGGATAGTGGATAGATCAAGGTAACTAGAGATGTCGATTGACATTACATTTGAATAGTTGGAGATTATAGCTCTCAGGGAAACAGTAATAGGGAAGGGTGTTCCACAGTCGAGAGGTGCGAGGTATGAAGCTATTGGAGTAGAAGAGACGGCTACATTTAGTAGTTTCTACAGTGTAAGGGTGAGAGTGGGATGCCAACCTCGTAGGGCGCTTGAATTCATGGAGTCAGTGAAAGCAGCTCAGCGGAGAAATTACCATGAAAGTATTTGTAGAAAAGACAGAGAGAGGCGACGGCTTGTCTGTGAGAGAGTGACTGTAGACGAGATGTCAGATCAGGGCCAATTATATTACATATCCGTCTCTGGATCTTGTCAAGAATTCCGAGGTAAACAGAAGGTGCCCCAGACCATATATGACAGCAATACTCCATGCAAGGGCGAATTGTTGATTTGTATATTTGAAGTATCGATATACAAATCAACCATTCGCCCTTGCATGGAGTTAATAAAAACTTAAAAAATAAGTAAATATGGGCCTCATACTAGCAATATATATATATATATATATATATATATATATATATATATATATATATATATATATATATATATATATATATGAAGAAATTTATGGGATAAAGTGCTCTATATTAAAGATAGAGTGTATGTAAATATAAAAGTGAACATTGATGTCAACACTCAAAGGCAAGGATAGATGCAATCATCAGGCCATTGCATCTAGCATGAAACAGCCTGTCGCCTCTGTGTGTTGACTTCAATGTTCACTTTTATATATATATATATATATATATATATATATATATATATATATATATATATATATATATATATATGAATACAAATATAAATATTATATATATATATATATATATATATATATATATATATGTGTGTGTGTGAAAATATTGTAGAAAATAGGAAAGAAACTGGTTTGGTAAATAATCCAAAGTTCCTTAGTATTTTTGTTATTATTTTTAAAAAATAGTGCTCGATACGAAAGTAGAGCATAAATATAATTATTTATTTAAAAATATGATTCCAACTCGCTACATAAGAGGTCTCATGTTTCAAAACAAGAGCCGAAAACTTCAAAATAATATTTTATTTTATATTTTATTTTATTTTCAAAATAATATATATATATATATATATATATATATATATATATATATATATATATATTATTAAATATAACAGACAACGAATGTCTATTATGTTTTAGTTTCGGGAGAAAATAAAGATAAAAACTGCAACATCTGGATATTTTTTTATTATGTTGTTCCTCGATCTAATCTTTCGGCACACATGAGCCATCTTCAGAGTAGGTATATAGACATTTAAACAAAAATATTCACCATCAAAGATGATATTCTATTATGTTGACATAGAAGACTGCTGTGTGATGATAATGATTAGAATTGGATGGTAAGTGAAATTATATATTTTTCTTGTTCTTCAGAACCGAAAACAAAAATATTAAACACTATTTATCAGATTGTTTATTACATAATTAATTTTATATTTACAACATTCTACAAACAAATGCAATCCAATATTTATCCTTCACCAATTTATAAAGAAATAAATATGGAAATAATTTTGTTTATTCATAAACTAGCAGTAGAGCCCGACGTTGCCCGGGGATGTAAGAGTAAGAGATAGATCAAGTATCGACCATCATAAAGACTGAAAAATAAAATTGACAAATATTATTGTTTAAGGTTGACGGACACGCATGTCTTAATTAGTTTTTTTTTTGTTTTTTTTTTTTACGAATTGGTCAAACTCAAACAAAAACATTGTTTTCAATCGTTATGAGTCTACCGATTGAATAGAATTTTATTATAAACAATTGTCTTGTAAATGGAATTTTAAAAGCATTCTGAATGTAAAAATAAAGAAAAAAGTGTGCAAGGCAATAAGAAACACTACCTGCTAAAAAAAAGTGAAGTTTTGTTGAAATCGGTTGAAAAATGTAGGAAATCCGATCCCATATATAAACGAACACACACACACAAACAACCAACCTGGGTTTTAGAAGTATAACTCAATATGAGTTGTCCCCCTTTCATTAATGACTCTTAATTGTGTTTTCAAATTGATTTCGTGCAAAAACAATTGTGTTTTTCCAATTTTTGGCGCTGTCAGAACCACCGCAAGGTAATTTTACGTAGTCCTGAGTTTTGTTGAAATCAGTTGAAAAATGTAGGAAATCCGATCCAATATATAAACACACACACACACACACACACACACACACACAACCTGGGTTTTATAATAAGTATATGATTTATAAACATTTGCTAAATTATTAAAATATGTGAACCAACTATAAAGAAATCCTTATTATTTACCATTTATTAGGTTTTAATTAATTGTCAATTAGTCGATGTTTTACCAAGCATTCCAATAAACAATCTAAGAACTAAATAATGTTTATTATTTTTGTTGAAAATTCTCAAGAACAAAGAAAATGTATATGTATATTTCATGTCTAGGTTTTATTACAATTCTAATCATTGCCTTTTAAAACAATATAAACCTTGCTGATGAGTGACGTTAGTTAAAATAATGGTGGTGTCAAATAGCAAAAAACATCTTTTCAGCACAAAGGTCCATGTTTACCAAATAATAATAATTGTAATGGCAAAAATATGCAGGTGTAGGCTTTGAGAAAGATTTATTCAGCTGAAAATACAAGGAATATTGCTGCCACATATAGTCTGGTGCCATTGCTATATATTTAGAGATTCTAGATAAACTTCAAAAAAGAATCTGCACTGCTACTGGTCTTGACCTGGCATCTTGGCTTCAGTCACTTTCCCATCGCCATAATCTAACACTCTCACCCCAGCCCCTCAACCTCCGATGTCTTACTCTCTGGGTTGAGGTGTTTACTTGGTCCTAACCGAACTGTGGCCATAGGTCCCCTGAGCACCCATAGATTATTCAACTGGTCCACTGGTTTAATCCTGCTTCCTGCCCACGTCGTGTTTGGTTTCATCTAGAAAGCAGAAGACTGAAGATGTAGACACGGCTGGGGAGTCTGCGCTAAGAAATTTAGAATGCAGCAAAAAAAAAAAAAAAATTAATATCTGCAGAAAGGCAGACAACTAACTATTCAATGATTGAATTGTTAATGTCTTTTATATAGCAGAAAATAATAGTATAGGAAAGAAACAGATTACAGAAAAGAAAAGTAATTGACATAAAAATGCATACACTGGATTCTGAACAGAGAGAGAGAGTGTGTTATGATTAACTCGTTAAATCGTCTCAGAACGATATACAACTCTTGCAATGGCGGAATAAGATTTCTGTGCACGGCTTAAACTTTATAGTGGCATTCCTCCTTAGCAGTAGTAACAGTAGTAGTAATATTTGTGGTAGCAGAAGCAGCGGTACTTATATCAACAGCACATGTTAGCAGACGCTTCGTTCCAATCTCTGACGTCACGTTCTCTCCTTGAGTCTCCAGCTCGACTCTCAACTATCTCTAGCCCAACTCTTGCCCGGGCTAATTATCTTCTCTCTCTCTCTCTCTCTCTCTTCTGTCTGCCGCTTCCGTCTCTCTCTTCCATCTGCTTCTTTTTCAGCATAACTACGCGTTTATATAGAAAAATCTGGCTGATTACAACTGAACCATGACCCTACTACTTAGCACGTGATTATCACGGGGTTTTGGCTATTTCAACCAAAATCATGTGAATTCTAAAGGTCCTCCTTGCTTACTCAGCTCTATTCCAAATTTTAATCAATAAAAACTATTTCAACCATTTCCATTGTCTGCTAATGACCGAGTTCCAATGGGTACAGCTCCTGCCCTAGATCGGATTTCCCATCAGTAAACAAAATGTTCTGATCAATTTTGCTAGTCTACTCCAATTTCACTAAATATATATATATATATATACATGTGTGTGTGTGTGTATGTGTGTTTCCCAGACTCTCTCACATAATGTAGGTTCCATGTGCCTTTTCTATAAATACTTTCATGGTAATTGTACGGAAAAACTTTCCTCTATGTTACCTAAACACTATGAATTTAAGTGCAGTACTAGATTGGTGGCAATTGTCTCATAATTTTACTGTTGAAATCGCTATATGTAACCGTAAGTTCTATGTTAACAGTTTCTTCTATCGCACTTGTATGACTCTCTTCCGGCTTCTTGTTTTCCTGTCAAATTTGATCTTTAAAAATTTAAATGCAATATCAGTTGTTATTCTTGATTCCTGTTCTTTTATTGTTCTCACTCTTTAGTAATGTTTTTTTTTCTCATATTTTCTAACACTAAGTAGCTTATTGGGCTTTGGTGGCTTTATTGCCTTTCTTGGGTGAATCTGATGAGAAAAATTGTCTAACACGACACAGTGAACCAACTTTCCTAGCAGCAGACCTAGAAATAGATTCATTATAATCTTTCCACTTCATGTCAGCAGAAAACATTAGCCCAAGAAGTCACAATGAGTCAGTCTCCTGGAGTGAGTGATGAACGCTGTGAATACAATAGACCGAACATGTAAACAATGAGGAAGTTTTTAAAAAATGGTAAAAGAATACTTGTACTTAAAATCAGAAAAAAAAAATTGGGGGGTACATAATGAGGATAAAGATCTTGGAAAATTAAATACCTGCAGGACACACTGAAGGCGGGAGAGGCATATTGATTGATCCATTCATTTATTTTTTACGGTTTATCAACCCGTTACAAGTTATTTAAAGCCAGAAAATATTTTTAGATTGTAAGAATTGTTTTTTGAGATAATAATAGTTTAGTGATACGAATCTTACTAATTAACACATAGCTGGGGGAAGAAGAGGGTATTTTGTGAGTAAGTGAATATAACAAACCCGACTGGAATTTGAACTTGGTTTTCTCCGATTAAAAATTCCTACTCATTGTTCATTGTCATCGTCCACCACCCACACACCCAAGTTTACAGCACCTGGTATTCCCATTTAGGTACTGACCAGGCTCGACATTGCTTAACTTTGGTGATCGTATGGGAATCATTTTGCCATAAGCAAAGGTGAGGTAGAGGGAAGCAATGAGGTTATGTAAATAGATGATAAAGAAGAAACAAGATAAAAAGGATGAAATAAAAAAGAGGGGAAGTTGTGGAGAGTCATGATCACCTAATGTTCTGAATGGATATGGCACATGGAAGAAGAATAAGTGAAATCTTGTTGTAAGAAAGGAATTTTTAGTTTTAGAGGATTTCAGGACTTTTGAATTGAAATCTTCATGTTCGTTCTAGAAGATTAATACTCTCTACTGAATTAAGTGCATTAACAAGGAAAGAGATTATGTTAAAAAATAAATATATGTTGTATAAAATATATGCTTTTCTAATCATTGGTGATTTAAATATCTGGGAAGTGTTTTAACAGAGGACAGAAAGTGTGGAACTGAAATCGGAAGGATAATGAAAGATGCTTTCCAAAAGCTAAGCAAAGTATTAAGAAACAGGAAAATTTTGTTAGAAACGAAGAATAGATTACTCAGCTGTTATGCAATATCAGTCTGTAATATCATATAAATTATAATGTAATATCATTGTTATGTAATATCAATCCACTTGTATGGCAGTAAATGCTAGATAGTCTCTGCATTGATGAAGAAGAGACTTGAAGCAATAGTAATGTGGTTCTACAGAAGAATGCCGAGGATGTCATGGCCCGAATACCTGAGCAACGATAAAGTTCTAGATGCAATGGCAACAAAATGGGCACTTAGATTTAACACCAGGAAGAGACAGTTGAAATTTCTAGGGGATATAATGAGGAAAGAGGGTTTGGAAAATCTGATACTCACATGACAGACTGAAGGTAAGGATAGAGGAAAGTAACACACAACCTACGTGGCGAGCTTCAGTGAATGGCAGGGTTTGGGGCAAATAGCAAAAATAATATTAAAAACTACAAAGGATAGGAAACTGTGGAGAGTCATGATCCTCAATGTCACATAGAAGAAAAAGAAGGTACACTTACTATTGGTTTGGCCAAAAAGGGTGTTTGGTTTATTAAGTAAAGTTTTTAGTTAATAAGCGAACAAACTTCTTGGCCAACCCAACAAATATCAAAAAATCGTTTCCTGCCCATCAAAGAAGAGCAGATTGTTTGTTTATCCATAATTAGGCCCCAAATCTCAATACATCAGGCCCAGTAACTGAAAACAGTCTTCATTGTGATATTAATTAGTGTGGGTCCACCTTTAATTTAAGAAGTTTTATTTGGATTGTTAGTTAAATTTAGACTTACAGTTTAAATCCCACTTTCTCTCTATTTAGAAAGAAAGATAGATAGCGAACATACTGAGATAGATAGAAAATGAACAGACTGAGATAGATAGATAGATAGATAGATAGATAGATAGATAGATAGATAGATAGATAGATAGATAGACAGTCTGTGATGGATAGATAATGAACAGACTGAGATAGATAGATAGATAGATAGATAGATAGATAGATAGCCTGTGATGGAGAGATAATGAACAGACTGGGATAGATAGATAGATAGATAGATAGATAGATAGATAGATAGATAGATAGTCTATGATGGATAGATAATGAACAGACTGAGATAGATAGATAGATAGATAGATAGATAGATAGACAGACAGACAGACAGACAGATAGATAGATAGATAGATAGATAGATAGATAGATAGATAGAAAATGAAGGGACTAAGATAGATAGATAGATAGATAGATAGATAGATAGATAGTCTGTGATGGATAGATAATGAACAGACTGAGATAGATAGATAGATAGAAAGAAAGAAAGAAAGAAAGAAAGAAAATGAACGGTCTGAGATAGATAGACAGATAGATAGATAGATAGATAGTTAGTGTGAGTACACCTTTAATTTATGCAGTTTTATTTGGATTGTTATTTAAATTTAGACTTAGTGTCTAAAATTCCATTTTCTCTCTATTTATATAGATAGATAGATAAGGAACAAAATCGGATAGATAGATAGATAGATAGATAGATAGATAGATAGGAAGGAAGGAACTGAAGAGAAAGAGGTGCAGGAAGGCCAGTGTTATTAATGCTAACTTTTACAGTAAGAAGACCCTCTTCGTTTTGCGCAACACACTCTTCCTTCTTTTGTTTGACATTTTTAGGGCGGGAGGTGCGACACAGAAACCCAAAGGCGCATCTATATAGAGAAAGATGTCTTCCAAAAGCTAAGCAAATTATTAAGAAATAGAAAAATGTCGCTAGAAACAAAGAAAAGAGCACTGAACTGTTGCATAATATCAATACTCCCGTATGGCAGTGACTGCTGGACAATCACTTCACAGATGAAAAAGCGACTTGAAATGGGGTAATACAGAAGCATGCTGAGGATGCCACGAGCCGAATATGTGAGCAACGACGAAATTCTAGAGACAATGGCCACAAAATGGCTACTTAAATTTAACATCAGAAAGAGACAGTTGAAATTTCTGGGGCACATATTGAGGAAAGAGGGCTTAGAAAATTTGGTACTCATAGGACAGATTAAAGGCAAGAGGAACAGAGGAAAACAATGCATAACTTATCTGGTGAGCTTCAGTAAATAGATCCTGGAATGAGGTTTAGGAGAGATAACAAAAAGACAAAATTTAAAAGGAGCTACAAATGACAGGAAATTGTGGAGAGCCATGATCGCTAATGTCCTGAAGGAACATGGCACATAGAGGAATAATTATATTGTAATATGAGTTGTTTCCTTATAAGTAACCATTTGGCATTCATTGATGGAGCAGCCAGTATTACTGTCAGTTGACATTTATAAAATCTTTCTCTTAAGAGAATTTTTCATAAACATAGCACCCTGGGTATGACGATAAACTACGTCCAGCAGCAAGGCCCCTGATCAGGAGGTTTTGAGGAGCGTGGAACCACCTCTTAATTGCTAGTGTTCCCAGGTCCACCCTGACCCGGGTTGGTAGCACCTGTTAGGGTCCCAGCTATGGGCAAATAGTTTACCCCCAAACTGAGGTAAAAGTGTTATGAAAGTGTAAAAATAGGTTTTAATATAAGAAATACATTTTTCTAAAAAAAATCATTACCAGCAAAACATTTTTGAAAAAAATATTACCAGCAATAAAAGTCTTGTCGGTATTAAATAACCCATTGGGGTTGATATGCCGTAAAACAAAATAAACGAAACCAATCTAAACCAAAGAATACATATTCTATTCATACGAAACTATCCTAAAAATCTTGTAGGCATTAAATAACCCATTCAGGTTGATATGCCGTAAAACAAAATAAACCAAACCAAACTGATTTCTTACAAACAATACATATTCTATTCATATGAACCTCTCCTAAAAATATTGTCAGCCTTAAATAACCCATTGAGGTGTTGATATGCTGTAAAACAAAATAAACCAAACCAAACTGATTTCTTACAAAGAATACATATTCTATTCATACGAACCTATCCTAAAAATCTTGTCGGCATTAAATAACCCATTGAGGTGTTGATATGCCGTAAAACAAAATAAACCAAATCAAACTGATTTCTTATAAAGAATACATATTCTATTCATACGAACCTATCCTAAAAATCTTGTTGGCATTAAATAACCCATTGAGGTGTTGATATGCCGTAAAACAAAGCAAAACAAGCAAATCATGAAGATAGGCTTCTCAAGATAATGATGTAACTCTCCTCTGGGACATGCCAATTCAAACCGACAGGGAAATAAAAGCCAACAGACCTGATATTATCATAAAAGACAAGAAATTCAGGAAGTGTATATTTATTGACATAGCAGTACCATTTGAGAGAAACACCTCCATGAAAATTATCGAGAAATTGCCCAAATACAAGGACCTGGAGATCGAGATTAACAGGATGTGGGGAATGAAGGCTGAGACTGTACCAATAGTAATCGGAGCACCGGGCCTCGTTAGAAAAGGAATGGACAATTTTACTAACAGTGTCCCAGGTAACATCAACATACAGGTTACCCAGAAAATCGCCCTACTAGTAACATCCCATATAGTAAGGAAAGTGCGATGAATTAAATGATAATTCATCTATAGGGCCGAACGACCATAAGTTGGACTCGATTCTACAGGATATTTTTATTATGCTGGCCCTCGGGCTAAGCTTTCGGCTCACATGAGCTATCATCAGAATTGTTATATGGACATTACAACAGAGATGATATCCTGTTTTGTTTACATAGAAGTTTGCTATGCGACGAAACGGTCGCGGAATAGCAGAGACAGGTAGTAAATTATGTGAACCTAAATCTTAGATCGAGGAACAGCATATACACTATATATATATATATATATATATATATAATGTAAAATTCCATATATATATATATATATATATACATATATATATATATATATATATATATATATATATATATATATATATATATATATATATTAAGACATTTTGAGCCACAGAGGATCGTTTGGTTAGCAAGGTCGATTTTACTGCTTTTAAACTAACCGAACGTTCTTCTGTGGCTCAATCGGCTAAGGCACGTCAGGCTATATGACAGTTCCGTACAGGATACAGGTTCAATTCCTGTCGGAGGACAAATATCAATCGTGTTTTCAAATTGATTTCGTGCAAAAACAATTGTGTTTTACCAATTTTTGGCGCTATCAGAACCACCGCAAGGTAATTTTACGTAGTCCTGTGAAGTTTTGTTGAAATCGGTTGTAAAATGTGGGAAATCCGATCCAATATATAAACGAACAGACACACACACAACCTGGGTTTTATAAGTATGATTTTGTTTTAATTGAAAGGCCAAAATCTCAGTCAGAATAAACGTTAATCTAATTGAGATGTAAAGCTTCGTTAAACCTTAGATACATTTGAGATTGTGATATGGGAAGGGGAGGATGAAATCTTACAATACATACACAATCAGATTATAATACACAAACACGTAGACATATTTAGATATATAAACACACAAAAACACGAACGAAACTGGAAATAGATCATTATATATACGCATACACACACACACAAAAAAAGCAAATTCAAATGCCCAGGCAAAATGCAACACTTAAAATAAAACAGCTATGAAAAAGAAAACACATAAACACAGATATATATATATATATATATATATATATATATATATATATATATATATATATATATATATATATATATATATAATGCATGAGTACACATACACGACTACAAATATATAACAATATATGAAGAAAAATATACGGAAAAAACAAACAAAAACCCCTATATGCAATTATGCTGTTTTAATGTTAATATAATGTCAACGTCGGACGTTTCGGTCTAATAAACCATCTTCAGGACATATTCATAAAATATAATTAACATTATCAAGTCAACATGACAAAGACGATGGACATAATAGTATTTCCCCTCTTCTAGCGAGATTAATGCTCGACAAGGGTACATATAAATTTTAGATCAAAATAGAATTCTATTCATTTTTCATTTTTCATTCAAAATAGTCAAATTTTAGGAATACGTTTTCACAGCCCACGCCCACGTGACGACAACATGTTTAAACGGAACTCTGATCATATAAAACTTTCAGTTATCTGTTTGGATAAGTCTTGTTCTTATGTCCATCGTCTTTGTCATGTTGAATTGATAATGTTAATTATATTTTATGAATATGCCCTGAAGATGGTTTATTAGACCGAAACGTCCGACGTTGACATTATATTAACATTAAAACAGCATAATTGCATATAAGGATTTTTGTTTGTTTTTTCCGTATATCTTTCTTCATACTGTCGGATCTATATCCATATATTTGCTTACATAACAATATATATAAAAAATACCTACATACGTATGAGTACACACATTCATCACTACAAACAGATACATACATAAATATACACACACACACACATATATATATATATATATATATAAATATATATATATATATATATATATATATATATATATATATATATATACATATATACACACATTTACATACATGCAAACATATATATACATACATACATATGCGCATATGCATATATACACACATTGAAATAAATATATCAACCCACACAGTAACATAAAAAAGGATGACTGTCACCGCTCATCTGTTGACCTCAGTGTCCACTTTTATATTTACATACGTTCTGTCACTGATATTAAACACTTCTACCCATTAATTTAACATATCTTGAAACTATATTTTTATCATATATATATATATATATATATCGTTGATAATAAACTAAAACTGAAGGGCATTTACATATTTACCACTAATATTATCTATCTATCTATCTGTATGCAATGTTTATATGTATTATTTATATATTATATATGCGCGGTACTTATTGCAAAGCAGTCAATATCAGTGATAGAGCTAACATACATATCAATCCAACTAAATATATTACCTCTTTTCACCTTTTTATCCGATCTTCTTCAAACATATCACAAAAAAAAAAAAAAATTGCCACCATTCAAGAAATAAGTTAGTTTGGTTTTAGTCCTGCTTTCTTCCCGCGTATAACGAAAAACCACGAAAAACTGTTCAAAAGGCCCGGTTTTCGGCCATAAATCCCTGGTTTTTCACCCGATGCTTTCCAAATTTGACATGTAAATTACATATGACAGACAAATTGTCTTGCACGAATGTTTGGTTTAGATTATTTCAGTTAATTGGACGAAATCTGCGACAACCTATGTCCAACATCGGCTTTTGCCATTTAACCAATAGTTTCTAGGATATAATTCCATTCTAAATTGGCCTTCGAACAATCTTTGATACAAAGATTTTTTGAGAAGGATTTTCTCAAAGGGTTAACAGGGGAAAAATTCCTGAAGAACCTCTTATTAAGCCCAGCTTCACAGTAAACGTGCAAAGAAGGAGGGGGCATTCATGTGTCTTCACTTGCAGTTGAATTAAACTCTGACGCTTCATCCCCGTTTTTGTTTGATTATTAGATTTGGGAACATTGCCATACTATTTAAATGTTATTAAGGCCATAGGAAATTTAGTGAATATCTAAAACACTGAAACAAATTAACCTCGAGTAACAAATACAGAAGTTTTTATCGATGGAATTCCTTTATTAAAGATAGTCAAACACTTGCGAAGGGCATACCGTAAAAAAGATGAGTAGGAGAGAGTAGCTTAGTATACCAATTGATGTTGCATGCAAGCGGGGACGCAGGCAGACATTTCTAGACAGGGGTGCGGGTATACAAGTGTGATGCGGTTATACAATTGCAACCATGTACACCCGGTCAACGCCGGGTATATCGGCTAGTATATATATATATATATATATATATATATATATATATATATATATATATATATATATATATATATTGACCTAGTGAGCCAGACAAACCTACCCAGATTTCACCTAAGCGTATCGTCAGGGAGAGCTGGCTTTACTTGTGTCATTTTTTTTTCTTTAGGCTTTGAACATCTGTGCGATTTTTTCGAAAGACTTTCATGTCCCTGGTTCTTTCTTTTTATAAAACCTTTTTTCCTTCGAGATTGATTTGATTATTGGCAAATCAAAAATTCGAAGGTTTTTCGAAACGAGTATAGTTACCTATATATATATATATATATATATATATATGGTGTATTGGGGGAGCATATCATTATTTAAGCATATATTGTTAAATGTAACAGACAATGAATGCCTATCATGTTTGATTATGAGCCGTTCTAAATTTCGTATTTCTGATTTATTTTCGAGTGAAAATAAAGACAAAAATTGTCCAACATTTGGATATTTTTTATAAAGCTGTTCCTTGATCTGAGCTTTCGGCTCACATG
>OZ010597.1:87018148-87038148 GCA_963932145.1 Acanthosepion lycidas
AAGTCTCCTCATTCTCTTTCACTTCCAGTAACCCCTTGCGTCTTAGTGGCATTATCGCCATCTTCTGTCTTCCTGAATTCTGTTCTTTTATTGTCCTTTTCTCCTCACTAAAGTCTCCTCATTCTCTTTCACTCCCAGTAACCCCTTGCGTCTTAGTGGCATTATCGCCATCTTTTGTCTTCCTGAATTCTGTTCTTTTATTGTCCTTTTCTCCTCACTAAAGTCTCTTCATTCTCTTTAACTCCCAGTAACCCCTTGCGTCTTAGTGGCATTATCGCCATCTTCTGTCTTCCTGAATTCTGTTCTTTTATTGTCCTTTTCTTCTCACTAAAGTCTCCTCATTCTCTTTCACTCCCAGTAACCCCTTGCGTCTTAGTGGCATTATCGCCATCTTCTGTCTTCCTGAATTCTGTTATTTTATTGTCCTTTTCTCCTCACTAAAGTCTCCTCATTCTCTTTCACTCCCAGTAACCCCTTGCGTCTTAGTGGCATTATCGCCATCTTCTGTCTTCCTGAATTCTGTTCTTTTATTGTTCTTTCTCCGCACTAAAGTCTTCTCATTCTCTTTCACTCCCAGTAACCCCTTGCGTCCTAGTGGCATTATCGCCATCTTTTGTCTTCCTGAATTCTGTTCTTTTATTGTCCTTTTCTCCTCACTAAAGTCTCCTCATTCTCTTTCACTCCCAGTAACCCCTTGCGTCTTAGTGGCATTATCGCCATCTTCTGTCTTCCTGAATTCTGTTCTTTTATTGTTCTTTCTCCTCACAAAAGTCTTCTCATTCTCTTTCACTCCCAGTAACCCCTTGCGTCTTAGTGGCATTATCGCCATCTTCTGTCTTCCTGAATTCTGTTTTTTATTGTCCTTTTCTCCTCACTAAAGTCTTCTTATTCTCTTTCACTCCCAGTAACACCTTGCGTCTTAGTGGCATTATCGCCATCTTTTGTCTTCCTGAATTCTGTTCTTTTATTGTCCTTTTCTCCTCACTAAAGTCTCCTCATTCTCTTTCACTCCCAGTAACCCCTTGCGTCTTAGTGGCATTATCGCCATCTTCTGTCTTCCTGAATTCTGTTCTTTTATTGTACTTTCTCCTCACTAAAGTCTTCTCATTCTCTTTCACTCCCAGTAACCCCTTGCGTCTTAGTGGCATTATCGCCATCTTTTGTCTTCCTGAATTCTGTTCTTTTATTGTCCTTTTCTCCTCACTAAAGTCTCCTCATTCTCTTTCACTCCCAGTAACCCCTTGCGTCTTAGTGGCATTATCGCCATCTTCTGTCTTCCTGAATTCTGTTCTTTTATTGTCCTTTTCTCCTCACTAAAGTCTCCTCATTCTCTTTCACTCCCAGTAACCCCTTGCGTCTTAGTGGCATTATCGCCATCTTTTGTCTTCCTGAATTCTGTTCTTTTATTGTCCTTTTCTCCTCACTAAAGTCTCTTCATTCTCTTTAACTCCCAGTAACCCCTTGCGTCTTAGTGGCATTATCGCCATCTTCTGTCTTCCTGAATTCTGTTCTTTTATTGTCCTTTTCTTCTCACTAAAGTCTCCTCATTCTCTTTCACTCCCAGTAACCCCTTGCGTCTTAGTGGCATTATCGCCATCTTCTGTCTTCCTGAATTCTGTTATTTTATTGTCCTTTTCTCCTCACTAAAGTCTCCTCATTCTCTTTCACTCCCAGTAACCCCTTGCGTCTTAGTGGCATTATCGCCATCTTCTGTCTTCCTGAATTCTGTTCTTTTATTGTTCTTTCTCCGCACTAAAGTCTTCTCATTCTCTTTCACTCCCAGTAACCCCTTGCGTCCTAGTGGCATTATCGCCATCTTTTGTCTTCCTGAATTCTGTTCTTTTATTGTCCTTTTCTCCTCACTAAAGTCTCCTCATTCTCTTTCACTCCCAGTAACCCCTTGCGTCTTAGTGGCATTATCGCCATCTTCTGTCTTCCTGAATTCTGTTCTTTTATTGTTCTTTCTCCTCACAAAAGTCTTCTCATTCTCTTTCACTCCCAGTAACCCCTTGCGTCTTAGTGGCATTATCGCCATCTTCTGTCTTCCTGAATTCTGTTTTTTATTGTCCTTTTCTCCTCACTAAAGTCTTCTTATTCTCTTTCACTCCCAGTAACACCTTGCGTCTTAGTGGCATTATCGCCATCTTTTGTCTTCCTGAATTCTGTTCTTTTATTGTCCTTTTCTCCTCACTAAAGTCTCTTCATTCTCTTTCACTCCCAGTAACCCCTTGCGTCTTAGTGGCATTATCGCCATCTTCTGTCTTCCTGAATTCTGTTCTTTTATTGTACTTTCTCCTCACTAAAGTCTTCTCATTCTCTTTCACTCCCAGTAACCCCTTGCGTCTTAGTGGCATTATCGCCATCTTTTGTCTTCCTGAATTCTGTTCTTTTATTGTCCTTTTCTCCTCACTAAAGTCTCCTCATTCTCTTTCACTCCCAGTAACCCCTTGCGTCTTAGTGGCATTATCGCCATCTTCTGTCTTCTTGAATTCTGTTCTTTTATTGTCCTTTTCTCCTCACTAAAGTCTTCTCATTCTCTTTCGCTCCCAGTAACCCCTTGCGTCTTAGTGGCATTATCGCCATCTTCTGTCTTCCTGAATTCTGTTCTTTTATTGTTCTTTCTCCTCACTAAAGTCTTCTCATTCTCTTTCACTCCCAGTAACCCCTTGCGTCTTAGTGGCATTATCGCCATCTTCTGTCTTCTTGAATTCTGTTCTTTTATTGTCCTTTTCTCCTCACTAAGAGTCTTCTCATTCTCTTTTGCTCCCAGTAACCCCTTGCGTCTTAGTGGCATTATCGCCATCTTCTGTCTTCTTGAATTCTGTTCTTTTTTTGTCCTTTTCTCCTCACTAAAGTCTCCTCATTCTCTTTCACTCCCAGTAACCCCTTGCGTCTTAGTGGCATTATCGCCATCTTCTGTCTTCTTGAATTCTGTTCTTTTATTGTCCTTTTCTCCTCACTAAAGTCTTCTCATTCTCTTTCGCTCCCAGTAACCCCTTGCGTCTTAGTGGCATTATCGCCATCTTCTGTCTTCCTGAATTCTGTTCTTTTATTGTTCTTTCTCCTCACTAAAGTCTTCTCATTCTCTTTCACTCCCAGTAACCCCTTGCGTCTTAGTGGCATTATCGCCATCTTCTGTCTTCCTGAAACCTGTTCTTTTATTGTTGTTTCTCCTCACTAAAGTCTTCTCATTCTCTTTTACTCCCAGTAACCCCTTGCGTCTTAGTGGCATTATCGCCATCTTCTGTCTTCTTGAATTCTGTTCTTTTATTGTCCTTTTCTCCTCACTAAAGTCTTCTCATTCTCTTTCACTCCCAGTAACCCCTTGCGTCTTAGTGGCATTATCGCCATCTTCTGTCTTCCTGAATTCTGTTCTTCTCATTCTGTTTCACTCCGTTTAACCCACCCTGCGTGTCATTGTCGCCATCACCGGGTTGAAACGATTAAAGAAATGACTTAGCGGGATTTGTGCATATGCTGTTCATCACAAGCAACCAAAATACGACGATTATCATCAGAAACATAAATATATAATAACAAATCCCCCCACCCCCATTGCATTTAAATTTCTGAAGATCGAAGTTGGCTGGAAAGCATAAAGCCGGAAGAGAGTTCCACAGGCGAGAAGCGAGAACAATAAAGGAAGAGGAATCAAGAAGACAGTAGATAACGATTGACATTGCATTTAAATTTTTGAAGGTTAAAGTTGGCTGGAAAGCATGAAGCCGGAAGAGAGTTCCACAGGCGAGAAGTGAGAACAATAAAGGAAGAGGAATCAAGAAGACAGTAGATAACGATTGACATTGCATTTAAATTTTTCAAGATCAAAGTTGGCTGGAAAACATGGAACCGGAAGAGAGTACCACAATCGAGAAAAAAAACTGTTTGCATAGAATTTACTCTTAGATCTAGCCAATTCAACTGTAAAATGATGAGACCTTGCTGCCAATCTAGTACTGCGCTAAAATTCATAAAGTCTAGGTACCATAGAGGAAATTTCGTCAGAACAATTACCATGAAAGTATTTACAGAAAAGACACAGGGTAGCGAAATATTTATCAGAATGAATATCGAATCGATGAGCCGAGTTCAAATCGCGTTCACTTTTTCACAAATAATCTTGGAAAAGGCATGAACCTATATCTTCTTCCCTGGTAACGAGTCTAAGAACAAAATCACTAAATTCAAAACTGTGGAGAAATGAACAGGAAGCCACAGCCCTGTCATTCCTAATGTCATAGTAATTCACAAGTATAGAAAAGAAAGTTATGGAGAGCCATAATCGCTTACATCTTGAAACACCACTCAAAAGAATGGACACATGTCTTCCTCCTCTAATTATGAATTAAATAGCAGGATAAACTGGCAATCAGTCCGAGAGAATAAAATCACCGTGGAGAAGACAACTGGAAGCCACCGACATTCTTCTTCTTTTATGTGCTGGGCCCCTTCGGGACGTAGGCGATCATGGCTCTCCACTTTCCCCTATCTCTTGTAGTTCACAATATGTTTCGTCTTTTTGCTACTTCTCCCAAAACTCTGTTCTGTCATCCACTTGCTTAAGATCGCTAAATATGTCACTCATTGCTTTCCATTGTATCGCTGTCTATCTATCTACCCTGTGAGTATCCGATTCTCCAAGCCTTCCTTTCTACTTACGTGTCCCAGAAATTTCAGCTGCCTCTTCCTGATGTTAAGTATAAGTTTCTTCCAAAACCGCATCGTTGTACACACGCTCGGTCCATGATATCCTTAGCATCTTTCTATAGAACCATACCTCAGTTGCCTCGAGTCTATTTTTTCATCTTTGAGGAGAGCGTCCAACATTCGCTGCCGTATAGGAGTACAGATATCACGTAACAGTTCAGTACTCTTTTTTTTATTAGGTTGGTGCAAAAATAATGTTGTTTTCACACATATGTTACTATGTGAGAAAACGACATTATTTTTGCACCAACCTAATACCAACGAAGGTCGTATATTCATGATACTATCACGCCAATGGCTACGTATCCAGAGCAGTACATCATTCGCGAGTTCTTTCTTTGCTCGCCACCTGTCCTGCAAAGCGCAATCTGCGTTCGCGTAAGTTTGTAAAATTATCAGGGATGGATTCATATGTAGTATATTGCTGCTGGGTTCAAATAAGGCGACGGACACACACACACATACACACACACACACATATATATATATATATATATATATATATATATATATATATATATATATATATATATCTTTATTGAACGAGTTGGGGCGAATGGGTAGAGTCAGAGAGAATCAAAGAGGTTAGGATTGCGCACACAGGAATTGACGGAGACAAATCTTCATTGAACCTCTAGCCAGCCTCTCTGTTCAGATCAAGAACTGGACCGGTTAAATAACGTTTGACACCAACGCAGATACACGCGGTTATACCTTCTTCCGGTGTGTCGCCGACGCAACCTCGTATGGCCACGCCTCTTCTAGCATACGCCCACACAAGCACGCATTTTCGTCCGCTAATGACATTTGCGCGCCCTTTTTATTCAAGGCTTAGGACGTCCTGTTTATTTTAGCCACCGGATGCATTTCCTGTTTATTCTATCACCAGTTGTGATTTCATGCAGCGAAAGTAAGGCCAAAGGTCTTTCCTCAATCGATATCCAACACATAGATATCTGATTTAATTGGATGTTGTCTCCAAGAGATGTCAAGTATAGCTCTCAGCATCCGGTGTATCTTAGACTCAAGGGTTTTAGTTAATACCCAAGGTTTCATAGCAATTCACAAATCATAAAGGAAAGTAGGCTATGAGAAGCCATGATTGCTTGCGTGCTGAAAGGACATCATATAAGAAAGAAAACGTTAAAGCTGGGTGAAAGACATCTTTTTTTTTTTAAATCGGTTTCACCCCATAGAAGGCAGTAAAGCCACTAAGACGCAAGGGGCTTACAGGATGTAGAAGAATTAGGAAGAGAAACATTAATAATGAACTGAAAGAGAAAAGAGTAATCAAGAGGACAGTAAATAGCGATTGACACTGCATTTAAGTTTTTGCAGATTCAAGTTGAGTGGAAAGTATGGAGCCGGAAGGGTGTCCCACAAGCGAGAAGCGCGAGAAAAGAAACTGTTAGCATAGAACTTACGGCTACATCTAGCCAACTGTAAATTGATGAGATCTCGACAACAGTCTATAGAGAACGGAACAGCGTGGCGAAGGCAACGGGGAACTTCATTAAATTACCCTAAAATTGATGACAATTCGTAAATATTAAAAAGAAAAAAGGAAGCTGAGAAGAGCCGTGATTCTCTACGTTTTGTAGGAATATGAAATTTGAAAAAAAATCACATAGATAAAAAAGACTAACTCCACATTAACTTAACCTTTGCATTTTATTGAAAGGAAACACCTGTTGTAAACATATTTTTCACTTTTTTTTAAGCAGAGAGTAATATTTTTTCAAACAAATATATTTAAGTAACCTTTCAGGGACACAATTTTCATAAGCAGAAATTATTCGTCATAAGACATTATTATAGGGCTTAACCTATTATTACGCCAACCCAATATATACATAGCGGCGAGTCAAAGCTAACAGCAGCCTGCAAAAGAACATATAATTATCCGGCGTTATACCATAGTCATATCAAGATTTAAAACTCTACCAATTTCAAGATATTTATATTATATGAGACATTTTTTTATGTTTATACGTTCTTTTTATATATACAAATATTTAAGTAAATGCACACTTTATATTAGCTTGGTGCAAAAAATAATGTCGTTTTTTCACATAGTAACATATGTGAGAAAACGACATTATTTTTTGCACCAACCGAATAATAAACAGTACTAATGGCATTTACCAGACTGAATATCCAAGAAAATTTCATAGAAAATACGCGCCCACCGACAGGAATCGAACCTGTATCCTATACGGAACCGTCACATAGCTTGACGCGCTTTTACCGATTCAGTCGAGTAATGTAAATATTGCAAGTAATCATAATAGCTCATCTCAGAAATATAGACAGCCGTATAGAGAGACATAGACATGAAGGCCGGATCGTACAACGGCTGGAACGTTGTGAATATGACACTGAAGATGACGATAACAGTCAGAATAATATAAATAATGCAAGTCATCATAATACATCATCTCAGAGATATAGAGGCCGAAACGTTGTGAATAAGGCAATGAAGATGAGGATAACAGTCCGAATAATGTAAATAATGCAAGTAATCATAATACCTCATCTCAGAAATATAGAAGCCGAAACGTTTTGAATATGGCAATGAAGATAAGGATAACAGTCCGAATAATGTAACAAGCAATCATAATACCTCATCTCAGAGATATAGAGGCCGAAACGTTGTGAATATGGCAATGAAGATGAGGATAACAGTCCGACTAATGTAAATAATTCAAGTAATCATAATCCCTCATCTCAGAGATATAGAGGCCGAAACGTTGTGAATATGGCAATGAAGATGAGGATAACAGTCGGAATAATGTAAATAATGCAAGTAATCATAATACCGCATCTCAGAGATATAGGCAGTTTCTTCCTTATGTTAGAAGTGTTCTTTTTTGTTTCCATTTTCTCTAAAACTTCTTCGCTCACATGTTCGATTCACGGTATTCCCAGCTTCTGTCGAACCTGATTTCTGTCGCTTCAACTCTATTCTTCATTTATGAGGAGACTGACCAGCATTCAATGTCATAGAGGAGGACAGGTATTACATAACAATTCCATACTCTTTTCTTTGCTTTTAAGGAAATTGTTCTGTTTAGATACAACTAGTTTTTCTGTCTAGGCGAGGGCCGATAATGATAGTTTTGTTGGTGTTCTCGCCTGACATATTTACTTTTAAAGCAATCAAATTGTCAATTTTAACTCTGTGGGTATTAATATATGGCGTGGTTAGTGTGACAGGCTATACACTGTGTCCCTCGGCTCTTGTTGGTCATTTTAAAGCAAAGTAATAATATACAGAAATAAACGTAGGTCACATACTGTAAGACCTCAGCATCCGCGGAATCACGAACCGATGTTTCACTTATACGCGGTCGACTCACTCACAGCATTAAGGGTACAAAAATTACTTTGTGAAATATATTCAAAGAAGTAACAAATAAACAAAAAAGGAGGTAGGTAAAATATAAGTATTTTATAATAGTAGTATTTAAAAAATAAATAAATCAATAAAAATTAAATTTAAATGTCTTCAAAACCATCGGTGTCATCAGAATATGAGAGTTAAAGTTTAAATTAATAAAAATAAAATTGTATATTTGTGCAACTGAAATGCTATCGTCTAATTCATTTCATTTTTACATTTGCCTTGAATCATCTTTCAAATATATTTTAGTGAGCCGAAGATGAGGATAACAGAGAGATATAGGCCGAAACGTTGTGAATATGGCAATGAAGATGAAGATAACAGTCCGAATAATATAAATAATGCAAGTCATCATAATACATCATCTCAGAGATATAGAGGCCGAAACGTTGTGAATAAAGCAATGAAGATGAGGATAACAGTCCGAATAATGTAGATAATGCAAGTAAACATAATACCTCATCTCAGAAATATAGAGGCCGAAATGTTGTAAATATGGCAATGAAGATGAGGATAACAGTCCGAATAATGTAAATAATGCAAGTAATCATAATACCTCATCTCAGAGATATAGAGGCTGAGACGTTGTGAATATGGCAATGAAGATGAAGATAACAGTCCGACTAATGTAAATAATGAAAGTAATCTTAATACCACATCTCAGAGATATAGACAGATATATAGAGAGACATAGACATAAAGGCCGGAGCGTACAAGGCTGAAATGTTGTGAATATGGCAAGGAAGATGAGGATAATAGTCCGACTAATGTAAATAATGAACGTAATCTTAATACCTCATCTCAGAGATATAGAGGCTGAAACGTTGTGAATATCGCAATGAAGATGAGGATAATAGTCCGACTAATGTAAATAATGCAAGTAATCATAATAGCTAATCTCAGAGATATAGAGGCTGAAACGTTGTGAATATGGCAATGAAGATGAGGATAACAGTCCAAATAATGTAAATAATGCAAGTAATTATAATACCTCATCTCAGTGATATAGAGACCGTAACGTTGTGAATATGGCAATGAAGATGAGGATAACAGTCGGAATAATGTAAATAATACAAGTAATCATAATGCCTCATCTCAGAGATATAGAGGCCGAAATGTTGTGAATATGGCAATGAAGATGAGGATAACAGTCGGAATAATGTAAATAATGCAAGTAATCATAATGCCTCACCTCAGAGATATAGAGGCAGAGACGTTGTGAATATGGCAATGAAGATGAGGATAACAGTCCGAATAATGTAACAAGCAATCATAATACCTCATCTCAGAGATATAGAGGCCGAAACGTTGTGAATATGGCAATGAAGATGAGGATAACAGTCGGAATAATGTAAATAATGCAACTAATCATAATGCCTCATCTCAGAGATATAGAGGCTGAGACGTTGTGAATATGGCAATAAAGATGAGGATAACAGTCCGAATAATGTAAATAATGCAAGTAATCATAATGCCTCATCTCAGAGATATAGAGGCTGAAACGCTCTTTCCTCAAATAGGCTTTAATTTAAACGCTGTTTTTTAACAGTTCATTTCTGCATTTTAAATGGTAGGAATTTATTTTTCATGCATTTATACAAAAACTTCGTTTTTTCTTTCTTTCTTTGAGAAGCAAGAAAAAAAAGAAAGTTCTACTTCCCTTATTTGTCCTGTCATTTCAGGATATGAGCGCCCATGACTCCACAACATCCTGTCCTTTGTAGCTCTCAATAAGATTTGACTTTTTCTATCTCTCCTAATCCTTTTTCTGTCAGACATTTGCATAAACTCATTAGATAAACTATTCGCTGTTTTCCCTTCTCCTTCTTGGTTTTAATATGTCCTCTGAGTGTCAAATTCTCCAAACCTTCTTTACTCACTAGAAATTTTAAATTCCTGTTTCTCATTTTATGTATAAGCGTACTTTTGTTTCCATTTTCCTTTAAAATTCTCTGTTAATCAAATGTTCTGTCCATGGGATTTTCTGTCTCCATCTATGGAACCATATTTCTGTTGCTTCTTTATCTGTAAGGAAATTGTCCAGTGGTCAAGTGCGAAGTGAGAACAATAAAGGAAGATGAATCAAGAAGACACTAGATAACGATTGACAATGCATTTAAATTTTTAAAAATCAAGTTAACTGGAAAACATGAAAAACCGAAGAGAGTTCCACTTGCGAGAAGTGAGAAAGATGAATCAAGAAGACGGTAGATCACGATTGACATTGCAATTAAATTTTTGAAGATCAAAGTTGGTTGGAAAGCATGAAGCCGGAAGAGAGTTCCACAGGCGAGAAGTGAGAACAATAAAAGAAGAGGAATCAAGAAGGCAGTAGATAACGTTTGACATTGCATTTAAATTTTTGAAGATCAAAGTTGTCTGGAAAAAATGAAGCCGGAAGAGAGTTCCACAGGCGAGAAGTGAGAACAATAAAAGAAGAGGAATCAAGAAGACAGTAGATAACTATTGACATTGCATTTAAATTTTTGAAGATCAAAGTTGGCTTGAAAGCATGAAACCGGAAGTGAATTCCACAAGCAGGAAGCGCAAGAAAAGAAAAGGTTGCCATAGAACATGCGGTTGCATCTAGCCAGTTCAACTGTAAATTAATGAGACCTTATTACGAATCTAATACTTCGCTTAAATTCATTAATCTAGGCATCATAGCGAAGAACTCATTGAAACAATTACGATAAAAGAGACTTTACGGCGGTGGGGAATGTGACTGAAGCCGAGACGCCAGGTCAGGACCAATAGCTAGTTGACTAATTTTCCATGTTAACTGGGTACCTTACCAGCTTTTGTTAGGCCTGGTTAACTTCTTTTTCTTTGTCCATGATCTCATTCTTTCTCTCATTTATTTTAAACCTTGCTCTCCTTTTAACAGCTTTCGTTGTTGACGTGACAGTCTGTCCTAATTATGAATATTAAAATCTGACACAAGTTTTAAGTCAATTAAGTTCTAATCAATAATTCCTTTCAACGGTCTCAGAAAACAAGTTACATGTTTAATTAATAGGGTAGGTTGATTTATCAATTCTTTTAGAAAATCAACATTGCGCTCAATGTCAATGCTGGCGTTTGATGTGATGTGTATCGACACAGGAAATAGATTTATAGCTTTTACTAATTTTTGCTCATTTCGTTTTTAATATCGTATGATAAATGTACAAAAATACCTAATATCTGGAGGCTTTTGATTACAAACTGACTGCAAAATATTTAAAAAATAAACTTGATATGTTTTGTATTAGATACATTGAAATTATTGAAGATCAAAGTTGTCTGGAAAGCATGAAGCCGGAAGAGAGTTCCACAGGCGAGACGTGAGAAGAATAAAGGAAGAGGAATCAAGAAGACAGTAGATAACGATTGACATTGCATATAAATTATTGAAGATCAAAGTTGGCTTGAAAGCATGAAGCCGGAAGAGAGTTCCACAGGTGAAAAGTGAGAACAATAAAGGAAGAGGAATCAAGAAGACAGTTGATAACTTGCAGTATTTACATTATTCGGACTGTTATCCTCATCTTCATTGCCGTATTCACAACGTTTCGGCCTCTATATCTCTGAGATGAGGTATTATGATTACTTGCATTATTTACATTACTCGGTTTGTTATCCTCATCTTCATTGCATTATTCACAACGTTTCGACCGTTGAACGCTCCGGCCTTTATGTCCATGTCTCTCTGTATATCTGTCTATATTTCTGAGATGAGGAATTATGATTACTTGCATTATTTACATTATTTAGACTGTTACCCTCATCTTCATTATTCAGACAGTTATCTTCATCTTCAACGTTTCAGCCTCTATATCTCTGAGATGAGGCATTATGATTACTTGCATTATTTACATTTTTCGAAGTGTTATCCTCATCTTCATTGCCATATTCACAACGTTTCGGCCTCTATATCTCTGAGATGAGGTATTATGATTACTTGCATTATTTACATTATTCCGACTGTTATCCTCATCTTCATTGCCATATTCACAACCTTTCGGTCTCTATATCTCTGAGATGAGGTATTATGATTACTTGCATTATTTACATTATTCGGGCTGTTATCCTCATCTTCATTGCCATATTCACAACGTTACGGTCTCTATATCTCTGAGATGAGGTATTATGATTACTTGCATTATTTACATTATTCCGACTGTTATCCTCATCTTCTTTGCCATATTCACAACGTTTCGGCCTCTATATCTCTGAGATGAGGTATTATGATTACTTGCATTATTTACATTATTCGGACTGCTATCCTTATCTTCATTGCCATATTCACAAATTTTCGAACCGAACTTTTTTTTTCGTCCACCGAGGTAGATTGTTTTATATTCACGTACCACGCCTTTTCCGGATGCCTCAATTATTTCCCATTAACTCAACTCTCCAATTTTGTTTCATCACTGCTTGTGGCCTGGTATTGTGGTTCTGAATGACACATGACCCAGTCTATAAATACGCTGGTTAGATCCACTGACTAGACCCAGAGTTGTGAGTTCAATACCAGGCGGATTACAAAAATAACTGAGGCGTCCGTAAGAGACATGTCACGTGGAAACTAGAACAATCTACCCCGGCAATCGAAATACAGGGTTTGCTCCGAATTTCCAATCACCTGATGAAGGCCGGAGTGTACAATGGTCGAAACGTTGTGAATATGTCAATGATGAGAATAACAGTCCGAATAATGTAAATAATGTAAACTATCTACTCCTATTGAGGAAGAAAATGTAAATAAATTGTAAATAAACGTTCACAGTTCTAGGCGAAGACTTTAGAAGTTTCGTTTGAAGTAGACTTTGCTCGGATTGAGTTTCCGGTTCCTTCTAATGTTGGTAATGCAAATATTAAACCTCTTACTTCCGCCTCGATTTAGAATCAAAATAAACATAATTTCATTGCTTTTCTTGCTGTGGATATTGGGCAAACATTTATTTTCAATCAATTGAATTTCATATGACATGTTTGTATATACTGCCAGCCAAAACGATGTTACTGCTTACAAAGGCATTAGCGAATCATCGCATTTATCTGCCTTCATCTCAGCAATAATAGAAAGAACACGAAATAATAACATCTCCAAACAGAGGTAAGGTCAATCAACTGCCATTCCATGTTATTCTTGGCTTCCGTTTGAAAAAAAAAAAAAAAAATGGCAGCCGTTGGACACCTTACCATCTAGTTAAAGCAATCTGCATTTTACACCGTTGTAGACGCCGGTTTTTTGTCCTCCAACTTCTGATTAGTAAACATGGCTAGATTTTTTTTTTGGTGGGGAGGGGAAGAGGAAAAGGATGATGGGTGTTTTATTTTCTTTTGTTCACTCTTTTCATGGTATGTGTGTGTGGGGTGGGGGTAGGTTTCTTGACTCACAAATCTGTCAGTAGGAAAATACAAGGCAACATTCTTTTTTTCCTTTATTCTTTTAACACCAGATTATCCCCGACACCCCTGGATCTTGCGACAGACTAGCCAATCTAATCAAAACAGCTTCACTAACCTTGGCATTCAAAGAATTCTTTCACGTTTCCCAGGTAATTTCTCTGAGCCAAACAATTACCTGAGAGCCATCATTAATAACAATATTGTCCTTACATACATACATACATACATACATACATATATATATATATATATATATATATATATATATATATATATGAAAAAATATAGTTTTAAGGTATGCTATATTTATGGGATAAAGTGCTCAATATCAGAGATAGAGCGTATGTAAATATAAAAGTGAACATTGAAGTCAACACTTTAGGCGACAGTCTGTTTCATGCTAGACGCAATCATCAGGTCACATGTGTCGAGTTTTTTATCGACTATTCGAGAAAAATCTCAACACATGTGGCCTATTGATTGCGTTTAGCCTGAAACAGTCGGTTGCCTCTGAGTGTTAACTTCAATGTTCACTTATATTTTTTATATATATAATATTTTTAAATATATAAATATTTTATAGTTTTAAGTTTTATAATTTTAAACTTAATAGAGATTAAATTTAGATTTTAAAATTGGTAATTTTTTACTTTTAATTTTAATATCAAATTTTATCATATAATTTAATACTTATTGGTTAGAATAAATTCTATTTTAGTATTGCCCCAACTTTAAAGCTCTTAACAGCTATTATAACCTTACTTCGTTGTCAAGTTTTTTGAATTTTCCTATACTTGTATTGTGATTGGTCAATCTAGCTTTTGTAGCTTCTTTTGATCATAAACATTCATGTGCAACATTAATAAACGTTTTGTTTGCTCAATTCTGGGAATTTTACTAAACATTTCTAATAACTTGGCACACTCAAATCACAGTGCTGATAACAAATATGGCGCCAGTTTGTTTGCATTGCGCAGATCAGTACAAAAATTTCAGTGATTGCGCAAGTCAGTGTTGCCAACATTGTGGATAGTTTTTGAAATATTAGAAAAAAGTTATCTCAAGAATAATTTGGCACGCAGTGTATATATATATAAATATATATATATAATTATTTATTTAAAAATATGATTCCAACTCGCTACATAAGAGGTCTCATGTTTCAAAACAAGAGCCGAAAACTTCAAAATTAATATTTGAATTAACTTGAGTTAAAGTAGGCTCTGTTCCATCTTCAAGCGAAATTTTTTGGGAGCTCTTGTTTTGAAACATGTAGCGAGTTGGAATCATATTTTTAAATAAATAATTATATTTATGCTCTACTTTCGTATCGAGCACTATTTTTTAAAAATAATTACAAAAATACTAAGGAACTTTGGATCTTTTACCAAACCAGTTTCTTTCCTATTTTCTACAATATTTTCACACATATATATATATATATATATATATATATATATATATATATATATATATATATATATATATTCCGATTATGCCTCATTTTATATATAATAATAAAAAATATATTAAATAATGGTCGGATGTAAACCATTTCATTATATATATATATATATGTATGTGTGTGTGTGTGTGTGTGCGTGACTCTATCTGTATCCATGTGCATGTGTGCTGAAAGAGAGAGAAGAGATGGACAGAGAGAGAGAGAGAGAGTGAGAGAGAGAGAGAGAAAGGGCGTAAAAGAGTGAGTGAAGGAAGAAAAGAGAGAAATAGGCAGAAAGGAAAAGAGTGGGAAGAGAGAGTGGGAAGAAAGTAGAGAGAGGTAATAGAAGAGGGAGGGAAGAGTATAGGACAGGGAGAGAAGAAGGTAGACGAATAGAAAGAGATAGAAACACACAGAGAGAAAGAGGGAGAGACGAAGAATCGAAGAAAAGGTGAAAGTAAAAAACAGGTGAAATAGAGAAAGAAAAAAGAAAGAAAGAGAGAGAGAGAGTAGGAAAATAGAGAGAAGCGAAAGAAAGATAGAGGGAAAGGTTGAGAGGAAGAAAACAACAATGGCGAGGGAAGAAAAGACAGGTCAAAAAAGAGAGAGAAAGAAAAATAAATATTAAAAGAGAGAGCGAAGGAAACAGTGAGGGAAGAGGAGAGAGAATATCCTGATGCCTAACCGGCTTCAAAATGTCACTCTAAGTCAGTTCCTTTCAGTCGACTGATACGCGCAAGACTCGCCCACCTTTTGCCAAATTCTGATGAAGGGGGCTTTCGCCTTTCCATCCTGATCTTGAGTCTAAGCTGATGCTTAAGAACAAGATCAGTTGGGAAGAGATAAACTTCTCGTCTGCATAGAATCCCTTCTGTTGCGTCGTCCATATCACGATCGCATAACAATTAGTAAGCACAAGAACACATATTGCTCAACCTTAGTCAAAGATGTTACTACATTGCTACAAAAAGACCTGGACTGAAGGACAAAAAACTTTCCACGCATCATGCGAACCATGATGTCTTCAATAAACTGGCACAACGAGACTACTATCTTGCAGTGGAAGAGGTGACTCAGGGTCTCCACCGACTAACCACAGCGGACGCGGTTGAGTAAGAGAGGTTGCCACGAAGATGTGGGGAGGGCAGTTCACGCCCCTCTGAAGTATGATGAGAAGGTGGAAGTGAGGAAAGGTTCCCAAAAATGGAAAAAGGTGGAAATTCCTAACCAGAGGTGGATATGTATTTAGAATTATCGAGGAACCCCCCACCCCCGGCGCCGACAAACTCACCCCGGTTTTGGTCGGCGCCCATATAAACGAAGCCACAACGAGCAGAAATGAGTCGAGACCCAGCAATTCCCAGAGTCAGTCTCCGGTTGAGGCAAGCCTCGCAGATAGCTGACCAGGATTCACGCACATTTTCCGGACCCATCTCTTCAAACCAAGAACAATTATTTTGAAGAGCGACTTAGATCCAGATCACCGAAATAAGTTTTTCTTTTGACTTTCGTCCAAAGACTCACCGAGACACCAACTTCTTAGAGAGCAGACGACTTGAAGTGTTAAAACTTGCCTAGCGGAAAACGACGTGTCACAATCCATAGAACGGGTCGGGAGATAGATGCAGTCCTATGTATCGAACAACTAGACATAAAGTTTGTTACCTTTTTCTTTGATACTTTGAACTTTTGAGTTTTCATTTTATTGCCTTTTATGCGTATTTTTGTGGTATCACCCCGTTGGACTCGGTTTGCAGTACGGCCCCGATGACTGATTGATTTCCTCTGCCTAGATCAAATCACAACGTGGGTAGGCAGACTGGGAATCAAAGTAGGACGTCACAGTTGGTGCCGTGGTAGACTGGGATAGAACGACACGGTTGGCGCTGCGACCAGGGGACGACGTCACAGCAGCTTCGTTGATTATTGTGATATTACTACCAGTGTCTGATTGCATTTTTACATTCACATTATTAATTTTCACATACACAGATTTTCTTTGGTTTTCTGCAATTGTTTTTACGTTGCAACGCTGTGTATTAATTTTTTTTCTATAAGAGCTTTTCCTTGCTTTAATTTTACAGTGTGACTTTTTATGTCTTTTATTCCACACTTGTAACAGTTTGAATTCTTTCTTAAAGGGACAGTCATCTCTGAGATGTAATCTTCCACATCTGAAACATGGATTAATTTTTCTTTTCTCACATTTTCTTTGGCTTATGTATGCACATGCTTTTGCTTTAATTTCTTTGGTATCGCGTCTCAGATTTATAATTCTCTGAATTTCAGAGTTTTCTTGTAGTGTTAGATTTTGATTCTGTTCAAGTTTCATTAGAATTCTAGTACACATTTCTACGTTTTTTTCCGCCGTTAACCCTTGAACGAAAAACATATCCGAAGTCAGTTCGTTTAATCTGAGTCTTTCACATTCCTTGTTAACGATTCTAGCATATGTGACAAAATATTCGTCTTCTTTCTTCATCAGATTCATACACTTCCAACCAGTATTGAACGATCATTTTTCGCTACAAATTTTAGTCAGAATATTTATTGTTTCTTCAAAGCAAATTTCTCCTGTTTTTTTTTTCAAATGACAGTATTTTTCACATTCTACCGGTGCTAACTTTCCCAACAAAATTATTTTCACGTCTTCCCAGTCACTCCATTCTTCTCTGAAAAATTGCTCGTTTCTTTTAAAATAAGCAGAAAAGGCAATTCCATCATTTGAATTGTATGTGAATTCAGCTATGGCATTTGCCACCATTTCTTGAGTGAAAGAATTTGGGGAATTTTCCATTTTCTTATGTATTATTTCAATTAAATTTTATTGTTGTTTCTGGAGTTCCAAGAACTGTTGTTGTTGTTGTATTTTTATCACTTGGGCTAATAATTCTCCCATATTTAAAGAATATCTCTTTTTTACCTATTTCTTTTTTTCTAATTTTTACACACACCAAATAAAAAAAAAAATAAAACAACGTATTACTAATTTCTTGTCGTGACTGTTATCATGTGCGCCGATGTAAAAAAAGGACTTTTTCTACTCCGTATGAGTTTCGATCTCTCACCGCCACTGTTATAACTCGCTCCTAGCGGTGACTGTTTATAAACAACTAATTATCGACGATCTTTCCTGTATGATCATATCTGCTCACGAGAGGTAACTTAACGTAAACATTGACGACCTATTATGAAATGGATTAAGTCAGACATTTTGGAAAAAAATACCAGATATACATAAAATATTAAAATATCGTATAAACAGAAAATTTATTAAATAATTGTCGGACTTAATCCATTTCATAATATATATAGTTTTGTAGCTCATAAAATGTATTATTGGTAATTTTACTATAAAACATATGTTTTTATATTTTTTTAGTGTTGCTTGGTTTGATTTGTTTTGTTTTACGGCATATCAACCTCAATGGGTTATTTAGTGCAGACAATATTTTTTATTTCTGGTAATTTTTTCAAAAATGTATTGCTGGTATTAAAACCTATTTTTATACCTTCATAGTGTTTTGGTACCTTTTAGACTTAACTATTTGCCCATAGCTGAGACCCTAAAAGGTGCTACCACCCTGGGTCAGGGTGGACCTGGGAACACCAACAATCAAGAGGTGGTGCCAACGCTCCACAAAACCTCCTAATCAGATATCTTGTAGTCGCATGTAGTTTATCGTCATACCCAGGACGACGGATGTAGTTTATCGTCATACCCAGGACGCAGTGTAGTTTATCGTCATACACAGGACGTGGATGTAGTTTATCGTCTTACCCAGGACACGGATGAAGTTTATCGTCTTACTCAGGACGTGGATGTAGTTTATCGTCTTACCCAGGACGCGATTGAAGTTTATCGTCTTAGCTAGGACGCGGATGAAGTTTATCATCTAACCCAGGACGCCGGATGTAGTTTATCGTCTTATCCAGGACGCGAATGAAGTTTATCGTCTTACTCAGGATGTGGATGTAGTTTATTATCTTACCCAGGATGTGGATATAGTTTATCGTCTTACCCAGGACGCTTTTAGTGTTGCACTGATTGTCATTAGATATAAAATGTCCTGTTGATTTTTGGAGGTGGGTACACTGTTTGCCTCTATCTGGTGCTCTAATATGTGATACCACCAAGGTAATGTGAACCTGGGAACAACAGCAATTAAAAAGTGGTTCCACGCTGTTCAGAACCTAGAATCTCCCGACTAGAGGCTTTGCTTACGGATGTAGTTGATCGTCATGCCCAGGAAAACGTATACACCAAGAGGCAATTATCTGAATTCTTTCAATAATTGTGTTAGCATTACCGACAGCTTAAGACTGCTTAGCATCACACCTGGATGTAATTTATCAATACTTTTCTTTATTGATTTTATTAAAACGTTCAAAAGCATCCAGTAAGGACAGGTGTCATAGATTGAATTATGATTTTTATGACGGAGCAAAGAGATTAATCAATTTGTTTGGAAAACATTTCAGTGCTATAGATTGGGAAAGATTAAACATTCCTGTGCTTTACTGGCAAGGATATCCGGCGATGCCCGACCCAACTCCATTTTCTTTCCTCTGTTTTTAGATAGAATTACCTCAGCCGCGAAATAGTAACAGAGATACTGTCATAATAAACCCATATTTTCATGGCGTCAGTTTAAAGTGACACCCTTTTTTTATATATTACAACCATTTTGTGAAAAGTTAGGTTTTTTTCCTTAATTTAAAATGAAAATTTGGCAAATTTTCAATATATTTCAGTTAAATTTTTACTTTTCAAAATAATAGTTTCTATTTAATATATATATATATATATATATATATATATATATATATATATATATATATATATATATATATATATATAGTCGACTCTCCCGTCGTGTTCGACGTATGAGGGTCAAGCAGATGAGTTTCCTGGAAACCGACAGCCCGACACCGGCACATGATTTGATTATAGTGGGGAAGGCTTCGTGCAGGACCATCCACACTTTTTGAAGGGCCGAATACAGAGACCTGGTGCACTAAGCGCCACAAGGTCCCCAAACCCTCCGC
>OZ010597.1:87040648-87063148 GCA_963932145.1 Acanthosepion lycidas
AAAGATGCAGCGTAAAAGAATATAAGAAAAGGAAAGCACTATCACGTGCATATTAACGTTCGCTTTGAAGACAATACAATATTGTTTTATTAACAAATTGCGACACCTGTCAGAGAAATGAAATTTAAATTTTTATTATTGCATTATTCCAAAATTTTAACACATCAACAGAGATTAATGTCAACAATTGAGCATAAATAGTTATTAATTTAAAAAATTACTAATTAACGTATAATATTATCCATAACTATTAGGTTGGTGCAAAAATAATTTCGTTTTCTCACATAGTAACATATGTTAGAAAACGAAATTATTTTTGCACCAACCTAATAGATAAACGTTTTTGTTGTTTTTGATAAAAGTTAAAAAATATCCATAAATGCGTAAAAATCTTATATTGTCGAAAATTTCTTTTTGCACAATATAGCTATTTGTGTTATGTTATAATGCATATTACCGAAACAATAATAATCTTGAATAAATGTTTTTAAACATTAAAGAAAGTATATTTAATCATATCTCTCTAATAGCTGTCATGATCTGTAAATTCTCTTTAGATTAGGAATTTTTTCTGTTTTTTGGAAGGATTTATGCCTGCATTGTACCAACAAATGGTACAAAGATGCAGCGTAAAAGAATATGAGAAAAGGAAACACTATTATGTGCATATTAACGTTCGGTTTGAAGACAATACAATATTGTTTTATTAACAGATTGTGACATCTATGAAAGAGATGAAATTTAAATTTTTATTATTGCAATTTTCATAATTTTAACACATCATCAGATAGCTATTAACGTCAACAATTGAGCCCAAATAGTTATTAATTAAAAAAATAGTAATTAATGTATAATATTATCAATAACAACAAGTACAAAAATGTCGTTTTTGATAAAAGTTAAAAAAAATAAACATAAATACATAAATATATATATATATATATTGTCGAAAGTTCCTTTTTCCACAATATAGCTATTTCTGTTATGTTATAATCCTTATTACCTAAACAATAATAATAATGAATATTGTTTTTAATATTAAAGTATTTTTAATCGCATCTCCCTCATAGCTGTTGCGATCTGTAAAGTAATTTGATAGGTTTAAAAAATGTTAATCGTTTATTTCATACACGCTATGTTTGGCTAACTTTTATTTTCCATTTGAAAGGTTACCTTTTCAATACGCTAAGATGCTGTCCATACCAAAAGCTTTAAGCTTGAAGCGAAGGAAACCAGTTGTTATTCCAACAGAACAACGCGTGGAAAAGCCTTGCTATCAACAACAGAATCATCAAACGAAAGCCTACCTCTTCAAGGCCATGGTTTGTCAAACACCAACGCGTACACACTACCAAAAGATGCTCCTTACTGCCAGGAAGAGGGTGTTTCAGACTGGAATTACCATCAAACCAGAAGAATGGAGACTCCCTAAAGCACCAGTGCCGTCTAGGCCGGATTTCTCACGGTGTTTGATAGGCAAACCTGTACGAAATTTCTCCACTGATCTCAAAATGGTGAGCTCGTTGCCGACACATTCTTTTTAAATTATATTGCTATCGAAATCTTAGCAGCGCACATATATGTTCAAATGATCCAATCAGTAGATCGAGCGTAGATATAAGGACTATATTAGAGCGCTAATTAAAAATGAGAAATTAATTAAATTTAAATGCCTCCAAACCACTGCCTGATTGTTTTATTATTTTTGAAAAAAAAAAAAAGTTAATATAAAAATTAAAACTATAGAAAACGTCTTAATTTTTATCCCCAGTAGGATTTACAGTTTTATGATTGGATTGGTTTATTTTGTTCTACGGCATATCAGCATCGATAGGTTTTTAGGATAGGTTCGCATGAATAGAATTAAGAGGTGAATTCACGTTCCACAAAACATCCCGATCAGAGTCCTTGCTGCCGGGTGTAGTTTTTCGTCATACCAAGGACTTACAGTTTTAGGATAATTTATATGAACGTACAGAATTAAAAGTAGCTAATGTAGCTGAACTGATAATATAATAAGAAGAGTTGTTCATTTTTTTAAGGATGTCGTTAAGAACTGATATATCAGTAAAGAGTAGTAGGTCAGGGAGATAGAAAATAATAGACACGTAAACTTGATGATAAGACGTGTGAAAGAATCAGCGTACATGCTATGCTCAAATCGTTCGATCAGTAGTCCGAGCGTATATATCAACGCTCCGTGCAGCCATTAAGACCAATTATTAAATGTAAGGGCACCTAGAACAAAAAATAAATAAATAAAAAGACTATCTGATTGTTCTAATGAAAAATGTACAATAGAATGAAAAATAAGACTATTTCATTATTTTCAATTCGGAAAGAATTATAGCTTTAGTCAAATTTCTCTGCATAAATCATTCGATCAGTAGACCGAGCGTAGACATAGGAACCACTAATAAAAATGTGACATATTTAACTTTTAGCTCTCTAAAATTATCACTGAGTATGCTTCTGAATAAAAACGTTATTCTGTTTCTCTGGAAGTCGAGAGTTCAGTGTCAAGTGTATTTTTTTATACCAGAGTTCATTAAACACAGGGCTTGAGAGCCACTCAAGGTAGAGGATTAGTGTGAAAATAGTAATGATGAATGACGTGTGATCTGAATGAAAGAGGAAGTGGCGGGAAGCGAAGATTATGAGAATAAGTGGGGGCATATCAAGATTAACTATTTAAGGGGTTAAAATTGATTATATCTGGAATACGGAGGAGATTAAGGGGATTCGAATAACGGTATCTCAGAAATTAAGGTTTGTTCAAAAAAAAAAAGAAAAAAAAAGAAAGAATTCCTCGGAATGAAGAGGTATACAATGTTGCACACATCGACTAGACAATTAAGACAAAAATATAATTTTATTATTCGATAAACGCGAAAGCGTTTCCTCCATAGGATAAATGTTTCTAGAAATTAAATACACGTTCTGCATTATTTTCAGCCAAATGCCGACAAAGAGTATGGAATTCAAGGTTACATGTAAGCTACTTTTCCTCAATTTTTTAATATATATATATATATATATATATATATATATATATATATATATATATATAAAAGTGAACATAGAAGTCAACACTTAGAGGCGACAGTCTGTTTCATGCTATATGCAATCGTCAGGCCACACGCTCTATCTCTGATATTGAGCACTTTATTCCATAAATATAGCACACCTCAAGACTATATTTCTTTATATATATATATATATATATATATATAAATAATGATAATTAGTAATCCGTATGGATATTTCCAAAAGGGTATGAATTCAGTGAGAGCTCTTATGTAAAAAACAAAAAAACAAAAAAAGAAAACAAAAAAAAAACAAAACAAAAACAGACCAATAATAATTATCATTATAAAGAAAACAAATTCTTAAAAGACCACGGTGATATTTCTTTCATTAAGATCGAAAAATTCCGATCTCAACTCTTCAGACCTCCACACAAATATAACTTACTTTACAGATCGTGACAGCTATTAATTGGGAAGATGTGATTAAATATATTTTAATGTTTTTTTTAAAAAAAAAAATTCAGTATTATTTGTTTTAAGCCTGGTTAAATTCTATCTATTTATATTTGTCTACGGAGGTCTGAAGAGTTGAGACCGGAATTTTTTGATCTTAATGAAATAAATATCACCATGATCTTTTAAGAATTCGTTTTCTTTATAATAATAATAATAATAATAATAATATATATATATATATATATATATATATATATATATATGTATGTATGTATGTATGTATGTATGTATGTGTGTGTGTGTGTGTGTGTGTGTGTGCATACTCTCTCGTATCTGTGTGTCTATATGTTCAAGCTATTTACATTGTTCGGACTGTTTGTTGCCATATCCATAACGTTTCGGCCGTTGTACGCTCCGGCCTTCTTCAGGGGATTGGAATTTTGAGCTGAACCCTTTATTTCGTCCACCGAGGTAGATTGTTCTAGTTCCACGTGGCATGCCTCAGTATATATTTCGGACAAGAACACATGGCCCAGTGAATAAAAGCGTTTATTGAATTCAGTGACTTAACCCAAAGAGTCGTGAGTTCAATACCTGGCTACAGCTGAGGTGACCAAAAATCTTGGAGAGTTGTGTTAAAGGGAGTTAACTGATACTGAGACATCCGGAGAGGCATGGCATGTGGAACTAGATCACTCTACCACGGTGGACGAAATAAGAGTTAAGTTATTGGAGAAGGCCGGAGCGTACAACAGTTCGAAAAAGTTAATTAGGGTTACAATATCTCATCTCAGAAATATAAACAGATCCTGAAGAAAGCTGGAGCGTACAACGGCTGAAACGTCGTGAATATGGCAACAAAGATGAGGACAACAGTTCGAACAATCTGAATAGTGTGAATCGTTATAATATCTCATTTCAGAAATATAAACAGATCCTGAAAATGTCAGAGTCTACAACGGCTGAAACGTCGTGAATATGGCAACAACGACGAGGACAACAGCCTGAACAATGTAAATAGTGTAAACAATAAAACTTATCGTGTCGGAATTTCTAAGATGAGGAGATATTATTTACATTATTTATATTAGGGTACTTATTATCATCTTGGCTGTTATCTCAGTTCTGCCGTTCTGCTTTCCAATCTTCTTCAGGTGTTTGTTGATCCGGGTAACTTTCTGTAGAATTTCGAAGTGAACACTTTATTGAATATACCGGGATAGATTATTCTCGTTACGCTGTTCATGTCTGGGGACATATCGTCATTTTTTTAGTACTGTTCAATTATTGCTCGATTAGGGCAATAGCCGAGCGGATTAAAATTTGGCGTGTGAATTTGGTGGCAAAGTAATCACGAATCGAATCCCTGTGCTGATTAATACTGATCAAGACTCAGTGTAAACATGGTGAGAAAATCCAAAAACTCAGTAAAGGGCTTGGGGGAGTTGTGGCGAGCGGGTGTCCTTAAAATATACTTTTAAACCCTGTGTCTCATAGTCAAGCAAATACGATAATTATAAATGAAAAAGGAATACATTTTTTTATTTGATAAAAATAATACGTTTTCTTTGGGTTTTTTAGGGATCCTGTCTTGATGCTCGTTCCAAACATCCAGTTCGACTCTGTTTTTCCACACTCAGTACCCGAGCAATGCGGCCTTCCAAAACTTTACACTCCTATTTGCAACCAGAAAATACTGCACGAAAAACAACCTCACATCGTTTACAGGTAATACGTCATCGTTCAATTCTGAAATGCAGAGCTAAACCCACTGTGCTATAATTATGAAGTCCTTTTTAACGTCCTGTCTCTCCAAGACATTGATGATCATAATTCTTTAAAGATTCCGTTTTTTTATGACTTTAATGGAATGGTTTGATCTCATTGGTCCCACCTATCAAAATAGTACCTCTTCAAAAAGTATTCAAATTCTTCCATTCTTTGTTTTGATAAGAGCCAGATCAAAAAAATGGTCTGTTGCTGCCATATCTGAGCTAGAGGTACCCAATTCTGACTTTCCAACCTCAGTAGATTTGTTTGTTTGTTTGTTTGGGTTTTATGGCATATCAACCACTGTGGGTTATTTACTGCCAAATCCAGTTTATATGAATTTTAAATGCCTATTTTGTATGGAATAAAAAACGTATAGCTGGCAACATTATTGTTTCAAAAACGTACAGCTGGCAACATTATTTTTTACAAAAAACGTATAGCTGGCAACATTATGGTTTCAAAAATGCATAGCTGGCAACATTATTGTTTCAAAAGAGTATAACTGGCAACACTATTGTTTCAAAAACGTATAGCTGGCAACATTGTTTCAAAAAAGTATAGCTGGCAACATTACTGTTTCAAAAAAGTACAGCTGGCAACATTATTTTTCCGAAAACATTTATCTGAGGCCTTGCTGTTGGATGTAGTTTATCGCCGTACCCAGGACGCGGATGTAGTTTACCGTCATACCCAGGACGTACCTCGGTAGAATTCAGATATTTGTAGGCTATGGATTATTTTCCACCTTGCAACACCTCTTCCAGCATTTCGCAAGAGGTACCCTGGGCGCATAGTGCGTCCTGAAATATAATGACTGATTTTTATATTTAAAAACAAATCTTTAATTTCAAAAAGCTAGGGACGGCCATGTCTAACTCAAATCATTTTATCTTTTAAACTGGATGCTGAATTAATTAATATTTTATAAGGAATGGATAATTCATCTACTTTTGCCTCTCTCAGATGATTTAAATCAACCATTTTCGCAGAGTATTTATAAATCCCTTTAAATAAAAACTGTACCGCGAATACTTGAGAATGATAAACCAACGATGACAGCCATTAAAATTAATTTTCTTCTTTGCCAAAGAAGATCAAGCACAGATTTCACACAAACAGACTTAAATATAAAATATAGTCTAAAAAGAAAAAAAAAGCTTATTTCAAGAAACTTATTTATTATTTTCTTATTTTCAAGTTCCCCCCGTCCTGGGTAAGACGATAAACTACATCCGCGTCCTTGGTAAGACGATAAACTACATCCGCGTCTTGGGTAAGACGATAAACTACACCCGCGTCCTCGGTATGACGATAAACTACATCCAACAGCAAAGCTTCTGATCAGAAGGTTTTCAGGAGCATGGAACCACCTCTTACTTGCTGGTGTTCCCAGAAACACCTTGATCCGGGGTGGTAGCACCTGTTAGGGACCCAGTTATGGGTAAATAGTTAACACCAGCAAAAGGGATCAAACCAAACCAAACTGATTTCTTACAAAGAATACATATTCTATTCATACGAACCTATCCTAAAAATCTTGACGGTATTAAATAAACCATTGAGGTTGATATACCGTAAAACAAAATAAACCAAACCAAACTGATTTCTTACAAAGAATACATATTCTATTCATACGAAACTACCCTAAGAATATTGTCGGCATTAAATAACCCATTCAGGTTGATATGCTGTAAAACAAAATAAACCAAACCAAACTGATTTCTTACAAAGAATACATATTCTATTCATACGAAACTACCCTAAAAATCTTGTCGGCATTAAATAAACCATTCAGGTTGATATGCCGTAAAACAAAATAAACCAAGCCAAACTGATTTCTTACAAAGAATACATATTCTATTCATACGAAACTATCCTAAATATCTTGTCGGCATTAAATAAACCATTCAGGTTGATATGCCGTAAAACAAAATAAACCAAGCCAAACTGATTTCTTACAAAGAATACATATTCTATTCATACGAACCTATCCTAAATATCTTGTCGGCATTAAATGAACCATTCAGGTTGATATGTCGTAAAACAAAATAAACCAAGCCAAACTGATTTCTTACAAAGAATACATATTCTATTCATACGAACCTATCCTAAATATCTTGTCGGCATTAAATAACCCATTCAGGTTGATATGCCGTAAAACAAAATAAACCAAGCCAAACTGATTTCTTACAAAGAATACATATTCTATTCATACGAACCTATCCTAAATATCTTGTCGGCATTAAATAACCCATTCAGGTTGATATGCCGTAAAACAAAATAAACCAAGCCAAACTGATTTCTTACAAAGAATACATATTCTATTCATACGAACCTATCCTAAATATCTTGTCGGCATTAAATAAACCATTCAGGTTGATATGCCGTAAAACAAAATAAACCAAGCCAAACTGATTTCTTACAAAGAATATATATTCTATTCATACGAACCTATCCTAAATATCTTGTCGGCATTAAATAAACCATTCAGGTTGATATACCGTAAAACAAAATAAACCAAACCAAACCAATCAAATTCCCTGATTATTTTTTTCTTATTAAAAGTTAAAGTGCGCCCCAGAGTTTTAGTTATTCTACGAGGATCAGCCGAAAAGTTAACCGGCTGACCAAAATACACTCTTGGAATTTGACTAAAAGTGGTTTATTTTTCAACATAGTCCCCTTGCGCGCCGCCCACTCCTTCATAGTCAGCCTATGTATTCTTCAGCCCAGCACGTTCTAAACTAAAAATGATTGAGAAACGTTGATATAGAGCTTGAACGCTCTGGGAGCACAATATTTGTAGCCCTTTATCAGACTTAGCTCTACTCTTTCCCTATTTTAATGGTAAATGTTTTAAGGAGCTACATTCCTTAGTTTTACCGGTTCAGAAATTTACAGCTAAGGTCCGCTATGATATATATACACATAGGCGAACAATCCACATTTCTTTCGTATTCCATTGGTAAGGAGGACGTTCTTATTTTCAGAGATTTGAAAAGAGGCAACAGTAATGATGAATTAGGTTGGAAAGAAAGCCCTGCAATATTTAAAGATGAAAACGAAACATGTCTTATTTTGGTCTTCATGCACCTATTTAATCAAAATAATATTTCCATTCATAATGGGAGTAGATGCGTTCGCCTATTGTCCGGTTCACGCTCCTCTCCTGTCTTTTAAACAGGTGTAGAAGTTGATTTCCTGTTCCCTGGTTAGGATTGGGTTTCCGGTTCCTTCTATATTATTTTCATTCTCATCACTCCCAGTAGACCCATGCTTCTTAGTGGCATTATCGCCTTCCTTGGGGTGAACTGATTTAAAAAAGTCCCATCTATTTGGCAAATTCCATCGATGTGGCAAATTGCTGATCTGAGCATATAATTCTTTAGGTTTCGTTGCAAAGTAGCACTCCATATCAGTTCTAAGCACTTTACAATTAAATATGTTGCAATGGTCAGAAAAGATGCCAGTCATATGGAGCAAGGCCAAGATAGTAAGGAGGATGAGGCAAAACTTTCATGTTTAGTGCCATAATCTCTTCCTAATAATGGGATCTTTGTCTACAAATTCTTCAGGTTTCAATAATCAGTATCAAAAATTAAACCGTTTTCATTTGAAAAAGTTTTGCAATGATTTCAAAAGACGATAGTCAGATGGAGCAAGGTAAGGAGTGTTGGGAGGATGAGGTAAAACTTGCATATTTTGTGCCATAATCTTTTCCCGAGTGATTTGGGCAATATATGATCTTGCATTATTTTGTAAGAGCAACATGCCTTTAGAATTAACCAATAATAGTATCTTTGTCTTCTAATGCTTCAGGTTTCAATATAAAAACTGACTCAGCATCAATTTTAACCTTTTCAAAATTAAACGATTTCCACTTGAAAAAGTGTTTAGTTTTGCAATGATTTCAAAAGACGATAGTCAGATGGAGCAAGGTCAGGAGAGTAAGGAGGATGAGGCAGAACTTCTATATTTAGTGCTATAATGTTTTCCTGTGTGACTCAGGCTATGTATGGTTTGTATTATGTGTAAGAGCCTTTACGATGATAGACGCCTTTTCTGTAAATTTCTGTGCAATGCTTTCAATTGACGATAATACATCTCATTAAGAGTTTCGCTTTGATTTTACACATCATGATAAACGACACTCTTTGTTAACAGTTAACAAAACTGGTATCTAAACCAACCAACGTGGTTGATACCATATGATTGAAGCGTTTAAAAATAGCTGGTACCATATGATTGCGTAAAAAATTAATAATATGATTGAATAAAAAATAAATAGCTTATATCATGTGACTACATAAAAAATAAATAAATACTTGATACCATATAATTGCATAAAATAAAATAGTTGATGCATTTTGATTTCGTTAAAGAATAAATTAATAGCTGATACTATAAAATTGTATACAAAAAATACAAATTAAATTTTATGCAAGTTAAGAGGTTCTTGGCTTTAAAATGACCCATGAGGATTTTGATAAGCCGTAAAATAAAACAACGAAACGAAACGATACCAGTGGTTTAGATCCAAGTGATTTTTGCTAATCCGTTTTCAATAGACATTTGTATTCTAAAAAGTTGTTCTTTCTTTATTAATTCTTTCTGAGAATTCTGTTTTTTTAATTTTTGAAAACTGCATTTTCTATCACACGATACAAAAGAAAATGAACAAGAGGAAAATTAGAAAATGATAGTAATTAAAAATTCATTTTTACAATGTGGAAAATGTCAAAAAGATTTTTTAACCCCTTTTCACGAAGAGAAGAAAAATTTGTGAATATGCCTAACAAACAAAAGAATTTGTTGATTTGAGAACAAATTCATCATGGAAAATAAAATCAGATCATATCATCTCAATGTTTCTGAATGTGACAATTTCTGGTAACAATTATCTTTATGGTACACGTATAATTTTCGAATGTTTGATACTAAGACTTTATTTTGCGGAGCTTAAAACAGTTCTTCTCTGATACGGTCCGCGTCGATGAATTTCTTGCTACTGAATTTATCGTAATGGCTGACTTGCAAATCTCGTACAATCTCGTAAAATGTCTAATTCACGTGCTGGGCTCTAGCTGCCGAATCCCTACTTTTCGGCTATGAAAGAATTTAAAAAAAAATATGTTAACGCTCTCACACGATACAAAAGAAAATGAACAAGAGACAAGTAAAAAATGATAGTAAATACAAATTTATTTTTACAATGGGGAAAATGGCAAAAAGACTGAATATTTACATTTGTAAACCCTTTTTGAGTAATTTCACATCTATTTACAGTGTAACCCGGATATAAGAGAGATTTTCTCTGGTCCAAAATTAGAGCCATACTTACCTAAACAAAATAGACCAAACCCGGATATAAGAGAAAGCCGGATATAAGAGACTTATTCTCCGGTCCCGACAACTCTCTTATATCCGGGTTACACTGTATCATCTCTCAGTTGCGTCTCTGTCTTTGGACAGAATGCACTCAGGGGTGACTCCGTCGAAGGACAGAGTCACAACTGAGAAATATTATGCTGCGAGGTGTCGGCCCTGGGGAACTGCTGGCCGAGGCCGCGCCCTCTCATTGCACTAGAGAGAAGGATCGGTGCATGCAACGAGGCCAGCGTAAGCGACGGTTGTGGAGGCTTGGGGAATTTTTGTTCTTTGCCCGGGGGTACGCGCTCGGGCTCCCCACATTAAACCGACCTTGTGTCACAATCTGACCTCGTGGAGGGTTGAGTAAATATCTACACTTGTAAACCCATTTTCACGTAGAGAAGAAAATTTGTGAATATGCCTAACAAACAGAAGGAATTTGTTGATTTGAGAACAAATTCAAATTTTATGGAAGTTAAGAGGGTCTCGGTTTTAAATATTGTTTCATTTTAACATTGAAGTCTTCAGTTATATTTAATTATTAACAGCTACCGTACGTCACAAAAATTATTTCTGTAGTAAATAATATATTGAGTTCTAGATTATTTACATTATTTACAGTGTTCGGACTGTTGTCTTCGTTTCTATTGCTATATTCACGACGTTTGGGTCGTTGTGTGCTCCGGCCTTCTTCAGGTGATTGGAATTTCGAACTGAAATCTTTATTGCGTCAACCGAGGTCGATTGTTCGAAATTCGAATCACCGGAGCGTACAACGACCGAAACGCCGTGAATATGGTAATAAAGAAGAGGATAACAGCCCGAACAATGTAAATAATTACGGTACCTCGTCTCAGAAATATAGACAGATATTGAGTTCAAGATGAATGAAAAAAAAAAGCCTACAAATATTTTTTCTTTATTATAATTGTTATTTATCTCCATTCAGCAGTCAAAAAGAGGAGAATACACCTGAAGATGAGAATCTTACGAAGGCTAACTTTGAGGACTATCAACAGGTTTTGTCTGCAGACGGTAAGTTCTACTACGTTATTATGGTTCAATCTATCTGTACATTATTTATCTACATTAAGAGTAAATAGGGTCATCTATCGTCCGCTTCATACTACTCCCCGTTTTTTTTTAACAGGAGTAGTGATTTATCCCAATAATGTGATATGTCCCGGAAAGGGATATATTTGTTCGAAGTAGCAAAGTAGTTGTTGACTACTGTAACCGGGTAGGACAATCTAGCAGGTAACCGTAATCGACTGGTCCTCGTCGTAGTGGTAGGCAATAGGCGTAGGCAATAGGCGAAGACTATAGGCGTAGCCAATAGGCGTCGTCATGTACCTCCACATCAGTCTGTATTTATGGCTGACACCAGCCAATCATATAACTGTGAGAGGGAACCAGGTGTATGCATATTGATTACATCATAATGGCATTCCAAATTTCCAGGAACCAGTTCTATAAAGGCAGGTAACCTTTATTCTGTTTATTTTCTTTTCAATCTGAGAACGGAAACAAATCACTTTATAGCATTAAAATTGATTAAACTACTTTGATAATTTAATAAAGAAAAACCAAAACATTTATTTATTAAGCGCTTTTCGTATTGAAATTCTGTTCTCATTATATTTCTGTTCAGAAGAATGGTGCTTTTTGACTCTATTATCAGCAGCTGTGTTATGTTTTTTAGCCACATTCGAATTGAATCGCTAAAGTCCCAAAGATCCAACAGAAGAGAAGTGTGTGTATATAAATATAAATAAATATATATATATATATATATATAATTATTTATATATTATATGCGCGGTACTTATTAGAAAGCGCTCAATATCAGAGATAGAGCTAACATATTTGGTTGGATTGATGTGAGTTTGTGACCCTGGGTTTCACGCTTTTGCGATCGTCAGACAAACCCTGACGATCGCAAAAGCGTGAAATGCAGGGTCACAAACTCACATCAATCCAACCAAATATATATATATATATATATATATATATATATATATATATATATATATATACAGTGGTGGCATTCTAAATTTCCAGGAATCGGTTCCATAAAGGCAGGTAATCTTTAGAAACTTATTCTGCTTATTTTCTTCTCAACCTGAGAATGGAAACAAATCACTTTATAGTATCAAGAAGAATGAAAGCATTTTGATAATTTAAAAAAAAACATTTATTTATTAAGAGGATCTCCAGATTGAAATTCTCTTCTCATTATATTTCCATTCAAAATTATACTGCTTTTTGACTCGAGTATCATCAGTTGTGTTATGGTTTCTTAGCCACATTCAAACTGAATCGCTCCATTTCCAAAGATCCAATGGAAGAGTAAAATCAAATTTATGACGAGAAGATTTGCCACTTTTTAACCTTCAAGACGATTTCTTTTGTTAGGATAAATAATGTTTCATCGCAGAAAACCCTCTTTCAGTATCCACAGAATGGTATTATCTATTTAGCTATTATATATCGGTTATTAAAATCTAAGATAATTTTCGGATAATCCAACAACCGGTGAGTTAATCCTTTATATTTTTAAGAATCGGTTCGCGCGAACCAATAGAATACCACCAGCGGTTTATCCCTTGTTTCCTGTTTAGGACTGGGTTTCCGGTTCCTTGTAAAGTCTTCTACTCTCTTTCACTCCCAGTAGCCTCTTGCTTCTTAGTGTCATTATCGCCTTCATTGGGGCGAACAGATTAAAAAACAATTGATGGAGTCACCATAACGTCTTATTTCATTTGTTAAACTGCGCAGCAGCGATTCTCAAGTAGATTTCAGCACAATCAAGGCCGAATGCACAAATATAATTGTGTAACCTCGGGAAGGTTACTGAATAGAATAATCAAACGAAGGTTGGTAATGAACGATAATACTTAGGAAAAGAACAACACACATAAGATTCGCCAGCGGCGCGTAAAGTAGTCAACTGCTAGAAGTGAGTCAAATGAATTCCACAATGAATCTCCACCTGCAGGATATCTACCAACCGCCTTACACGGTCAGATGTGGCACAAAGCCGAATTTAATGTGGGGTATCCGAGCCCGTAGGCTCCGCCAAAAATTCCCCGTAGATCCTGTATAAAACGGGCTTGGGTAGCTCTTTCCTGAGACGAGACTCTGCCCTTCGACAGCCTCGTCAGGGGATCTTCTCTGCCCTGAGACAGAGTTTGACCAGCACAGCTAGAAACGAATCTTTAACTCTAGGATATCTGCCAATCGCCCCACGCGGTCAGATGCGGAACAAGGCCGAATTTAATGTGGAGTATCCGAGCCCGTAAGCTCAGCCAAAAATTCCCCGTAGATCCCGTACAAAACTGGGTTGGGTAGCTGTTTCCCGAGACGAGATTCTGTCCTTCGACATCTGGGGATCTTCTCTGCCCAGAGGCAGATAGTTTGACTAGCACAGCTGGAGACGAATCTCCAACTCTAGACCACGTACAGTATTCACTATTGTCTTTATGGAAATGGGGGCATACGGATTATCGTCCGCAGGTATGCTACAACAATAACCTCTGCGTTACAAATATACTCCACATGGGCATATAAAGGCATTATCAGTTTCTATTGATAATGGGACCGCTGTAATTCCTTACTGCATTCAATAGGAGCTTTTTTAGGCATTCAAATATGTTAATCTGAAGCGGCATCTACTTGATCAAAGAGGAACATTTGGGATCAAGTGAAAACAAAGCCGGATATTGAAGATTTCTGTTGCTGGTGAATATTAACAATCACGGTTGGGATCAGGGAGGTCACTTCTGATTTGACTGTCCCTCGTGTTCTGGATTACCAGCCACACGTCGCGATGAGTAGATGGGCAGGAGGTTGGTAGGAGGGAAGAGTTGAACTGTTAGATAAATATGGCAGTAGTTTTGCTCAAATGTCACCTAACTACCCCCCCAGATCCAGCAAGCGATGCCTCGCATTCGACATCATTTCTCGAGTTGCTGTTTTTTCACGTTTTGTTTTTTGTGAACGTGCAACGGGCTTTTCCCAGCCTTTTTTTTAGTGCACACCGACGAACATGCAGTCCAATATATAAAGAGCAATCCTTTGTGTTTACTAGATTGTTTGAATCCGCCAATAATTGCTTCTGGGTCCAATTCTTATAGATTACAACATATATGATTCCAAATTCTTCTCAGAGCGAATTTCTTTATCATTATGATCTGTAGCTTTGAAACCCATTATTTTTGTGTTATGTCAGTTTCATCATTTTCTCAAATATCGTGTCTTCGCGCAGTATGTCAGTTTTTTTTAATGCACCCTTAATATACCCACACATTTCGCATTTATTTATAACAATGTTAACAAATGACAGATCACCCCACGTAGCTTTCCACCGACTGACCAGTGACTACACCACGTTGTGTATCTTTTAGTAATAAAAAAAATAACTTTATAAAGTCATCTGTACACTATCAGTTACTCAAGTCCAACGTGAGAGGATATTTTCAAAGATAGGGCGGCTTTTAAGCTAGTTACTTACATATTTGAATTTTAGGTAATTTTTTGATATTTTAGTTTACTGCACAAATTTCCCTGTCCTGTGGAGGGCTCTTGATTGGGCCTTCGACTTGATCAGGAGTTTGAGAGTCCTTAAGTCTTTGCATATTCTCAATATTGGAAGCTCTCCTAGCTGCCGTTTCATCTGGGTTTTCATTTGCACAGGAATTTCTTTTCCTGGCTGCAAGCTTGTCACTTTTGATTGCAATCTGATCTTCTGTTGGCAGAGGTTTCTTTTTGCGATGCATACTGCTGCCGTACGCGATAGGCAACAATAAACTACAGAAGAACTCAGAATTGATCGCTGCGTTTAAGTATTGCATTAATATTTAAGCTTACCTTTTAAAAGTTCAACGATAATTTTTCTGTTGTCATTTTAATTTAAAGACAATTTGATGTACGTAGGTCTTTACTTTCCATACAGACAATTACTTTATTTCATGGATGACTTTCGATAGATTCCGCAATTAATTTCGATTATTCCCAAATTTATTTCCAACTTATAAAAATTAGTATCTGTCTATATTTCTGAGAGGAGGTATTATGAACACTATTTACATTATTCGGACTATTGTTCTCATCTTTGTCGCCATATTTATTACAACGTTTCGGCCTTTCTGTATCTGTCTATATTTCTGAGATGATGTATTATGTACACTATTTACATTATTCGGACTATTGTTCTCATCTTTGTAGCCATATTTATTACAACGTTTCGGCCTTTCTGTATCTGTCTATATTTCTGAGATGAGGTATTATGTACACTATTTACATTATTCGGACTATTGTCCTCATCTTTGTCGCCATATTTATTACAACGTTTCGGCCCTTCAGTATCTGTCTATATTTCGGAGATGAGGTATTATGAACACTATTTACATTATTCGGACTATTGTCCTCATCTTTGTCGCCATATTTATTACAACGTTTCGGCCTTTCAGTATCTGTCTATATTTCTGAGATGAGGTATTATGAACACTATTTACATTATTCGGACTATTGTTCTCATCTTTGTCGCCATATTTATTACAAAAAATCACCGAAAACAATCGCAGTAATGAAAACTTGGGAATCCAAAATTTCATGATTGCTGCACCGGATCCGGCCCGGAATGTTTTCAATTTGTTTATGGATTCGGCCTGATTCCAAAATGGTATGATATGTTGGGCTACGACCTCTAGGAGTAAACTTGAAAAAGTGTGACACACTGGCATTCACATTTATTTATTTAGAAGATAAGATATTTAAAAGTTAGAGAGTTGTGTCCCTTTAATTGAAAAACTGTGACACAGATATTTTCGCATTTATTATATAGATATGTAGTAATATGTACACTACATGCGAACTCAAAAATACACATTTTTTTTCACAAAAAGTTTAATAATTTTGTACCCTTTTTTCAATACCTATTTTAAAAAAATATTATTTATTCCTTATGAAAAATTGTCTCCTGGAAAATAATATTTTCAGACTCCGCTAATGCATGTAAAATGAACCAACAGCCAAATATGCTATTATTGTTCTTAAAAATCTAGCTTTCTTTATAATTATATTCCTGAATAAGCCCGTAGAAAGAATCGGCTGATAGATCAGCAAGACAAAGGGGACGTCCAGTCGCCTGATAAAACTTGTAATATAATTGTCCAGTGGATTTTCCCAGTCATAATAATTATCTTCAAATTGTAATATTATTTATCAGAAAGGATGGAATCGGTCTCCGAAGGTAGTATGCTGTCAACCGGTTTCGAGAGGAAGGAAGCGATCCCTGCGCAGACTTTGGTACACGCTACAGGTCCCATTTCTCGGATGAAAGAAGATCAGCGCGTCAGTTTCCGACAGGAATCGGATATTTGGGGCGAAGAAACCGGCATTCCTCTTGGTCATCACTGTAAGTCCCAGGAAAATATTATATAATACTTTTTACTAATTTTCGCCTAGTATAAGGCCCAAGAGCCACTCAAGGTAGAGGGTTATTGAATGACGTTGTTGAATGAGCATAAAAAAGAAGTGCAGTTTATGAGGATAGATAGGGAAGATAACGGGTAACCCTAGACGAAATTAAGTTTGCAGTGATCGGGAAAGCATCCTCTCGGGAGTCTGTTGCACAAAGTAGCAGCTCTTGGGGGAAGCTGTACGAATGGTACTTCCTCTTTACTAACGGAATATGAAGGGAATGGAGATGATTCCTGTACCTTGGTTGTTTGACTTTTAATTTATAGTTTATTGTCATATTCTGTCTCCTTGAAACCTGTTTTTTTATTTTCCTTTCTCCTCAGTGAAGTTTTTTCAGATTTCTTCTTTCTCGTTAAGGCATTGCTTTTTAGCCTCGTTATCGCCTTGATTTGGGGGGAAGGATCAAAAAGTGGTGGAATTCAACTCGTGAATTCTCTTTCATAACACAGAAAAAGAACTACACTGCACACTGAAGGAGTTCAAACTTGTACACATTACGGGAACTAATATATACTAATATATACTAATATATAATAAACTCTTATTCCGTTCAGAGCAACGCTTTTCTGCAAAGTTCAAATGGACTCCAGCATAATTGGACATGAACCAGAAATTCAACTTCGTCAGGCATCAATTCGCGCTCCAGTGTGCAGTGAGTCACTAGTTCAAACTAGTAGAACTAAGAAATGTAGCTCGTCTGAACATTTGCCATGGAAATAACGACAGAGTACAGAAAGGCTTAGCTGTAAAGGTCTGAACTGGTGGAACTAAGGAATGTAGCTCGTGTGAACATTTGCCATGGAAATAGCTATAGAGTAGAGAGAGGCATAGCTGAAAAGGTTTGAACTGGTGGAACTAAGGAATGTAGCTCATCTGAACATTTGCCATGGAAATAACGACAGAGTACAGAAAGGCTTAGCTGTAAAGGTCTGAACTGGTGGAACTAAGGAATGTAGCTCGTGTGAACATTTGCCATGGAAATAGCGATAGAGTAGAGAGAGGCATAGCTGAAAAGGTTTGAACTGGTGGAACTAAAGAATGTAGCTCGTCTGAACATTTGCCATGGAAATAGCGATAGAGTAGAGAGAGGCTTAGCTGTAAAGGTCTGAACTGGTGGAACTAAGGAATGTAGCTTGTCCGAAGATTTGGCATGGAAATAGCGATAGAGTAGAGAGAGGCTTAGCTGTAAAGGTTTGAACTGGTGGAAATAAGGAATGTAGCGCGTCTGAACATTTGCCATGGAAATAGCGATAAAGTAGAGAGAAGCTTAGATGTAAAGGTCTGAACTGGTGGAACTAAGGAATGTATTTCGTGTGAACATTTGCCATGGAAATAACGATAGAGTAGAGAGAGGCTTAGCTGTAAAGGCCTGAACTGGTGGAACTAAAGAATGTAGCTCGTCTGGAAATTTGCCCTGGAAATAGCAAATAAGTTGCGAGAAGCTTTTGTTTCGTCTGCGGGAAAGAGGTTGTAGAGTGGAAAATGTTAAAATGAAGCCCAGAGTGAATCGAATTATAAATACCTACAGAAAAAAAGAGCATGATCGGGATACCCATACAAAAAAAGAATGTGTGATTTTTGTCTCAAATATTCCTGTTTTATGGTCGGAGGATGGCTGTTTGATGTCGGGTCTTCTAAGTAGCATGCACTTGACTAAAGAGGAACATTTGGGGTCAAGTGAAGCAAAACTGGACATTGATGATTTCTATTTGCTGGTGAATATTAACAATCACGGTTGGGATCAAGGAGGTCAGTTCTGATTTGACTGTCCCTCGAGTTGTTCCGTATTGCCAGCCACAAGTCCGTGTAGATTCTTTTGAACTCTATCAAGACTGGAAAGTGAGGACTGGACAGCTGCATCCCATGTATGACAGCAGTAGTTCGTGCTTTGGCTTGATCTAGCTTTTATAAAGATAGACCATGGCAGGAAGAGCCATTTTCACCAGCATCTTTAGCGATGGATCATATATACGAGTTCCACTTGAGATGTGGGCTGAATGTGAGACCCAATGGACGTTTAAAGCAAAGAACCTTCTTGAGGCAACAGACGTTCATCATAATAAGCGATTATTTTATGCATAAAGTCGAGACTACAGCAATTCAATAATCGTCGTTGTCTAAAGTACCGTAGGTGATACACTTATGGGAGAGTGATTTGAAATCAAAGAAGTCCATGGCGTGTCCGAGTTTTGGGTTTGTTTGAACCATTTTATTAAGCCCGAAGAGTCCATGATTTTCTGTCACGGATCGAAATAGGGGGCCAGTTCGTTTCTTTTTTTGAAGTTAACTTTTAGCCTTTGCCCAAAGAGGCCGGGCAAGGCGGTTAGCAACCATCACTATCTGTCCTATTTATCCATAGCTGGAAGAAAGAGATGGATTCTTACCTTTTAGTATATGAATGCAATGAACTCGGCTGGAATTCGAACTCGGCTCTCCGGCATCTTTATCCATTACTCAACCGTGCCTCCACCTCTCTTAACAGGAGAGTAAATTATACAAAAATTTAACTGATTACGCAGTCATGTTCTGTTAGCCTTTTTCAGTTTTTCTATTTTTTCCAATGTTCCCGCCTCTCGTCCACCATTCATTCAAACCATTGTACTAAGCCCGAAGAGCCCATTATTTTCAGTCGCAGCTCGAAGTAGGGGGGCCATTTCGTTTCTTCTTTTGAAGTTACCTTCTCTCCTTTGCTAAAAGAGGCCGGACCTACAAGGCTATAGGAATTTTAACTGTCTTCCTGATTTTAAGTATAAGTGGCCTTTTTGTTTCCATTTCCTCTAAAACTTCGTCGTCATTCACATGTTCGATCCATGGTATTCACAACATCCTTCTGTAGAACCATATTTCCGTTGCTTTAAGTCTCTTCTTCATCTGCGAAGCTGAGTAGTTAGAAACGGTAAAAGTGTGCTCTATCTACTGTCAGCTTTAAAAAATGGCTGCCAATGTGTGTGACTCGCCCACATTTATATATCTAAGTGATGTAAAATATCCAAGCAATTTTTTAAAATTTTATTCAAATAAATTTTATTGAAATAAATTTTATTCAAATAAATTTTATTCAAATATATTCATCGCCTTCATTATCTCGCCATCAAAATATTTTGGCTGTTTTTTTAAAATGTCCTTCCATCCCCTTCAAGCTAAATTGTATTATTTCATCATACAATTTTCTGTAGGTATTTATAATTCGATTCACTCTGGGCTTCATTTAATAGATGTGCTATTCTTTAAAACCAAATAGTATAAGAATAAATTTGATTATTTTTATCACATTTATTATTTAAAGTCTGTGCTATTTATCCATAGCTGGGGGGAAGAAATGGATTCTCACCTTTTAGTAATCGTAATGAATAATCGACACAATAATTCATCTAAAAATGTATACAATAGAAAGGCTAAAAAATAACCGGAGTACTTTACTCGAGAGCCACTCAAGGTAGAGGGTTATTGTTAAAATGTTAATGACAGATCATAAAATGTTCTTATCTCAAGCAATAGAGGCGTCTGGTCGATGAAATGTTTCTGTCTGAAATTAATTTAAGAAATCTGCTATTCTTTAAAACCAAATAGTATACGAATAAATTTGATTATGTCATAACTAACAATAGATACAGTAGTTATATGCCGTTATTAACGTCGTCGTCTAAAGTGACATATGTCATACACCCATAGGCGAATGGTGTGAAATCAGAGAGGCCCATACCGCCGTCCCGTGTCCGAGTATTGTGTTTGTTCGAGCCATTGTACTAAGCCCGAAAAGTACATTATTTTCTGTCGCGGCTTGAAGTAGAGGATCAGTGCGTGTCTTGCGGGGTGGATTTGATTTTAAAGTTAACTTCTAGCTCGTTCTTAAAGAGGCAGGACCTACAAAGCAGCTGGTTTGAATTCAGAGTTTTCCTGCTCATAGACTGGTTGCCAACCAAGGCTAAGGCCGAGTCTGTGCTATTTATCCATAGATGGGGGAAAGAGATGGATTCTCACCTTTTAGTAATCGTAATGAATAATCGACACAATAATTCATCTAAAAATGTATACAATAGAAAGGCTAAAACTAACCGGAGTACTTTACTCGAGAGCCACTCAAGATAAAAGGTTATTGTTAAAATGTTAATGACAAATAAGGTGAGTGATATGAATGTAATAGGAGGTGGCAAAAAGTGAATATAATAAGGATAGACCAAAATTAACCTCTGACTTAGAGTTATTAAGATTGCAAAATTCAGGGAAGCACTCACGCGGCTCTGAATGCCACAGATTAGAAGTGGCATGGCGTGGCCTAGATGTAAGGGCCTGAATTGGTGAAACTAAAGAATGGAGCTCATCTGACCATTTGGCAGGGAAATGGTGATAGAAAAGCAATAATAAAGGCAATGAAACCAGGAAAGTGCTCCAAGGGAAGCAATATATAAGATTAAAAGAATTCGTTTCAGAAATTCATATAGAAAGAAAACCGGATACGACAGCGACCGAAACATTTTAGGAAAGACAATGAAGAAATTGTGAGATTTAATTGTCACATTCGTATGTCAGAATTAATCATCTGTTTTGTACATGCCTATGTAAAATTTAATGGTCAGACTATGAATTGTCACCCACAAATCTAAGTTGCAGGGGATACATTCTCATACAGAAATCTAAAAGGCAGACGATAAATTCTCATCCACGAATCTAAACAGCAGACGATAAAGTTTCACCCACTAATCTAAAAGCAGACTATGAATTGTCACACACGAATCTAAAAGGCAGACGATAAATTCTCATCCAAACATCTACGCTGCAGACGTTAAATTCTTATCCACTAATCTAAAAGCAGACTATGAATTCTCACCAACAAATCTAAGTTGCAGACGATACATTCTCAATCCAGATTAGCGTGTGAGAATTTATCGTCTACTTTCAGATTTGTGTGTGAGAATGTATCGTCTTCATCTTAGATTGTGGTTGACAATTCATAGTCTGCTTTTAGATTAGTGGGTGAAACTTTATCGTCTGCAGCTTAGATTTGTGGATGAGAATTTATCGTCTGCCTTTTAGATTTCTGTGTGAGAATGTATCGTCTGCAACTTAGATTTGTGGGTGACAATTCATAGTCCGCTTTTAGATCAGTGGATGAAACTTTATCGTCTGCAGCTTAGATTCGTGTATTTATCGTCTGCCTTTTAGATTTCTGTGTGAGAATTAATTCTCTGCCTTTTAGATTCTTACGTCGGAATTAATTCCTTTCCTCAAACTGAACAAAGAAACCATCAGAAGAAAATGCGTTTGCAGAAGAATGTTCGGCTTGCCAAATCACTCCGATTTTGGATTACTGCCCCTAAATACGGTCGGCGAAACGGAAGGCCTCACCAATCAAAAAACGAACAGAAAAACCATCTGGAAGTGACGGGAA
>OZ010597.1:87065648-87183148 GCA_963932145.1 Acanthosepion lycidas
CCCAGTGAGGATCGAACTCACTACTCAGTCGTAAATGTCCTAGCGAGACAAGCTTGCTAACCATTACACCACCTCAAGGTGACCAGAGTAGTCACAATCTATGTGAAACTCCGAAGTCAGCATGATGGAAATACAAATCAGTTAAACTTTCTCATATTAACTCTATACAAAGATATATATATCTTCTTCGGTATAGGTTTTTTTGAGGAACCTATCCAAATAGAACTTCCTTGTCCTCAAAGACACATGGCCCAGTGCATAAAATGTTGGTTGGATCCAGTGACTTGATTCAAAGAGTTGAGTTCAATACCTGGCTACCGCAGCGGTGAGCAAGAACATGGAGAGTTGAGTTAAAGGGAGATAACCGAGTCCCCTGGAAGAAGCATGGCACGTGGAAGTAGAACAATCTACCCCAGTGAACGAAATGAAGGGTTCAGTTCGAAAGTTCAATCACCTAAAGAAGGCCGGTGCGTACAACAGCCGAAACGTTATGAACATGATAATAAAGATAGGGACAATAGTCCGAACAATGTAAATAGTGTAAATAGTTAAAATACCTCATCTCAAAAATATAGACAAATTCTTAAGAAGGCTGAGGCGTACAAGAGCCGAAACATCGTGAATATGAAAGTAAAAACAGTTAAGTACCGAACAATGTAAATAGTGTAAATAGTTACAATACCTCATCTCAGAAATATAGGCAGATCCTGAAGAAGGCCGTAGCATACTACGGCCGAAACGTCGTGAATATGACAATACAGATGAGGATAACATTCCGAACAATAGTATTGTAATTATTTACATTATTTAAATGTAAATAATTACAATAATTCATCTCAGAAATATAGACAGATCCTGAAGAAGGCCGGAGCGTACTACAGCTAAAACGTCGTTAATAGGACAATAAAGATGACGACAACAGTCCGAACAATGTAAATAGTGTAATGACTAAAAATACCTCATCTCAGAAATATAGACAGATCCTGAAGAAGGCTGGAGTATACAACAGCCGAAACGTCATGAATATGGAAATAAAAACGAGGTTAACAGACCGAACAATGTAAATAGTTACAATACCTCATCTCAGAAATATAGGCAGATCCTGAAGAAGGCCATAGCGTATTACAGCAGAAACGTCGTGAATATGACAATAAAGATGAAGCCAACAGTCCGAACAATATAAATAATGTAAATAATTACAATACTTAATCTCAGAAATATAGACAGATCCTGAAGAAGGCCGGAACGTACAACAGCCGAAACGTCGTGAATATGGCAACACAGATGAGAACAACAGTCCGAACAATGTAAATAATGTAATTAACAGAACTTAATTCCTATTCATAAAAATGAACGGAATGCGGATTATTTTGGCCTGTGTAAATGGCATGGCGAGTAGTAGCTGCAATGGTCTGAACTGGCGGAACAAACGAATGTAGAGCGTCAGAAACTTTGCTGTGGAAATAGCGATGTCGTAACGAGAGGCCTGCAATATGGGAAACGGGTTGTAAGATAAAAATCAATTAATCATCGATAAGGCTACGGTGGATGCTTGGAAATTCGAGTAGAAACTCGATAAATCTTCAAACCGGACCTTTTTGTCTCAAGTGTAATCGGGACCTCTGACTACGCTTTAGAATATCGGGTGAATAGGAATTATATCCACATCTTTTCCTATTTCTATCTTGCTATTTGGAGTCACGTGTCAATAGGAACTATGGTTACCTCTTCGGACTCTATTGTAAAACATAGTTTCTATCTATTTTTAATCTCGTGTTAAACGGAACTATGTCTACCTCTTTGGACCCTACTGTAAAACGGACTTCGGTCTACCTATTTAGTGTCGTGTTAACCGGAACTATTTCTACCTCTTTGGATTCTAGTGTAAAACGGACTTCTGTTTACATATTTTGGATTTCGTGTTAACAGGAACGATGTCTATCTTTTTGGACCCTAGTGTAAAACGGACTTATGTCTACCTATTTAGTCTCGTGTTAACCGGAACTATGTCTACCTCTTTGGACCCTAGTGTAAAACGGACTTCGGTCTACCTATTTAGCCTCGTGTTAACGGGAACTATGTCTACCTCTTTGGATTCTAGTGTAAAACGGACTTCTGTTTACATATTTTGGATTTCGTGTTAACCGGAACGATGTCTATCTTTTTGGACCCTAGTGTAAAACGGACTTATGTCTACCTATTTAGTCTCGTGTTAACCGGAACTATGTCTACCTCTTTGGACCCTAGTGTAAAACGGACTTCGGTCTACCTATTTAGCCTCGTGTTAACGGGAACTATGTCTACCTCTTTGGATTCTAGTGTAAAACGGACTTCAGTCTACCTATTTAGTCTCGTGTTAACCGGAACTATGTCTATCTCTTTTGATCCTAGTGTAAAACGGACTTCTGATTACCTATTTTGTATTTCGTGTTAACCGGAACGATGTCTACCTCTTTGAACTTATGTAAAACGAGTCTTTGCCTTACTCTATGTCTATCTTTTTGGATTGTAGTCCTAGTAACTGTGTTATTGTCTAAACCGGAATTATGTCTGCCTACCTATAAATTATTCGAGATTTTTATTCTATAGGCCTTATACTTGAGATCCAAGTGTTGATATCTCGCTAAATTAATCAGTGTGAACTTAACCAATCCTAAATTAATTACGATATATGATTTTTTTTTGTATAAAGGTCTTTTTTGCTTTAATAAATTCGTATTATTATTACCACTATTAAATTTATTTTCTATTGTCAGAATACTGCAAAGAAGGAAAAGTGGCCCAAACGTAAGATTACTAGATTAAAAAAGAAAAGACCTCAGGTAATGACGTCATCTTTTCCCCTTAAATACGAATTAATCTGATGTATGATAGTAGCAATAAAATATTTACTAATCATCCATAGTGATAGAACACGTATATTTTCTTCTCTTTAATATCTGTAATTTGTTTTTATTGCTATGAATGTTTCTTTGAAGAGGTTAAAAAAGAATAATAATTTTTATTTAATACTAATATGTTGAGTCATAAGTAATTCCTGTTTTTGGAGCTAATTGTAATGACGATTGTTACAATAATCATATGTGACAATTAAAAATAAATTTAGGGTATACTAATAAACTTTAGTGGCAGTGGCAGCGTACACCGTGGATTAAAGGAAAAAAATATTGTCCTCCTCGTGACAATACAAGGCCGCATACAGAAAAAATAACACAGGCAAAAAAAAAAAAAAATGAAAATTGGTTTCGCCACATCCATATTCACCTGACTTTGCAGCAACCTGTTATTACTTATTTTTGATTGCCACTAAACGCTTTCAATACGCCGTCGAAAACTTTTCCACATCAAAGCCTGCGTAATTTTATTCAAAAGAATTTTGAAAAGCTGCCTGTGGCGAGCAGTCAATGGTGAATATATCACTGAATAGAACGTAATGGTAGTTTATTTTTTGAAGAATCAAATTGATAAACAAAAACCTTACACGCTTATATATATATATATATATATATATATATATATAGTGAATAGTTATGTGTCATGCGTTATACACGCTTAGGCGATCATGTATCTTTCGATACATGACTGACGATGGAGATTTTTTCCCGTACTAGTTTGCCATTTCTTTCTGTGGTAGTCCAGTTGCCATCCAAAGCTATAGAACGGTTTGTCCTGCTGTTTCCTCGTAGCTGGGAAGAGAAGAAGAGGATTCATACCTTTCTCAAGGATATAAGCACGTAAGTGAATGTAATGGATTCGACTGGAATTCGAACTCGGCTCTCCGATTCAGTTATGTGCCATGCGTGATACACGCTTAGGCGATCATGTATCTTTCGATTTTTTTTCCTGCAATAGGTTGCGATTTCTTTCTACGGTATCCAAGGCTATAGAACCCGGTCTGTCCTACTATTTACCCATAGCTGGGGGAGAAGAACAGGATTCATTACCCATAGCTGGGGAGCAGAAAAGGATTCATAACAAGGGTATTAGCACTTAAGTGAATGTAATGGATTCGGCTGGAATTCGAACTCGGCTCTCCGATTCCTCAATCCGAACCGCTATGCATGACTCCACTTAAGTGAAAACCAGATTAAAGAGATCGTTTTAAATGTTTCTCATCAAAACGCGCTGAGTTTTACGGAAAAGATAGAGAAGAGCAGCTTTATCAATTGTAAGAAGCCATTGAAAATGATGGTGAAAATCTAATTGGATAAAATATCAGCGTAATTTTTTTTTACTCAATCTAATATTGGATTCTTTTTTTTTTGTCAGCTGAAAATTGAAATCCATAAATGCTTTGGTGGAATGTAAGTATATTCAATTGAGCCTTTTCTTCTTTTCTTTCAATAAAATAGGATCTCATTATCCACGATAGATATACTTCAGGATACCCACACGTGGCGAAATCCGCGGTTAGTAGCTAACCATCGAGAGGAAAAACATGATTGTTGTCTTCTACTAAGAGAACACAGCGTTCCTGCTGCTCGCACCCGAGGCCAATGTACTGACGACGAGATGGGGTATATGTTGAGGACATAGAAATTCATACTTGAGATTACGATAATCTTGAACAAAAACTCCACATCCTCTATCAAATATTCCTAAGAGAAATATATTTACCGAAAGATATATATATATATATATATAGATAGATAATATTAGTGGTAAATATACATATATATGCAAAATCCACAGGTGCATATAAACACATGTATATTTTTTGAATAAAAAATTCCGAGAGGATAGAATCCAGGTAGAACTCAATGTCCAGGACAGAGTAAGGATATAATAAAAAGGCTTAAACACTAATATTCCATGGTCATAATTTATTCCATTGGAATCGTAAATATGACCATGGAATATTAGTGTTTAAGCCTTTTTATTATATATATATATATATATATATATATATATATATATATATATATATACATATATATATATATATATATATATATATATATATATATATATATATATATATATATATATGTGTGTGTGTGTGTGTGTGTGTGTGTGTGTGTGTGAAAATATATAGAAAATAGGAAAGAACTGGTTAGGTAAATAATCCAAAGTTCTTTATTAAAATTGTTATTATTTAAAAAAAGAAATAGTGCTCGATACAAAAGTAGAGCATAAATATAATTATTTATTTAAAAATATGATTCCAACACGCTACATACACTTCCCTACCAATAGTACGCTTAGTAATATATTTAATAAGAACAGCCTAAAATTGAGTTACAGCTGCACTGAAAATCTAGAAAGTATAATAAAAAAACACAATAATAAAATCCTGAACAAACCCCCATGCCTGAATAGTATTAATAAAAACCATACACTTAAATTAGACAAAAACAGTGAAAAATTATGTGATTGTAGAAACCCAGAAGACTGCTCATTGGAAAATAAATGCTGCTTCAAATCTGTGGTATACCAATGTATTATCTCATCCACTGAGAGTCCTAATACTAATATGATATACATTGGGTCTACGAAGAATGAATTTAAAGCCAGATGGAGGCAGCATAAGTGCTCTTTCAACAATATAAATAAAAGAAATCAGACATCTCTATCTAAATATTTTTGGCATCTGAAGGAAATGAATAAAACACCAAAAGTAAAATGGAAAATTATCAACAAAACTAGAACTTGTAAAACTTGGGATGACCCATGCCCTTTATGCCTACATGAGAAACTACATATTATTAAGTTTTTAAATAATAAAAATCTATTAAACAATAGACATGAGTTAACGTTTTTCCCGACATCATCAAATCTTTGCATTGAATAATTAGCATATAATTTTTTTTTAAATCCATAGTCTTAATAAATAGCTTAAATACCCTACAAAAAGATAACCCTTTATGAAGTCGTCAAAAAACAAATGTTACGGCAGTTTCTTTTTTTTTTTTATAGACACAAAACCCTTTCAGAAAAAATAAAATAAAAAAATAAATAAAATCTCCATAGACACGTAAACCAGACTAGACGATTTCATCTTCCGTTTTAAATTTAGACACCCCAACCTTACGCTGACTTGACACCTATGAATGTAACTCTATACTGATACAAATTATTAACACTCTGCGCCCCTATTTGTATGAACAATGGCGCTGGCCGTTAACATGGAAATTTTGATTTCAATAATGAATCTGCTATTAAAACACGTAAATTTCAGAAATAAGTTATTCCAAAATAAATTTCGCTTGAAGATGGAACAGAGCTTACTTTAATTCAATTTAATTCAAATAATTATATTGAAGTTTTCGGGTCTTGTTTTGAAACATGAGAACTCTTATGTAGCGTGTTGGAATCATATTTTTAAATAAATAATTATATATATATATATATATAATTATTTCATGAGACATTTCTTTATATATATATATATATATATATATATATATATAAAATTATTAAATGGGACATGTCTTAATATATATATATATATATATATATATATATATATATATATATATATATATATATAAAGACATGTCTCATTAAATAATTTAGACAACTTTTGTTTACTTATTTTTAATCGGATCCTCTCGTAATTACGGACAAGTTTCTTAGTATCCTAATTAAAGAAAGAAAGAAAATTACCATGTTGATGAATATTCATTTTATTCCGAGTACTTTCGACATTAGCACAATGTCGTCATCAGGGTATATTTTTTTTTCAGACAAAAATTATTGTGTTCATCCTTTTTACGTGTGAAGTGAAAAACACTAAGGTTATGTATGTGAACAATTTTAAAATTTTATCATGCAGTCACAAGTGAAAATGTCAATTGAGGCCTTAGCGTTTTTTTATTAGGTTGGTGCAAAAATAATGTCGTTTTCTCACTTATGTTACTATGTGAGAAAACGACATTATCTTTGCACCAGCCTAATAATATAGATGTATTTTATATATATTAGGTTGGTTAAAAAATAATGACGTAATAATGTCGTTTTCTGACCTTAAAAAATACGTCAAAAAACGACATTACTACGTCATTATTTTTGCACCAACCTAATATATTTATATTGGATTTTTATGTATTGATCTATATTATATAGATTATATTAATATGTTTTATTATATGGATATATGTTGTAAACATATTTATTATATGATATTATTATTTTTATTAGATTGACATATGTTAGGTAAATTAATTATATTGTTGCACTTTATATTACTATAAATTTTTATATCAATTTCGGTTTTATTTTATTTTTCAATCCAGAAGTGAAGACATCAGCATCAGTAAGTAACATTTGACTAATATTTTTTTCTTTAAATGAAAGATTCCATCTTATCACAATTCATCTCATCCTTGGTATGACGACAAACTGCATCCGCGTCCCGGGTAAGACGACAAACTGCATCCGCGTCCCGGGTAAGACGACAAACTGCATCCGCGTCCCGGGTAAGACGACAAACTACATCGACAGCAAGGTTTCTGATCAGGTGTCTTTGAGTGGCGTGGAACCACGTCTGAATTACTGGTGTTCCCAGGTTCACCCTGACCCTGGCTGGTAGCACCTGTTAGGGTTCTAGCTATGGACAAATAGTTAACCCCAAACTGGGGTCAAAACACTATCAAAGTGTAAAAAATAGGTTTTAGTATCAGCAATATATTTTCGTAAAAAAATTATTACCAGCAATGAATTTTTGAAGGAAAAAAACATTACCAGTAATACATTTTTGAAAAAAATATATTACCAGCAATACATTTTTGAAGGAAAAAAAATACAAGCAATATGTTTTTGAAGGAGAAAATATTAATGTTATTCTTGAACAAAAATATTACTAGCAATACAAATCTTGTCGACATTAAATAACCCATTGTGGTTGTTATGCCGTAAAACAAAATAAACCAAACCAAACTGGTTTCTTACAAAGAATCCATATTCTATTCATACGAACCTATCTTAAAAATCTTGTCGTCATTAAATAACCCATTGCGGGTGATATGCCGTAAAACAAAATAAACCAAACCAAACTGATTTCTTACAAAAAATACATATTCTATTCATACGAACCTATCCTAAAAATCTTGTCGGCATTAAATAACCTATTGAGGTTGATATGCCGTAAAACAAAAGAAACCAAACCAAATTCATTTCATACAAAGAATCCATATTCTATTCATACGAATCTATCCAAAAAATCCTGTCGTCATTAAATAACCCATTGAGGTTGATATGCCGTAAAACTAAATAAACCAAACCAAACTGATTTCTTACAAAGAATACATATTCTATTCATACGAACCTATCCTAAAAATCCTGTCGTCATTAAATAACCCATTGAGGGTGATATGCCGTAAAACAAAATAAACCAAACCAAACTGATTTCTTACAAAGAATACATATTCTAGTCATACGAACCTATCCTAAATATCTTGTCGGCATTAAATAACCGATTGAGTTATTGATATGCTGTAAAACAAAAACCAAACCAACCAATTCAACAAATTCTATTTTTCTTCTATCTCTCCGTTTGTCATGACATGACTCAAGCTGTAAGATTAACTCGGCGTCGATGAGATTCAATCTTGAAAGTAGCAAAAGCGGCAGCAGCAGACAGGCGATGAGATCATTAGATTTAAAGGATCCACTTGCTAGGTCCATGGTTGTCCCACAGGACAATAGCCAAGTCTATTAAATCATTGGTTAGTGTACTTGGTGGAATACTAATATGAGTTCAATCCCTGCTCCGGGTATTATAGATTTTGACTCAGTTTTAACAGGGCGATCAATATCTGACATGGACGAGGGCAATCTGTCCCAGTAGATTAAATAAAAGGTTCAGTTCGATGTTTCATAAGTTTATCCGGATAGGGAGTTACTGGAGGCTGGAACGCTGGGATAATAGAAGCAAAGATGAATACATTAGTCCGAATGTAAATATTATAACGTAGTCGTATTTCGTGCGATGTGAGTTTTCTGTTAAGTGTTAACGGCTGGCAATGTTATCGGCCTTGACCTGGCATCTCGACTTAAATCACTTCCCCGATGCTTTTTAATAGGGAGACAAATATTTTTGGGTTTAAATACGAATTGAGAGGTTTCTACGATTTCATTTTGAGAAATATTGCCATCGGTCAATATCATATATACAGAAACCAAAGGCACCTCGAGGCGGTGTAGTGGTTAGCAATCTGGTACCGCTAGATCAATTACGATTGAGTAGTGGACACTCCACCTTTCGGCCTTGTGCCACATCTAAGCTACGCAAAGAAAGGGCACCTCGAGGCGGTGTAATGGTTATCGAGCTTGTCTTTTTAGAACAATTACTTCTGAATAGTGAGTTCGATCCTCACTGGGTGCCCCATACTTTAGGCCTTGTGCCACATCTAAGTTATGCATAAGAAAGGGCACCTTGTAGTTGTGTAATGGTTAGCTAGCTCGTCTCGCTAGAACAATTACGACTGAGTTGTGAGTTCGATCCTCATTGGGTGCCCCATATTTTAGGCCTTGTGCCACATCTAAGCTACGCATAAGAAAGGGCACCTCGAGGCGGTGTAATGGTTATCGAGCTTGTCTTCCTAGAACAATTACGACTGAATAGTGAGTTCGATCCTCACTGGGTGCCTCATACTTTAGGCCTTGTACCACATCTAAGTTATGCATAAGAAAGCCTCGTGGCTGTGTAATGGTTAGCGAGCTAGAACAATTAAGACTGAGTTGTGAGTTCGATCCTTACCGGGTGCCATAATTTCGGCCTTGTGCCACATCTAAGTTATGCATAAGAAAGCCTCGTGGCTGTGTAATGGTTAGCGAGCTAGAACAATTAAGACTGAGTTGTGAGTTCGATCCTTACCGGGTGCCATAATTTCGGCCTTGTGCCACATCTAAGTTATGCATAAGAAAGCCTCGTGGCTGTGTAATGGTTAGCGAGCTAGAACAATTAAGACTGAGTTGTGAGTTCGATCCTTACCGGGTGCCATAATTTCGGCCTTGTGCCACATCTAAGCTACGCTTGGAAAATCACTATATACAGAAAACAAATGAAAAAATACTTTTTCCAAAAATGAGGCATTTCTGTACAGCAAAAACGGTAGCTGACCAAGAAAAAGTAAGGCGATTCTCAGATTCAGCGCTCTCAAATTAGCTAAAGAAGTTGTTTGGTGTCTCGACACCATTTCATTTTCTTTTTTTTTTTGCCAGTTTCAATATTTTATTTTATTTTTAAAGATTTCTCTTTTTTTTTTATAGCTTCTGGATTGAATGAAAATGGTGTATCTATGGAATCGACTGAAACTCTTTCTCAGGTATTCTTTTAGCATCAAAATATTTCATTCTTATTAGGTTTTTATACAAGTTGTTCAAAGAAATGGCTGACAATTTAACTCGAAGAAAATGTTGTTTGAAAAAAATGGATTTAATCTGAATAAACCCCAAGATTAATAATTATTTGTAGGTCGGTTTAGATTAATCGGGTAGAGCAATTGGTCATGATTAAATTTGACTGGGTTGAATGCCAAACAAACAGAACTAACAATGTTTTCAATAAACATTAACAAAAGAAAAAAGGAACAGGGTGAAATAATATGAAGAAAACAATATATATATATATATATATATATATATATATATATAGATAGATAGATAGATAGATAGATAGATGGTGGTCTCTACTGTCGTATAAGGGTGAAGCAGCTCAGTTCCTAGGAACTGACAGCCCAGACACCAGCACATATGATTTGATTATAGTGGTGAAGGCTTTGTGCAGAACCAATCACACTTTTTGAAGGACCGAATACAGAGACGTGGTGCACTACGTGTCACAAGGTCCCTAAATGACCCACCGCAGATTTTAATTTTAGAGTTTTCCTTCTCCTAGACCAGTTGCCATCCAAGGCTATAGAACCCTGCCTGTCCTGCTATTTGTCCCTAGTTAGTTGGAGAGGAGGATACATACCTTTAACAAGGGTATTAGCACGTAAATGAATGTAATGGATTCGACTGGAATTCGAACTCGGCTCTCCGATTCAGTTATGTGCCATGCGTGATACACGCTTAAGCGATCATGTATCTTTCGATACATGACTGACGAGGCAGATTTTTTTCTCGCAGTAAGTTGCCATTTCTTTCTGCGGTATCCAAGGCTATAGAACCCGGTCTGTCCTACTATTTACCCATAGCTGGGGGAGAAGAAGAGGGTTCATAACAAGGGTATTAGGACTTAAGTGAATGTAATGGATTCATATGTGGTAGTGTCTGAACTGTCGTTTCCTATCAATTATATATATATATATATATATATATATATATATATATATGTGACAAAAGTAGACAAAACAACAGCAATAAGGCAAACAGTTCACCAAGAGAGAATGTTGTTAAACGACAAAAGCGATACAACTTTCTGTCTTCAAGAAAAGAGAGAACCAAAATATTTTGAATGAGATCGAGAAGTGTTCTATCTTATTGGTTAGGTAGAAATCCCAGCATGCATCTGTACGATTTGTCTTTGGTGAGTGGGGATACTTTTGCACTTATCCTTAACAGGATTAGTAAAAACAAACCATGAGTTCCCTAGCAAAAAAGTCTAAAAGGATGGAACAGAATAACTGAAAGAAAGGAATGGCAAACACGGATTATTCACAGAGATGTTTTTTTAATAACAATATATAGATACTTTTCGCTAATTTGCCCCGCACAGAAAATGTATAACAAACAAATACAACAAGCAGTGTGAAATGGACAAAAAGCGAGCCGGTCTTACTTGTAATATTTCCCGTAGGGAAGACGGGCAGATCGGTGGTGTCCTTTATGTAAAAGCATGTGATTTCCTCTTCTCTGTTAGCTGCCGTGGAAAGTCATGTCTTGCTTCCCTGCTGTCTATATAGCAACTGGTGTTTATCACTGAACGAATTGAATGGCCGTTACGTGACGTTTTGTGAATCCCTCTTACACAGTGGGAGGCAATCGCGCTTTGTATTCCTACATGCAAAAAAAAAAAAAAAAAAAAATCCATAAAACGGTTCCTGATAAATCATGGAGTATATTTTTAAATATTTTATTTTTACTTACCGTTTTTATTGAAGAAATTTTCTAGTTTTGCCTTAAATGTTTTCTTCATATTTTATGTGCCCCTTATTTTTGTGACTTTTGCAGATGGAAAAGTCCCTATCTTTACCAGATCTCACAAGACTCAACGAAGAAAAAATGGTAACAGTAAATATGATTTTCTCTTGAATTATTCTTCATTCTGCTGCATCTTTTCCACAGACTCTATTGCTTACCTTATCGCTATATACATGGAAAATATTCATTTAAGCTCAATTTTTCAGTTCCGCCAGCTCAGAACGTTACAGCAAAAACACACCAGTCTACTTATATGACACTATGATGGGAATATCCAAATAGAAGAGGAAAGGAGTGATTTGTTTTCTCGATACCAAGTGGTTCTGTCTTATGGTCAGCGGATGCGGTCTTTAAAATAGGGTATTCCGAGTGGTAACTACTTGATCGAAGAGGAACAACAGAAGTTAAAGAAAGCATTTAAGTATTGAACTCATAAATATTTGGGTCACGTCACTGAATTCAACCAAAGTTTTATCCACCGGCCTATGTGACCAAAAGAGTTGTGAGTTCAATACCTGGCTACAGCTGAGGTGAACAAAAATTTGTTGAGTTCAGTTAAAGAGAGATAACTGAGACGTCTGGAAGAGGCATGGCTTATGAAACTAGAAAAGTCTACCTCGGGGGACGAAATAAATAGTTCAGTTCAAAATTCCAATCACATGAAGAAGGCCTGAGCGTACAATGGCCGAAACGTCGTAAATATGTCAATAAAGATGAGGACAACAGTCTGAACAATGTAAATAGTGTAAATAATTACAATACTTCATCGCAGAAATATTGACAGATCCTGAAGAAGGCCGGAGCGTACAAAGGCCGAAACCTCGTAAATAGGGCAACAAAGATGAGGACAACAGTCCGAACAATATAAATAGTGTAAATAATTACAATACCACATCTCAGAAATATATATACAGATCCTGAAGAAGGCTCGAGCTTTTAATGGTCGAAACGTCGTGAATATGGCAACAAAGACGAGGACAACTGTACGAACAATGTAAATAGTCTAAATAATTACAATACCTCATCTCAGGAATATGGACAGATCAGGAAGAAAACCGGAGCATATAACGAAACGTCATGACTATGGCAACAAAATTGAGGACAACAGTTTGAACAATATAATTAGTGTAAATAATTATAATAATTCATCTCAAAAATATAAACAGATGCTGAAGAAGGCTAGAGCTTATAACGGCCGAAACGTCGTAAATATTGCAACAAAGATGAGGACAATAGTCAGAACCATGTAAATAGTGTTAATAATTGCTGTACCAAATAATTACTACACTGAAAACATTGAACACAGTATGAATTTTGACATTATATTTTATACATCAAGAATAGCAGATTTGCGAAACGCGTACTATGAAAAATAATCAATACATTTAATAGACATAAAATATCTATTCTTTTTCAATAAAATATTTGACAGAACAGTTACTGCCAAAATGAACGATATATATATATATATATATATATATATATATATATATATATATATCGTCCTGGGTATAACGTTAAGCTACATCCGCGTCCTGGGTAACTCGATAAACTACGTCCAACAGCAAGGTCTCTGATCAGGAGGTTTTGAGTAGCTAGGAACCCCGTTTAATTGCTGGTGTTCCCAGGTCCACCCTGACCCGGGGTGATAGCAGATGTTAGGGTCCCAGTTATGGGCAAATAGCTAACGCCCAAAATTCTGCAAAAATAGGTTTAATACCAGAAATACTTTGAAAAAAAAGTATTACCATCCAGAATTTTTGAAGGGAAAATTATTATTAGTAATACTTAAAGAAAATATTAGCAATACAAACAACTATGCATTTTTTGATATAAAAAAAAATGTTACCAACTATAGATTTGTTGGAAAAAAATATTCCCAGAAATAGAATTTTGAAGAAAAACATTACCAGTAATAAAAATTTTGTCGACATTAAATAATAATAATTGAGGTTGATATGCCGTAAAACAAATCAAACCAAACCATATATATATATATATATATATATATATATATATATATATATATATAATTATTTATTTTTAAAGAAAAAAAATTTATAACATAAATATGTTATAAAATCACTACAAAAATAGCCATTTTGTTTCGACACCTTCGGTCTCTTATCAAGTGATGACGTTGAATGTAAAATAAATTTATTTTACATTCAACGTCATCACTTCATAAGACACCGAAGGTGTTGAAACAAAATGGCTATTTTTGTAGTGATTTTATAACATATTTATGTTATAAATTTTTTTTCTTTAAAAATAAATAATTATATCTGCTCTACTTTGTATTGAGCACTCTTTTAAGAATAGTAATTGTTGGTTATTGGAATTCATTCCATATACACCAATCATATACTTGTATATATATATATATATATATATATATATATATATATATATATATATATTGAACAATAAAAAAATAAAAAAATTAAAATCTTCAGACACACTGGGTTGTAGATTGATATTCTTTCGTTTTTTTTTTTTTTATTATTATTCCATTTAGATTCCTCGACTAGTTTCGGCCGAAATGGCCATCATCGGGAGGAGAATATATATATATATATATATATATATATATATATATATATATATAGATAATATTAGTGGTAAATATACATATATATGCAAAATCCACAGGTGCATATATACACATGTATATTTTAGAATAAAAAATTTCCGAGAGGATAGAATCCAGGTAGAACTCAATGTCCAGGACAGAGTAAGGATATAATAAAAAGGCTTAAACACTAATATTCCATGGTCATAATTTATTCCATTGGAATCGTAAATACGATCCAATTCATCAGACCTACAAATTCAAAAAGAAAACAGAAAAAAACCTACTCCGGAAATAAAAATAGAATTTAGAGAGAGTGTAATTATGAGAGTGTGGGACGAATGTTAGTTCATAAGAGAGGGGTTTAAGAGAGAGAGTTTTATTTAAAAACTAGGTGTGAGTGGAAGGGGGAAAAAGATTGTTGTCGGATGTCTAAAACAATAAGGATACACTTTGAGGTGACATACACACACCATGGCCGATCAAATCTTAAAGAAGGAGGGAGAGGTAAGGAAAGAAGTGGTGGGGTTAGAAAGATGGGGCGGGTGAAATTAAAATTGCAAGGGACGCTGTGTAATTGAGAAAATTTGACAAAAATAATATCGACTGCAGGTTACAAATCAAATATTATAAACAATAAATATGACGATTATCTAATCTGGCGAGGACCTATATTTTTATGTTCAAAACGCATGCAAATCCACACATACACAATAATTTATACACGTATATACATACACATCGCCGTGTACCTACATACACACATACATATCCATGTACACATACACATATATCCACATATTCACACATACATACACACATACATATACATACACACACACATATACATATATCTGATTCAATATCTCTGATATATATATATATATATATATAGCGGTGTCAAAGATAGTATGAAGCCCAAAAATTCTGATAGTCAATGCGATATTTAATTGTTCGGGTGATTTGTTGATTTTAGTTTTGTGCAAAAATAATGTCGTTTTCTCACATATGTTACTATGTAAAACGACATTATTTTTGCAACAACCTAATAGTTTTCCTGTTGTGCTTTTTTTATTATTTGTGTCATGTTCTCGGTGCAACTGTAGCTGATTTTTACAGTGTTTTTATTGAATATTTTGTATACAGTGCTTGATTCGCTTGGGAAGTGGTTTCGCTCCGGCTCTTCAGGCTTCCACGGGAGATTTAATTTAAATTAAAACACAGAAAATGTACAATAAAAAGGAAGTTGTGGAGGTGAAAAAAAATGGGCCCAAGGATCTAGAGACAAATAACATCGATCTTCCAACAAACATTCACGTTTTTTACACAAGGAAGGCTTGCGGGACCCGGTGTAAAGTGCCTCCAGAACCTTTTAGATGAAATAAAGAGTGTGACCGGGACAACACGGCGAACCAGTCACCCCCGCCACGAGGGCATCATGTGGCACAAGGCCGGTTTAACGTGGGATCTCCGAGCCCGTGGACTCGGCCAAAAATATGCGCTTTGAACCGTATAAACGGGTTCAGGGTTGGTTTACCTCCCCGATAGAGACTCCGCCCTTCGGCGTAGACCCGATCATGTTCCTCCCCGCCTGCAGGCAGAAAATTCAAATGATCAACCGATCAGCCGGTCAGTCAGTCGTCCGACTTCAGACTGAACTAGTTAACACTAGTATTTAGTCACCCCCCACGAGGGCATTATGTGACACAAGGCCGGTTTAACTTGAGATCTCCGAGCCCGTGGGTTCGGCCAAAAAATATGCCCTTTGAACCCGTATACACGGGTTCAGGGTCGTTTTAGCTTCCCGAAAGACACTCCGCCCTTCGGCGTAGACTCCTTCGGGTTCCTCCCCGCCCGAAAGCAGAGAGTTCAACCGATCAACCGTTCAGCCGGTCGTCCGGCTTCAGGCTGAACCAGTCAACACTACTATTTAGTCTCCCCCCACGAGGGCATCATGTGGCACAAGGCCGGTTTAACGTGGGATCTCCGAGCCCGTGGGCTCGGCCAAAAATATGCCCTTTGAACCCGTATACACGGGTTCAGCGTCGGTTTACCTCCCCGAAAGAGACTCCGCCCTTCTGCGTAGACTCGTTCGGGTTCCTCCCCGCCCGAAGGAAGAGAGTTCAACCGATCAACCGATCAGCCGGTAAGCCGGACGTCCGACTTCAGACTGAACCAGTCAACACTAAATTTGGCTGCACACTCACTGCTATTTAATAGGTGTTCCCATATGGCGGAACCATATCAGAGGGGTACCCTAAACCAGATAGGGTTTCCCTAACAAAATCGATTTCATCGTTCAAGAAGGCCTCTGAACAAATCTTTAATGCTCTATGTAGGAGAGTCTTAATAATGTTTATCTTACGTTTTGTGGGACAAAAGGAATCCCAACGCGTATACAACCCAGCAAAAGTTGGTTTCCTATAAACCGAGGTAAGAAAACTTCGATGTACTAATACATCCAAGAAGGCCAATTGAAAATTGGATTCCTTCTCAACAGTGAACCTCAGTGCTAGATGGATACCATTTAGAAAAGAAAGAAACTGACCAGCCTCAACTTCGCTGTTGAATAAACAAAAGGTATCATCGACATACAGTTGAGGACACAGTGCATTCTTCCGTATTTTTTCTTCGTGAAATCCAACAAATATATTAGCAAGTGCCGGACCCAAAGGGAAACCCATAGCAACCCCGTCAATCTGTCGAAACGTGGTGTTGTTAAAACTAAATTCGACAGAGGAAGTGGCAAATTTTATCAATTCAAAAAATACCGACTCCGGATTACTCGGTGGAGACAATGCACTGCGATAAAGAAAATCACAGCAAATGTTGATAGTTTCCATAAGAGGGACACAAGTATATAGAGAACAGACATCAAAAGAACACATGGACTTGCCAGAAGAAGACAAATTTTGAATATGGTCGACAAAGGAAAATGAATCCTTTATGCAAAATCCACTCAAGCACTGCAACACAGGTTCCAAGAGCGTTGAGAGCTATCGGACTACCTTGTGTTGGGCTGAAACAATCTCTATCTATAAAAGGCAGGATGTGTGTGCGTGTGTGTGTGTGTTTGTGTGTAACGAATGCACGGCCGCAATTTTCGACGGATTTGCACCAAAATTTACATGCACATGCTCCAAGTTAGCGGGAAGGCCAAGACAGACATTGCATTTCCCAACTCCCATCGATAGTGGAAATAATCGATTTTTTCATGCTTCTACGGCAGTTTTCATGTAGTTTACGGTCATTTTGTACTGGCCAGAGTGAGAGCCTATAGCTGGCTGCCACGAATAGGCAGGAAGATTCTATTGGCCAGCGTCAGAGCCAACAGCTGACTGACACGAATGTTAACTAGCATGCTAGCATGCAAAAAAAAAATCGATAGCTGCATTCGTCACAAGTGGGAAAAATTTAAATCTGCATAGCACTTTACTCCAATTGGTTCATTCGCTTGCTTAAACTCAACGTTGATTCTGATTCTGCAGAACTGGTTTGGGTGTGAAAAAGTATTTGTTGTTAACATTCTTTTTTCATTCGGTTTTTCCAGTTACGAGTCCTTTTTTAAAGCTGATCGTTTTGTGTTCATTTTGTTTAGTTCTTTTTTCGTAACAGATTTAATGTTTAGTATAGAGCTTAGAAAAAATTTGCAGTGTGAGATAGGCAAGAAGTAAGGCATGTAGCAACATCAGCACGCCAAGGGCACTCTTTTAAAGGCAAGGAAGGGCAAAAATATATTTGAACCATTTTTCAATTACTCATATTTTGGAGTTCAATCCAACTTCTTTTAGGAAATTTACAGTCTTGGATGGTCTTATTTTCGTAAAAGGTTTTTTTTTAATTACTCATTTAATTATTTGGTAATATTTTGTTCGCAGTAGATCAAAACCTAGACACTCTAACCGTAGATGTAGCGACTGCTGTATGAGTTCTACGATTTTTGAATCAAGCACGGGCAACGCCAGGCCATGCTGCTAGTCATTGATATAATTGGTCGTAATGGTACTCCATCCTTATGGATTTTGGAAGCCCATACAGACGGGGACGAATCGAGCCAGACGGTCAAATTTCATTGGCAATTTTTTGTGGAAACACCCCAGTCTTTACCCACTTCAGGAGCGATTTCTGAAATTTTGCTTCACCTAAAGTAGTTCCGTCATATGTATCTGCAGATCCTAGCTTGGTAAATTTCGAAGTATCTTCTAAAATCGAAGACATCTTGGCTACATAATCTGCTCGATCTAAAATAACCACTCCAGCACCTTTATCTGGTTTGGAAATTATTAGATCATAATTATTCCTCAATGAATTAACCACTCACTGATAGGCAGATTTCCATTTCGATTCAGCAGTAGCAACAGAGGAACTAGAAAAATTGTGTGTGCAGAATTATTTAACTGGGCTTTCAAATCGCAAACCGCATCAACAGAAGTTGGAGACAGTCTTGCAAACTGTACATAGAAGACTTCGCACTCTGAAAAAATCTTATCTGGCATAGAGGATGGAATGCAAAAGTCCAACCCATGAGCAAGAACAAACGATTCTAGCTCAGTTAATTCACGAGAGGACAAATTGATAATATTATTTAAATTAGGTTCCGCTGTAACTCCATATTTCTTGTGAACCAAATTTTTCATCATGCTTAGTTGACATTTTTTTTTCACAATTCCTTTTTATTGTACATTTTCTGTGTTTTTAATTTAAATTAAATCTTCCATGGAAGCCTGAAGAACGGGAGCGAAACCGGTTGCTTCGCCCGCTTTTACCATGTCTAGCAATATTAAGCATCACACATTTATTTCTCATTAAATTTTGTACCTACATATATATATATATATATATATATATATATATATATATATATATATATATATATATATATATATATATATATATATATCGGGTGTAACAGCAATTTGTTCAAATCGTGTAATAGCATAATTGTCCATTCCACAAAATGCTTAATATCTAACCTCCCCACTAAACTAATTGAATTTCCATGTTTTCAGATAAGATGTTTAGCCAACTTGACACCATTTGTCGTAAGAATCATTGAAAAACTCTTTAGTTATTCCGCTAGAAAGAGAACAATTTAAAATCGTTTGTGTCAGCTCAAATATATCTTCCCAAACGAGCAATGGTGAGAGGAAAAAGATAATTCAGGCCTTCAGTAATGGTACCAACATTCATATTATGGCTTCCATCTTCGAAGTTCATTCAAGAACCATCAAGAATAAGTTTTAAAAATAGGGGACAGTAGAGAGGAAAACTGGATCAGGAGGTCACAACTGCAAGAGGAATGATTATTTCAACATGGGGCTAAAGAGATCCATTAGAAAATATCCAACTCAATCCGTTTGGTACACGAGAGAGGAGTTTCAGCTATGACAGTCGAAAGAGCAGTAAAAAATGTCTTGAAAATGAAATCGAACGTGAAACATGTTGGGCATCTTGTTATTCCAGGACAGAAAGTTAGAAGATTAGAGAGGGCGAAGATCATCTTGAATAAGTTGGAAAATGATCCTGAAATAATATATATATATATATATATATATATATATATATATATATATATATATATTTGAACTTAATTTCAATCCTTCATGAGCTTTCAATCCTTACCTAAGTTTGATTAATGATGAACATGTCATTTTCGTTTATGATCGATTTCATCACGATTCTTCTGTTAAGCTTAGAGAGTAATTATACATTCTTATTGCTCAAAGTAGAGTCCAATAGGATTACAAAAACCTTGGAGAAGTCCAGTAAGATATCATTGATCGTTTCTAAGATACATGGTTTCAAAGCATAATCTAACAATTGGACAATTTTGCTGTTACAAGATTTAGACACTTTTGCTGTTATTCTCAGTATATATATACCCGATATATATATACATACATATATATATATATATATATATATATGAATATATATATATATATATATATTATATATATATATATATATATATATATATATATATATATATATATACACACACACAGAGATGAATACTTTAAAGATTGATCTTATAATTGCAGCCACAAAAGAAAATCTGTAAACAAAAAGATTCACGAACGAAGAAACACAGGAAACCAAGGTGAGTTTTTTTCCCTGAAGTTTTATTTCCATCGCAACAACAAACTCTAACTTTTCTGATATACTTTTGTTAGCTTTAAGTAAATACTAAACGTAAACTCTTATTAGTTGACGCATTGTTTTTACGTAGAAAAAAAAAAATGACTTTCTTTAAGCGTGAGGATATTTTTATTATCAACATGGCTTTAGTTAAATTTCTGGAAAAAAAAAACAAACTTCGGCACTGTTGGTGCATTATTTTTAGCAGCAAAGCTAATTAACTTACGCGAAAATATCCTTCGGAATGATCTGAATTTACCTCTTCTCCTCAAGCTATGGGTCAATTAGTAATTAGACGTGTGTCACTAAATCATTGTTATTTAAAAAATAATCTTGCAATCTAAAATATTTCCAGTTTTAAATAACATGCAAAAGGTTGATAAGCCGTAAAAAACAAATCAATCAATCGATCGATCTGACGAGGATATTTATGAAAACGTGACGCTTTTTTAGGTTAATGTTTTGGTTTTGTAACACCTTGTGGTATTGTGCGAAACTACGCAGCCTGCATTATCTATTCTATGTTTAATTGCACATTGGACTTGTTTTCTTTTATGCTCTTCTGTTCTTGTTTGCTTCTCTAACAAACCCTAGACAATTATGATTTAACACTATTTACAACTTATCAGCCGATTGATAATTGTGCTAATGGCTGTCGACGTCAAAATTAATGCCGGCAAATTTAAATCGTGAGCAGTTTAATATTTGAGCAATCCAATAACGACCTGGGCTACAATTATCATTGTTCTGTTGCTGTAGCCATTTTGTAAATCTCTTTTTGTATGTTTCCAGATTCCAGCCGAAGTTCTTTGAAGAGGCAGAAGCTCCAATTACTCCAGAAGAATTGCAAGAAATTGACGAACCCAGAGACTTTCTCACCCAATATTGCATCATTCAGTAAGACCCCACCTTTTTTTAAAAAAACAAAACAAAACAAAAAACAAACAAAACAAACTTGCATTAGGTTGTGTTACAAAATGAATAGCATAATATTAGGCTGGTGCAAAAATAATGTCGTTTTCTCACATATGTTACTATGTGAGAAAACGACATTATTTTTGGACCAACCTAATAATACAGCTACTGTTATAGTCGATAATTCAGTGCCATATCCGGTATTCATTTTCAATATACAGGGTGCGCCATTTTTATTTATTAAATTTTATTGAACAAAAATAAATGACAGTAGATTAAGATCGATTAAGATTAACTATGGATCACGCCTTCAGGAATGGTTAAGTCTTAATGTCGAGCTCAGCTGGACAGAACGACGCGGAGCGATTGAGCGGTCATCATAATCAACAGACTTTATCATGTGAGGTGTACTGAAAGATATTCTTTACAGGCTCAAACAGAAAACAATTCCTGAATTAAAATAAGCAATAAAACGTTTTCGGCTGTCATGACGTCGAAAGATTATATTGAATCCATTGCTAGTTCAGCTGCTAAGAAAGTTTTGGTCACTATGTCGGGATAGACAATTTTTCTCTCCAGAATCTATCTTACATATCTAGAAGTCTACCATTCGTCCATGCTTAGAATATTGCTGTCACATATGACCGGGTACCCCTGCTATCTACCTTGAGTTCTTTGATAAGATCCAAAGAAGAATCAGCAATATTATTGGTCCTAATCTGGCAGCTCGGTTTCAGTCAGTTTCCCACCGCCGTAACGTTGTGTCTTGTCTATGGATAATTTCATGTTAATTGTTCAGATGAATTAGTCGCTATAGTACCTAGACCTTTTGAATTTAAGAGCAGTACTACACTGGCGCTGAGTTCTCATCAAGTGAGAGTTGAGCGTTTTTTTTTTAGCTTTGATAGATAAATTTTTATTTTTGACACGAACTTAGTCCACACCGGGGTCAATATGACAGATGACCGATGCCTTCGTTTGCCGAAATAGACTATTCCCCATATTAGGTGATTTGGGATTTTATTGTTTATTAATTATTTGCTCTGTAATACATTGAGCTCTTTTTGTGGATCAGTTTTTATATTTCATAATACTAGGATCCACTGGATTTATTACCTCTACTATATATATATATATATATATATATATATATATATATATATATTTCAATAAAGGTGCAATTAATTTACAAATTCATAAATTATTCATACATAAAACAAATACAAAGGTTAATGATTAAATGGCGAGAAATCCATCTTCGCGAACAATTCAATAATATACAAAAACCCCGAATCTGTTTATGAATGAAAAGATCCTGTTTTATAAATTTCCGTCGCATTAGATCTTTTTATTTTACAAGCTTTCGTCTGTTCCTACAGACTTCCTCAGGTATGAAATATTGTATTCTTGTTTGTCCACTTATTACTGAAAGTATAAACAAGAACACAATATTTCATACCTGAGGATGTCTGTAGTAGGAACAGACGAAAGCTTGTAAAATAAAAAGATCTAATGCGACGGAAATTTATAAAACAGGATATTTTCATTCATAAACAGATTCGGAGTTTTTGTATATTATTGAACTGTTCGCGAAGATGGATTTCTCGCCATTTAATCATTAACCTTTGTTATTTGTTTTATGTATGAATAATTCATGAATATATATATATATATATATATATATATATATATATATATATATATATATATATATATATATATATATATATATATATCCGATGCGATGAGAACGAAAGTAATCTATAAATTCTAACGTTCACAGCATTAATCCAAATCGCTTGTGAGATGATGTGCCTAAACTTTTGACCGGTGTTTCTCGACAAAAAAATTTCCACAGACCTGTCAACATTAAACACCCAATCCATTGTTCACCAAACTGCTATCAACAAGCACTATTGTTTCACTCCGTCACTGATTTTTTTTTTTATGTATATTTTTCTTCTCAACACAAATGGAAAAAAGGAAGTGACGTTTCACATACGGCTTGCCTACAAGCAGGATTTTTCATAACCATTTTCGATTCTCACCCTTCGAAGTGCAGTTGAAGTACGTCAGATAAAATGACGGTTCCCGTTAGGGATACAGGTTCGATTTCCTTTTCCATTTTCAACGAAATTTCTCGAACATTCAGGTCGGTAAATGTAATTAATACCGTTTATTTAAGATAAAGAAAATTAACTTAAATAAATTGTATCTATTAAAATAACGTAGGAACAGAAAACAAACACACACGCACACACACACACACATATATATTATTTATATTATTCGGACTATTGTCCTCATCTTTGTCATATGGAGTAACACCGTAATTCTCTGCCTGATGGGACGACTAAAAAAGGTTTCCCCCTGTTTGATGTTCAAACGAAAATGTACAATTTTATAGTGGATATGTGAATGTAACACTGCATAAGATAAATAAATATTTACGGCTCTATTTTATGTATTGAGCACTTTTTTAAATGAATGTTTTGAACGCTGTAATCCTACTGTTCGTTCTCCTACACTTTGATATATATATATATATATATATATATATATATATATATATATAATTATTTATTTAAAAATATGATTCTTCTGCTACATAAGATTTCTCATGTTTCAAAATAAATAATTAATTAATAATGAAATTAATACATAATTAATTAATAATTAAATGTTTTAAATAAATAATTATAATTTAGGCTCTACTTTTGTATCGAGCACTGTTTTTTTTTTTAAAATAAAAACGAAAATACTAAAGAACCTCGGATTATTTACCTAACGAGTTATTTCCTATTTTCTATATATTTTCACACACACACACATGTATATATATATATATATATATATATATATATATATATAGATAGATAGATAGATAGATAGATAGATATGACTTATGTAAAACTGAACAAATTCAAATATCTATTCAAATTTAATATTGCATCCGTGGTTACTTTCCGGGCAGATATTACAATGGAGAACAGATTTCAAAGATACAAACGAAAAATTAATTAAACCTCCGTATTTTGTTATGACTATCTTTGTTTGTGCGGGAAGACTAAATGGTAATCTTAATTTTGTTCTCTTTTCAGCCCCAACCGTCTTTCCATTTACGAACGGGTGTTTCAAAAAAGTGTTTCTAAGCAGACCCCCAAATTTACGAGGAATATCCGACTGCTTCCCCAACAAGCTCCATTGGCTCTTCGAGAAGTTTCTATCGAGGAAGGTCCTAGTGAAAGTTATGAGGGCGAAGGGAGCGAAGAACTGGCAGAGGATGATGGGTTAGAAGAAGAAGAAGAAGAAGAAGAAGAAGAAGAAGATGAAGAAGAAGAAGGCAATGATGACGACGCCGACGACGACGAAGAAGAAGCGGGTAGTGAGGAGCAAGAAGAAGACGACGACGAAGAAGAAGAAGATATTGAAGAAGAAGAAAGCAAGCAAAGATCCCCCGAAGAAGCAAGCGAAGTTGATCGAACGTCTGATTCTGTGCCGATTACGAAGACGATAGATCAAAACTTCGAAGGTGTAGAAATCGCGCCTCGTTCAACTCTACCAGAAAAGAAAATATGTCAAGAAACATCGTTTGTCTTTAAAAGAGAACATTCGGATATTGTGAGTATTCAAATGGTTTCGCATCGCAAAGGGAACTGACAGAAAAGAAGGCCGGGCGCTAAGATTTCGTCCCCACCCCAAAACTTTGATACGCCCCCGCACCCAACTTTAATACCGGGTCTCCATTTCTACTCCATGTCAATTTCGAATGTTTTCCAATCTGGGAGGCAGGAATCTTTGAAGGAAAATTGGGCGGGAAGGAGTAGCGCTTTTTAAAAAATTACCAAAAATCAGGGAATTATCCAATTTAAATAAAAATTTCAGTACATATTCATTCGGTCAGTTTTGTGCCATACGTGATAAACGCATAGGCGATCATGTATCTTTCGATACGTGACTGATGAGGCAGATTTTTTTCCCGCAGCAGATTGCCATTTCTTTCTGCGGTAGACCAGTTGCCATCCAAGGCTATAGAACGCGGTCTGTCTTGCTATTTATCCATAGCAGTGCGAGAAGATGATTCACACCTTCGCCAAAAAAGTGTTTCTAAGCACACCCCTACATTTACGCGGAATATCCGACCGCTTTCCCAACAAACTCAATTGGCTCTTCTAGAAGTTTCTATCGAGGAAGAACCTTAGTGAAATTTATGAAGACGAAGGGTGCGAAGATGCGTCAGAAATTGCAGAGGTTCAAAGTTTAGAAGAAGAAGAGGGGAGCAAGAAGAAAGCAAGCAAAGATCACCACTAGGAAGCAAGCGAATGCAACCGAATCGACTTGAATTCGAACTCGGCTCTCCGATTTCTCAAGCCAAGCCGCTATCCATTACTCAACCGTGCTTGTTTTAATAAAAAGTCTGAGAAAATTTTATTCTTTTTGTAATATTCGCCAATATTTTCATGAGTAAATTTTACTCGAAAAAAAATGTTCAAGTCGCAAATTTTAATATTTCCATAAAGATTAATCGCCGACGCATCTCCGCTGAAAAAAAAGGAAGCTTTACAAAGATTCCAAGACAACAAATGAAAAAACATCCCCACAATGGTTGGTTGGTTGGTATGTTTTGTTTTATGGCATATCAAAACCTCAGTGGGTCATTTAATGCCAACAAAATTTTCGAAATAGATTCATAATGATAGTTTGGTAAAAAAAGGTGTGCATGTATCTATTTATAAAAGGCAGGATGTGTGTGTGTGTGTGTGTAACGAATGCATGGCCGCAATTTTCGACGGATTTTCACTTAAATTTACGTGCACATGCTCCAAGTTAGTGGAAAGGCCAACACCGACTTTGCATTTCCCAACTCCCATCGATAGTGGAAATAATCGATTTTTTCATGCTTCTACGGCAGTTTTCATGTAGTTTGCGACCATTTTCTACTGGCCAGAGTGAGAGCCTATAGATGGCTGCTACAAATAGGCAGGAAGATTCTATTGGCCAGCGTCAGAGCCAACAGCTGGCTGACATGAATGTTAAGTAGCATGCAAAAAAAAAAAAAAAAAATCGATAGCTGCATTCGTCGCAAGTGGGAAAAAATTAATTCTGCCTGGCACTTTACTCCAATTGGCTCATTTGCTTGCTTAAACTCAACGTTGATTCTGATTCGGCAGAACTGGGTTGGGTGTGAAAAAGTATTTGTGTTAACATTCTTTTTTCATTCGGTTTTTCCAGTTACGTTTTGTGTTCATTTTGTTTAGTTCTTTTTTCGTAACAGACAGATTTAATGTTTAGTATAGAGCTTAGAAAAAATTTGCAGTGTGAGATAGACAAGAAGTAAGGCATGTAGCAACATCAGCACGGCAAAGGGCACTCCTTTAAAGGCAAGGAAGGGCAAAAATATTTTAAGTCAAGTGATAGCGATTGCTGTATGAGTCGAACGATTTTTGAATCAAGCACGGACAACGCCGGGCCATGCTGCTAGTACATATATATTTGAACCATTTTTCAATTACTCATATTTTGGAGTACAATCCAACTTCTTTTAGGAAATTTACAGTCTTGGCTGGTTTTATTTTTGTAAACGGGTTTTTTTAATTACTCATTTGGTTATTTGGTAATATTTTGTTCGCACGACATCAAAATCTACAAACTCTAACAGTATATGTTTCACTGTAATTTTCTCTTGGCATGTAGAGCATATTGGGGGGTAGGCCACCTACACCCCCTCCAAGCTTAATATTCTTAAAAAACAAAAATGAGTGCTAATGCATGACAGGACTTGATGTATTTACTCTCTTGCCGATTGTTTGACGGAAAAATTATGGCCAATTAGGGTTTTTTAGGGTTAATGGTAGACTAGAGGAAAAATAGCGTCGATTAGGGTTTTTTAGGGTTAATGGTAGGTTAGAGGAAAAATTTGGTCAATTAGGGTTTTTAGGGTCAACGGTAGACTAGAGGAAAACAGGGTCGATTAGGGGTTTTTAGGGTTAATGGCAGGTTAGAGGAAAAATTGGGTCAATTAGGGTTTTTAGAGTCAATGGTAGGCTAGAGGAAAAATAGGGTCAATTAGGGTTTTTTAGGGTTAATGGTAGGTTAGAAGAAAAATAGGGCCAATTAGGGGCTTTAGGGTTAGTTGAAGGCTAGGGGTAGAACTTTTCCGTAAACGTATGACGAATGAGATAAGCCGCAATTTGCATTTACATTGATGCATAGTTTAGCGTTTCTTACTAGCGTCTCCTTCACCTAGTCATGTCATGCATTTTCACCACAAAAACTCAAAAAAATGTGTCCTTTAATACGATTCATAGTTAAATAAATGCATAAATTGATTTAAAAGAACTGTTCCGAAAGAAAATTTCATTTTTAAAATATAAGTGCTACTGAAATTAGTACTTCTGTCCCCCGACCCCTACCACAGGTTCGGGGTAGTAAGCACCGGCCTCGTTGATTATTATAGTTGATGATTGGCAATATAACAGAAATAGTAGTAAAAAAGTACAAAAAAAAAAAAAAAACGTTGCTGAAATTAGCCCTTTTGGTGCTCTAAGCTCGTCGGGGGTTCCGGCGTAGTACGCATCCTACCTGCCATACAGACACACGATGTATATTATTAGTTGATAATGTTAGTTCAGTTTGAAAATGATTTAAAAAAAAATGGCGGATGGCCAGAAAACAGCGCTGTAAAAAATGACAGAAGCCACAATGGGGCCACAAAAACGCTCCCACCCGGTCGGGGGATTCGGGGCTAATAGGCGCCGGCCCTGCAGAAAACGTTTAACAGCATAAATACCGTATTTCTCGGCCTCAAAGACGCACTGGAATTTTAGCGTGTGAAATAAAAATAAATAAAAATAATATACCTTATTTTATTAATTTGACTTACAGGATGCAGGGTAGGTTTTCGAGGCTTTCGGGAAAAACCGCGTCTTCAAAGCCGGGTAATATGACAAGATTTATATATAAGAGCAATAAAAATAAAAAAAAACACTGAAAAAATGTATTGTGAAAATGATTGGAATTTCGACCTTCCAATCACCTGAAGAAGACCGGAGTGTACAACGGCCAAAACTTTTTTTTTAGTTTAATTTATTGTACGTTTATGATCAGTACTGATGACTGATATCATATTTCCTCAACACCACCCCACTCACACTCCTCACTGCAATCGACGAATTCAACGTGCCGCTTTCTTAGATTTTCGCCGATTTAAGTCGGGCTAACTTTACTTTGCCCCGATATTTAAAATACTTAAAATTATGTACGAATTTAATTTTGATGCCACCAATTTTTTTCTCACACCTTTGACTACTTCTTTTGTTGGCTTCCATACATTCTGCTGATGACTGATAGTTAATCTTTCCTTCTCTCTTTCCTTTGATAACTTTCCTAGAAGTATATGTAGTTCTCTTTCTGAAACTGACTTCAGTACAGTGTGATCCATGTGTCTTATGTTGTTGAGTTTAGACCACCGCTAATAAATCCCGGTAGGCCTTCCAGATTTCTCAGGATCGTTTCACGGGTTAGGTTAAATAAATGACACCGAAATCCAAATACTCAGCAGGTTAAGAAAAGTTGCTTTTCAAAAGCTAAGTGACGTATTAAGATACACAAAAAATTCCCGTGAAATAAAGTAGTTTGCCAAACTTTTACGTAATCACAAATTTTCACTAAGGCAACGAATAAGGCAGTGAATGCTGGACAATCTCTTCACTGGCGAAGAAGAGACTTGAAGTACCAAAGACGGGCGTGACGTGTATGACAATGGATACGCATTCGCTCTGAGAAGATTCTAACATATTTCAGACGATGATAGTGCAAACCAACCTTATCCAATGGGCTATACTTCTTTTATTTTCTAGGGCCTAACGATGCCAGAGAGATCACTCCGAAAACTTAACGCAACAAGAGACATTTTGATAGACGATTGGAATGATTTAGTTGCGAAAAAGGCCAAAGTAGAAGGTATGATTCCATTTATTTACTTATTTGACGAATTACCAATATTTGTTCACCGAAATTCTAAAACGAAGATAAAAACTAAAGATGAATCTGCAATTGGTCTTGACATGGCATCTCGGTTCAGTCCATTTCCGTAGCTTCCCTCTGCCTTTTCTATAAACATTTCCATGGTATTTGTTCTAGATATTGGCTCGGAAGGTAAAAACGAGAAAGACGAGTTCGAATTCGTTACATTTAATTACGCACAAATAGCCTTGGAGAAGGTATGAATCCCTCTATTTCCACTTCGGCTGTAGGTTGAATATGAGGAAAGACTGTTTGGCAGCCAGTCTACTGCAGGAAGAAACGGTAGCCTACTATGGATGGCACTTGACTGACTGACTAGATTGGCAGGAAAAGTCTCACCATTTTACAGTTGAAATGGCGAGTTGTAACCATAATTTTTATTCTAACGATTATTTTTCTCACAATTATCGCTTGTGGAACACTCTTTCGGCTTCTTGCTTTCCAGCCAGCTTTGATCTTCAGAAATTTAAATGCAATGTCAATCGTTATCGACTGTCTTCTTGATTTCCCTTCCTTTATTGTTCTCACTTCTCGCCTGTGGAACTCTCTTCCGGCTTCATGCTTTCCAGCCAACTTTGATCTTCAAAAGTTTAAATGCAATGTCAATCGTTATCTACTGTCTTCTTGATTCCTCTTCCTTTATTGTTCTCACTTCTCGCCTGTGGAACTCTCTTCCGGCTTCATGCTTTCCAGCCAACTTTGATCTTCAAAAGTTTAAATGCAATGTCAATCGTTATCTACTGTCTTCTTGATTCCTCTTCCTTTATTGTTCTCACTTCTTGCCTGTAAGAAGACTTTAAGAAAAGAAACCAGAAAGCTAATCCTGATCAGGAAAGAACAAGGATAAAACAGTTAAAACTTTGTGATGATAACAAAAAAGATGAGGATATTAGTCGGAATATAAATACAGTAAATGATGATAACGCCGCATCCAAATCACACAGACAGATATTAATAATATTTGATTAATATTAAAATTAATATTAATATTATATTAAAATTAATATTAATGATATGTGATTAAATTCTTTCAGATAAGAAGACGCAGAGATTGATTGACAAAGCAAGGGAATTGTTTCCTCAGGGAATGAATGATGATGAAAATCAGGTTTGTAACGACAAGTATTTATTCCATAAATAGTGTACTCGTACCGTCAAAAAAATTATTAAGACCTACAAAAGATAGGAAATTGTGGAGAGCCACAAGAAGAAGAACAAGAAGAAGGAACGCTTACAATTTTCTTTGGTTTATTAATTTTAGCCAACCCAGCAAATATCAAAAAATCCTTTCCTGTCCATCAAAGAAGAGCAGATTGTTTATCTATAATTAAGACAATAATCTAAATACAACAGGCATAGACAAAGAGCTAAAACTAGCATGCGCTATGATTCATTATTTCCTCCTGGCATGCTCTATGATTCATCGATTACTCGAGATATGATCTATGATTCCTTGATTACACCTGGTATGCTCTATGATTCATTGATTACTCCTGGCATGCTCTTTGATTCATTGATTACTCCCGGCATGCACTATGATACATTGATTACTCTTGGCATGCTCTATGATTCAGTGATTACTCCTGGTATGATCTATGATTCATTGATTACTCCTGACATGTTCTATGATTCATTGATTACTCCTGGCATGCTCTATGATTCATTGATTACTCCTGGCATGATCAATGAGGCATTGATTGTTATTGACATGATCTATGAGTCATTGATTACTCCTGGCATGCTCTATGATTCATTGATTACTCCTGGCATGATCAATGAGGCATTGATTGTTATTGACATGATCTATGAGTCATTGATTAATCTTGGCATGCTCTATGATTTGTTGATTACTCCTGGTATGATCTATGAATAATTGATTACTCCTAGCATGATCTATGATTCATTGATTACTCCTGGCATACTCAATGATTCATGGATTACTCTTGGTATGATCTATGATTCAGTGATTACTCCTGGTATGATCTATGATTTATTGATTATTCTTGGCATGATCTATGATTCATTGATTACTCCTGGTATGCTCTATGATTCATTGATTACTCCTGGCATGCTCTTTGATTCATTGATTAATACTGGCATGCTCTATGATACATTGATTACTCTTGGCATGCTCTATAATTCAGCAATTACTCCTTGTATGATCTATGATACATTGATTACTCTTGGCATGCTCTATGATACATTGATTATTCCTGGTATGCTCTATGATTCCTTAATTACTCCTGGCATGCTCTATGATTCATTGATTACTCTTGACATGATCTATGATTCATTGATTACTCCTGGTATGATCTATGATTCATTGATTACTCCTAGCATGATAAATGATTCTGTGATTACTCTTGGTATGATGTATGATTCTTTGGTTACTCCTGGTATGATCTATGATTCATTGATACTCGAGGCATGCTCTATGATTCATTGATTACTCCTCGTATGATCTATTATTCACTGATTACTCCTTACATGATCTATGATTCATTGATTACTCCTGGTATGATCTATGATTCATTGATTACTCCTGACATGATCTATGATTCATTGGTTACTCCTGGCTTGATCTATGAGTCAGTGATTACGCCTGGCATGATCTATGATTCATTGATTACTCTTGGTATGATCTATGACTCATTGATTACTCCTGGCATGCTCTATGATTCATTCATTACTCCTTGCATGATCTATGATTCATTGTTTACTCCTGGTATGATCTATGATACATTGATTACTCTTGTTATGATCTATGATTCATTGATTACTCCTGGCATGATCTATGATTTATTGATTACTCCTGGTATGATCTATGATTCAGTGATTACTCCTGGTATGATCTATCATTCATTGATTTCTCTTGGTATGATCTATGATTCATTGATTACTCCTGGTATGATCTATGATTCATTGATTACTCTTAGCATGCTCTATGATTCATTGATTACTCCTGGCATGCTCTATGTTTCATAGATTACTCCTGGTATGATCTATGATTCATTGATTACTTCTGGCATGCTCTATGATTCACTGATTACCTCTGGTATTATATAAATCGCGTTTTGTTGAATATCTTTCATGTTAAATATCTGATGCATTTAACATAGGAGTGAAATGGAAATATATCCCGGAAGAAAAATAGTAGCAGCAGAACGACCAAAACGGTGACAACAAACCTATTTCAAGACCAAGTTGAAGCAAGACGTGCCCCACATAAAAGGCTTGAACAAATAAGGCTGCAATATAAGAAAAATAGGAGTAAAAGAACTAATTAAACAATCCATTTTATTCGGGAATTAATTTTGTCTAAAAGCAGATAAATATTTTATTTGAACAGGTTATTAAAACGATTAAGAGAACTAATCACTCATACATTTACTAAGTTAATTTACCTTTATAGATGGGACAGGAGATATATAAATACACATTGATAATTATTATATGGTTTGATGTTTTGTATATGAGATGGTAATCTCTTAATTGTTCATTATCATCAAACTCAACTGCTTCATTAGGGGTCCTGAGGATAGAATAAACAGAATTTTATTCTTCTTCCCCATGATCCTTTCAGTGGTCTTTCAGATATCTTGGTGGCGCCCATCTCCATATCTGAGTACTCCGCGTGAAAGGCTTGAACAACTAACAATCTAAAAAATGTAGTAGCAAATGAACAGGTTGATTAAAAGGTTCATTTTGATCGAGAACTAATTTTGTCTAAATTATGAAAAATATATCATTTGTATAGACTGGGAAGTTGATTTACCACCCTCCCTACTACAGATGAGACAGGATATCTACAAATAAATACACATTGATAATTATTATACGATTTGACTTTTAACGATTGTTATGATAGTAAGTATGTCAAATGTTAGAAAAAAACTTAGCAAATCCGTGTAATACGTAAATTTCTGTCGAGAGATAATGGTAACAACAAGGTCATTTAAGTGGGTAATGTGATCTCTCTCGGGCCAGTCCATTCGCGTCGGATCTGCCCGCCATTAATGATGTTGTTTTCATAGGTTTGCCTCGAGCAATCATGCGCGGAAGCTTATTTAGCTAACGGCCTTTTTACTGATCTTACTCGTCTCAATTACTGCGCCAAAACAAATGGAGTCTTTTGTATTGAATTTTTATTTGGTAAATGTGTTTAAGGTATTTAAAAAAGCAATGACATGTGCTGTTTTCTTATAGAGGGGCATTTTTTTAAATTAAAGCCTTTTATAGTGAAGGAATAATGAATTCTTGGTTAAATAATAATAAAATAAATAATAAAACAAATTAAATAATAAAAAAATAATAATAAAATAAATAATAAAACAAATTAAATAATAAAATAAATAATAACAAAAAATAATACAATAAATTAATAAAAAAAAATAAAATAAATAATAAATCAAATTATAATAAAATAAATAATAAAACAAATTAAATAATAAAACAAATAATAACAAAAAATAATAAAATAAATTAATAAAAAAATAATAAAATAAATAATAAAATAAATAATAAATCAAATTATAATAAAATAAATAATAAAACAAATTAAATAATAAAACAAATAATAACAAAAAATAATAAAATAAATTAATAAAAAAATAAAATAAATAATAAAATAAATAATAAATCAAATTATAATAAAATAAATAATAAAACAAATTAAATAATAAAAAATAATAACAAAAAATAATAAAATAAATTAATAAAAAAATAATAAAATAAATAATAAAATAAATAATAAATCAAATTATAATAAAATAAATAATAAAACAAATTAAATAATAAAAAAATAATAACAAAAAATAATAAAATAAATTAATAAAAAAATAAAAAAATAAATAATAAATCAAATTATAATAAAATAAATAATAAAACAAATTAAATAATAAAACAAATAATAACACAAAATAATAAAATAAATTAATAAAAAATAATAAAATAAATAATAGAATAAATAATAAATCAAATTATAATAAAATAAATAATAAAACAAATTAAATAATAAAAAAATAATAACAAAAAATAATAAAATAAATTAATAAAAAAATAATAAAATAAATAATAAAATAAATAATAAATCAAATTATAATAAAATAAATAATAAAACAAATTAAATAATAAAAAAATAATAACAAAAAATAATAAAATAAATTAATAAAAAAATAATAAAATAAATAATAAAATAAATAATAAATCAAATTATAATAAAATAAATAATAAAACAAATTAAATAATAAAACAAATAACAATTATGCTCTTAAATTTCGCGCAAAGTTTGCGTATTGCGTGCACATTAATCAAGACGAATGAAGCTTAAAATTGTATAAATTTCTGGGTATTATAAACCTAATGTCTTCAGCAACATTTTTTTTACTAGTGCTCATATTGCAATTTTTCCAGTTATCAATCCATGTTTATACCAGAGCTCATATTGCAATTTTTGTTGTTATTATCGCTTTTCTCTGGCACTCCTTATTATTGGGTCCCATATTGTATTCATTTCTATTTACCCAGAAATTCATACACAGATGTCCTCATGGCACAGTGGATAAAGGCATTGGTTAGATCCAGTGACAGGACCCAATGAGTGTGAGTTCAATACCCGGTTAAGGCAGTGGAGAATTTTGAGAGGGAAATTAACAGGAGATGACTGATAACTGACATCTATTAGATATAGCGTACCAACAGTCTACCCAGTGAGCGAAATAAAGGGTTTAGTTCGACATTCCAACCACCTGAGTTAGCCGGAGTGTAAAACAAATATGGAGACAAAGATGAGGACAAGAGTCCGAATAATGTAAATAGTGTAGATTATCATTTGTTTGTACATATATATTGGTTCTTTACGTGGGCTCACATACCGAGTCCGCGCTGTTTGTTTTAGGCATTTCAGGAGACACGTATTTACCTCTCAACGCATACACCAGTCCGCAACAATGTGACAAAAACTTTTCCTGCATCTCTATCTTGCGTCTCTCTGCTTTCAAAACATTTGGTAGTATTTTGATCTTTTGTTCTTAGCTGCAAAGATTTTAGTAATTTTAAAAATTGTCCTGATTTTCGTTGGGGGATATTTGTAAATTTTTCACATGAACTTTTATATTTGCACTGTCGTCATGTATTTTTTCCACTTAAATCGATTTTTAATTTCACGTTGTCCTTTTTTATTTATTTATTTCCTGGGTGATTTCTTTTAACAGGAACAACATGTCAGTCTACACACTGTGGTCATGGAAGTCTGTGGCTTTAACAAACCAGAAGAAATGACAGACGAATACATTTTAAGACACCTAACTGGCTCAAAGATGGAAAAAGTAAGACGTTTTCAATTAGAAGTTTAGCGCATAAGACAATGTTGCTTCTTGTCTCGGCATCTATGTGCGTATAGGCGAAACTGTTGACTTGAAAATATCCTTGATTTAACATCGGGATTAGATTTCTTTTAGAAAAACACGATTTTTTTCCATATATGAAATATTATTTGCACAATTCCAAATAGCTTGTAAAGTTATTTACAGTCATAGACTGATGATGATGATGCCAACGTCCATTGAAATATGAAGAGCATCAGTCTTGGCTCCTGTTTGTTCATCTACTTGTGTTTCTTTAAATCTATCTATCTCATTCTCTTCATTATCTATCTATCTATCTATCTATCTATCTATCTATCTATCTCAGTCTGTTCATATCTATCTATCTATCTATCTATCTATCTATCTATCTATCTATCTATCTATCTATCCTCGATCCCCCTCTCTCAATATCATACAGTCTTTCTTTCTCTCTCTATCGATCTCAGTCTGTTCATATCTATCTATCTATCTATCTATCTATCTATCTATCTATCTATCTATCTATCTATCTATCTATGTTATTTCATCGGTCCTCCTCTCTCTATATCATACATTATCTATCTATCTATCTATCTATCTATCTATCTATCTATCTATCTATCTATCTATCTATCTCCTCGATCCCCTCTCTCAGTTTCATACAATCTTTCTTTCTCTCTCTCTCTCTACCGATCTCAGTCTGTTCATATCTATCTATCTATCTATCTATCTATCTATCTATCTATCTATCTATCCATCTATCTATCTATCTACTTGAGTTTCTTTAAATCTATCTATCTATCTAGCTATCTATCTATCTCCTCGATCCCCTCTCTCAGTATCATACAATCTTTCTTTCTCTCTCTCTTTCGATCTCAGTCTGTTCATATCTATCTATCTATCTATCTATCTATCTATCTATCTATCCTAGATCGTTCTCTCTCTATACTATATATATTCTTTCTCTCCCCGCTATCTTTATCTATCCATCCCAGTTTGTTCATATCTGTCTGTCTGTGTGTCTATCTTATTTCCTCGATTCTCTTCTCCCAATATAATACATTATCTATCTAGCTAGCTAGCTAGCTAGCTAGCTATTTATGTATGTGTGCGTGCATGTCAGTGTGCGTAAGTGTGTGTCTCATTAAACAAAACAGACAACATACCTTTGTTTATTTTTTTATTATATCTTCCTTGTATTCATATTTTCATTTCTGGACTTAATGGCACTAAAAATTGTTCAATGTTTGCTGATTGTGAGCGCTTTTTGGCTAAACTCTCAGAATCAACAAGAACTGAACCCTTAATAACATCAGTTACGAACACGGCCACAATGTCTTGTCCGTATTCGGAAACTAAGAATATGACTACTTTCAGCAACTTTTATACTATCTACAGTAGCACTTACACTCCATTTCTTATACTAGTACAGCAAAAGCCTTGAAAATGGCTAAATATATTTGCCGAAAGCCCTCGACATCAAGATAGATTTGGCCTTTTTTTAGATTCATTTAGAAAGGAGTACTCATGATATCTGTCCTCCTTTTTTGGCAGCGAATGTTGGACAAAGATAAAGTAGAGATTCGAGGCAGCAGAGGTGTGGTTCTACAGAAGGATGCTGAGGATACCTTGGACCGAACATGTGAGCAACGATGTGGTTTCCGAGGGGATGCATACAAGGAGGAAACTTATACATTACAGCAGGAAGAGGCAGGAAAAATTTCTGGGACATATAATAAGAAAGGAGGGCTTGGAAAATCTGATACTCAAAGGGCGAAGAAAAGGAAAGAGAGACAAAGGAAAGCAACACGGGACACAGGCTTAAGCAAATGTATGGCAGAACAGGGTCTGGCAGAAAAAAACTAAATAGACAAAACGTATTGAGAGCTACACGGAACAGGAGGAAGTGGAGAGCCATGATCACCAACGTCCTGAAGGGAAACGTTACATTGAAGAAGAATAATGAGGTTAAGTAAATGGATAGCAGGACAGGGCTTAGAAGAAATAACAAAAATGACAAAATTTATCAAGATCTACAAAGAACAGGAAATTGTGGAGAGCCACGATCGCCAACGTCCTGAAGGGAGACGGCACATAGAAGAAGAATAATGAGCTTGATTAAATGGATGGCAGAACAGTGCTTAGGAAAAATAACAAAAAAGAGAAAATTTATTAAGAGCTACAAAGAACAGGAAATTGTGGAGAGCCATGATCGCCAACGTCATGAAGGGACACGGCTCATAGAAGAAGAGTAATGAGCTTGAGTAAATGGATGGCGGAACAGGGTCTGAGAAATATAACAAAAAAGACGAAATTTATTGAGAGCTACAAGGGACTGGAGGATGTGGAGAGCCACAACCGCCTACGTCCTGAAGGAACACAACGCGTAAAAGAAAGAAGTCTAGAAAACACTTTAGATGCAGTTAATACGAGACGGAAAGTTCTAACGAACCTCTTCCTCAGCAGATATGCGTGGATCTTAAAAACCAGGGAAGTAGTGGAGGTAATCAAACGTTCTAGGGCTGAGACGGGCGTCTTTACTATAACATTGCCTCTGGCCTGATAGAAACAGATCCTAGGCCATTTTTTTTTGTAAATCAGCTGCCATTTTGACCAGAGCGATTCCAATCATATTTACTATAAGGTTGTCCCAAAAGTTCGTAAGCACTTGCGAAAAATTGAATTTTTATGCAATTTTTAATTGTTTTGGAAGCGCATTGTGACATCGGACGAGAAATGGGTCTATCTGGTCCAGCACAATCGAGACAAGCGATGGGTTCAGAAAGGGCAAGAGATACCGTCGGTTCCAAAACAAGATCGATTCGGCAAGAAAGTCATGTTGTGCGTTTGGGGGAACTTTGAAGGAATCGTGCATTTTGAGTTGGTTTCGAATGGTCATGCCATCAGTGCCGAACTTTACTGTCAGCAACTGGAGCGGGTGTACGACGAAAAGTTGAAGCAAAAGTACCCGGCTCTGATCAACCGAAAGCGCGCTTTGATGCAGCAGGACAATGCCAAGCCACACACCGCCAGGAAGACCAAAGACAAGTTTGAAGAGCTGGACGGCGTTGAGGTTCTTCCACATCCAGCCTACAGTCCTGACTGTGCTCCATCAGATTACGGCCTTTTCCGCTCAATGCAACACTTTCTGAAGGGCTGTCGATTCGACTCGTTTGATGAAGTCTTTGATTCGAAGCCGGCTGAATGGTACTTTAACCAGATCCGAAAGCTTGCAGATCGTTGGCAGAAAGTCTTGGAAAATGATGGTCTTTATTTTGAGGAATAATTTTTGTTGTTCTTGTTATAACTTGGCGAGTAAAATTTCAATTTTTTTTCAATTTTTTGCAAGTGTTTACGAACTTTTGGGACAACCTAATATTAAGACCGGAGTAAATGGTTGTCTTATCAGCAAAGATATTGAGTTGAGATCTGATACCATCAGGATGGTCATTGGGGTAAAATTAGGAACAATGTTTTGGTCTGAAGATAGATCCCTGGGATAAACCATAATTAATACAAAAAGATCAAGAATGGGGAAATATATGTGCGGGAAATGGTCAGGCGCTCTGTAGTGCCGCCATCGTGAGATTGCAAATAAATGGTGATTGATTAATGACCCTGGTTTTATAAAAACTGAAAACAAGGGAAATGAAAAGTAACTATTAATTAAACGAATTTCTGCTCCCCGCCGGCAACGAATTTTCTCCCCTTCAGCAATGAGAGCCTGTTACATTTTTTTTATTTTATTATTTTACATATTTCTCTCTCTTTTTTTTTTTTAGACCAAAGAACAATTAAGTAACGAACTTCATTTGATGGATACTGAAATTGAAATTCTACAGAATAAGATGCAGCTAATCAGTAAAGACATGCAAATGCTGGAAGGTAAATACACCATTACACTCCCGGGGTAGCAACCCGGGTTACCTTCCTTGCAGAATATATCCGAGTACAGCGTAGTCCAGAATAGATAAACCCCAGGGTATGGCTTCTCAGATTTATTTCGACTGCCGCCCTATAAGTCATACCAGAAAATTCTTAAAGTCTTTTTCCATGTTTTTTTTTTTTTTTATCTTTAAGTCAGGTCAATCTATGGGGGTTACTGCTACCATGACCGTATGTTTCGGTCATCGGTGACTAAACTGAATCTCCCACTAATCGTGACTAAGTTTGCTAGACATCTCAGTGAGTCAGTTATGTGCCATGTGTGATACAGCGTCCTGGGTAAGACTTTAAACTACATCCGGGTCCTGGGTAAGACGTTAAACTACATCCGGGTCCTGGGTAAGACGTTAAACTACAGCCGGGTCCTGGGTAAGACGTTAAACTACATCCGCGTCCTGGGTAAGACGTTAAACTACATCCGGGTCCTGGGTAAGACGTTAAACTACATCCGGGTCCTGGGTAAGACGTTAAACTACATCCGCGTCCTGGGTAAGACGTTAAACTACATCCGGGTCCTGGGTAAGACGTTAAACTACATCCAGGTCCTGGGTAAGACGTTAAACTACATCTGCGTCCTGGGTAAGACGTTAAACTACATCCGGGTCCTGGGTAAGACGTTAAACTACATCCGGGTCCTAGGTAAGACGTTAAACTACATCCGCGTCCTGGGTAAGACGTTAAACTACATCCGGGTCCTGGGTAATACGTTAAACTACATCTGCGTCCTGGGTAAGACGTTAAACTACATCCGCGTCCTGGGTAAGACGTTAAACTACATCCGGGTCCTGGGTAAGACGTTAAACTACATCCGGGTCCTGGGTAAGACGTTAAACTACATCTGCGTCCTGGGTAAGACGTTAAACTACATCCGCGTCCTGGGTAAGACGTTAAACTACATCCGGGTCCTGGGTAAGACGTTAAACTACATCTGCGTCCTGGGTAAGACGTTAAACTACATCCGGGTCCTGGGTAAGACGTTAAACTACATCTGCGTCCTGGGTAAGACGTTAAACTACATCCGCATCCTGGATAAACTACGTCCAACAGCAAGACCTCTGATCAGGAGGTTTTGAGGAGCGTGGAACCACCTTTTAATTGCTGGTGTTCCCAGGTCCACCTTGACCGGGGTGGTAGCACCTGTTAGGGTCCCAGCTATGGGCAAATAGTTAACTATTACCAGCAATACTTTTTTGAAAAAAAATTATAACCAGCAATACAATTTTGAAGGAAAAGTATTATAGAAACAGATTTTTAACAAAACAAAATATTACCAGCAATAATTTTTTTTTTCAGCATTAAGGTTGATATGCCGTAAAACAAAATAAACCAAACCATGTACGATACACGTATAGGCGATCATGTATCTTTCGATGCATGACAGACGAGGCAGATTCCTTTCTGCAGTAGGTTGCCATTTCCTCCTCCCATCCAAGTCTAGAAAACCCGGTCTGTCATACCTTTCACGTGACGTAATGGATTCGACTGGAATTCGAACTCAGCTCTCCGATTCCTCAATCCGAGCCGCTATCCATTACTCCACCGTTTTAAATATACCGGGAAGGAAAATAACATTAATTTTTACGCTTCCAAATCGAAACATCTCTCTATTAATCATCTGAGAAACACCATTCTACCTTCACCAGAAAAGTGACGGGTTGCAACTTTTCGGGCTAACATTCTCTGACCTGAAGTGTAAAGACTATATTGAATCGATTGCTAGGTCAGCTGCTAAGAATGTTGGCCCACAATGTCATACTAGACAATTTTTCACTCGAGAATCTATCTTCAGTCAGTTATATGACATGCGTGATACACGCTTAGGCGATCATGTATCTTTTGATACATGACTGACGAGGCAGATTTCTTTCAGCAGTAGGATACCATTTCTTTCAGCGGTAGTCCAGTTGCCATCCAAGGCTAGAGAACCCGTCCTGCTATTTGCACATAGCTGGGGGGATAAGATGAAGACTTATGCCTTTCCAAAGCGTATTAGCACGTAAGTGAATGTAATGGATTCGATTGGAATTCGAACTCGGCTTTCCGATTTCTCAATCCTAGCCGTTATCCATTACTCCGCCGTGCCTACATGCGTATTATGCGAAAGACTTGTAAAAAGTCGGAAGAATCTTCTTTTAAGATTAATGGTCATCTAACACAATGGGGTAGACTGGGATCTATTGCTGTGCATGCAGCCAGAAATATACAACCAGAGCATCAAATCAAATATAGCAATGCACGGACTAAGGGTGAATTTATAAATTGGCAAAATCGATGCGAGTACACATTGAATCAACTTTCCTAGACTTCAGAATTGATTCAATGTAATACTTGAGACCAAGAAGGAGCAATTAGTTGCCATCCTTGGAGGTTAGCATCAGCCATGCTGATGGAAGGTAATTATAGTTCTCTTTGATTAATAAAAGATAGTTTCATTTTGGAGGCGTTAAAAATTACACTCCATTCTTTGCTCCTGTTAACGACCTTGAATAAATTCGACGGCTGAGCCAGGTTTAGGGGAGATAAAAAAAAGACAATATTGACAGGTCAATCTATGGGGTTACTGCTACCATGACCTCCAAAACTACCTGCCGTATGACAGGAAATTTTGGAGAGCCACCTTGAAGGGACATGGCGTATAGCAAAAGAATGTATGAGTGCTTGTTCTTGGGTGAATAATAGCGTAAAAATGGTTTAGTTTCATATTTTACTGCGCAAATAATATTGGGCCATTTTCTGCAATTTGTAGATGTGACCGAGAAATTGCAAACTTATTGCTATGAATACTTCACGTTCGGGCCTCCGGATACACGGCCCATATCACCAAGATTCCGAAGACAGCAAAGTTTTACTTACGACAAACTTCACCCAGAAAAGGTAAGGAGGATATTTATCCTAATTTTTATTCTTTGCTTGACTGTTTGAAGCGGTTAATAGAGGGGATCTAGTTTGCTATGAAAATGATCCCCAAAGATACCACGGGATTTTTATATGTAAAAAAATATTTTTTTAAAGTTTGAAATTAATAGCCTGGTGTTCTTTTTTTAAAAATTATATTACTATTGATTACGCACCCCGGATTACGATCTATCGATCTATCTATCTATCTATCTATCTATCTATCTATCTATCTATCATCCAGTGTCTGTTGCTTTCTAATGCACAAAACTAAAATTGCTGACTGAAAAAAAAAAAAAATCAAGATTAAGTAAAAATGTTACAACATAATTGACGTCTGGCTCCTTGATGAGTTCGTTATATGCAATTTCACACAACCGCCGGTATACCGGCTGCACGGGTTTAACCGGTTAAGTAAGTGAACATCAATAACATTGTGATTGTAGAGAAATGAGCATTGTTTGCCGGTTCTGTGGTTTATTCAAGTGTTCAGTTGAACGTCCCATTAATGTAAAATTGTAAGTTCCACTCGACCAGCTTCTTCCCACGAGCCACTGCTTTGTGGAACCGAGTTCCAAGAAGGTGGATCGCTACAATTTTAAACTGTTCAAGTCTCATTAATGAGACTCGTTGAAGGACATTATTTAAAGAAGTAAGAGGGTACAAATGAAATGAGTAAAAATTAGCAATACCTTGCTCTCTTTATTATTATGGTGATTTTCTAGGGGTAGCTTAGATGTGGCACGAGGCCGAAAGTGTGAAGCGTAGGGCGAGGATCGAACTCATTACTGAGTCTTAATTGTTCGGGCGAAACAAATTTGCAAAACATTGCACCACGTCGAAATGCCCCTTTCTTCTTATTGTGATTGTCTAAGCGTAGCTTAGATGTGGCACAAGGCCGAAAGTATGGGGCACCCAATCAGGATCGAATTCACTACTCATAATTCTTCTAGCAAAACAAGCTTGTTAACCATTACACCACATTGGGACATCCAATTGATTTTCTAAGCGTAGCTTAGATGTGGCATAAGGCCAGTGAAGATCGAATTCTCTACTAAGTCTTAATTGATCGAAGAAGAAAATTTTGCAAACCATTACACCACGTCGAAGTGCCTCTTTCTTATTATTGTGACTTAATCAGTTCCTTTATACCTACGTCGCTTAGATTGCAGTCTTATTTGTTCAAGCCTTTCATGCGAGGCACACAGATACCGTTGTCTATTAAGTGAACGTCTTGCTTCAACTTGGCCTTGAAAGAGGCTTTGTTTTTCTGTTGCTTATCTTTTTCCTCAGAAGATGTTTCCATTTCACTGTTTATATTAAACACACAATAATTTTAGCATGAAAAGATATTGAGCACAAAATTGTTTATACCTGGAGTAATCAATGAATCCTAGATAACGTACAACGTTTAAAAATAAAAGGAATGGAAATAAGCGTAGCTTAGATGTGGCACAAGACCGTAAGTATGGGTCACGTAGTCAAGATCGAATTCAATACTCGTAATTGTTGTAGCAAGGTCAGCTTGTTAACCATCGCACCATTTCGTGGTGCCTTTTTCTCTTGTATTATGTATGATTTCTTTTTTACTCTATAACACAAAATGTGTCTGTGATATATATTTTTTTCTTCTGTATTTCCTCGTACTCACACCGGAATGGTTTATTACTTATCTGAGGTAATGGCAGGGCGTAATGCACGCTCTTATTTTCTAACTTGTCAACAGAGGAACAATTACAAAGTGTACTTTAACTGAATTAATAAAAACAATGCATTTTAATTAATTTCAATTTCTTTCTTTAAAGGATGTGGAACTTAATTTTTCTGAGTTAGAGCCCACTTTACAACATGTCAACAAACAACTGCTGACGAAAAAACACTGCCAATATATCTATTATGTAAGTATTAATAATGTCTGGAAGATTCATTAAAGTCTTGCTTTAAAATCATTCACAAATACCTGGTCGACATCATTCACAAATATCTGGTTGACATTTTTGTAAAACACAATCTTTGTTTCAGTTATCTATTTTTTTAAAAATCGGAATCACCCTAAGCAAGGCAATAAAGCCACTGAGATTCAACGGTTTACAGGGTGTGGAAGAATTAGTAATAGAAACATTAATTATCAGCAGAAAACAAAAAGAGTAATCAGGTGGACAGTAGATAGTGATTGACATTGCATTTAAGTTAACTTCTGTTAACCTTGGAGAGTAATTATACATTCTTCTTGCTCAAAGTAGACCCCAATACTGTTATAAAAACCTCGGAGAATTCCGGTAAGATATCTTTAATCATTTCTAAGATACAATGATTCAAAATTTAATCTAACAAATGGACAATCTTGCTGTTACACGATTTGGACAATTTTTCCGTTAAACTGCGTATATATATATATATATATATATATATATATATATATATATATATGAAGAAATATAGTTTTAAGGTGTGCTATATTTACGGGATAAAGTGCTCAATATCAGAGTGTATGTAAATATAGATATAAAAGTGAACATTGAAGTTAGCACTCAGAGGCGACAGGCTGTTTCATGCTAGACGCAATCGTCAGGCCGCGAGTGTTGGATTTTTCCTCGACTGTTTATATATATAGGTCTGTGGTGCATTGTGGGTAATCCATTCTGGCGGTTATTTTGGCGGGAGTGGCTTGTTTTTTTTATTTGGTTTAATTTATTTTACTTGTTTTTTATGTTCATTTTTTCTTTTATATATTTATTTATTCTTTTCGGTTTTAAGGTGGTAAAAAAATTTGGTGGGGATTGCTTAGGTCGCTTATTATACCTATTTATGTTAATTTTTATTAGCTTTAACAGTTATTTTAGCGGGAGCGATTTGTAATTATTTATTTTGGATTAATGTTTACTTATTTTACTTATTTTTTATTGTTATTTCTTAATTATTTTTATTTTGTATATTTTTGTATACTCGGTTTTTGAGTAACGTAGTAATGTCTTTTAATGGTTATATAGCAGTTATAGTTATTTTCTCATACAATTTTTGGATTGATTGTTGAAGTCTATTCAAACGGTTATTTTCGCGGGATTGGTTTGTTTATTGTTTACTTTATTTATTTATTTTGTGTTGATTATTTTTACTTGTATTTTATGTATTTATTTTCTATTTTTATATGTTCTATTTCCTCTATTCTAACGGGAGTGGTTTGTTAATTTGTTTATTATTTGCTTGGTTTTATTTATTTTGTTGTTTTTAATATTATTTTGTTTATTTTTATTTATTCTTTTCAGTTTTTGACTTTTAAATAAGGTAGTAAATATTTGTTTTTGTGTCTGCATTTTGAGATGAGCTCAGATAGTTTATTTAATAATTTATTTTGGTCTGGCAAGGTAATAATAGCTATTTTTTCCTCCAGGCAAAGTCTGCAGGTTTTGGATTGATTGTTGTAGGCTGATGATCTTTTCCTTATTTTCCAAGATATTTTTGGTGTGATTTGAGTTTTGCTTTGAATTTCCCAGATATACTTAGAAAGCATTGGGCTGTTCGTATATTTAGTATTTGTGAAAGATGTTTTGTGTGCATAATTTATTTGTTTCTAGCGTCCTTCAGTTACTCCTATATATACTTTTTCTTCATTGTGTGGTGATTTTACCGTGGTTTGGTATATTACGTTATTTTGTAAGCAATTACCGTTTGGGGGACATTCATTCTTTATTCTATAGTTACACGTGGCTTTAATTTGCTCGGGTGGTTTGCTGATGGTTTTCCTGTTGTTTTTTTTTTATTATTTGTGCCATGTTTTCGGTGCAACTGTAGCTGATGTTACAGTGTTTCTATTGAATATTTCGTGTAGAGTGCTTGATTCCGGAAAGTCTTTGCTTAAGAGTTTGAAGAATAGGTAAAATATAGGTAAAATATTCTTCAAACTTGTAAAATGCGATTTGGAGGGGACGTCTAATACGACGAATATACACCCTTATGCAAATTAATTGAAACGACCGCTTTAGTTTCCTTTCTTTCACCATACGGTTAGTTTTAAACCCACTGGAGTGACAGGGTGTAATCGATTTTTATTTTTTCCTCAGATTAGGTCATTTGCAGTGGTGCGCAGTAATATGAATCTATTTTCGGGATGTATGATGAAATTTGTTTGACCGTGAAAAATATTGCGTCATCCGAGATTTTTTATCACGACCAGACTATTGTCTTGACTGTCGATTAGTTGTCCTATGGCCATTGTCTGTGATGGAAGATTACTCAAAGGAGCGTACGAAAAATGTAATGCTGCACGAACACAATGGCAAGCCTTACAGAGAGATCGCGGACTGTACGATGAAAGAAAAGCATGTGACATCCATTATAGACGTGTTGTACCGTGACTCCAAAATCAATGAAGACTGCTCCAAATTAGTGGATTCCATGCCAAATAGCATCAAAGAGTTTCCAAAAATTCAAGGCGGACATACGAACTGCTATCCATTACTCCACCTTGCAGTTGCCAATCTAGTAGTACCAGTTCAAGTACCAGAGTGAAGTCGCGTCATATCGGTGGGAAAGTGACTGAAGTCGAGATGCCAGGTCAAGACTGGTAATATTACAGACCCTTTGAATTTGGTCAAGAATCTCGAGATATATAGCAGGCACACAATGAAGCACTATGCACAGGGTCATGTTTCATTGGAAAAATACGAAAACAGTAAATAATAATGGAATTATTCGTTTTTCCAATTAATTTGCACCAGTGTGTAGCCCAACACCTCCATTCTTTGGATCGCCTTATACGCCCAGTCATCTTGTACGCCATGATATATGGTATATCGTTTCTTGTTCTTATACTTGTAGATTTTGAAGATTTCTGAATGTTGCCGAATCAACTTTAGATTTTTCTGTGTGTTGGCTGCCCTTTCGGAGAAAGTAACTCAACTTGAGTAAGTCAATCTTAATTTGCATATCATGAAATGATCACTTAATATTAATTATCTTAATTGCTTAATAATTATGAAAAAAAAATGAAATAAAATTAATTTCTCAAATGATAATAATAGCTAGCAGGACCCGAAACAAGGAGTTAAAGCCACTAAGACGCAAGAGCTTATTGGGAGTGGAAGACAATGAGAGGACATTAAGGAGAAAGGAGAATAAAAGGATTCCAGGAGACAGAAATTTACGAAGGAAGTTGCATTTAATTTTTTTTTTAATTTTGTAGTTAGCTGGGAAGCAATAAACCGAAAGAGAGTTTCACAGGAGAGAGGTGCGAGAAAAGAAACTATTAGAATAGAACTTACGGTTACATCTATCTATCTATCTATCTATCTATCTATCTCAGTGTATTCATTATCTATCTATCTATCTCAGTGTATTCATTATCTATCTATCTATCTATCTATCTATCTATCTATCTATCTATCTATCTCAGTGTATTCATTATCTATCTATCTATCTCAGTGTATTCATTATCTATCTATCTATCTATCTATCTATCTATCTATCTATCTATCTATCTATCTATCTTAGTGTATTCATTTTCTATCTATCTATCTATCTATCTATCTATCTATCTATCTATCTATTTCCTCGATCCCCCTCTATCTATATCATACAATCTTTCTTTCTCTCTCTATCGATCTCAGTCTGTTCATATGTATCTATCTATCTATCTATCTATCTATCTATCTATCTATCTATCTATCTATCTATCTATCTCAGTCTGTTCATATCTATCTATCTATCTATCTATCTATCTCAGTCTGTTCATATCTATCTATCTATCTATCTATCTATCTATCTATCTATCTATCTATCTATCTATCTATCTCAGTGTATTCATTTTCTACTTAGTTCAGACCTAGTTGCCAGTCTAGTAGTACCAATTCAAGTACCAGTTAGTTCAATATAACAGCGGCTATGAAAATGTTTATAGAAAAGACAGAGTAAAGACGCGTCACATCGGTGGGAAAGCGGCTGAAGTCGAGATGCCAGGTCAAGACCGGTAACATTACAGACTGTTTCTTTGAATTTTGTCGAGAATCTAGAGATATATAGCAGAAACAGAAGACCATACAAGTAAGCAGTGTTCAATGCACGGACGGATGTTAGATTTATACATTGATCGTTAGCGAATATTCACTGACTCTCCGATCTGAAGATGATTCGTCTGAAGTCGCAGCCACGTGTTTCTTTTAGCATGCGCTGGAAGGGTGGGATGGGAAAAGAAAAAGCTATGTAGCCACGTCTACTCTTGTGATTGAACGACTTGAAGACAGTCACATTTCTCTGTTGTAAGTTGAAATCTGTAGGTTTTTATAATAACTTTTACCCGTAATCAGGATTGGGAAAAATAGCGTTTTAGCTTTCTCTGACTTGTCAAATATTTCACATGATGATATTAATTTCTAACCAAGAGACACTTTGATTTAAACGATGTGCGTCACATTGTGGACTCTTTTTGGCATGTTAATAAGTATTGCCTATTGTTGGGTAGAAAATAAAGTTTGGATGTGTTTTAATATATCTATGTGGGTATGTAATTGTGTAGGAAATAGTGTTTTCCCTATTACACTCTCTCTCTATCTATCTCTCTATCTATCTATCTATCTATCTATATATATATATATATATATATATATATATATATATATATATATATATATATATATTATAAACAGATAACAAAATAGGTTTTAGAATCAGCGCTACCAGTAATACAAAGGGAGACTATTCATTTTTACTTGGGAGGAGTTACTTCCCTTGTAAAAACATCTGAATTTTCATTTTTTGGTTATCATTTCGAAGTGGAAGGATTTTCAGGATTAAACTCATTAATCCATGGTAATTACGCACCGAGGCGCCCAAATTAGAATTTCTGGAAGGCTACAAAACATTTCTGGAATAGGTTTTTTGCTCAGAAAATAACATGTTCTAGATGAAGGAGAGCATTAAATTACAATGGATTGTCTGTTAATCATTAGTATGTTCGTGTTGTCATCTGAAATTTGTGCCTGAATCAAAATTTCCAGAGGTTTCATTTTTAAAATATATTTCTTACTATCATATATATATATATATATATATATATATATATATATATATATATATATATATATATATTCAACATCATCACTTGATAAGACACTAGGTATTGAAAGATAATGGCTATTTTTGTAGTGATTTTATAACACATTTATGTTATAATTTTTAAATAAATAATTATATATATATATATATATATATATATATATATATATATATATATATATATATGATAAAAAGGCCTAAACACTAATATTCCATGGTTATAATTTGATACATTGGAATCGTAAATACGATCCAATTCATCAGACCTAAAAATTCAAAGAGAAATTAGAAAAAATAACTCTGGGAATAAAAAAATAAAATTTAGTGAGAGTGTATGTATGCCTGAGGGTGAGAAGTAAATGAAAGCTCTAGAGAGGGGTAAAAGACGAGAGAAGAACAGGAAGGCCTAAAAGTGAAGGTGGGGATTAAAATTTAACAGAGATAAGTTTTAAAGACAGGAGTTAAATGACGGTTTAAATGAGTGAGATACAGATAAATATAAATTATTTTCCAATGCATAATTCATTACTGAATCGCTGACCTAAAGTAAATTAAAAACCGAGACCGGAAACGGGTGTAAACTTTTGTGGTGACACTATGCACAATAAAAGACGATATAATCTAAACTTAAAATTCAGAAGATGAGAGAGAGAGAGAGAAGAAAAGAAAAAGAGGGAAGATGGGAGGGAGGCAACTAAATCCGAACGGCATTTATAAAAGAAAATTTGACAAAAGTAATATCACCTACAGGTTACAAATTTAATATAAACATCTAAAAAATTAACGAATATTTAATCTAACAAGGACCTACCATTTCTATGCCCAAAACACATACGTAGATACACACAGTCACAACACCATATTTATACGCTTGTACACACACACACACACACACACACACACACACACACACATATATATATATATATATATATATATATATATATATATATATATATATATATATATATCCATACACATACAGTCCTGCGTATATATACATCTACACACATATACATACGGACATACACATAAACATATATGCATAAATGTATGTATGTATATATATATATATATATATATATATATATATATATATATATATATATATATATATATATATATATATATATATATTAACCACTAATATCATATATATATATATATATATATATATATATATATATATATATATATAAGGGGTACACGATTTACATGGATAGACGTGTTACGAAGTGCTGTAAGCTTGGATGTGCGGGTGGTGTCATGGACAATGGCTCGGAATTGTTAATCGGAGAGCATGGTTCGCATCTTTTCCATCGCCCAGCAATGTGTTAGTTAGTAAGAATTATATCCATCAGCCATTATTATATTAAAAAAAATAGTTCTTATATTCTAATGTTTTCTGATACTAAATAACATGCAAAGGGTTGATGTCGTAAAAAAACAAACGAATCAGTCAATCATGTCTTTGATGATCTGAATTTATTTTTTTTTTAAAGATATAGGTTACAGAAATATTTTTGGGTAGAATTTTGTTTTCTGCTAAGTTTGTGGAACCGACTCCCAACAGGATGTTTCTCCGGTCACTACAAAATTAACCTATTCAAGGTTGGGGTGAACTGTCATCTTTTCCATCTTATCCGTATAAACTGCCCCTTAACGCAACCCTCTACCTCCAGTGTACCCCGGGCCTTGTAAAGGGTGAACCTTATGTAACCCCCCCCCCCCAAAAAAAAAAATTATGTTTACAAGAGCTAGATCAGGCTGAAAATGGAGTACTGTTGCCATATTTGGGTGGGTACTACCCAGACCTCACTCTCCAGACTTAATAGAGTTCAAAAGCGTCTCCGAGCCCTTGTGGGTGACGAATTATTCTCGACTTTTCAACCTCTCTCCCACAGGTGGGATGATTCAACCCTGTCGCTGCTCTACTGTTACTTCTACGGAAAGTTCTCAGACGAACTACATTCCCTGGTCACGCCGAGGTAAACCTTCGCAGCAAGAATATGACATGCCACTTACATAGTAGCAAACCACCCACATTCCATCCGTATCCCATTGGTGAGAATTAAGTTCCACTCGAACAGCTTCTTCCCGTGGACCACTGCACTGTGAAACCGACTCCCAGCAAGATGTTTCCCTAATCACTACAATCTTAACCTGTTCAAGGCTAGGGTTAACCGTTATCTTTCACTCCTATACACACAAATCTCTCCTAACTCAAACCTCTACCTCGAGTGGACCCCGGGCCTTGTAAATGGTGAACATCGCTGTAAAAAATCCTGTTTAGTTTCACTCGCTAAGACTGTGTAGAGGTCTCTACTAAAATATGCAAAATTCAATAAATCTAATTTGAACCACTCCCATAGTAGCAAACGACCCACATTCCTTCCGTATCCCATCGGTGAGAAGTAAGTTCATTTCGAACAAATTCTTCCCGCTAACCGCTTGCATTGTGGAACCGACTGTTAGAATTTTGGGGTACTTGTGTACTAGTGATCTAGCCAAAATGAGCTGACTCATTTTATAGTCCACCAAGAAAAGGGTTAACCAATCAGAAAACTCAAAATATTCAATCCGACGTGTATAAAGACAGCCATTTTGTTTTTTCTCTCAAAATATCTGCCAGCCTCTGATATCGAAGACTTAAAGAATTACTTAACTGCTACTTTCTCCGAATTTTCACTGCCAACCTCTGATATTGAACACATTACGGACTTCACTGGATTCTATATTCAGAGACTACGACAAACATGGTTAACACCGACACCCAACAGGATGTTTCTTCGACCACTACAATCTTAACCTATTCAAGGCTGGGGTTAATTGTTATTATATAACTATATAATTATATTTATTTTTTATTTGTATCTATAAAAGGAACGTATAAACATAAAAAAAATGTCTTAAATAATTGTCGACTTTGTTCATTTCATAATGGATTTTCAATAAAATACATATTATTTGGAAAGTACCTTTAGAGTCAGACAATCTTGCAAAGGGAGAGAATGACGGATTATTAAGTACTACTGATCTAAAGAATGCTAACCAGTAAAATTTAGTTGCAAACAATTTGCCTGTTTTTCACGAACGGACCATTGTGCCTTGGTCGTGCCAAAAATTGTCTTGGAATCTTTATTAAATTTAAAATAATAATCATTATTCTTAATTACAGACCAATTGTTCAAAATCTTATGGAGAAACTCGACTTTGATGCCTTGGATATTAAAATCAAACGTAGCAAGGTAAAATATTTTTGTTATCGTTATTGTGTTATGATCCTGGCGAAAGATACCTACCATATTGTGTAAATTTAACCTATTGTTGGAGTAATTTTTATTCCCACTTGTCTAGTTACTATATGTTGCAGGAAACGAACTGATAATATTTAGTATGCAAACAACTGATACACCTTTAGTAACCTTCATTTCAATTTCAAACATTTTCTTGAATTTCATTGGTGGTTAAATGTAAAATAATCTTCGAGAAATTTCCATAACAAAACAATCATATTTTGTGCAAAACTAGGCACAGCCGATGTAAAAAAAATCTTTCTCAAATTCATCCGTAATCTAAATGTTTCAAGAAATCCTATTGGCTAAAAAATAAAAAAAAAAAACAATACAATATTCGCTCACGCATTTCTCAGAAAAATTCGCAACAGCTACAAAGCCTCATTGAGCTGATTTGGTTCCTAAAAAAAAAAAAAAAATAGAAATAGTAAACGAATTTTCGTCGCATTTGAGACTCACACACGCGAAAGATACACACGGGAATTATGTGCCGCCAAAGAAACAACCTTTCTTTATGAGAGATTAGAAAAATTTACACAACAAAATTTTACCCTTGATATCTTTCATATAAAAAAAAACTTTTGTCTCCGTTAAATTCAACCTTTTCAATCAAAGCAGACAACCTTTTTCGACATTGAACATTTCCAAAACAGCATAGAACTTATTCTCTTAAACATACTTTTGCACACATCATTACAAACAAAGAAATTGTAAAATGTGTTTATAAAATTCAATCTGTTGTTTCAAACATGTATTTTTTGTCGTGATTGAATATCGTTATCATTTGGCCATTTCTTATAATTTATGTTTGTGGATATTGCATATTTTATTTGCAGCACAATCTTAAATATTCACGCAGCTTTTCTAGATCCACTACATACCACTATTAAATATTCTGCTCCAGTAGGAATCTAAGCATCTATGGTGGTGGTCTCAGGGAGGAGTTGGTTTTCCAGCTTAGTTTTGAGTAAGCTCCAAAACGTCGAACTCTCCGCTTTCGGGCAAAGAGGGACCCAGACGAGGGTCTGCCGAAGGGCAGAGTCTCGTCGGGGGAGGATAGACAAACACAACCCCGTGTATGCAGAGTAACGGGGAATTTTTGCCCGAGCCTACCTGCTCGGATCGCCCCGCATAAAAATCGACCTTCTGCCTCATACTGCCACGTGGGAAGATCGGATAAATACCGGCTTGTTTTCCGGTTTAGTCTCTTTGCTTCCGGGCGGGAGGAACCCAAACACCGAAGGACAGAGTCTCGTCTAGGGAAGAAGTCAAACCCAATCCGTGTATGCAGAGTCTACGGGGAATTTTTGTTCGAGCCTATGGGCTCGGATCGCCCCACATAAAAATCGGCCTTGTTCTTCATCCTGTCACGTGGAGAGGTCGGGTCAATACCGGCTTGTTTTTCAGCTTCAGACGAACTTGTAGATATCTACTAGTATCGTTATTGTTTAAAATAAACCCTTATACTTTGTAAATTGCCTTTTTAGCTATTACTTTCAATAACCACCTCTGATAACATTAGAAAAGTATGCATTTTTTTTTGCCCTGTCATGTGATCCTTAACAGCTAATCAGTGGAGACCAGTTATTTTTAAACCATTCACCCCTAGCAAGACAATAACACTAAGTGGCTTCTGGGAGTGAAAGAGAATTTAAAAACTTTAGAAGGAACCAGAAACCTAATATTAAACAGGAAATAAGGGATAAGCATCGATATTTGTTCAAAGAAAACGGGGAGGACATAAACCGAGCGATAGGCGAATACAAAGGATAGTTATTGCGGGGAGACGCTGCGAAGAGACAAAAAGTTTCTGGCAAGTGAGTAAAAAGGCAGCCACTTGCAGCATGGCGTGCTGAACTTCTGGATAAACGTCCTCTAGCTTGCCATTTCAGGGTCGGGGCGAAAGCCCGTAACACATGTCTACATTTTGATAGCATGCTCTTCGCCTTGGAAATAAAACCTGAATCTACGCACTTCCGCCTTTCAGTTGACGTCTTAAAATTTTGAATGTTCTAAAAAGGAGTAAAAAATTTAATTAAATAACCCCATCCAAGCTTACAACACCTAGTATTCTCAAGCGGTCACCCATCAAGGTCGTGACCAGGCTCGACATTGCTTAGCTTATCTATTACACCACATGCACATCCAAGCTTACAGCACCTAGTATTCTCATACGGTCACCCATCTAGGTACTGACCAGGCTCGAGATTGCTTAGCTTAATAATTACACCACATACACATCCAAGCTTACAGCACCTAGTATTCTCATACGGTCACCCATCTAGGCCATGACCAGGCTCGACGTTGCTTAATTTCGGTTATCGGACGTGAAGCGGTGTTTCAACGTGATATGGAAGTAAGCGCTCAAGGTTATCACCCTTTCTAATTCTGGTGGTAGTTTTCTTCTTAACTTTATATTTTTGGTAGTGTGGAAAGTCAACGTCTTGATTATATCATTATTTTCCCTTTTACTTAAATGTGCTATCCGTTTTAGTTGTTGCTGCTGTTGAAAGTCTTCAAGTGATGTCGTTTTTGTTATTTACTTTTTGTGATTCTGTAGCGCCAGTTGATACGATCTGATGAACGATTGTTTCCATTAAGGCCTAAAGGATTCATTCGTTTGGAATCATTTTTAATAATCGATCTGAGGAAAGAGTTGTATGTCGATGACAGTTTAGACATTACGTGACGACATCGATTTAATATTTTGGTTTTGTAGCTGAGAATAGCATGGGCAGAACATGTGAGCAATGAGGAAGTTTTAAGGAAAATGGGAAATAAAAGGACGTTTACACTTAACATCAGAATGGGACAGTTGAAATTTCTCGGATATATAAAGAGGAAAGTTTGATACTCAGAGGACAGACTGAAGGCGGAGGAAAACAACGCAAAACCTACCTAGCGAGCTTGAGTAAATGGATGGCGGAAAAAGGTTTTGGAGAGATAACAAAAAGACAAAATTCTTAAGAGCTACAAGGGGCAGGAAAGTGTGGAGAACCATTATCGCCTACATCCTGAAGGGACACGACACATAGAAGAAGAGGAAAGAGCTTTTATAAATGGATGGCGGAACAAAGTTTAGGGGAGATAACAAAAAGACAAAATATATTAAGAGCTACAAAGGGCAGGAAAGTGTGGAGAGCCATGATTGTCAACACCCTGAAGGGACACAGCACATAGAAGAGGAAAGAGCTTTTATAAATGGATGGCGGAACAAAGTTTAGGGGAGATAACAAAAAGACAAAATATATTAAGAGCTACAAAGGGCAGGAAAGTGTGGAGAGCCATGATTGCCAACACCCTGAAGGGACACAGCACATAGAAGAGGAAAGAGCTTTTATAAATGGATGGCGGAACAAAGTTTAGGGGAGATAACAAAAAGACAAAATATATTAAGAGCTACAAAGGGCAGGAAAGTGTGGAGAGCCATGATTGCCAACACCCTGAAGGGACACAGCACATAGAAGAGGAAAGAGCTTTTATAAATGGATGGCGGAAAAAAGTTTAGGAGAGATAGAAAAACGATCAAATTTATTAAGGGTTATATTGGACTGGAAAAGACGGTTGAAATTTCTAGAGCACATGAGGATAGAGGGCTTGGAAAGTTCGATACTTACAAGACGTATTGAAGACAAGAGAAACAGAGGAAAACAACGCATAACCTACCTAGCGATCTTGAGTAAATGGAGTGCGGAACAAGGTTTTGGAAAGATAAAAAAAAGACAAAAAATATTAAGAGCTACAAAGGACAAGAAAATTGTGGAGAGCCATGATCGCCAACGTCCTGAAGGGACACGGCACATAGAAGAATAATGATGAGATTGAGTAAATGGATGGCGGAACAGGGCTTAGGAAATATAACAAAAAAGACAAAATTTAGTAAGAGCTACAAAGGACAGGAAATTGTGGAGAGCCATAATCGCCAACGTCCTGAAGGGACACGGCACATAGAAGAATAATAATGAGATTGAGTAAATGGATGGCGGAACAGGGCTTAGGAAATATAACAAAAAAGACAAAATTTAGTAAGAGCTAGAAATGACAGGAAAATGTGGAGAGCCATGATCGCCAACGTCCTTGAAGTAACACGGCTCGGTGTTTGGCAAAATCACCTCCAGTGCAACTGATCCCGTGTTCAATATTCTTCTCGCATATACTAAATGTGTTATAATTGGACCATACTTATCTATAGCCTTGGTTGGCAACCAGTCCAGAAGAAGGAAAACTATGCATTCAGGTCACCTACTGGCTTCTGAGAGGAGCGATCAGCACTATCTCGCTTTGAATGTCACCAAGAACCACATTTGTGAGATGGAGGGGAGAGGTGAACACAGCGACGGCGCAGAATGTGCTGTTTAAAATGAATGAATGGTGATCTATACACCAAGGAATTTGAACTGTTTAGAATTTATTAATTCCACTTTCTGAATTTCTATGATGGGTTCAGAGTAGGCGACATCACTGCTTTGATTCCAAATTCAGATAGAAAATTACTTTTAAATTCTGAATCTCGTGTAGTCTGTATGCCCACACAGTACGCATACAAAACTTTTTGTTTGAAATAATGTGGAACGTCACTATTTTGATTATACCATTAATTTCTTTTTTAGCTACACTGATTTGGTTTAAACCTAGAAACCATGGTTTGCAGTGTAGAGCTAAAATTACAGAAAAAAAGCTTAAATTTTGCGTTTAACTCATTTAGACTTTTATTTTTTGCTAAAAATGGTTTCAGTAGCCTCACTGAAAAAGAAAGAAAGAAAGAACAGAAACAAAACAACTTAAAAATAGAAGTCTAAATCATTGTTTTTTTTGTATATGACAATAACACTCTTCCCCACCAAACTACGTGACTCTTACCATCTTCCTCACAAAGCTACATGACATTTCCACTCTTTCTCACCAAGCTACGTAACACTTACACGCTTCCTCACTGTGGTATAAGAAAGACAAAGTAGCAAGTTATGAGAAAACTAATTTCATCGTTCAAAGCGGATATAACACGGCCTTTATATCAAAGAAAGGAAAAAAAGCTTAATGGTCTATTCTGACGAATCAAGACCCAGAATTAAAGAGGAAGATGTCGCGATGGAAGAGGACCTTGAGAGAGAAGAAAGGATGAGTTCTTCAGATCAGGACAATGCAACAGAAGACAAACCTATGGATGATAGTGGGAGTGACTCAGACACGGAAGAAGATGAAATGAGACGAAGACCTCCATTAAAAAGAACAGGGCATAAATTTCAATGGGGAGAGGAGGGAAGAGGTTGTAGAAGAGGTTTGAAAGTATTCAAAGGTTTTAAACTTTTCGGTTCAAGGAGGTGTAGTGGATTGGTAAATAGGATTTTACTTACTGCATATGTTAAGTAGAAGATATATAAAGTGTATAGTCAACTAAGAGAAAATAAGTAGTTGATACCTGATCACGTGTCGTAGAACAAGAAACAACACTCACTAAACTAGGTGACATAGTCTTCCTCACAAAGGTACGTTACATTTACACTCTTCCTCATCAAGCTACGTAACACTTACACTTTCCACCTCATTTTCTCGCTTGCTTCTTTTTCTCACACATTTCTTTTCATCTTTCATAACACTCGTACACGCTGAGAGAAAATTATTTGTAAAAACACGAAAATAAAAATATTTTATATTTTATACATAAAACATTCCTCGCTTTTTCTTTGTTGTGGATTGATTCAAATCCGCAACAAAAATGGTGACCCCGTGGTAATTTATGTCGAAATCTCATATTTGGCATTCTGCATATAATACACAAAGTGGGTAACGATCAATTTATTGTATGAAAGTCAATGAATATATTTTAAAAATCTCCCCGAGACCAATTTGCTATCATTTTGCAGATTTAATTTTTTTTTTTAATATTTGGGAACTTACAGCAAAAATCAGAAAAGGCTTTTGTTTCAGCCATTTTTGTTAGCACTATGGCGGCTAAAGACGGAAAAACAGGCAAAATATAGCACAACAAATTTGATTGAATTTTGTGTTGTCGAGTCCGACGATTCTTTTTATACGACTCATTTTTAACAAAGAGTGTGAAGATAAACCTGTCTATCACTTTAAACATTAATTTCAATAGGATTCCAATTGCTATTCTATGAAAATAAGTTAGAAAAAGCAGCTACTCAGAACTAGTCATCTTGATATATAATGCACTATATATATATATATATATATATATATATATATATATATTGCAATGAATCATTCATACAAAAAGTAGATTAGTAAAGTTAATGATATAAAATGGCGAAATTCTTTTGCAAACAAAATTTTAAAGTTGCATTAACCTACGAACCACTCGATGAATGTTATGATCCTTGTTTTTAATAACTACAAGTTGCATAAGGTCTTTTTTTTTAATCCGCAAGTACTTTCAACTGTACATTCAGTCATCCTCAGGCATGGAAATTATTTTGTGTTTAGTAAAATCCAGGTAGCATCAGAGACGAAAAAATTAAATGCAAATCGAAATATGTTTTTCTTTAGAAAAATAAATAAATAAATAAATAAATATATATATATATATATATATATATATATATATATATATATATATATATATATATATATATTATTTATTTGTGTGTGTGTGTGTGTGTGTGTGTGTAAAAAAATAAAGATAACCCTTTATGAAGTCGTCAAAAAAACAAATATTAGCGACTTACGACAGTTTTTTTTATATATACAAAACCCTTTCAGAAAAATAAAAAATAAAATAAAAAAAATAAATAAATCTCCATAGACACTTAACCAGACTAGACGATGTCATCTTCCGCTTTAAATTTAGACACCCCAACCTTACCCTGACTTGACGTCTGTGAATGTAACTGAGATATTGATACAAATTATTAATCCTTACGCCCCCTTTCTTTAAACAATTGCTCTAGCCGTTACCATAGTAATCTTAATTTCAATAATGAATATGCTTATAAAACGCGTAAATTTCAGGAATCAGTTATTCCAGTAAAAATTTCGCTTGAAGATGGAACAGAGTTTGGTAGTTTAATTCAATTTAATTCAAATAATTATATTGAAGTTTTCGGCTCTTGTTTTGAAACATGAGAACTCTTATGTAGCAATGGAATCATATTTTTAAATAAATAATTATATATATATATATATATATATATATATATATATATATATATATATATATATATATATATTGGTATGCAACAATTGAGGGGTTGTGTGCATATAATACACCACATATATCTTCAAGAATGCTTTGTTCATTTTTAGAAATTCATTTTAAACTTTAAAAATTATAATTTAAAAAAGAGGGTAGGAGCAATTCTTGTAATAATTCATTAGTCACCGAAGGAGGTTTTTTATATTCACAGTACATCCTTTACTTATGTTATTTATGGTAGCAATTAAAAGCTTTTACAATTAAATAATTTCATAGTTTTAATGCAGTTTTTATGTTACGATTCGTAGCATATCTCGAGGAATTTGGTAACAGCCTGAGAAAAAATAAATGAACAAAATCTGATGATACGTTGCGCTTAGTAGGCCGACAAACAAGCAGACTCTGAAATTACAGATTAAATCTACGGACTGTCAACGATTACTCAGACCTTCCAAGGTTTATACAAAAATATTATGCTTTGGGAACTTTTGCAGGAAACATAATTTTGGTTGTAAATATGTAACAATTATGAGGATAAAACACAGATATCTTTCCTTTGGTGTTTATAAATTGTACACTGTTTAAATATTAACATTACCAACGAACTATTTTAAATTACAAAATTGTATTAAACGAAAATTACTTACAATATAATTATTACATATCACGGTTTTCCTATTTGAATTTTCTGATAAATCTTAGTTCTTCAGCTAATTATTAAGTTCATGGCGAATCCTACGACAATAAAATATCCGTAGAAATTTCCCTGTCGCATCGTTAAATATTTGAGCTTAACAACTTTAATAAAATATTGCAATAACAATCATAAGTATAATTAAAAAAAGAAAGGAGGGGAACAAAAAATAAATTTTAAAAATATATCTGATGATACATTGTTCTTAGTAGGACGAGAAATAGACTCTGAAATTCCAGATTTAATTTACAGACTGTCAATGATTACTCAGACCTTCGAAAGTTTACACATAAAATATTGTGCTTTGAGAACTTTTGCAGGAAACATAATTTTGGCTGTAAATATGTAACATTTATAAGGATAAAACACAGATAACTTTCCTTAGGTGTTTATAAATTGTACATTGTTCAGCTATTAACGTTAACAACGAACTATTTTAAACTACAAAATTGTACTTGGATTAAACGAAAATTACTTACAATATAATACATACTATTAGGCTGGTGCAAAAATAATGTCGTTTTCTCACATAGTAACATATGTGAGAAAACGACACTATTTTTGCACCAACCTAATACTTATGTTATGAATAATCAAGGGGTGGTCTTCCCTTGTTTGGTTACTCTCCTGTTTGAGAGGGATATTTCTGTTTACTGGGACTATAAAAGGACATTACATGCGAACCTTGTATTCTCAGTTGAATAAAGCTTCCTTAAAGCCTACACCTGCGTACTTTTGTCATTACAATACATTCTTTCTTGCCGTCAATTTTGACGGTACGGGTCCACTAGTCTAAAAATAAATGATTAGACGTATGCAAGTTTTAATTAAATTCAGACAATCGTAACTTGATAAATACTTGGAGATAAGAAAAAAGAACTGAAATCTTTAGACGGTCTACTTTCAGACTTGATATGACACACATCACTTAGAAATTACTTCTCAAAATACCAAATGCCGCAGTCAATTTGAAAAATGATAAAAGAAATTTGCCTATTTCCTCTCTCTCTTTTTCAACTTGATTGGGTTAGTTTCGTATATATATGTTTCCAAATTAGCCTAATGTTCAAATAAAAAACACTTCCCAATAATTTAAAATTTTTCTTCTTTTGAATTTTGATCTTTGTTTTATCTTTTCAAAAGGAATTATTCAATTTACTAAGAACGGACGATTTATTGCCGGGAGATCTTACGACAGTTACAAACCTTTCTGTTGAGCTTGCCGCCGGCGGAGTCAACCCATCAGATGCCGCTCTTGTAAGTCGAAAAAAAAATTCCTTATCTTTAATTGAACACACAATGCTTTCTCGATTATCCGGACACTTTGGGGGGAAGGGATTGAAATATATTTTAAGATTATTCAAAATTCCGGATAGTTGAATACCATAATTACCGAAAGATAATGGCTATTTTTAAAGCGTAGCTAAGATGTCTGGGGCACCCAGTGAGGAACAAACTCACTACTCAGTTGTAATGGTTCTAGCGAGAAAAGCTTGGTAACCAGTACATCACATTGAAGTGCCCATTGGTGATGTTCTAAGCGTAGCTAAGATGTCTGGGGCACCCAGTGAGGAACAAACTCACTACTTAGCTGTAAAGTTTCTAGAAAGACAAGCTTGTTAACCAGTACACCACACCGAAGTGCCAATTGGGGATTTTCTAAGCGTAGCTAAGATGTCTGGGGCACCCAGTGAGGAACAAACTCACTACTCAGTTGTAATGGTTCTAGCAAGACAAGCTTATTAACCATTACACCACACCGAAGTGCCCACAATTTTCTAATTGATTTGTTTTTTTTTGGTTTGGTTAACAGCATATTAACCTCAATGGGTTATTTAATGCCGACAAGATTTTTCTTTTCCAAAAATGTATTACTGCTAATATGTTTTTTTCAAAGTATTGCTGGTAATAATTTTTTCTTCAAAAATTTATTGCTGGTAATAACTTTTTGCAAAAATGTATTGTTGGTATTAAAACCTATTTTTACACGTTCATAGTGTTTTGACCCCTGTGTGAGTGTCAACTATTTGCCCATAGCTGAGACCCTAACAGGTGCTACCACCCATGGTCAAGGCGGACCTGAGAACCCCAGTAACGAAGAGGTGATTTCACGCTCCTTAAAACCTCCTGATCAGAGGCCCTACTGCCTGAAGCATTTTATCGTCATACTCAGGATGTTGATTTTCTAAGCGTAGCGTAGATTTAACACTGGGCTGAGATTATGGGGCACGCCCAGAGGATCGAACATATTTTTCAGTCGTAAAATTATCGGAAGATAATGAAGAAAAATGTTATTTTCTGAAAGAAATTTACGGTATATTTCGTTAAATTTCATTTTCAAACGCTTTGCTCACAGTTTTGTTCAGTTTTTCAATTTTTTTTTAAGGCAATTCACCCCAAGCAAGGCAGGAGTGCCACTAGCACGCAAGGGGTTACAGAGGATTGAGAACAAGAGCAAAGAGGAATGTCTGAGGAAAGGATACAGAGAAGGACGGGGAACAAGCTCAGGGTGACAAATGTCGATTGACATTACACTTGAATATTTGAAGATTATAGTCACCGGGAAAGCAAATAAGAGGAAGGAAGTTCTACAGACAGGAAGTGCAGGAGAAGAAGCTGTTTGAGTAGAAGAGACGGTTACATTTAACCGCTTTGAGAGTGAAAGGGTGAGACCGAGATGCCAGCCTGGTAGCACGTTTAAATTCAGGAAGTCAAGGAACCAGCGAAAGTAGCTCGTTGAAACAGTAGCCATGGAAATATTTGTAGAAGAGACAGAGGGAGGCCACAGTACGCCTGTGGGAATTGTGATTGTAGACTAGATGCTAGATCAGAACCTATCATATTGCTCATTCGTCTCTGGATTTTGTCAAGGACCTTGAGACATGCAGCGGGAGCACCAGTCCATATATGACAGCAATATTCGATGCGAGGGCGGATGGTTGATTTATTGATTTGATGGATGGAGAAGAAAAACCTTCTGGCACGGCACAGAGAACCAACTTCCCTTACGGTAGATGAAGCTATTGATTCAATGTATTTATTCCACCTCATGTCAGCATGAGACCAAGCAAGCATAACGAGGCGCTCTCAAGGAGTTCGGAATCAGTCAATCTGATAGAAGTACTGACATCTGTCCTCCTATACGGCAGTGAATGTTGAACGGTCTCCTCAAAGAGACTTGAGGCGGCGAAGGTATGGTTCTACAGAAGGATGCTAAGGATATCATGAACCGAGCGTGTGAGTAACGATTAGGTTTTGTAGAGGATGCAAATAAGGAGGAAGCTTATACTTAACATCAGGAAGAGGCAGCTGAAATTTCTGGGAAACGTAATGAGAAAGGAGGGCCTGGAGAATCTGATACTCACAGGACATACCTGGCGGGCTTAATCAAGTGGATGACAGAACGTGGTCTGGGGGAGGTGGCAGAGGGACAAGAAAAGTGATAGGAGGAAGTGGAGAGCCATGATCGCCTACGCCCTGAAAGAACAAGGCACATAAAAAGGAAATAGGCCGTGTTAGACTATCAACGTACTTTAACGTTTTCAACAGACATTTAAATTTTCTTCAAAACTTAAAAGCTACCTTTTTGTTTTATCGTTCGGATTTGGGTCGTTTTCAATTTAAAACCGGAAGATCACGATATTCATTTCATGTCCGGATTATCGAGGTCCGGAAAATTGAGGTCCGGATAATCGAGGAAGTTTTTTTTTTTTTTTTAAGCGTTTCACCCCAAGCAAGGCGAGAAGCCACTAGGACGCAAAGGGTTACAGAAAATTTGGAGCAAGATCAGATAGGAGTGATAGAAGAAAGGATGAGGAGAAGAGTAGTGGATAGATCAAGGCAACTGGAGATGTCGATTGACATTACACTTGAATAGCTGGAGATTATAGCTCACAGGGAAACTGTAATAGGGAAGGGAGTTCCACAGATGAGAGGTGTGAGACATGAAGCTATTGGAGTAGAAGAGACGGCTACATTTAGGAGTTTCGACAGTGAAAGGGTGGGAGCGGGATGCCAGCCACGTATGGCGCTTGAACTCATGAAGTCTGGGAACCAGCGAATGCAGCTCCTCGGAGCAATTGCCATGAAAGTATTTGTAAAACAGACAGAGAGAGGCGACGGCGCGTCTGTGAGAAAGTGACTGTAGATGAGATGCCAGAGCAGAACCAATTATATTGCATATCTGCCTCTGGAGCCTATCAAGAACCCCGAGGCAAACATTGTAATTCTTCCTTTAAAGATGTCTTTTCAGGACGTATGCGGTCATGTCTCTCCACATTTTTCCGTTTTTTTTCTTATCTGCTCATTGCCAAGGGAAATTAGTGAAGCAGTTTCTCGTTGTCTTCTGCACGGTTTGGAATTCAGTGTAGACCTTCTCCATCAATTGCTTATGAGGTCACCTTCCAAGTCAACCCTCCAATGCATCTGGTTTCTCTGGTGAAATGCAGAGTGTAAAGACTATTCCAATATCTCTTAGGGTGGATCCAATACATCCTAGGGTCACCACAGATCAACTTCTTTTTGAACGAAGGTTCATTATTGTCATTAAATTCAATTCAGACCGCCTTTTATATTCCCAGCATAAATTAAAAAATACTGTAGACAATCATGGGTCTCCATGTCTTCCTTTTTATTTATTATGGATGAATTGTCATAACTTCATGAGAAAGATAATCTAGTGGTTTCTCGTTGTCTTCTGCCCGGTTTTGGAATTCAGATTAGTCCTTCTCCTAGACTGGCTGCCATGCAAGGCTATACAGTTCAGTCTACCCTGCTATGTAAACAAGAAAGAAATGATGGATTCATGCCTTTCCCAATTACATTTGTGCGAAAGTAAACGCAAAAATCTAGACGCGAATTTGAACTCGTCTCGCCTATTCCACTTTCCGCGCTGATAACATTGACGCTACCCGCCCTGATAGAATACAGCTATTATATGTACACCCTTGTTCAAATTAATTGAGACAACCGCTTTAGTTTCCTTTCTTTCAACATACGGTCAGTTTTAGACCCACTGCAGTGACAGGGTGTAATCGATTTATATTTTTCCAGTTCATTTGCAGTAATATGAATTTAGTTTCGTTGTGTATGATGAAATTTGTTTGGCCTTGAAAAATATTGCGTCATCCGTAATTGCATCAGATTTTCATCATGCCCAGACACCATTATCTCGACTGTCGATTACTTGTCCTACGGTCATTGTCTGCGATGGACATTACTCCAAGGAGGCGTATGAAAATTGTAACGCTGCCCGAACATACAGGCAAACCTTACCAGTGAGCAAATCAAAGTACTATAGACTGGCCCGGAAACTCTCTTGATTTAAACCCAATCGAAAATCTGTGGTTAATCTGCAAGGAACGACTTCATAGAATGGACATTCGAAGTACTAACAGGTGCCCAGGGTCATGTTTCATTGGAAAAATACGAAAAAAAAGTAAATCATAACGGAATTATTCGTATCTGCCAATATTTCTGAGATGAACATTACTCGGACTATTGTCCTCATCTTTGTCGCCATATTTATTACAACGTTTCGACCTTTCAGTATCTGTCTATATTTCTGAGATGAGGTATTATGTACACTATTTACATTATTCGGAATATTGTCCTCATCTTTGTCACCATATTTATTACAACGTTTCGACCTTTCAGTATCTGTCTATATTTCTGAGATGAGGTATTATGTACACTATTTACATTATTCGGACTATTGTCCCCATCTTTGTCGCCATATTTATTACAACGTTTCGGCCGTTGTACACTACGGCATTCTTCAGTTGGTTGGAATTTCGAACTGAAGCCTTTAATTCGCTAACTGGGGTAGACATTGAGAAGGGTAGGAATCTTCTTCTCCCCACCCCCCACATCGAGCTATGGGTAAATAGCAGGGCAGACTTGGATCTATAGCCTTGGATGGCAACTGGTCTATCGCAGAAATAAATGGCAACCTACTGAGGGAAAAAATCCGCCTCGTCAGTCATGTATCGAAAGATACTTGATCGCCTAAGCGTGTATCACACATGGTACATAATTGAGACTCCTGGAGAGCAACACTGAACCTTCTTGGCCTCACCGTTTTCAAATGACTTGAAGTGGAAAGACCTTATCGAATCAATAGCTGCATCTACTGCAAGGAAAGTTGGGTCACTGTGTCGTGCCAGAAGGTTTTTTTCATCAGAATCCATCTTGCATATTAACATTTATTCATCCGTGCATTGAATACTGCTGCCATATCTGGTGTGGTGCTCCTGCTATTCACCTCGAGGTTCTTGACAAAATTAAAAGATCGACTTCTGTCACCTTTTCGCCGACGTGCCGTGGATTCCCTTTGTCTTTTCTACAAGTAATTTAATGGCAGCTGCTCTGAGAAACTATTTTCCCTGGTGGCCCGACTAAATGAATTTAAACGTGCTACTAGATTGGCATCTAGGTCCCTCCTATTTATTGTGAAATAGTTAAATGTAACCGCCCCTTCTACTTCAAAAGTTTCTTTTCTCGCACTTCCCGTCTGTGGAACCCCCTTCCGTTTACTTGCTTCCCTGATAACTACAATCTTCAAAAATTTAAATGCAATGTCTATCGGTATCTTTTGTCTTCTTGAATGCCGTTCAGCTTTTATTCTTTCTTCAGTCCTCCCTTATACTGAGTTTTCTTTTTCACTTTCACACCCTGTTCCCTCCTGGGGACAAGTGACATTACCACCTTGCTTGGGGTGAAAAGATTAATAAAATGTATATGTCACTGACATTATTTCACGAGATAAACGGATGCCTACTACTTTTCATAGGCAATTAACTTCAAAGAGATAACAGCAAATAAACAATAAAAAACGCATAACTGTCTGTAAAATCCTTTGAAAATATCGAGAAAAAAAATGTTGGCTTTCATTGACCGAACAGTTATCGTGACTTTTGTTTGAAATTCATAAAATATTTCTCTTAAAACAGTTTTTCAAAAGAATAGGGTTCCCAAGTCTGCTACTTTTTAATGTCTGAATTTTTTGAAACACCCGTTAACGTGTTGAAAACCTCACACAGGGGAGTAACGGATAGCGGTTCGTATTGAGGAATCGGAGAGCCGAGTTCAAATTTTAGTCGAATCCATTACACTCACTAACGTGCTAATACACTTGGGAAATGTATGAATACTCTTCTTCTCCCCCTTTAGCTATGGGTAAATAGCAGAACAGACTGGGTTCTATGGCCTTACATATATATTTCTGAAACGTTATTTAATTGAAAGTAGGCACCGAGAGGCATCGGAGAGCCGAGTTCGAATTCCAGTCGAATCCATTACATTCAATTATGTGCTAATACGCTTGGGAAAGGTATGAATCCTCTTTTTATTCTCCTAACTATGGGTAAATAGCAGGATAGACCGGGTTCTATAGCCCTGGATAGCAACTGGTCTACCGCAGAAAGAAATGGCAACCTACTGCCTGTCATGTATCGAAAGATACATGATCGCCTAAGCATGTTTCACAGATGGCACATAACTGATTGACTCTCCCTACTGTATTTATATTTACAGTGCTATTACTACTGTGTATTATATTTTAATTTTACCAGAATATATATATATATATATATATATATATATATATATATATATATATATAAGGTTGGTGCAAAAATAATCACGTCATAATGTCGTTTCTTTACGTATTTTTTAACGTCAAAAAACGACATTATTACGTCATTATTTTTGCACCAACCTAATATATATATATATATATATATATATATATATATATATATATATATATATATATATATATATCATGTTTTTGAAACATGAGAACTCTTATGTAGTGAAGGAATCATATTTAAAAAAATAATTATAATTTAGGCTCTACTTATGTATTGAGCACTGTTTTTTAAAATTAAAAAAATACTAACGTGTTTTTTCCTATTTTCTATATATTTGCACACACATACACACACACACACATATATATATTAGGTTGGTGCAAAAATAATGACGTCATAATGTCGTTTTTTGACGTATACGTCAAAAAACGACATTATTACGTCATTATTTTTGCACCAACCTAATATATATATATATATATATATATATATATATATATATATATATATATACTTAAAGAAAAGATATGTAAAAACAATAGTGCATTTTTATTAAAGAAGTGTTTGTTATTTTAATCATTAAATTGCTTTTAAAATCGTGGGAGTATCTTTTATGTTAAATAATAAAACATTTAATTTCCTACCCCGTCAAATACCATTACTGAAGACCCGAATGAAAAAAAAAATGAATGAAAATTTATTGCACTGAGGTATGCACCCTAATAAAATTAACTATACTTTGTACTCCCTTACCTGTTTGCACTTCTCCCCAAAATTCGGTATTGATTTGTCAATGTATGGCTATTTTAGAGGGTGTGACACACGGACGGACGAACGGAAGTCACAGAATTTTATATAGCGGGTGTAACAGCAAAATTGTCCAAATCGTGTAACAGCGTGGGGTAATTTCCATCCCACAAAATGTTTAACATCTTAAAAAAAACAAAACACAACGGATTTTCTTTTTTTCAGGTTTTCAGATAAGACATTTAGCCAACTTGACACCATTTTTCGTAAGAGTCACTGAAAAACCAGTTGCGTTCTTCCGTTAGAAAGAGAACAGGTTAAATCGTTTTCTGTCAGCCACACTATGTCTTCCCAACTGAGCAATGGTGAGAGGAAAAAGATCATTCAGGTCTTCAGTAATGGTATTAGGTTGGTGCAAAAATAATGACGTAATAATGTCGTTTTTTGACGTTAAGAAATGCGTCAAAAAACGACATTATTACGTCATTATTTTTGCACCAACCTAATATTAACATTCATATTCTGGCTTCCATCTTCAAAGTCCACGCAAGAACCATTAAGAGAAGGATAAATAAGTTTTAAAAAGAGGGAAGAGTAGAGGGGATAACTGGATCAGGAGGTCAGAACAGGAAGACGGATCATCATTTAAACTTAGAGTTGAAGATATCAATTAGAAAAGATCCAACTCAATTAATAAGACGTTTAGCATATGAGAGAGGAGTTTCGGCTATGACAGTCTAGTGAGCAGTGAAAAAAGACTTGAAAATGAAATCGTACGTGAAACCTGTGAGGGACCTTGTTACTCCAGGACAGAAAGTTAGGAGATACAACGCTTCAAAGCTTAATCTAACAAATAGACAATTTTGCTTTTAAACGATTTTGGACAATTTTGCGGTTACATCCGATATAGTCTGGTGGGAGTTTCCTTCTTAACTTTTTCTTTTGAACAAAAGGTTTAGAAGACAGCTTCTTGATTTGATCATCATTTCCGCCTCGAGTTACATGTGCTACCCGTTTTAGTTGTTGCGGCTGTTGGAATTTTTCAAGTGATGTAGATTTTGCTATTCGATAAATTTATTTGTCCTTCCGTAGCTTCAGTTTATAGAATCTTTAAGACCCAGAAAATTCCATGTCTTCAAACTCTCTTTAATCATTCATCTGAGAACAAAGGTGGTATGCAGCTCGTAGTTAAGACATTTCTGGAGTCAGTAATTAATTCATCATCTGTATAAAATTATTTGTTAATTTTAATAATTTTCACGTCAAAAGCCAGAAAAATCAGCTGAATATAGAAGCAAAGGGAAATAATCATTAAAGTGATTTTTGCAAAAAATGCTGACATTAGCAATGATTTTATGTATAGTTATTCCGTCCTGGGTATGACGATAGACTACATCCGGCAGCAAGGCCTCTGATAGGGAAGTTTTGAGGAGCGTGGAACCACCTCTTAATTGTTGGTGTTCCCAGGTCCAACTTGACCTGGTGTGGTAGCACCTGTTAGGGTCCTAGCTGTAGGCAAATAGTTAACCCTCAAACTGGGGTCAAAACACTATCAAACTATAGAAATATGTTTTTATAGTAAAAATACCAGCTATGCATTTTTGCAAAGGAAATTTATAATGCTATAAAGAAAAATAATTTCAGGATTAAATGACCCATAAGGAGTTGATATGCCGCTAAACAAACAAATGTTTAGTTATTAAACCATAATTAACAGAAAATGCTTCCGAGCGGAATACCTTGTGTCAAACTTGAGCATGTCTAAAATCGCAAAAAAACCAATACAGTGAATTTTCGTTTTGAAACCTGTCGTGTTCTAATATTTATATGCTAAGAAACTTAGTGGAGTGGATCTACATTCTTCTTCAATATGTCTTGTCTCTTCAGGACATAAGCCAATATGGCTACCCACTGTAAATCTACATAAACTATGCTTTTCGCTCGAAGCAAGGCAATAAAGCCACTAAAACTGGGTTGGGGATTACTGACAGTGAAAGTATATAAGAAAAGGAGAACATTATTAAGTTTAGCGTTGACTAAAAACGAAACTGTGCGTGAGAAATTTTGTGGTTACTTCCAGAGATTTTTTTATCAGACAGATTTCCTCTCAGTTCGAAGCAAATTTCAATGACTTTTCTCGCCTCGATGTGACTGAATCATTCAGATGTAAGGACCCTATAACAGAGAGCGAAGAAGACAGAAGTTAGCGATTGACATTTCTTTTACATTTTTTTAGTTCATACTCCATTAAATTTCTGGGTAATTCCTATTACGCCGTCGTGGGTAAGACGATAAACTACATCGAGCAGCAAGGCCTCTGATCAGCAGGTTTTGAGGAGCGTGGAAGCACATCTTAATTGTTGGTGTTCCCAGGACCACCCTGACCTGGAGTGTTAGCACCTGTTAGGGTCCCAGCTATGGACAAATAGTTAACACCCAAACTGGGGTCAAAGCAAAATGAAGTGTAAAAATAAGTTTTAATACCAGGAATACATTTTCGGAAAAAATATTACGAGCAATAAGAATCTTGTCGGCATTAAATAACCCATTGAGGTTGATATGCCGTAAAACAAAATAAACCAAACCAAACTGATTTCTCACAAAGAATACATATTCTATTCATACGAACCTATACTAAAAATGTTGTCGGCATTAAATAACCCATTGAGGTGTTGATATACCGTAAAACAAAATAAACCAAACCAAACTGATTTCTTACAAAGAATACATATTCTATTCATACGACTCTATCCTAAATATCTTGTCGGCATTAAATAACCCATTGACGCTGATATACCGTAAAACAAAATAAACCAAACCAAACTGATTTCTTACAAAGAATACATATTCTATTCATAGGAACCTATCCTAAATATCTTGTCGGCATTAAATAACCCATTGAGGTTTGTATGCCGTAAAACAAAATAAACCAAACCAAACTGATTTCGCTCATACTCTAACGATTTTCCCCAAAAAGACTTGTTATAGTAGTGGAACCAAAATGGGGTGAAAAATAATAACTTTTTCTTTTTTTTTTTTTAGGTGCTGAGGAAATTGAGTCGTGATGCTGCCGGTTATATTGACTTTTTGGATTTTCTCACTTATCTTCCTCTTTTTGTGGAGATCCACCAGAAAATCATTCAGGATCCTCTACATCCTCCTAAGTCTCATTGATCTCTGTTACAGGAATATTTTCATTCTTTAACCAAATAACTCGTTGAGCAACAACTAGAGCGACAACGATGACAACTGTAGTTAAAAATAACAAATTCTTTACGCTATCGTAAGCTTTGTGACTTACTTTATTTAACAAGTTTATCTTTTCTTAAATTTGATAAGATTTTTTATACTAATTTTCCCCCAATACAATGCCCAAGAGCCACTTAAGGTACAGGGTTAATGTGTGGAGTTGTATTAGTGTAAGAAAGAGCAGGATAACATTAACAGCAGTGAATGATCTCAGTTCGGCTTCTTCTATTGGTCGGTGATCGCCAATCGTTTTGGTTCAGTGATGAAAGACTCCAAACACAGAGAATTTTAACTTAACTATTTTTATTAATCATGTCGTCATCTACATTATTTAACGATCCAGTGGGGGTGGGGTCATACCACATCACTGGGGAGCCGTTTCGGACACGAAAGTAAACACGTCTATATTTTTTGACGGGTAAGAAACAACTCGCTGAAACCTTTCTCTATCTCGTTCCCAAGCTAGCTCAGCCAATCAAAATCGACTTCCCTGTTATGGTTAATATGTGACCCCAGCTGTCAACCCCCGGAAATCGGAGCCGAGATACACTTCCCCTAGAAATAGTAGTCTGCTAAAATATTATATAATAACAGGAGAGATAGCTAATTCTACACTTGAAGAGGTCAAGATTTAATTAGGGAATAAAATTTCAAAAGTTCAGAGGGAGACGTTAGAAGTATAGAGTTGATGTAGACTTTTAGAAGGAACCGGAAACCTAATCCTAAACAAGAGACAGTGGATATGCTCCTGTTCAAAAGACTGAGGAGGAGTGTAAACCGGACTGGAGACATTTGGGTTTTGGATCAAAAGATGGATATGAGAGAAAGAGTTCAGAATTTCAGCTTTAAATTCATGATGCTATTTTTCTCACAGACTGATCCTACTATACCGTGAAGTCGACAAAATAAAAAAAATAATGCGCATGCGCGAAATTAAAAAAATAAAATGGCGACAGTCGCACGTTGTATATATGTGTGCATAAATATATATGTATATGTGTGTGCGCACGCGTGTGTGTGTGTTAACTCTGTAGATTTCCTAATGGAAACTCACGTTATATATATATATATATATAGACTGTAGTCGATATTAATTTTGTCAAATTTTCTTAATTACACAGCGGCCTTTTCAGTAAATGCCGTTCAGTTTTCGTTTCCCCCGACCCATCTCTTTCCCCCACCCCTTTTTCTTTTCCTCTCCCTCCCTCTTCTTCTGATCTTTAAGATTAGATCGTCTATTGTGTGTGTATGTCACCACAAAATGTATCCTTTTCGGTTGCATCTTTAATGTATTAGACATCCGACAACATTCATATTTCTCTCACTTAAACCGTCCTTGACTCCCCTCTCTAAAACTTCTCTCTGTTAAGTTTTAATCTCCCACCTTCTCTCGTCTGTTACCCGTCTCTTTAGCTCTAACATTCGTCCCATACTCTCATATTTACACTCTCTCTAAATTTTATTTTTTATTCCGGGAGTTGTTTTTTCTGTTTTCTTTTTGAATTTGTAGGTCTGATGAATTGGATCGTAATTACGATTCCAATGGAATAAATTATGACCATGGAATATTTGTGTTTAAGCCTTTTTATTATATATATATATATATATATATATATATATATATATATATATATATATATACAGAGTTTGCATGCACACTTCAAGAAAGGAAAAACGTGCATATATATTGTAATGTAAAATTTATTCAAACATCACGAGCTTAATTCAAGTTACCGTTGGACTCTACAATCGTAAGAGATGCTCAAAATGGTGGCATTTAACTTCCAGAAATTTATTAGTCCGGCGAACTACTGCCTGGGCAACGTTGGCTAGAGTGTCCAGTGGGACTGCTGTACATGCATTTTTAATTTCTTGTCTAATGAACGCTAATGTAATGCCATCTGTCGAGAAAATATCGTACTACAGTAAACAGTTTTATCCCAATTTGAAAGACAATGTCTTCTTTTCTTGAAGTGTGCATACTTGAAGAGGTCAAGATTTAATTTTTGGTGGACTTTGTATATATACATATACATGCCTACTGTTATGGAACCTTTCCCATCATAACATAATGGACTATTCCATACGTAATAAATACTGCGCCTCAAGAGGAAGCAGAGAGTTCAGTCCGAAGTCGGGCGACCGGCTGACCGGCTGATCGGTTGAACTCTCAGCCTATGGGCGGGGAGGAACCCGAACGAGGCTACGCCGAAGGGCGGAGTCTCTTCCGGGGAGGTAAACCGACCCTGAACCCATTTATACGGGTTCAAAGGGCATATTTTTGCCTGAGTACACGGGCTCGGAAACCCCACGTTAAACCGGCCTTGTGCCACATGATGCCCTCGTGGGGGGGGGGGGTGACTAAATACCATTCAGCCCGAAGTCGGGTGACCGGCTGACCGGCTGATCGGTTGAACTCTCAGCCTACGGGCGGGGAGGAACCCGAACGAGGCTACGCCGAAGGGCGGAGTCTCTTCCGGGGAGGTAAACTGAACCTGAAAGTTTATTTTCTGGGATATAAAAAATATATAAGCGTGTAAATTAAATTAATATAACGAATGGAAGGAAAAAAAAATAATTTAAAGAATTTAGAGTCCAATAACATTCAGACCCAGTAAGCATTCCTTCAGTTTACAAAGGGAAGGCCCACGGGATCTGAAATTGAAGGACTCTAAATGATGAGTGGGGCCTAGATAAAATCAAAAAAACGATCCGAACTAAAATCAAACATACAATTCCTGCTATTTTTTATTTCCTGCGTTTTTTGATTTTATCTAGGTCCCACTTATATTGGAATCGTAATCGCTATCCAATTCATCAGACTTGTTGGAGTTACCAACTCCACTCCGTAAAACAAAGCCTACTCGCTACGGAAAACACATCAGCGACACCTAGCGACACCTAGCGACACCTAGCGTGATGAAGCCGTGACTCAGCAGAAGAGTCCATCTTAAAAGTGATATTATCCACACCTAATGAAAGTAGTTCATTATCTTTACAAGACATCTAGACTTATTTTTTTTTTTACATGCCACCACTTAAGAGACTGTCAGGATATGAACTTAATATATTCTTCAACGTCAATAAGAATTCGGCAAACGTGGACCTTCGTTTAGCAATAAGACTGAATGTCAAAAGAACGGTTTTTTTTTCCTTGACACCGCTAATATTTTAACTACCTTCACTCCTCAGCAATTTTTTTTTTCTTTAAAAAAGCAATGATTAGAATTGCAATAAAACCTAAACATATAAAAGTGAATTTATACATTTTCTTTGTTCCTGAGAATTAACAATAAATATATTAAACACTATTTATTTATCAGATTCTTTATTGGAATGGTTGGTAAAACATCGGTTAATTTCCAATTAATTCGAACTTTATAAAATGGTAAATGGATTTATTGTTGGTTCACATATTTTAATAATTAAGTAAATGTTTATGAATAAAGAATTATTTTCATATTTATTTCTTTATAAATTGGTAAATGATAGATATTGCACCGCATTAGTATTAATTGTATTAGTTTTTAGAATATTGTAAATATAAAATTATTCTTGCAAATAAAGAATCTAATAAATAAATAGTGATTAATATTTTTGCTGCAAATTTACAAGAACAACAAAAAAATAATTTCACTTTCATATTTTAGGTTTTATTACAAGTCTAATCATCGGTTGAAATATAAAAAAAAGCACTGCCGATGACTGAACGTTGTTAAAATAATAGCGGTGTCAAGGGAAAAACAGCCCTTTTGATACTTCCTAATTTTGCGGACACGAAGGTCCACGTTTGCCAAGAATTCTAGAATTCTAGATCATAGTGGATCTGTAAATTAATAAAAAAAAATTGTTAAAGATGTTATTTTTTTCTGTAAAATTAATGAATTCTTCTTTTTACTTTTGTTTGATACTAAAATGTTATCTCTTTTCAACTAATTAAACCATGAGGTTTTATTTATCGCTAGCAGCCATACCCAGCTGGTCGATCAAAAAAAGCGTTCAATTAGAATGGAGCAAAAACAACATCTAGTTTAGATGTAACAGAGTCTATCTTCTCCAATTACTTTAAAGTACTTTCATTAAAAAACATTTTGAATTAATGCAGTTACTGATATAACAGAATATAACGAAACATGTTTTTGTTCTCTCCGCTGGGGTTAGAGATTGAACCCAGAACTCTTTGTGTCAAGTTATTTTTTGAATCAATCGTATGATGAACAGCTGTGTTTGGGTTGAAATATAACTTCTGTGTGATGTGTCTGTTCAGGACGTGGGCTATCATGGCTCTTCACAAGAATTTTTCCCTTTGTCAAGGCTCCCAATCCGGTTTCTCCATAAATTCACGGAAACTATTTTACAGTAATTATCTTTCCTTAGTTTTGTACTTGTTTCATATGTTTGCCACTTGTTAAATTCACTGGTCCGCTAGTAAAGAAAAAAAACAAAAAAACAGGGAAGATGTTTTGTTTTTATAGATTCGCATTTATTAGACCTTCCTCTACAAACACCATTTGTTAGAATCGAAAGATATTGATTTTTATCATTTTAGAATGAGTGTCCTGTTCATAGTATAACTACAGAGTCAAATCGATCCCTGACTTTTTAAAGAGATATCTGTACTTTGTTTTTATTTACAAATATCAATCTTAAAAGAGTGCATAACCCATTAATAACTGCGTACTGATGGCTTCTTTTCCCTAACTCGTATTACGAGTTAGGGAAAAGAAGCTATCAGAAGGGTGGATTTTTTAATGACGTAAGCCCAGTTTCAAATTAAACCAAAAACGAAGTACAAGTAACTCTTTAACTTGATATTGGATTTATTTATACTTTTTTAACGAGCGGAACAAAATTTTAAATAGTGCTATATATTTACATACATCATATATATTATTATTATATATTATATCAGACTTATTATAAAACCCAGGTTGTGTGTGTGTCTGTACGTTTATATATTGGATCGGATTTCCTACATTTTTCAACCGATTTCAACAAAACTTCACAGGACTACGTAAAATTACCTTGCGGTGGTTCTGACAGCGCCCAAAATTGGAAAAACACAATTGTTTTTGCACGAAATTAATTTGAAAACACGATTAAGAGACATCACGAGAATGAAAGGGGGACAACTCGAGTTATACTTATTATAAAACCAAGGTTGTTTGTGTGTGTGTGTGTGTGTGTGTGTGCTCGTTTATATATGGGATCGGATTTCCTACATTTTTCAACCGATTTCAACAAAACTTCACTTTTTTTTTTTTGGTAGGTAGTGTTTCTTATTGTCTTGCACACTTTTTTCATTATTTTTACATTCAGAATGCTTTAAAAATCCCATTTACAAGACAATTGTTTATAATAAAATTCTATTCAATCGGTAGACTTATAACGATTGAAAACAATGTTTTTGTTTTAGTTTGGGTTTGATCAATACGTAAAAAAAACACGAAAAACACAAAAAAACTAATTAAAAAATGCGTGTCCGTCAACCTTAAACAATAATCTTTGTCAATTTTACTTTTCAGTCTTTATGATGGTCTATACTTAATCTATCTCTTACTGTTACATCCTCGGGCAACGCCGGGCGCTACTTCAATGTTTTTGTTTGAGTTTGACCAATTCGTAAAAAAAAAAAAAAAAAAACTAATTAAGACATGCGTGTCCGTCAACCTTAAACAATAATCTTTGTCAATTTTATTTTTCAATCTTTATGATGGTCGATACTTGATCTATCTCTTACTGTCACATCCCCGGGCAACGCCGGGCGCTACTGCTTGTTATTATTAAAATTGAGTGTATTTTAGCAGCAATTTTTCATTGACGCATGTTTCATTAAATAATATAAACAAGTTTTGTCTATTTATTTTAAGTAAGTTCCTTTCATATTGTTTGATAGGCTTAATAACATTATCATTGAAAGACGAAAGGAAGTCACCATATTGATACATGTTTTAATCCTATCTAAGCTTTCGGCTTACATAAGCCATTATCAAAGACGACAGTTACATTTCAATATATCAAACAATACACGGACAAAACAATAATGATAGTTTTGCATGAAAAATTTCAAAGTAACGACAAACTTGTGTATACGAGATGCGGAAGCGAAAATCGCATCGCAGCTCGTGACGTCACACATGACCACCCGATAGTGAAAACGAGAAGTATTAAGTATGGAAGCCGTTGGTATAAACCAGTGGCTTCTGTTATCAGTTATAGGCATTTAAGAATATTTGTGAAGATTTCGTAGTTTATTTTGTTCAGGTTAAGTTTCAACAGTTTTATGTATATACCTTCAAGAATTTTTAGTTTTTGTTTATTGTTTTCATGCTTAAGTATAGTTGTGTTTTCAACAAGGATTTTCTGGAATTGTGTATGCAGCCAGACATGTTTTAAATGCCTAAAATGTTAGAGTTATCATTCAAATGTAGAATTAAGCGTTGAGTTTGTGGTTATTATATATATATATATATATATATATATATATATATATATATATATATTTGCATACATTATATTTTAGTATATACTTTTTTTGTATATCCATTTTTAAAGCCATCCCTTTTGAGATTCAATATCAGATAACTAGATTTCCATACTTGTTTAATTCTGTTGTCCCCAGTGTGTAACTCAGATATTAGACTAACCCTTTTGTTTACTACCATATATTATTTCTCCTCGCCTTCTTGGAATACACAAGGGCACAAAAAAAATGTACTCGGATTTCTGTATCAAACTTTCAGTCCTTTTTTATGATATCACCCCCAGACAATTAGATTTCCGCATTTGCTTCATGTTACCATTCTCGGTGTATAACTCGTATCTTAGGCTTACATTTTTCTTCGGTTTTCTTATAATTGAGAGCCTTGGCAAAGGTATAAACGCTACAAGGCTTTATTGCCTTGCTTGGAGTGAAACGATTAAAACTGATTCGTCTTTTGTTCTTGCTTTTATCGATTACCTGGTCTAACGTTCTTTCACTTACCTTACTGAGCCTGCTATGAACAAAGTGTCGTCTGCTTAATGAATAGTTTTAAGGTTAGGTCCATGTAAAATAATTTCTATGATGTCATTTGTTTCTATTTAAATTCTCTCGCTGTGCAATTAACAAAAAGAGTTTTCTCTAATTCTCCTAAATAAAGCAGTCACTCATCTCGATGTTGCTGATCGTACGGGAACAACGTGATATGGCCGTAAACCTTAAGTAAACAGTGCTTTCTCCTGTAAAGAAAAACAAATTGTGGTATGTATTTTGAAAACTTGGGTATGTAGTATGTCGTTTTGGTGATTTTCAAGTGTACCGTTTGCACACAGCAGTGGGTCTTGAGTTTAGTTCATTTTTTCTTCATTTTCTTTTAATTATCTCGTCTTAACGCGTCAGCTTTTTTTTTTTTTTTTTTTTTTTTTTTTTGCATACCAACATTTTGTGTAATATAGACGCAAACATATTGACTAGAGAAAAATTCATTTTTAAAGCTAAGACTAAAATACATACGAAAGCTGGTGAACAACTATGTTTGGATTGAAATTTAACTTCTATGTGCCGTGTATGTTCGGGACGTGGGCTATCATGGCTCTGGACAAATTTCCATTCCTTGTGGCTCTTAATAGCGTTTGTTTTCCTTTTCTTCAACCATTCACGGAGACTAGTCAGGTAGATGGCCTCCTGACTTCCGTTTCTTCACTTCTCCTCGATATGCCTTGTGAGCGTTAAGTTTCCCAAGCCCTCTTTCCTCATTATGCGCCCACTGAAATTTCAGTCACTCCTTTTTTATTTAAATTATAAGTGTTCGTTATGTGGCCATTTACTTTAAGGCTTCTTCTTTGCTTATTCCTTCCGTCCATTTAATTCTCAGTATCCTTCTGTAGAACCATATTTCTGTTGTCTCCAGTTTGCTCCTCATCTGAGGTGAGATTGTCCAGCATTCACAGGTGGATTATGTACTTTCGCTAATCCGATGTCCGTTCGTATTTCAATGTTCCAATTTCCATGAACTTCTAAAATATAACTACATTTATAAAATCGTAAGGTAACTGTTAGACCAACTCTTCTATGTTGTGAGTGACATGCAAGCGTATCCCAAACCTCTTTCCTGTATGCAGAGGGTCCTCGACTTACGACGGAGATCCGTTCCTGCGGCGCGACGTAACCTGATTTTCGACGTAGGTCGGAACTCACCTAAATAAGCACCCACGAGTCTGCCTTACGTTTGGGAGCCATAATGAAGGACAAAAAGTTAAAAACAAGAAAAAAAAAAAAAAAACGACACAAAAAAGCATTTGTTTCTGTTCATTCCCCTTACGTAACACTTGTCCTTCCGAAAACGACAAAGGAGTGTCATAACATAAGCTCACAAAGAACACACACACACACACACACATACTTAGAGTGGCACTTAGGCTAGGCACACACACTATTTCATACACATTAATATATGCGCACGCTCTCAAACAATGCACATACTTTCACTACCCCTCTTACAAGAAGTCCTCCACTTACGTCGGAAATCCGTTCGTACGGCGCGACGTAACTTGATTTTCGACGTAGGTTGGAACTCACCTACATAAGCACCCACGAGTCTGCCTTACGCTTGGGAGCCATAATGAAGGATAAAAAGTTCCCCCCAAAATACGACACAAACAAGAGATAGCGAATGTACACACAATCAAATATGGCGTACAGCCAGTGAAGAAACAACACCGTCTTCCTCATATAACGCCACTTGACGGCGTATTGTATTATGAAAGGTGGCGCCGTAACCAGGAAACGCCGCACATCAGGTTCGACGTAACCTGAGAGCCTTCTGTATGTCAAACTTGAACAAAGACAAAACAAGAAACAAAAAAAAAAAAAAACAAAAACAAAAAAAACAGCTAATATAATCTTTTATTTTTTACAAAATAGATTATGTACAGATCTTGTTTTACAGTTACGAACAACAGTTATTTTTTGTTTCATTCAGAATAATTTTCTGGGCTTTATTTTTAAAAAATAAAATCTCAATGTTCCGGTCGCTATAGCCTCCGGTCTTCCACTGAAAAATCTGAAACCCGAGTAAGGCCAGAGAGTATAACGGCCGGGATGCTACACCCCTCCCAACGAAAAAACAAAAAAACAAAAAACAAACAAAACCAATAAAATAAACAAAAACTATCACAGTGTTTCGTTTGCTGCACTTGCCGGTCTTCCTCGGGCATTTGTTGTATCTTGCTTAGAACAAAGTTTAATATTCCGAAATAAAACAGAGACCCGAGTAAGGCCGGAGAGTACAACGGCCTTACTCGGGTCTCTTCTTTGCAACGCTTCCCCCACACCCCCCAAAAAAAACAAAACAAAAAAGCACAAAACTATCAGAGTGTTTCGGCCGCTGTACCCGCCGATCTACTTCTGATATTTGTTGTATCTTGCTTAGAACAGTGCTTAACATTTCGAAATAAAACAGAGTAAGGCCGGAGAGTACAACGGCCTGAACACTTTAACATAAAAAACCGAGAAATCAAAAACGAAACGAGGGACTTAGTCCAAACAAAATGCCTACAGCGCACCGTTTTCAAGAAAATTAGACAAGAGTGACGAACAGGTTCCTTTTGTAGTTTATGACATATTTAAATGACAAAAAGCGTTTAGACTGATGACTAAAATTTAGTGCCATCATCAAAGTTCTAAGGGAAATTGAGTGCTTAATTTTTGTAGCTACCAATCTCTTTTCGTAGTGCCTCCAGTTCAGGAATTGGTTCGTACTTTTGATTAATATTGATCATCTGAAAGAAGAAAAAGAAACAGTAATTTTAAGATTGCAGCAATGGTTAACTCATTGATTTGGGGCAGTTTAATATATTTTTTCTTTTATACCGTCTTTAGACAGCGTCACAATAGTTTAATGACTCCTAATCAAAATGAAGCCATTACAATGGACGCTCCTGTTACAATAGAACACTTTTAAAACAATTTGGAATATTTTAGAATTTATTTGTGACTAAATATTTTATTTGATTAAGAATTGTATGATTGATATTGTTTTGCTTGTAAGTCAGATTTTTAAGTTTTCTTTGTTTACTCCTTCTGATTTCAAAAGCTAATGAGTATAATATAAATGTATATAACTCCTAGAAAGCGTGCACGCGATGAAAAGCTTTAAGATAAGTAAGTCCAGTGTCCAGTGTATTGGATCACAATATATATATATATATATATATATATATATATATATATATATATATATATATATATATATATATTCATGTTTAGGCAGCAATCATTCTTTTATGCACATTTCATTGAAAACGACTGACGAGGTGCTTTTATTTAGCTTTTTATACAAATTTTCACGCAATCTAATAATTTTTTTCTTTTCGGATGATACCGAAAACTGTCCGAATGTTCTTTTTATCCGAGCGCTTTCGGCCATACATTTAGCCATGTTCAAGGATTATATTCTAACTGTTAAAATAAGAAATAGCTTGTTGTATGTATGTTTTATAAAATGTTTTCATTTTTCAAAACACAGACTAGATATTATGTCCATGTTCAAAGTTAATATTATTAAGTGTTGGTTTATTTGTTCTTATTAATAAGAGTTCCATTATTTTAAGCCTTTTTTTGCATGTAGATGATATTATTATATTAGTGTTGTCAATAAGTATGTTACGAGTAGTGCCCGGTAAGTGTCCATGAATATTTAAATGAGATCTAATTGAGCTATTTTCAGAAAGGTGTAGAGTGAGTCTGCGTGTTAAACATGTTGTAGTGTGGCCTATATAATTATTTACGAATTTTGATTGATCAGGAATACAATTACTTAATTGGCATTTAAATTCGTAAATAATATTTGCCTTATTTAATTTTGTTCTAGGAGGTGAATTATTATTTTTAACTATAATGTTAGAGGTTTTAAATTTTTGTAATAAATAATTAATCTAATTTTTTTGTTATTGTCAACTGGTGTTATGCGTTTTTTTTAAATAATGTTCTTAATTCTGCATTTATCCTGTTTATAATTATCTGATTTTTATAAAATATATATATATATATATATATATATATAGCTTAGGGGGTTAGAATCTCTGACTGGTGCCAAATCGATCGGGTTTCGGTCCCGGCTTGAAGCAATCGTATATCTAGCCACACTGATGAGCTGTGAAACAGCAAAACAGTCTGTTTGTGGATGGTGATATATATATATATATATATATATATATATGTCCACTCTCGTATTCGAGTATACCCGTCTACCAGTGCGGTTATCTCAGGCGCATTTGTGTTTATTCAACCCCCCAGAGAATTCTTCAACTATGCTGAGCAGATCATAGTTACAGTTTCGGGGAAAGAGCGTGTTATCTTACGTGATCAACAATTTGAACAAGGTATCACGTTCAATTCCTCGGCCATGATGACTTGGGACTCCGTGTTAGCACAGCTATCGACGGTCCCCAAAGGTTCCGTCTACCCAATTTCACTCACAAGGCTTGGGTCAACTCGTGGCATGGTTTTCAGGCACTGGGCTGGGATCGACCCCTCCAATCCGATAACATTAGGAAGTCTCCTTCCTGACAAATCGACCATAGTGAGATTCGAACCCGGGTCTCATGGACAGAATGCGAATGTTCTAACCATTCGGCCACATGCCCATAAGGGTCACAATAAGAGACAAAGCAATGCTGCTCAGAAACAGCATTAAAACCCGAGGAAGAGTAGCAGGGACCTGGCAACAGATTTAGTGTAATCGGGTGTATTCAAATCTGACTCAAATGTCAGGAGACGGCTACTTGAAATGGACTGACCAGACAGAAAACAGCTTTTCACGGGAATAATCTTACTTATTATAAAACGCAGATTGTGTGTGTGTGTGGGTGTGTGCGTGCGCGCGTGTCTGTACGTTTATATATTGGATCGGATTTCCTACATTTTTCAACCGATTTCAACAAAACTTCACAGGACTACATAAAATTACCTTGCGGTGGTTCTGACAGCGCCAAAAATGGGAAAAACACAATTGTTTTTGCATGAAATCAACTTGCAAACACGATTACGAGGCATCGCGAGAATGTAAGGGGGACAACTCATATTGAGTTATACTTATTATAAAACCCAGGTTGTTTGTGTGTGTGTATGTGTGTTCGTTGATATATGGGATCGGATTTCCTACATTTTTCAACCGATTTCAACAAAACTTCCCTTTTTTTGGCAGGTAGTGTTTCTTATTGTCTTGCACACTTTTTTCTTTATTTTTACATTCAGAATGCTTTAAAAATTCTATTTACTAGACAATTGGTTATAATAAAATTCTATTCAATCGATAGACTCATAACGATTGAAAAGAATGTTTTTGTTTGAGTTTGGGTTTGACCAATTCGTAAAAAAACAAAAAAACAAAAAGAAAAAAACAAAACAAAAAAACTAATTAAGACATGCGTGTCCGTCAACCTTAAACAATAATCTTTGTCAATTTTATTTTTCAGTCTTTATGATGGTCGATACTTGATCTATCTCTTACTCTTACATCCCCGGGCAACGTCGGGCTCTACTGCTAGTCAGGGATAAACGTCTCCAATGGACAAAATTTCATAAAGATTGGACGGTGGGAAAAAAACGTGCTGTTCTCGGATGAAACGCACTTTGAAGTGAGAGATCATCGACCCTACTTTGTACGGAAAAGCAAAGGTGAACCCATAAGGGATGACCATATTGAACAAAAAGCCAAAACACGTTCACAAGAAAATGTTTTGGGGTAGTTTTTAGCGAAAATGAGTTCGGTAGAGGGAGAATAATTGAAGGGAGAATAAATGGCACATAATATGAAGATCTTTTGAAAGACCATTTGCTTCTAACAATGGAAAAATTATCCAGATTACACATCGAAAAAACAATAATCTTATCCAGATTACACATCGAAAAAATGTAGAAATATTTATAAAAATGAATGTAAAAGTGTTGGATTAGCCATGAAATTCCTCTGACCTGATTTAAAGATTTTTTTTTTTTTTAAATAAACAGTATTAATTACATTTATCGGTCTGAATGTACGAGAAATTTCGTAGAAAATATGTGCTTCTCCGACAGAAATCGAAACTGTAAACCGAATGGGGTAATTCATCATTTGATCTGATGTGCTGTTAATCATTTAACAACAAAGAAGCGTTTGATTAGCGAAGTCCAAATTAGTTTACAAACAGTAAATCTTTGAGGAACTTTCCAGAACAATTATATCTGCTCACAAAACATACCTTACCATAAACATTGACAACATATGAAATGGATTAAGTCCGACAATTATTTAAGATAGTTTCTGTATATAAATTATTTTGATAGATACTGTTTACAGGTTCGATTCCTGTCAGAAAAGCACATAATTTCTACGAAACATTCAGGCCGGTAAATGTAATTAATACTATTTATTAAAAAAAACGCCAAAAAATAGAACATATACTTAAATAAATTGTGTCCATTAAAATAGCGTATAAACAGAATATATATATTTATATCTATACCCACACACACAAATCAAACCTATTTCCTGGAGCAACTGAAATCTCATACTAATTTCACAAATGTGTAAAATTAATTATTAAAATAAATTTTAGTTCTGTTATTATACTTCAAGTATAATTTTATTAGCAACAGAACTTAATGTATGATATTTTATATTCATCTATCTATCTATCTATCTATCTATCTATCTATCTATCTATATATATATATATATATATATATATATATATATATATATATATATATATATATATATACATTAGGTTGGTGCAAAAGTAATGACGTAATAATGTCGTTTTTTGACGTTTTTTTTTAACGTCAAAAAACGACATTATTACGTCATTATTTTTGCACCAACCTAATATATATATATATATATAACCGAAAGAAATATAGTGATATATATATATATATATATATATATATATATATATATATATATTAGGTTGGTGCAAAAATAATGACGTAATAATGTCGTTTGTTGACGTTTTTTTAACGTCAAAAAACGACATTATTACGTCATTATTTTTGCACCAACCTAATATATATATATAACCGAAAGAAATATAGTGATATATATATATATATATATATATATATATATATATATATATATATATATATAGAGAGAGAGAGAGAGAGAGAGAGAGAGATACTGACTTGGTGGTAGATAGTATTGAAATGCACCTGTTGTAGTAATCCTAACAATGTTTTCATGAAATCGTTGTGAATAGGTTTGTTACATAATACCCTCTTAAAATTTGTTTAGCTACAAAGACGCCAAAATGGGACAAAAGCGATTTGAACTGCGTACTTTCCACCAAAATGTCACAGGCGAAAAAAAAGATTTATTACAGTGAAAGAAACGAACTTAAACATCGTCAAATTTTTAAAACCGACCGATGTCTACCTGAGTATTTCGCTCTAACAGGGGCGTGCATACAATACTTGAAGTGACGAACCGACTTTTACAGTTGTGCAAGTGGTCTTCAACGGTTTTTGCTCTGAAGTGAGTTGTGCGCTTCAAATGAGCTGTGCCCAAACATAAATCTCTGACTCTTTGATGGAATTTCGAGGCTGTAGCACTTGTTGATATAACGGATCCCAGGTACTCTGAGCATTCAAATTTAAAAACAGTGTTATGTCATGTTTGTTTCAAGAGTGATTTAGAGACTGCTTTGTGCGTGAGATAGTCGCACCTTTCCCACTTGGTTTCCGATCCACAAGCAAGATGGGTGTATAAACTCTTGGTTAGTAATAACCACTTATAGTTATCTTAATTATTATAAAACGCAGAGTGTGTGTGTGTGTGTGTGTGTCTGTACGTTTATATATTGGATCGGATTTCCTACATTTTTTCAACCGATTTCAACAAAACTTCACAGGACTGCGTAAAATTACCTTGCGGTGTTTCTGACAGTGCCCAAAATTGGAAAAACACAATTGTTTTTGCACAAAATCAATTTGAAAACACGATTAAGTCGCCAGAATGAAAGGGGGACAACTCATATCGAGTTATACTTATTATAAAACCCAGGTTGTTTGTTTGTGTGTGTGTGTGTGTGTTCGTTTATATATGGGATCGGATTTCCTACATTTTTCAACCGATTTCAACAAAACTTCGTTTTTTTTTTTTGGCGGGTAGTGTTTCTTATTGTCTTGCACACTTTTTTCTTTATTTTTACATTCAGAATGCTTTAAAAATTCCATTTACAAGACAATTGTTTATAATAAAATTCTATTCAATCGGTAGACTTATAACGATTGAAAACAATGTTTTTGTTTGAGTTTGTGTTTGACCAATTCGTAAAAAAAAAACAAAAAAAAAAACAAACTAATTAAGACATGAGTGTGCGTCAACCTTAAACAATAATCTTTGTCAATTTTATTTTTCAGTCTTTATGATGGCCGATACTTGATCTATCTCTTACTGTTACAGAATGAAAGGGGACAACTCATAGTGAGTTATACTTATTATAAAAAAAAACAAAAAGAAAAAAACAAAACAAAAAAACTAATTAAGACATGCGTGTCCGTAAACTTTAAACAATAATCTTTGTCAGTTTTATTTTTCAGTCTTTATGATGGTCGATACTTGATCTATCTCTTACTCTTACATCCCTGGGCAACGCCGGGCTCTACTGCTATTTTTTCTATTTTAATAGATGTAGACGTTTACGTCTCTTCACAGATTCCGTCTTCTTTATTATGTATTAATTGTCATGCATTCTTCGGGAAAATAGAGGAGTAGCTTACCGTTATCTTCTTCGTTTTATTTTCTCCTAGAGTGACTGTCACTAAAGGCTAACTAAAGACTAACTAAAGGCTGTCACTAAAGGCCAGTCTACCCTACTATATAATCCATAGTTTTGAGAAGAAAAGGTTCATGACTGTCTTTCCTAAGGGTATTTAGGCAAAATTGAATGCAACAGACTAGGCAGGTATTTGAACTCACACCGGCAACCGTTACGTTAGCTGCGTACCCACCTTTTTACACTTACTGAGTACGTCAATATTTGGGAAATTATATGAGAAAGTGAAGAAAGTTTACTTGTGACGAGTTTCGTCCTTCAGGACGTCATCAGAATAAATTTGTTATGTTGGTACGACTACACATGCGCACGACGGGAATTTTAGAATTTTACGGGGCTGACATCAACTTTGGCATAAAAAAATGGTATTCTGATCAAGATGAAAATAGCTCACTGCGACGTAAATGTCTAAAGAGTGCCTTAATCACAAGGTCAGCTACAGTAAATTTGCGCCTTGGCTTTAAAACATTTCATCGTTTCTGGCAGATCGTCTATTATCACAGTGTGGGATACTTACCAACAAAAGTGATGGAAAGAGAAAGAAAAAGAAAAAGAAAAAGAAAAAGTTCGGCTGAAAAATAAAATTCTAAAATTCTCAGCATCCCTCTGCCTTGTCCTTATGTAATTCTACTAAAATAATAAATTTAAACCTATGAAGTCCTGACAGAAGTAATGTGTCACCAGTAAACATTTTAGACTTTGTCATACAATTTCCCATATATATATATATATATATGTATTTGTTTTTTGTATGAATGATTCATGAATTTATAAATTAATTGCACCTTTATTGAAATTAAAATAACTGATCCAAGTGCAACTTTCGGATAATAAGTGCGACATTACTGTAATTATTGAACAATATAGTTCATGCCATATTCACGGAAAATCTACCAGTAAAAAAGAATTCTCTTATTGCTATATTTGTACAAAAACGCACAAACTTAAAATTTAAATTCAAACTCAGCGTTGCGACTGCACGTTCCAAAACAATAACACATTTCTCATAGCATTTTTTCGGATTATATCTCTATTTTCGTTGTCCTCTTATTACTGAGAAGTAAAAAACAGGAACAAAATCTATTTCCATACCTGAGGATGTCTGTAGGAACAGACGAAAGCTTGTAAAAATAAAAAATACCTTATGCAACTGAAATTTATAAACGAGGATCATATCATTCATATACAGGTTCGGGGTTGATGTATCTTATTTAGATTGTTTGCGACGATGGATTCTCGCCAATTAAATCATTAACCTCTGTATTTGTTTTTTGTATGAATGATTCATGAATTTATATATATATATATATATATATATATATATATATATATATATATATATATATGTATTTAAATAAGTTTTTCGTGGTACAGAATTTAATAATAGATAGGAAAAGACAATATTTAGAAGGCATTTTTTAAAAGCAAAAGCTAAAATAAAAACAACCGGTTTCGTCCCAGGACTTATCAAGTTTATTTATTCTGGGAATTTAAAAGCGTGTAAATTAATTTTTAATTAACGAATGTAATCGAATGGGAAAAAAATGAATTTCAAGAAACTAGAGTCCAATAATATTCAGACCCAGCTAGCATTCCCTCTGTTTACAAAGGGAAGGCTCACGAGATCTGATATACAAGGACTCTAGGACCTTGAGGTGACATGTGGAGTGGGACCTAGATAAAATTATAAATCGGTCACCACTAAAATTTTCCACACATTTCCTTCTATTTATTAAATGTTCAGCAATAGCTGAATTATATATATATATACTTTCTTCATACTGTCGGATTCTATATCCATATATTTGCTTACATATATATATATATATATATATATATATATATATATATATATATATATATATATATAAAACATAAGGAAACAATTTATACAATGAATTAAATAGCAATGTTAATGTGATTAATGGCGAAATCACTTCGCTAACAGGACTTTATGTGACATTAACTTACTATCAATTCAATGAATAATAAGATCCTTATATTCGAGTTGTTGTCAGAAGACACATGCCAAGTACTTTGAATAATTTCAAACTGTCATCTTCAGGGCGCAATTTTCCCATTTATAGGCAAACAGTAAGACGAAATATGTGTAGACCGGAAGATGTTTTTTTTTTTAAATTATGCTATTTATTTTGATAGCAAATTAATGTCTCATTCAGTCCTGTTAGCGAAGTGATTTCGCCATTAATCACATTAATATGGCAATTTAATTCTTTGTATAAACTGTTTCTTTATGATATAAAGTATAAGCTGCATATATATATATATATATATATATATATATATATATATATATATATATGAAAAATACCAACTTTCATTTAGTTATCAATTTACAGGTCATTTTACATTGCAATTTTTCAAAGTGGGCGTCACCTTATCTTGTAACGCTCCCGAGATCTGCCGTTCTTTTTACGTTTTTCATAGAGAATAGGCCAGCGTGCCGGCAGTATGAAATTATTTCGTTACTTTTGTTTACTAAACCATTAGTTATCTTAAAATTTACTAGTTAAATTGTGCAGTCCAAAATGACGGCAATTGTTAGAAAGTGTTAATAGTGATATACAATGAGACAAAAGTCTTGAAACAAAGATTCAATAAAGCAGAGATAAAGAATTCACAACTAAAACACAGACCAAGGAACCGTTTATTTAATCTGTTCCCTTTATATTTGTAAAACGTTAAATTGTAACTATGATTCATTGATTACTTCTGGTATTATAGAAATCGTTTTTTGTTCAATATCTTTTTATGTTAAAAATTACGTGTTTAATATAACAGTAAAATGGAAATATCTCTCAGAAGAAAAAGATTAGCAACAGAACGACAAAGCCTATTTCAATATCAAGTTGAAGCAAGACGATTCATACAAAGGTATCTGAGTGCCTCACATGAAAGGCCTGAACAAATAAGACTGCAATCTAAAAAACGTAGGAATAAAGGAACTGATTAATTAAATTATTCATTTTGCACGGGTATTAATTTAGTCTGAATGCAGATAAATATTTTATTTGTATAGATTACTAAAACTACTAAGGGAAGTAATCACTCATAAATTTAGTAGCTTAAGCTGATTTAACTTCCTTCCTCGTACAGATAGGACAGGGAATATATAAATAAATACATATTGATAATTATTACGTAGTTTTATTATATTATATTCTGAGATAAAATTTTCGAACTCAGATTCTTTCCAGTCTGTCTTTGTTTTTTCTATCATAACATTTGCGCCGAACTACTTTCCGGACATCTTTTTCTGCTGAATAGTGGTTAGTTTGTATAAAATTAGTAATAAATCATAACCTATTAATTAACATTATAATAATATATTTTCTTTAAATTTCAGAACATTCATTAAAATATCACATTATAAAGTACCATAATTATTCATTTATAGTACGCATTTATGCATAACACACTCCCCACACACTAATTTTGAGTGACGAAATTCTGGTGAAAAAAAACTCTCCTGTATAATACGCAATGTCTTTCGCATCAAAGTTTAAACTAAATTCAATAACTATTCAGTTTTTGTATTCTGTTCTTATCGTCTCAAAATATCACTCGGAAGAAAGAAGTTTAGTAACAGAATGATAAAGATGACAAATTCTATTTCAAGAACATGCTGAAGCAAGGCAATCACTTAATAGACAAAGATATCTGAGTGCCTCACATGAAAGGCTTGAACAAATAGGACTGCAATCTATATATATATATATATATATATATATATATATAAAATACCATCTTTTATTTAGTTATCAATTTACAGGCTATTTCATACATTGCAATTTATGAAAATGGGCGTCAGGTTATCTTGGACGCTCCCGAGATCTGCCGTTCTTTATAGCTCTTTCATAGAGAATAAGCCAGCCATTAAAAATGTTATGCGTTTAGTATAACAATGAAATAGAAATATCACTAATTCAGCTACTAAGAAGTTTAGTAACAGAATGATAAAGAAACTTATTTCAAGACCAAGTTCAAGCAAGACGATCACTTAATAGACCACGGTATCTGAGTGCCTCACATGAAAAGCTTGAACAAATAAGACTGCAATCTAAGAAACGTAAGCGTAAATGATCCGACTAATTAACCCATTCATTTTGCCCCGGAACTAATTTTGTCTAAATGCAGATAAATATTTTATTTGTATAGATGATTAAAACGACTAAGGGAATTAATCACTTATAAACTTATTAACTTCAGTTGATTTATTTCCCTTCCCATCACAGATGGGATAGGAAATATATACATGAATCCATATTGATAATGATTATATGGTTTGATGGTTTTCAGTTATCCTCTATAAATAGGTAGACATACTGCCTTTTCAGTACTGTTGGCGTTCTGACGCATACGTTTTGAAAAACGTGTAAAGAACACGAGATCCAAGATAAACAAAGGGTCATTTGAAAAAAATTGCTAGGCATGAAACTGCATGAAATAGTTTGTTGCATGTGTGTATTTATAAAATGTTTTCATTTTTCGAAATACAGTCAAGATATTGCGTCTATTTCTTATTTAACAGTTAAAATATTTCATCCTTGAAGATGGCTCAATGTATAGCCGAAAGCGCTCGGATAAAAAAACCAAAAAACATTCGGACAATTTTTATATAATTTATCATCTGAAAAAAAATTATTAGATCGCATGAGAAATTGTCTAAAAAAAACTAAATATAAGCACCTTGTCTGTCGTATTCAATGAAATGTCCATGAAAGAAGGATTGCTGCCTATATATATATATATATATATATATATATATATATATATATATATATATATGTATTCAAAAAAAGAGAGAAGCCGCAAACCTTTTTGGTTGTAGTGGATTTTTAAGAAAAATATGTTTTATTTTCCATAAATTATGGGAAATAAAGCATAATATATTTAAAATAAAATGCACATTACAACCAAAAAGGTTTGCGGCTTCTCTCTTCTTTATAATATACACACTTTTCTCTCGTTGGAACTACTATAACCTCTTCTTTTCATATATATATATATATATATATATATATATATATATATATATATATATATATATATATATGTATCCTTGTGCAGGTATGCAGAAAATAGAAAAGAACACGTTGGGTGCATAATCCGGGGTTCCTTAGTATTTTCGTTTTTATTTTTAAAAAACAGTGCTCCATACAGAAGTAGAGCTTATATTATAATAATATTTTTTGTTTAAAAATATGATTCCTTCGCTACATAAGAGTTCTCATGTTTCAAAAACGTGAGCCGAAATCATCCAAATAATTAATAAAATTAAGTTGGATTGAGGTGTTTAGTCACGTTTCATCTTCAAGCGAAATTTTAGGAATAAGCTATCTCTCGGTTTACGTGTATTTTTACAGAATTTGTTATTGTGGGAGTGGCTATACTATTTTCATTCTTTAAGTGGTCAGGGAGTTAATTCTTATCAGTAGATTCATAAAAACTACACATCATTAAATTCCTAAATAATGAAAAATTATTAAACCATAGGCAGGAGTTAACGGTTTTTTGCCGACACCAACAGACTTTCGCATTAGATAATTAGCATAAAAAAAAAAAAAAAAAAAAAAACATAGCTAAGTAAAATTCTAAAAAGCTCAGCCAAACCCTTAAATAGGAAAAACCCCTTTTTGTCGTCGTCAAAAAAACAAACAAAAAAAAACAAAAAAAACGAAATTCAATGCAAAGCGATCTGTATATTAAACACCCACTTAAATAAACAAATAAATAAATAGATAATCAGATAGACAAGAATAAGAGAAAATTCTCCAGACACAGAACGACTGTAGGCGCGCCATAAAAATATCCTTCACAGGGAACCAACTAAAGGATGACCGTAAACATTAGCCTTGAAATGGATACCCTACCCAACCTTAGCAAAACCTCTCAGAGGATGATGAATCTACTGATAAGAATTAACTCCCTGACCACTTAAAGAATGAAAATAGTATAGCCACTCCCACAATAACAAATTCTGTAAAAATACACGTAAACCGAGAGATAGCTTATTCCTAAAATTTCGCTTGAAGATGAAACGTGACTAAACACCTCAATCCAACTTAATTTTATTAATTATTTGGATGATTTCGGCTCACGTTTTTGAAACATGAGAACTCTTATGTAGCGAAGGAATCATATTTTTAAACAAAAAATATTATTATAATATATATATATATATATATATATATATACAGGGTGTCAATATAGTTCGTGTGCATTTAAAACAAAAATTATAACTTCATTTGTATTTGCGATAGAAATAATTTGTAAAAAGGATTAGAAAGAAGTGAATCTATATTTTTTAAGGTTTTATTGAAATTTTATTTAAGTTTCCACATGTCCTCCATCATTAGCAATACAAAGGGTAATACGATTTTACAGTTCATGGAAAACATTTGCCAACTGATTTACAGTAATGCCTGAAATCACATTAGTTACTTTAGCTATATTTAAAACTAGGTCCATTAAACTTTATAACATTTTTTACAGATTATTTCAATCACAAATAGTTATAATTTTTAAAGTGCACACGAAATTTATGGACACCCTGTATATATATATATATATATATATATATATATATATATACACACACACACACACACACATATATATATATATATATATATATATATATATATATATGTACGTATTCAGGAAAATTGCCATAAAAGGAATTCAGTGGCGATGAAGATTGGCATTGTTATGCCGATCTGAAATAGTCTATATTCACATGAGGTAATTTAGAATTTTTGCTGTAAGAATATATATATATATATATATATATATATATATATATATATATATATATATATATATGCTCTGTTATAATAAATCCGCTGAGCTCTACGTCCTGGGTATGACGTTAAACTACATCCGCGTCCTGGGTATGTTGATAAACTACATTCAACAGCAAGGCCTCAGATAATGTTTTCGGAAAATAATGTTGCCAGCTATACGTTTTTGAAACAATAATGTTGCCAGCTGTGCGTTTTTGAAGCCATAATGTTGCCAGCTATACCTTTTTGAAACCATAATGTTGCCAGCTATACGTTTTTTTGTTTTTTTTTAAAACCATAAGGTTGCCAGCTATACGTTTTTGAAACCACAATGTTGCCAGCTATACGTTTTTGAAACAATAATGTTGCTATACGTTTTTTTTAAACCATAATGTTGCCAGCTATACGTTTTTGAAACCATAATGTTGCCAGGTATACTTTTTTTGTAAAAAAATAATGTTGCCAGCTGTACGCTTTTGAAACCATAATGTTGCCAGCTGTACGTTTTTTGTAAAAAAATAATGTTGCCAGCTGTACGTTTTTGAAACAATAATGTTGCTATACGTTTTTTTTAAACCATAAGGTTGCCAGCTATACGTTTTTGAAACAATAATGTTGCCAGCTATACGTTTTTGAAACAATAATGTTGCCAGCTGTACGTTTTTGAAACAATGTTGCCGGCTATAAGTTTTTGAAGCGATAGTGTTGCCAGCTATACGTTTTTTTAAACCATAATGTTGCCAGCTATACGTTTTTTGTAAAAAATAATGTTGCCAACTGTACGCTTTTGAAACAATATTGCCAGCTATACTTTTTTTGAAACCATAATGTTGCCAGCTATACGTTTTTGAAACCATAATGTTGCCAGCTATACGTTTTTGACTTTTAAAGTCACACAAAATCATTTTCGGCATAAAGTGACCACTAAGTTTGAGATGCCGTTAAACAAAACAATTAATCAATCAATCAAGAACATGAAGAAATTATTTGTAAAAACTGAACCAAAAATTATATTGGATTTTCTAAAAAGAATTGGTCGCTTATCAAAGATGTAGACTGATGTGTAAACAACATATCCTACCTTTTACCATTTTACAAATAAATTGTCCTTATCAAATGGAAATTCTTGACTTAAACAAAGATACCTAGGATTATTTTGCAGTGTACAAGCAAATAAGCTCAAGGTTGCTAAAAATGTTCCATACAAAATAGGCATTTAAAATTCATATATCTGGCATATATATATAAACTGGATTTGGCATTAAATAACCCACAGTGGTTGATATGCCATAAAACCCAAACAAACAAACAAACAAATCCGTTGAGATCTCTGTGTATCAGTTTTAATATTTGATATTACGATCCACCTAGATTGTATACCAACTGAGCTATTATTTATATATATATATATATATATATATATATATATATATATATATATATATATATATATATATATATATATATATATATATATATAGTACAGGTAATCGATCCGTTGGTATATAATCCTCGTAATACTAATCATTAAAACTGATTCACAGAGAGATCGATGTTTTTATTTTAACAGAGCATATGTATTTTTTAGAGTAAAAATCCAAACATTACCTCAACATCGGAATAGGCTCAAGAGCTTTCGCCAGCCGCACTGGTAATATATATATATATATATATATATATATATATATATATATGCTATCTCGAGGCGGTGTAATTACGACTGAGTAATGAGTTCGATCCTCACTGGGTGCCTCATACTTTAGGCCACATCTAAGCCACGCTTGGAATATATATATATATATATATATATATATATATATATATATATATATATATATATATAACTTCAAACGTTATCAAAGTAGAGAGTTTAGATTTGAAATAGACATCCAATTTTGTACTTATTACACAGTGTATATTATGTCTGTGCTTTTTCGAAATCTCAAAAAAGAAAGACGCGATCCTTGGCAAGGATCGAACCTACACACTGTTTAATGAATAAAAATTAGGGACGTCTATTTCAGATACGGTGAATCCACTCTAATTGTTTTACAGAAATTATAAAAATGTCGGATTAAAATTTTTATTCCAACGTTTCGCCAGAACATTTTGGCCCCCGAGATATTGATTGAATTGTAGTGCCACGCCTACATTTTCTCCAATTCTAATTGGTCGATAAATACACACTAAAAATAATAGAACAATTTATCGATCGCATTTCACCATATTGAATTTTTTCCTACACTTTGCTCACAAACAAGTTTTGCTATAAAATGACTGATTGGTCCATTTTTCGTCCAATCGGGTATTTTTCGTGTACATTCAAAAATATATCCCGCGTTTGTGCTGGGAGCCACCCTAGGTAAAATAAATATTGGATGCATTCCAAAAAGCCCGGGAGTAGTAGTTCCACCACCACAGTCGAGTACAGACCAGAGACAATAGATCTCAACTACTCACTAGTGTTATTCATCCTACTCACTCCACATGTACATACACACAGATACAGAACTTTATTTGATACACCACTAGTTCTCTGTGGACATACCAAGTTAAATCAACTTTGTAAGTTGCAACAACTGAACAATTTTCTAAAAGAAATATTCAATTTTCAACACTGAACTCTGAACTTTATACTCAGACAAATCTTCCTTAAAACATTTCCTTACAGTTAAAGGGAAGCTACTTTTTTTCCTCCCTATTTCACTTATATTACAACTACTTTGTATTATTGTTGAATTTTAATATACATATATTTATTCGTTAAAACAAAATTTTAAATATTATGTATGGATGTTTATTCCCTTCTCAACACGCAGCCACATTTATCTATTTAAAAACTTCTACAATGGTGACTACAGCACTCAAGAAGCAAGCATTCTACAGAATCTTTTGAAAATAAAAATATAAATTGTTTTGGATCTTCAGCCAACTTGAATTGGTCGAAAAGATTATGAAATTTAGTTGATTTCTATGATTAGTGATGCCGTTCTTCTATTGTAAAGTAAAGGAATTGATTTAACCAAAGATTACCCACCTTTCTGCTTTCAGTCGGCTTCACCAATTCGTACGGCATTTCGACGTTTCTACCCATAACACTGCAACAAAAACGAAACAATATATATCAGTAATTTTTCAGTATTTGTCTCAAGGACACATGGCACAGTGGATAAAAGCATTAGTTAGATCCAGTAACAGGACCCAAAGAGTGTGAGTTCAATACCCGGTTAATGCAGTGGAAAACGTTCAGAGGAAAATTAACAGGAGATAACTGATAACTGACATCCATTAAACATGGCACGTGGAACTACAACAGTCTACCCCGGTGAGCGAAATAAAGGTTTCAGTTTGACATTCCAACCACCTGAAGAAGGCCGAAGCGGACAACGGCTGAAACGTTGTAATAAATATGGCGACAAAGATGAGGACAATAGTCCGAATAATGTAAATAGTGTACATAATACCTCATCTCAGAAATATAGACAGATACTGAAAGGCCGAAATGTTGTAATAAATATGGCGACAAAGATGAGGACAATAGTCCGAATAATGTAAATAGTGTCAGCGATTTTTGTCTGAATTTCTAAAGTATTGTCAATTGTCAATAAAATTTGACTCGTTTCATCGTCACTAGTCAACACAATTTTTGATGCCAAGAAACAAAACTCGTTTCTTAGTTAATCTGATGATACTGATTCTGAAAATGACATTAGCTTTTCATGGTTAGCTACAATTTACACTGTACTGAAATTGCTCATTTTTGGAAAAAGGATCAATTTACGATCTTGGCTGATCACAAAATTTAGTTAGTAAAGGTCGTAGAACCCGTTCGATTTTCGGATAGGCCGAGTAATTTATGTCAGTCATATGAAATAAACAATTTCTATAAGGAAAAAAAATGTGTTTTTGAGTCAAACATTTTTAATTAAAAGTACCGAATTTTTCCAATTTATCGCCAAAATTCAAATTATCTGATAAACTTTATCAGTAATGAACTTTAATAAACCTGATAATTCAGGTGACATCAAAAAAATGAAACCCTAAAATCTTCTGTTTGATATTCATAAATTTATCCCTTCACTACGGAAGGAAACCAAGCACATTGAGAGCATTTTGTTTTCAGAATTGGAAAGAAACTCTAACTAAAGACATCCCAATTGAATGCACCAATTCCATTGTACATGATACTGCTGGAGTATCAAAAGGGACTTAAATAACATTGAACATGAGAATTAAGAAAGAGAAATTTTTTACCATAGTTCTTATGTTTACGAAGGTTTTATTTCTGTTGTTAGTTTATTAAATGATTTGATGAAAATACTTGTTGGTCTTTGTATATTCAATCGTGTTATTTTTAAAAACTCAGGCTCTGAGTGTTATCGCAAAAATAGTACTTCTTAATAAGCAGACCAGTATTTGTTAATTTAAATACGAACTGAGAGATTTCTATGATTTTATTTTGAGAAATATTGCCCTTGGTCAATATTATATATACAGAAACCAAATGAAAAAAAAATGCTTTTTTCCTCCAAAAATGTGGCATTTCTGTACAGCAAAAATGGTAGTTAACCAAGAAAAAGAACTCATTTTCAGTTTCATCGGCCTCAAATTATTAGGTTGGTGCAAAAATAATGACGGAATAATGTCGTTTTTTGATGTTAAAAAATACGTCAAAAAACGACATTATTACGTCATTATTTTCGCACCAACCTAATAGCTAAAAGAGATGTTTGGAGTCTCGACACCATTCCCAAATTTTTTTTGTTGACCAGTGTAATCTGATTATTGTTGCTAGTAGTAGTAATGAATATAATAGTTTGAAGTCTGGATGCCGGACTGGTTTCCTTTCGAAATAATCTTTATTTCATGAAATCTGCTTTTTTTAGAGCTCTCAAAAAATAAAATTTAATTACCTGTGGGAATTTAAGTGTTTGATATTCTTTAATTAATAATAATAATTTTGTTCTGTCTTTTGACATAGAGCTCTCCCTGTATCTATATACTATTGGAAATTCCATACGGATTACCATATTGCATCAGTACAATATATATATATATATATATATATATATATATATATATATATATATATATAATATAAAAGGCTCAAACACTGATATTCCATGGTTATAATTTGTTACATTGGAATCGTAATCACGATCCAATTCATCAGACCTAGAAATGCAAAAAGAAATTGGAAAATATAACTCCGGGTATAAAAAAACAAAATTTTGTTTTTTATATACGTGGTTATATTTTCCAATTGATGAATTGGATCGTGATTACGATTCCAATGTAATAAATTATAACCATGGAATATTAGTGTTTAAGCCTTTTATATTATATTCTTAGTCTGTTCTGGAAATTGAGTTCTACCTGGATTCTATCCTCTTGGAAATTATATATATATATATATATATATATATATATATATATATATATATATATATATACACACAGTATAACACGGATATAAGAGAGTTGTCGGGACCGGAGAAGAAGTCTCTTATATCCGGGTTTATCTCATATCCGGATTTCTCATATATCCGAGTTTCTCTTATATCCGGGTTTGGTCTGTTTTATATACATTAACATAGGCTCTAATTTGGGACCAGAGAAAATCTCTCTTATATCAGAGTTTCTCTTATATCCGGGTCTCTTATATCCAGGTTACACTGTATATTGACCACTAATATTATCTCTCTCTCTCTCTCTCTATATATATATATATATATATATATATATATAGAGAGAGAGAGAGAGAGAGAGAGACAGACAGACAGACAGAGAAATTTTAAACATACAACGTGTGTTATCACGTGCGATACCCTGTCTTCATCAGCTGCCAACCTTGGGTGATCTCACGGTTTCGGTGGCTAAGGCGGGACCGCCACCCCAGGCGCCACCCCAGGCGCCACCAGCAGCATTTGCCACCAGGCAGGGTATAAAAAAAAACAAAAAAAACTAATTGATCGTTCCTCTTTGAAAATATGAATCAGATGAAGGAATTTTGAAATAATTATAAAATGCTTACCGTACATCTGGTTTTGTTTTTAAACTGTATATAACGAAAGCAGTTGCCATTGTCGATGTTGTACCTATGATTACCGCTAGTGGAATTAACTGAAAGAAAAATGTTTAAAGATATCAATATATTTAAACGTGAAACATATATTTACATACTTTTATTTTTCTTATTACTATCAACGTTATTTTTGAAAGGATTTTTTGGTTAATTTGCAGTATAAGCAGTAAAAGCCCCATGTATTGAGAATATCCCATTCTGGTGAGAAATTGCTTGGTTATTTCGAAAATAACTTTAAAACATTGCGTTCGAGTACCGTTTAGAAGTTATGAACAATGTAAGTTCGACTTATTTCTCGTCGCGTACACACAACGTCCGCCATTACTGGTTCTGTTTACATACGTTTGTTTGAGTAGACATACGGCGTGGAAAATGCACTTGTCTTGATTACTGCGCAATCCGCGAAGTTTGAAATGAATGCACAAAATAATGCGCGAAAAAAAAAAACAAAAAAAAAACGTAAAATCCAACAATTAAATTAAAATAAAATTTAAAAAATGAGTAGATATGGAAATTTCGAAATTTTGAACAAGAGTAGGCGCATTTTTTGAGAGGGTAATTGGACCTTTCAGGGCGGTGACTATCTCTGGTGTCGAGCGTAGAAAGGACATCGGATAAGGCAGTATTTCCTCTTAAAATGTGGAACGCAGGTTCGAATCTTGCCGGAGGAGACGTTTATATACGGAACTGATATTGTCATTTTTAAGGCATCTACTTAAACATGGGTATCCAAAAGCTCATGTTGGTAGTGTGGAGATATATATATATATACGCACACTACAAACATTAACTTGTGGATAATTAGCTGTTGAGTCACAAATAGGACGAAACAGACGTCCAGTGCTTTCTGCATTATGTTGTAGATTATTCTGGGCTCGATAAATTACTATTAATGATTACTCCAAACCGCCCTCATCAAAAAAATTTCTTCACTGTATATCCTTGGTTGACCCAGCTAATGGTCGTGAGGAGCGGCTACGGGTCAATAAGCAGACGTGGCTCTTGGGGCACTGTGAGTAGGGGCGTTATATCGAGTCTAGTTTGTGTCTTCGTCACTGTAGTACTGTTGGTATGACGTTTGCGTTGTATCGAAAGGGTTCGTGTTCGATTCTCGGTAGTGGTTGCGCACGGCTGATGAATCCCAAATAGGACGTCCATTGCTTTCTGCATTCTGTTGTAGATTATTCTGGGCTCGGTAAATTTATCTGTCTGTCTGTCTGTCTGTCTCTCTCTCTCTCTCTATATATATATATATATATATATGTATATACATATATATATTATCATGGATCCTTACCTATAACTACAAGTGAACTCTTCCTAACACTATGTATACTACGCCTATCAAGAGAGACGGTCGAATTAAGCCGAGCTTCTCGGCTTGACGGTCGAACTCTCTGCCTCTGAGCAGAAAGGAACCCGGACGAGGCTCCGCCGAAGAGCAGAGTCTCGTTCGGGGGGGGGGGGGGTTGACCAACCCGATTCTGTTTTTACAGTTTCTCCGGGGATTTTTTGGCCGAGCCTACGGGCTCGGAAAACCCACGTAAAACTCGGCCTTGTGCCACATGCAACCCTCCTGGAGGTGGTGGCTAGATACCGAATCGAGCCGAGCTTCTCGACTTGACGGTCGAACTCTCTGCCTCTGAGCAGAGAGGAACCCGGACGAGGCTCCGCCGAAGGGCAGAGTCTCGTTCGGGGAGGTTGACCAACCCGATTCTGTTTTTACAGTTTCTCCGGGCATTTTTTGGCCGAGCCTACGGGCTCGGAAAAACCACGTAAAACTCGGCCTTGTGCCACATGCAACCCTCCTGGGGGTGGTGGCTAGATACCGAATCGAGCCGAGCTTCTCGACTTGACGGTCGAACTCTCTGCCTCTGAGTAGAGAGGAACTCGGACGAGGCTCCGCCGAAGGGCAGAGTCTCGTTCGGGGAGGTTGACCAACCCGATCCCGTTTATACGGGTTCTACGGACTCCGGAAACCCACGTAAAACTCGGCCTTGTGCCACATGCGACCCTCGTGGGTGGGTGGCTAGATACCGAATCGAGTCGAGCCGATAGTAGTTCACTCCAAACTAGACTGACAGTCATACTAACACCTTCCAAATCTTGTATTATTATTTCGTGTAATATACCTTCGTTATTTCTACTCTTGTGTTCGTGTTGTTCTTCCTTGGTCCTAACCTGGACCATAACATTATATATATATATATATATATATATATATATATATATATATATATATATATATAACGATATAGAGAGGGAGGGAGAGAGAGAGGGAGAGAGAGAGAGAGAGTATGGATAGGAATCCGACAAAATGATAAAATAAAAAAAAGTTGGAAACAGATCTCAGTCTAATCTGTTTCACTTTATTAAAGCTTCGTCACAGATCAAGATAAAAGAATGATAAAAACGAAAGAAAGAGATAGAGCGTGTGTAAATGTAAAAGGGAACGTTGAAGTCAACACTTGAATCGTGGCCTGACGATTCCGTCCAGCATGAAACAGCCTGTCGCCTGTAAGTATTAACTTCATTGTTCCCTAATATATATATATATATATATATATATATATATATATATATATATATATATATATATATATATATATATATAACTCAGTTATATAATTATAATTCAGTTATCACTGAAGTAGGAGGCACGGTGGAGTAATGGATATCAGATTGGATTGAGGAATCGGAGAGCCGAGTTCGAATTCCAGTCGAATCCATTACATTCACTTACGTGCTTGGGAAAGGTATGAATCCTCCTCTTCTCCCTCCAGCTATGGGTAAAATAGCAGGACAGACTAGGTTCTATAGCCTTGGATGGCAACTGGTCTAGGAGAAGGACAACTCTGAATTCAAAACCTGCGAAGGGTCGTTTGGGAACCTTGTGGCATTTGGTGCACCAGGTCTCTGTATTCGTCCCTTCAAAAAGTGTGGATGGTTCTGCACGAGGCCTTCACCACTATAATCAAATCTCATGTGCCGGTGTCGGGCTGTCGATTTCCTGGAAACTGATCTGCTTGACCCTCATACGTCGAATCTCGACGAGAGGGTCGATCATATAACTCATTTTTATCATAATCCTTTCTTATTCACGAATATTCGTGAATATGAAAGGATTATGATAAAATAAACAGACGTAATGTGTGTAATTTATTCAATCAGACATGTCTAAAAGAGATTTTTCTGTCTAACAACACACACACACACACACACACACGTACATATATATATATGTACAAAAATTCTCAGAATTAATCTGTAGAAAAAGACAATATGTATAAAGCAAAAAAGCCAATAAGAAAACAGCATAACAAAAACAAAATGTTGTTAGTTACTAGAAGGATTTAGAAACGGTCATATATTTTCATTGGGTCCACTGAGGAATTACGCCATTTACTTTTTATGTTTGAAGAGAATTTTTCATATGCAGAAATATTGTTTGGGTTAGTGCGATGACAGCTTCAACGATATATATATATATATATATATATATATATATATATATATATATAATAATAATAATAACAACATGATTGACTTACTTCTGGGAATCTCTTGAAAGCTTTTAAACCAAACCCAAATGTTCTTGCAGACATGATTTCTTGTTTTCTGTAAAAGTGAAAATATAAATAGATATATATAGAGAGAGACGATTGCGGGATTATTTAGATAATAAGAGGGGATTATATAGATAATAACAAGCTTATTTCGGGGATTTCAAGACTACCAACTTATTTATTAGGTTGGTGCAAAAAATAATGACGTAATAATGTCGTTTTTTTTACTTATTTTTGAACGTCAAAAAACGACATTATTACGTCATTATTTTTGCGCCAACCTAATATTTACATACTTCATATAATGGCCCTAGAAACCTGATACTCGTTTTAACAAGCCCAAAGCTTGTTTCCAAGAAAGGCTATGCTAAATTTTGAAGAGCCATTGAGATATATTTTGAGGTCAAGAATATGTGCACCCATATAAGTGAGTCAGTCATAAGACAGTCACTTAAGCAATTAAGTTTTTCCCTTCCCTTTTTTCCGTTTCAGGCTATTTGAATAAGCTTTTCTTTTTCAGTTTATCAACATCCTTGCTAATAGTAACAATATCGTGTCATAAGTTTGATCGGTTAAATATGGTCAAACTAGCACCTGATCTAAAAAAAATGACCTATAATCTCTTGTTAACAGGGGCAAGGAATGGCTTATTAATTTTAACAACTCCAAAACGAAAACAGTTTACTGAGAGGACCGCTTTTTGCCTGCTATCAGTATGGATGATGCTACGCTTCAGAAGAGTAGATTATTGTTCGCGCTAACGTTTCCTCTGACATGAAGTGCAAAGATTATATTTAATCAATTATTCCGTCTGCTGCTTGTAAACCTAGTTCACTGTATGGTGCTAGACAATCTTTGTCGTCAGAAGTTATCTTACATATTTATAAATCTACTATTCGTCATTGCTTTGAATATTGTTCCTTCTATATATTTAGAGATTCTTGGTAAAGACTCTTTAACATTATGGGTCCTGACCTGGCATCTCGGCTTCAGTCACTTTCTCATCTCCGTAATGTAGCTTTCTTGTGTCTTTTCTATAAATATTTTCATGGTAATTATTCTGAAGACATTTGCTATATGGTACCTAGACTTCATGAATTTAAGCGCAGTACTTGATTGGACTTTCCACTATGGTATTTGTTTTTGTGTCTGGTTGTGTTTTTCAGTGAGTGGCTGTTCAAATGATTGTTGCTAAATTACTTAGTCCCGCATTAATTTCTGTAAATATTTTCAGGGTAATTGTTTTGACGAAATTTCCTCTATGATAGCTAGACTTTATGAATTTTAGCGCAGTACTAGTTTGGCTACAAGGTTTCATCTTGCAACAGTTGAAATGGCGAGATGCAACCGTGATTTCTATGTAGGTACCCGTTTCCTTCTGGGGTAGACCGGTTTCCAATCCAGGCTATAAGACCGAGACTACTTTGTTATTTCACCCATAGGTGAAATGAGAATAGATGGACTCATGCATTTCCCAAGGGTACTTGCGCGTTTGAATGTAACGAACCCGACTGGAATTCGAACCTGACTGTCCGATTTCTCATTACGAGCCGATATCCACTGCACCACAACGCACATGCTTAGTTGGAGTTCCAAAACTTTCTTAAAATCTAAAAATATTTTCTGGCTTTAAATAACCTGCAAAAGGTTGACAAGCCGTAAAAAAACCCAAAGAAACCGCCCTTTCTTTCACACAATTCTTATTTTAGACAGTGAAAGCGAAGTCATGTATTCTGGCTCGGTGTAGACATCGGAACAAGAACGACGAATGATCTCGGTGGAAGGGAGACGGTATATCCCCTGGCATGAAGATGGGGCGATAATAGTTTATTACAATGTAGAGTTCGTGTCGAAATTTCCAGAAGGTTACTAGGTGTTACCTGAAGGTCCAACGGTCGAAATGTTAGGATTATATATATATATATATATATATATATATATATATATATATAACACTCTGAGATAAGGGATTGTAACACAATTTACATTGTTCGGAATGTTGTCCTCATCTTTATTGTCGTATTCATGACGTTTCGGCTGTTGTATGGTCCGGTCTTTTTCTGTCAATATTTCTGAGATGAGGTCTTCTAACTATTTAACATCCCGATAAAATGCAAATGGTGTAAATAATACTAATAATAATAATAATAATAATAATAATAATAATAATAATAAATAAACACTCGTCCAAAACTCTATCATCTGGGCTGATAAAAACCGGTTACACCCTTCTCCGAATCTAAATGTTTTTTATATATTGTGTTGAATAGAAGTATGAAAAACAGGAGCGCTGGGAACATTTGCATCCAAGTACTGTCTATCCGTTTACTTTGCGGGTGAAGTAGTTGCAGATTTCCCACGAAACCTGGTGGTCTTTGTTTGAGTTCTGATAAACAAAGTGCTTATGCTGATTTGTAGGATCGGTCAGGGGACCATCCTCAGTTTGAAAATTGGCAGAAAATAATTGTTTGTATTGCCTCTTTCAGTTTGAAACGCTCCAAACGATTCTTTCTTTCATTCTTTCTTTCTTTCTTTGTTATTTCGTTTTTTCTTTCCTTCTTTCATTCTTTCTTTCTTTTTTTCTTTCTTTGTTATTTCGTTTTTTCTTTCCTTCTTTCTTTCTTTCTTTCTTTCTTTCTTTCTTTATTTCTTTTTTTCTTTGTTATTTCGTTTTTTCTTTCTTTCTTTCTTTCTTTCTTATTTCGTTTTTTCTTTCCTTCTTTCTTTCTTTCTTTCTTTGTTATTTCGTTTTTTCTTTCCTTCGTTCTTTCTTTCTTTCTTTCTTTCTTTCTTTCGTTCGTTCTTTGTTATTTCGTTTTTTCTTTCTTTCTTTCTTCCTTCCTGTCTTTCTTTCTTTCTTTCTTCTTTGTTATTTCGTTTTTTCTTTCCTTCTTTCTTTCCTTCTTTCTTTCTTTCTTTCTTTGTTATTTCGTTTTTTCTTTCTTTCTTTCTTTCTTTCTTATTTCGTTTTTTCTTTCCTTCGTTCTTTCTTTCTTTCTTTCCTTCTTTCTTTCTTTCGTTCGTTCGTTCGTTCTTTGCTATTTCGTTTTTTCTTTCATTCTTTCTTTCTTTCTTTCTTTCTTTCTTTCTTTGTTATTTCGTTTTTTTTTCTTTCTTTCTTTCTTTCTTTCTTTCTTTCTTTCTTTGTTATTTCGTTTTTTTTTCTTTCTTTCTTTCTTCCTTTCTTTCTTTCTTTCTTTCTTTCTTTCTTTCTTTTCCACCATTTTATGCGTGTTTTTCTTATTTCACGATTTTTATTTCAATATTTTTTTACTGTTTTCCTTTTCACTCTCATTTCTTTGTTTTATTCTTTCTTTCGCTAATTTATACGTATACCCCCCTTCCCTTCCCCTATGGCTTTTTTTTCTTTTAATGTTTTATACTTTTTCCTTCTTTTTTTTCACCCTTTAATACGCCTTTTTTCTTTCATAATTTCTCATTCTTTTTATGTTCTTTTTTTTGTTTTTCATCACTTCATTAACGTTTGTCTTCCTTTTGATTAAAAAAAAATGATTTTATGTCTATCCTTTCTATCTATATTTATTCCATTATATTATTAGGTTGGTGCAAAAATAATGACGTAATAATGTCGTTTTTTGACGTATAACGTCAGAAAACGACATTATTACGTCATTATTTTTGCACCAACCTAATAACTTTCTTTCTTTCGTTCGTTCGTTCTTTATATTTCGTTTTTCTTTCCTTCTTTCTTTCTTTCTTTGTTATTTCGTTTTTTCTTTCTTTCTTTCTTTGTTATTTCGTTTTTTTTTCTTTCTTTCTTTCTTTCTTTGTTATTTCGTTTTTTCTTTCCTTCTTTCCTTCTTTCTTTCTTTCTTTCTTTCTTTGTTATTTCGTTTTTTCTTTCTTTCTGTCTTGCTTTCTTTCTTTATATTTCGTTTTTTCTTTCTTTCTTTCTTTCTTTGTTATTTCGTTTTTTCTTTCTTTCTGTCTTGCTTTCTTTCTTTATATTTCGTTTTTTCTTTCCTTCTTTCTTTCTTTGTTATTTCGTTTTTCTTTCCTTCTTTCTATCTTTCTTTCTTTCTTTCTTTCTTTCTTTCTTTGTTATTTCGTTTTTTTTTCTTTCTTTGTTATTTCGTTTTTTCTTTCTTTCTTTCTTTCTTGCTTTCTTTCTTTATATTTCGTTTTTTCTTTCTTTCTTTCTTTCTTTCTTTCTTTGTTATTTCGTTTTTTCTTTCCTTCTTTCCTTCTTTCTTTCTTTCTTTCTTTCTTTGTTATTTCGTTTTTTCTTTCTTTCTTCCATTCTTTCTTTCTTTCGTTCTTTATATTTCGTTTATTTCTTTCCTTCTTTCTTTCTTTCTTTGTTATTTCGTTTTTTCTTTCTTTCCTTCTTTCTTTCTTTCTTTCTTTCTTTCTTTGTTATTTCGTTTTTTCTTTCTTTTGGCTTACGACCGTACCACGTTGACACACCATACAATCCTACAATCATCAAAGTTAAGTAACTCCAAGACAGGTCACTACCTAGATGGGTGACCGCTTGGAAATACTAGACGCTATAATCTTGCATTTATGGTTGGTGCAGAAATCGGAGTACTGAGTTCTAATTCCTGTCGTGTTCGTTTTATAATCATTTAAGCGCAAATACTCTTGGGTAAGGCATGACTTCATATCTTCTATCCTTTCCAGATATGGGATAATTAGTAAGCCATATTACTAAATTATTTATTAACTTCAAAACTTTCTTATGATCTAAAATATTTTCTGGCTTTAAATAACCTGCACAAGGTTGATAAGCCGACAGAAAAGCAGATACAAAATATATGTTCATTACACTTCTAAATACTGTCAATTGGAAACTTGGCGCGACACATTCTTCCTACACCTTTTTGTCTGCGACACAAGTCGGATCAAAGCTTTGCAAATATCACTCATAGCAACTCTTAGATCGGACATGGAGTCAATGAATAAATGCAATATGATACTACTACGCGTACCGCGGAGGCGGTCTGCAGACACGAAATAGCACAGGGTAGTGGGAGGACATTTACAATGGCTGCCATTCAGACGAGAGATGTTGTCAACACATGCACACGAGCACAGAGAATAAAAAAAGACACATTGATAGTAATGAGTAGGTAAAATGTTATGTCTGTTCATAATAAGGTCGGCTGGTCGTATCAAACTATCGGCTTTTATCTATCTATCTATCTATCTATTAGGTTGGTGCAAAAATAATGTCGTTTTTTCACATAGTAACATATGTGAGAAAACGACATTATTTTTGCACCAACCTAATACTATCTATCTATCTATCTATCTATCCCAGTCTGTTCGTATCTATCTATCTATCTATCTATCTATCTATCTATCCCAGTCTGTTCGTATCTATCTATCTATCCCAGTCTGTTCGTATCTATCTATCTATCTATCTATCTATCTATCTATCTATCTATCTATCCCAGTCCGTTCGCATCTATCTATCCCAGTCCGTTCGTATCTATCTATCTATCTATCTATCTATCTATCTATCTATCCCAGTCCGTTCGCATCTATCTATCCCAGTCCGTTCGTATCTATCTATCTATCTATCTATCTATCTATCTATCTATCTATCTATCTATCCATCCCAGTCTGTTCGCATCTATCTATCCCAGTCCGTTCGTATCTATCTATCTATCTATCTATCTATCTATCTATCTATCTATCTATCTATCTATCTATCTATCTATCTATCTATCCCAGTCTGTTCGCATCTATCTATCCCAGTCTGTTCGTATCTATCTATCTATCTATCTATCTATCTATCTATCTATCTATCTATCTATCTATCTATCCCAGTCTGTTCGCATCTATCCCAGTCTGTTCGTATCTATCTATCTATCTATCTATCTATCTATCTATCTATCTATCTATCTATCCCAGTCTGTTCGCATCTATCTATCCCAGTCTGTTCGTATCTATCTATCTATCTATCTATCTATCTATCTATCTATCTATCTATCTATCTATCTATCTATCTATCCATCCCAGTCTGTTCGCATCTATCTATCCCAGTCTGTTCGTATCTATCTATCTATCTATCTATCTATCTATCTATCTATCTATCTATCTATCTATCTATCTATCTATCCCAGTCTGTTCGCATCTATCTATCCCAGTCTGTTCGTATCTATCTATCTATCTATCTATCTATCTATCTATCTATCTATCTATCTATCTATCTATCTATCTATCCCAGTCTGTTCGTATCTATCTATCTATCTATCTATCTATCTATCTATCTATCTATCTTATCACAAATAACTTTCGCATATATCACTGTTATTTCTATTTGTCTTTGTGAAACGTTTCTTGTTATTTTCGTACGGGTCCCTTTAAATAGAGTCTACAACGATGCAGCCCTCTAGAAGAAAACGATCCTGTTTTCCCTCCCGAGGCTAATGTATTGATAAAGTAAAGGATTATGCTGATGACATAGGTGTTTATAGTTGGGATAATAATGATCTCGAACTGAAAATCAATATTCTCTAACAAGTGTTCGAAGAAATAGGATTCAACATAAGACTTTGCAAAACGGAGTCTATGATCTGGAATTGCAATGAAAACATTGATGGTACCTACACTGAATCTGTTATAAAAATACAGGATGTGAAATTAGAAAATGCTAAGCATTTTAAATACCTCTGCATATATGGACCAGTTATAAGAAATTTTTTTATAGGATTCAAGGTAATTGAACATAGAATAGGTTGCGCCAGGATAGTTTCACACGATACCACAAATTGCTTCTAAACCAATACACCGACCTGAAAACTTTCTTTCTTTCTTTCTTGCCCAATGTGTCCGTATCTATCTATCTATCTATCCCAGTTTCTTCATTGGTGAAAGAAATTATACAAAGTCCATCATAGCAACGATTTAAGGACTGACTGGCAATTAGATCCGCTGTCAAATGGATTTTTAGAAAATCTATCTATCTATCTATCTATCTATCTATCCCAGTTTCTTCATTGGTGAAAGAAATTATACAAAGTCCATCATAGCAACGATTTAAGGACTGACTGGCAATTAGATCCGCTGTCAAATGGATTTTTAGAAAATCTATCTATCTATCTATCTATCTATCTATCTATCTATCTATGATACTATTTGTCGTTGCCGCGCTAAAACGGAAGAAAGTTTTGTCAAAACATAAGAAAGTGTTATGTACTGAGAGACATTGAAACGAGAAGGGTTAATACGGAAAACCTGTGGAAAAAATTGAGGATTTAATTCACACATAAACGACTTGAATTGTATGTCGAGCAATTTGAACAATGGGAAAGAGACTCCAACATAGGGGGCAATGTTTTTCTTCCTAAAAAATTTTTTTCTTCTCCTCCTCCTAAAATTATCCAGGTGTCATCGTGATTACCTAATTGGATTACTTCCATTGTTCTTTGGTCCAAGTCATTTTTTTTTTCTTAGTCGACTCGAAACAATTTTGCTTTTGAGCATAAGTCAAAGCGGAATCTTTTTTACCCTTTTTTGGACTGAGACGAAAGTTTTCCCGATTCGTTAAGAACTTACCAGATATTTTAAGGCCCTTAACATAAAGAAAAAAAAAAAAAAATAGTGACAACTCAAATACATCCCCGACGAATGAAAAGTCTCGGGCGAAGTGAAATCCTAGTGGAGTACACAAAAACAGCGAAAACAACGGGGGCTCAACAGAATCGCGGACGAAGTCTCGGACGAAGTCTCGGGCGAAAATAAATCTCGTTTTAGGAGGAAGTTTTGTAAATCACGTGCACTGGAATCAAGGCAGAAATACTCTCGAAATCTCGGACGAAGTGAAGTCTCGTATATGAGGTCGTTTCTAAAAAAAGAACAAACATCGAACGAAAGTCATCAGACCACACCCACCCACAATCTTGTCTAGTATTTTTCTTTCCTTAAATTTTTATACTAGAACCCAATGCAAAGTTTGATGTCTCAAGAAGACGAAGATGGCCCCCAGCAGTTAATTTTATATGCTTGGTTTGTTTTACGGGATATCAACCTTTCCTCGGTTATTTAATACCGAATTCTGTCATTTTGATAAACTATAGATAGATAAAAGTTTGGTTTACTGGAGAGTCAAGAAGTTAGACAGAGTTACAGTAAACTGGTAGATTAAACTTCCGCCACTCCGACAGGGCGGGAGTTAGTTTGCCTTCTTGGTCATGTCAGAGTGCAACATATTTTCTTAAAACATTTGCTGTTCGATATTTGAGCAGAGATTTCTTTACAATAAACAAATAGAAAGTTCAAGAAGCAGCTGGAAAAACCAGAAAATATGTTTTTGTAATATTTCTCGGAACGTGGGAATTTTATTTAAAAAACAAAAAAAAATTTTTTTTTGATATAAACAAAGAACATCAACATGTATGATTATGTGAAATTTACAAATTATATTTAGTATCTATCTATCTATCTATCTATCTATCTATCTATCTATCTATCTATCTATCTATCTATCTATCCCAGTCCGTTGGTATCTATCTATCTATCTATCTATCTATCTATCTATCTATCTATCTATCTATCCCAGTCCGTTCGCATCTATCTATCTATCTATCTATCTATCTATCTATCTATCTATGATACTATTTGTCGTTGCCGCGCTAAAACGGAAGAAAGTTTTGTCAAAACATAAGAAAGTGTTATGTACTGAGAGACATTGAAACGAGAAGGGTTAATACGGAAAACCTGTGGAAAAAATTGAGGATTTAATTCACACATAAACGACTTGAATTGTATGTCGAGCAATTTGAACAATGGGAAAGAGACTCCAACATAGGGGGCAATGTTGACTGACACACAGCTGCAAGTGCAAGCTGTAAAGCGGAAATTTCATTTTTCGTAAACAATGAATTTGGAGTTTATTCCCATGGTCGAAAGTTGAGTTTAAATACCAGAAAGTGGGAGGGGGGATAAGCCACCCACGCTCAGTGAGAAGATTTCGTGGAAGAAAGGAATTCCCCAGAATTATCGAATTCTTTTACTTCGCCTGTTTGGGCGAGTGTCCATAAATGCGAATGCGCGAAGCGAATTCAGCAGACGAATCGCAGAAGAAAGAACAGAGGCAGAAGAGTCAGAGACGTGACAAGAAACAGGAGAGAGGACCACGTGATTATCTGCCGACGAAAGCCTCCGACTTCAGCCTTGTGCCAAACTTTACAAACAACGGCAAACCAAATTTTGCCAGGTCAGCAATAATATCTATTCCAATTTAGACGGAGGCTAGGCTGATATTTAATTGCATGCGAAGTTTGATAAACTGAGGACTGATATAAAAATTTACTTTTGTTTCATTTTATTCGAGTGTTATTTTTCCCCTGTACGTCTTCGCCCTGCTTGGATCAGCCCAACACGAAGATACCTTTGACAATTCGATCCTGGCCTCCTTATGATCAAACTTAAATCACAACGTGGGATAAGGAAGGTCTGAGATCGAAGCGATCTTCATCGATCAGCCGCGGTGTTGGAAGACTTGGATAACGGGGGAGGGTGCTGCACGATTATATATATATATATATATTTATCTATCTTTCACAATTTTTCCTATTTATCTATTTTGAAATATGAAACCTATCATCAGCAGCACACTTGGAATAACGTGGAAGAGAATTGCGAATAAGCTGGAAAGAACTGTAAACTGAAGGAAGAATTTAAACCACCCAGACGACTCATCGAGAACACTGAGGGTAAAATTGGTGTATTAAGGAGACTTGTTGTCACTTGATCTCGCCATTTTAATTCCTGAATCAGGCCGTGGAATTGATATTGTATTCAGTGTATAAAGCAAAGAAAGCCTTCATTTTGACCGTCAAGAAATGGTCAGATCATATCTCCCCTAGCATGAAAGAAACGATGAGTTCTTGTGGATTGAAGCCGGTTCGTTTCCGAAGAAAACCGGGCAATGCAACCGATGGAATGTCATGACTATGACAACCAAGATAAGGACATTCGTCTGAATCGATCAGTGCATATATATTGATTCGGACTTTTGTGGGTATGTGAATAATAATAATAATAATAATAATAATAATAATAATAATAAAGCGAACTAAATGTGCACAATAAAATGAAGGCTATCAGCACCTTATCGGTACCCGTAGTAACATACAGTTTCAACATTATTAAATGAAAGTTGAATGACATTAAACGATTGGACGCCAAGGCCAGAAAAATGCTTACCCAAATGAAGATGCACAACTCGAAATCAGATGTTTATAGGTTGTAGGATGCCAAAAATCTAATCAACCTTGAACCAACTCTAAAAACTACAACAATCGGATTGGTAGCGTACCTCACGAAAAGCAATGACCCTACAAATAGTAAACCACCAAATCCACTCCATCAACAAAAAAGCTGCACTCACCAAAAAAAAAAAAGCTAATATACCTGAAATCCTACCAACAAAAAACGAAGCGAATACCATTTACGCCAAACGCGTAAAACAGAAAACAAAACAACTCGGCCAAATGAAATTGCAAAATACTTGGAAGAACGAGGCGTTGTATGACAAATGCCTAAAAAGAACGAAAGAAGCAGATGTGGACCAACAGAAAACACATCATTGGCTGAGGAGCACCGGGTTGAAAGCCGAGATACAAGGCCTAATTATTGCAACTCAGGACCAAAGTATCGCAATCCTATTACTGTCACATAATCAAGGATGGGATTAACCTGAAATGCAGGAGTTGCGTAAAATATGATGAAACTGTCGATCATATGATCTCAGGATGTCTGGAACTGACAAAAAAAAAAAAAATGAATATACCCAGAGACATAACAAGGTAGTGACATATGTGCACTGGAAGATATGCAAGAAGCACAAAATCGAAACCACTGAGAGATGTTATGAGCACCAACCAGACACAGTTAACCAAAATAACGATGTAACTATCCTCTGGGACATTCCAATTCAAACTGACGGGGAAATAAAAGCCAACAGACCTGATATTATCATAAAAGACAAGACATTCAGGAAGTGTATGTTTATTGACATAGCAGTGCCATCTGAGAGAAACACCTCCATGAAAATTATCGAGAAATTGTCCAAATACAAGGACCTGGAGATCGAGATTAACAGGATGTGTGGAATGAGGGCTGAGACTGTACCAATAGTAATCGGAGCACCGGGCCTCGTGAGAAAAAGAATGGACAATTTTACTAACAGTGTTCAAAGTAACATCAACATACAAGTTGCCCAGAAGTTCACCCTACTAGGAACATCCCATATACTAATAAAAGTGCTATCAGCTAAATGTCAATTCTCCTATAGGGCCTAAGGGCCATAGGTTGGACCCGGCTCTACAGGATGCAAAGCAGGAAACATAACATACACAATAATAATAATAATAATAATAATAATAATAATAATAATAATAATAATGCATTTATAATTGGGCAACTACTACAAAATTCTTTTTTTTATCAACACATGTCCCCATATCATTTGGCTGTGATGCATGTATTTGGTATGCTCTGTTAGACAGGAGTGACATAATGGGCAAATTAGGCCTGTTATATTTGCACTCTTGGATCGCTTTCTGCTATCTCGCAATAATAATAATAATAATAATAATAATAATAATAATAATAATAATAATAATTGTGAAAGTGAGATAGAACGTTGAGAGAGGTGGAGAATTGCAGGAGACCTGCTGTCACTTGATCTTTAGTAAAAACCACCAGTCATGTGATAATTCAACAAATAATAATAATATTTCTACCCCAGCGTTACGTTTTTGGACCGGGTGCTCTCTAACTCAATCAATCAATCAATAATAATAATAATAATGGCTTTTGATTTTAATTGGGCAATTAAAATGGGTTACAGCTAATATTTCGTTTCGATTTGTTTCTCACTTGTTTGACTGTAACCAGTCAAACGTGACCCACCCCACGCGCTGTGCATCTCTATCCACGAGCAGGGGTAGTGAGAGAGCATCAAGGACGGATGTCGAGAGTTTTTTTAAAATTAATTTAAGTTCGAAGGATGGGTGAGCCAAGACAACTTGGGAGACCCATCTATTTCGTAACAGCCTCAATCGGAGAACGTTTGAGCAGACCGAGTTACCTGACCTGGAGGTATTTCAAAAACTGAACCACCATCTGAAAGGTTGGTCAGCATATCGTGCACATTTGGCTGTGATGCATGTGCGTGCTATACACTTATCAGACTGTTCGTTGTGGTGGGTATATTAGGTTTCATATATCTGCACCCCACGGTTACTTTGTTGGTTTTTTACTCCCTCCCTCCCTCCCTCACACAATAATAATAATAATAATAATAATAATAATAATAATAAAGACCACAGACAAAAAAAAGTGCCTCCTTATTGATATGGCAGTCCCTGCAGACTGCAATGTATCTTTGAAGATCTTCAAAAAGCTATCAAAATACAAGGACCTTGAAATCGAAATCTCACAAATGTGGCACATGAAAACATCAATGATTCCTGTTGTAGTTGGAGCCCTCTGATTGATTGGAAAAGATTCCATTAGACTAATTGAAGGGATTCCTGGAAGCCCATGCCTTAAGGA
>OZ010597.1:87188148-87253148 GCA_963932145.1 Acanthosepion lycidas
TACGTGTCCAACGACTGATCATATAATGTAGATTAGATATGGCACAAGACTCAAAGTAAGGAGCGCCCAGTGAGGATCGAACTCTCTACTCAGTCGTAATTGATCTATCGAGACAGGCTTGCTAAACATTAAACTTCTACGTGTCCAACGACTGATCATATAATGTAGATTAGATATGGCACAAGACTCAAAGTAAGGAGCGCCCAGTGAGGATCGAACTCTCTACTCAGTCGTAATTGATCTATCGAGACAGGCTTGCTAAACATTAAACTTCTACGTGTCCAACGACTGATCATATAATGTAGATTAGATATGGCACAAGACTCAAAGTAAGGAGCGCCCAGTGAGGATCGAACTCTCTACTCAGTCGTAATTGATCTATCGAGACAGGCTTGCTAAACATTAAACTTCTACGTGTCCAACGACTGATCATATAATGTAGATTAGATATGGCACAAGACTCAAAGTAAGGAGCGCCCAGTGAGGATCGAACTCTCTACTCAGTCGTAATTGATCTATCGAGACAGGCTTGCTAAACATTAAACTTCTACGTGTCCAACGACTGATCATATAATGTAGATTAGATATGGCACAAGACTCAAAGTAAGGAGCGCCCAGTGAGGATCGAACTCTCTACTCAGTCGTAATTGATCTATCGAGACAGGCTTGCTAAACATTAAACTTCTACGTGTCCAACGACTGATCATATAATGTAGATTAGATATGGCACAAGACTCAAAGTAAGGAGCGCCCAGTGAGGATCGAACTCTCTACTCAGTCGTAATTGATCTATCGAGACAGGCTTGCTAAATATTAAACTTCTACGTGTCCAACGACTGATCATATAATGTAGATTAGATATGGCACAAGACTCAAAGTAAGGAGCGCCCAGTGAGGATCGAACTCTCTACTCAGTCGTAATTGATCTATCGAGACAGGATTGCTAAACATTAAACTTCTACGTGTCCAACGACTGATCATATAATGTAGATTAGATATGGCACAAGACTCAAAGTAAGGAGCGCCCAGTGAGGATCGAACTCTCTACTCAGTCGTAATTGATCTATCGAGACAGGCTTGCTAAACATTAAACTTCTACGTGTCCAACGACTGATCATATAATGTAGATTAGATATGGCACAAGACTCAAAGTAAGGAGCGCCCAGTGAGGATCGAACTCTCTACTCAGTCGTAATTGATCTATCGAGACAGGCTTGCTAAACATTAAACTTCTACGTGTCCAACGACTGATCATATAATGTAGATTAGATATGGCACAAGACTCAAAGTAAGGAGCGCCCAGTGAGGATCGAACTCTCTACTCAGTCGTAATTGATCTATCGAGACAGGCTTGCTAAACATTAAACTTCTACGTGTCCAACGACTGATCATATAATGTAGATTAGATATGGCACAAGACTCAAAGTAAGGAGCGCCCAGTGAGGATCGAACTCTCTACTCAGTCGTAATTGATCTATCGAGATAGGCTTGCTAACCATAAAACCACTTCTACGTACCCTACCCAGCGGGTGATAGCCATTTTCTTTTTCTTCGCTACGGAACTCCGTTTCGGCTCCATGTTTTCCAGCCAACTTTAACCTGCAAACATTTAAATGCAATGTCAATCGCTATCTACTATCTTCCTGACTACTCTTTTTTTATTCCCGTTTGTTATTAATGATTCTATTCCTAATTCTTCTACATCCTGTAACCCCTTGCGTCTTAGTGGCTTTACTGCCTTTACTTGCATGGGGTGATATTGATTTAAAAAAATAGCAGAATAATTGAATTATCGACAGCTTATTCATTTTTTTTTCAGACGAAACAATTGAATTAAATTTCCTAGCAATAGAATTACATTTGCGATAGGACCATGGCAAAATTAATATCTTGCTCAAACAACATCAGCAATAATAATAATAATGATAATAAAATAATAGAAAATTAACCCTAACCCCACCATTGGAAATATAGTTTAGTTCTTTACTTAGTACGTGGACTGTTACTACCTTCCCTGGAGTTTTACTTGATAAGATCCAAAGAAGAATCAGCAATATTATTGGTCCTGATCTGGCAGCTCGGCTTCAGTCACTTTTCTATCGCCGTAATGTTGCCTCTCTGTGTCTTTTCTATAAATAGCTCTTCGCTATGGTGTGTAGGCCTTATGAATTTAAGCGCAGTGCTAGACTGGCGCTGAGGTCACATCAATTTTCAGTTGAGCTGAATACTCTGATACTCTCTCCCGGCTCCATACTTTCCAGTCAACTTCAATTTGCATAAATTTAAATGTAATTTCAATCATTACCTACTCTTGATTACTCTTAAATGATTCTGTTTCTAATTCTTCCATACACTGTAACCCCCTTGTGTCTTAGTGGCTTTACTGCCCTGCATGGGGTGATTCCAACTTAAACAAAAGGTGCACCTGGTAATCGATACGCCGAATGTAATTATGTTTCTCTCGTCCAAATGTGTCACTAAAAATTAGCTGAAAACTTAAAAAAAGAGCGAAAATGAAGCATCGATTTAACGGACTAACAATGAGAGCGAAAGTCCGTTAAATCCGAAAGTAACCTATAGGGCTAGTGCTTTAAAACCATCTTTAATGTAAAAAAACAGATTTAATACTATATAAAGTACTGTGCAGTATAAAAGTAATAGATTCTAAGAAAGAATCTTTTATAATATACACCTTTGTGCAAATTAATTATACAGAAAGATGTGGAGAGCCATGATCACCTACACCCTTGTGCAAATTAATTGAAACAAAACAAATAATTCCGTTATTATTTACCATGACCCCGTGCATATATTAGTACTTCGTATGACCATTCCGAGAAGTCATTCCTTGCAAATTGACCACAGCTTCTCGATTGAATTTAAATCATGAGAATTTCTGAGCCAGTCTATAATACTTTGATTTGCGCACTGGTATGGTTTGCCAGTGTCTTCGCGCAGCGTTATAATTTTCGTACGCTTCCTCGGAGTAACGTCCATCGCAGACAATGGCCTTAGGACAACTAATCGACAGTCATGACAATAGTGTCTGGGCATGATAAAAATCTGATGCAGTCACGGATGACGCAATATATTTCAAGGCTAAACAAATTTCGTTATACATCCCGAAAATAGATTAATATTACTGCACGCCACTGCAAATAACCTAATCTGAGGAAAAAATAGAAAATCGATTGCATCCTGTCACTCCAGTGGGTCTAAAACTGACTGTATGTTGAAAGAAAGGAAACTAAAGTGGTTGCTTCAATTAATTTGTACAAGGGTGTAAAATACAACATAATTTTATATATTTATCGGTTATGCATCCTTATCTCCTTCACTTAGGATAACTACATATTTCGTTGTAATTGCAACAGTAGGCATTACATAATGTCAGGAAGCTAACATGCTTCGTGTTAATATTATTAGTAAATTGGGGTGATCAGTTTGTTAATACATTGCTTTTCATTTCGTTTCGTGTTAGTTTTCTTTGGATATTTACAGTTTTCTTTTTAAATGGTATGTACTTTAAGATTTTAAGCAATCATATTTATCCACAAATTCCTGGGAACTGTCATTTCTTGAAAAAAATTATGGAGTAGTTTCCTGTTGTCTTCTTCACAGTTTTGAAGCCAAAATTCTTCATCCTCTCGACTGGCTGCTATCCAAGGCTAGAGAGCACAGTTTACCCTGTTATTTAACCTATACTTGGTGACAGAGTGAAGGAATAGATTCATACCTTTCTCAAGGGTGTTAGCGCGAATGTGAACGCAGTAGATTGTATTTTACTTTTAATGGTATGTACTTTCAGAACGTATGCGATCATGTCTCATTCCTGAGAACATTCATGATGTCTTGGGAAAGATATCGGGGTAGTTTCCGTTGCCTTCTTTTTTGAACACAGAATTTTTCTATCGCCACGACTACCCAAGGCTAGAGACCCCAGTCTAACCTGCTTCCATAGTTTGGGATGAGGTGAAGAGATAGATGCTTAACTTCCTCAAGGTCTTAATGCGAAAGTGAACGCAACAGATTTATACTGCATGGTTTTTAAAGATATGTACTTTCAGGGCTTATATGATTGTGTCTCTCCACGAATTCCTGAGAACATTGGGAAAGATAGTGGAGTGGTTTCCCGTTACATCTTTTTATAGTTTTGAATACAGAGTTGTTGATCTTTTCGATTTGCTTCTACCCAAGGCTAGAGGTCCCAGTCTACCTTGTTATTTAATTCGGAGTTGATGATAGAGAAAAGAGATAAATTCATGCTTTTGTCAAGGGTTTTAGTGGGAGAGAGATGACCGTGGGCGTGGCCTGGATTTGAACTCGGCTCGTCGATTTTATTTTCGCTAAGCTTGATTGCATAGATTAAAATAAGTGGCAACGAACATGTACTCTTAGTCTTTTCGTCGGTGGAGTTCAGTGAATCTTAATCAGTTTTGGTAGTGACCCAAAATCATGGCTAAAATCTCCCCATCTCTCTAGGAAATATATTTATATTTTGGCATAAGAAAGCAAATGCTTGATCTTAGCATATGCAGGGATTTTCACAATTTGACCTTATCCAAGTCACGGATACATTTTTTCTATTTTTTTTTTCTTTCAAAATTTGGCTTGTGAGAGGTCTGTTAAATCAGAAATGTGTTATACAGGAGTCCGTTAAATCGTATGTATTTACTAAGCATAACTCATAGACTGGTAGGGAGAACGAAGGTATGTGTTTGAATTGCTTTTACATAAAATAAACGCAGATTAATCACGCAAACAGCTGTACGTGTGGAGAATCCAACTAAAAACAACCCGGCAAAAGAAATAAAAATATGTTAGGTTAGCTTGTTCAGCATTACTCTACAGCGAAGCATTATCTCTCGTGCTTTTAATTGCTTGTATTATCAGGCACAGAAAACGCGTTTCGGATTTTAAAAAAAATCGAATTCACCCCATGAAAAGCAGTAAAATCAAAAGAGCTTATAATGGCGTGATAGAAAAAGGAAACAGAGATATTACAAAGGAGAGAAAAAAATTAATGCGGAAGACAGCAGATAACGATTGACATTGTATTTAAAGTTTTGAAGATCAAAGATGACTGGAAAGGATGAAGCCGGAAGAGAGTTCCACAGGCGAGAAGTGAGAACAATAAAGGAAGAGGAATCAAGAAGACAGCAGATAACGATTGATATTGCATTTAAATTTTTGAAGATCAAAGATGGCTGGAAAGCATGAAGCCGGAAGAGAGTTCCACAGGCGAGAAGTGAGAACAATAAAGGAAGAGGAATCAAGAAGACAGTAGATAACGATTGACATTGCATTAAAATTTTTGAAGATGAAAGTTGGCTGGAAAGCATGAACCCGGAAGAGAGTTCCACAGGTGAGAAGTGAGAAGAATAAAGGAAGAGGAATCAAGAAGACAGCAGATAACGATTGACATTGTATTTAAAGTTTTGAAGATCAAAGATGGCTGGAAAGCATGAAGCCGGAAGAGAGTTCCACAGGCGAGAAGTGAGAACAATAAAGGAAGAGGAATCAAGAAGACAGTAGATAACGATTGATATTGCATTTAAATTTTTGAAGATCAAAGTTGGCTGGAAAGCATGAACCCGGAAGAGAGTTCCACAGGTGAGAAGTAAGAACAATAAAGGAAGAGGAATCAAGAAGGCAGCAGATAACGATTGACATTGTATTTAAAGTTTTGAAGATCAAAGATGGCTGGAAAGCATGAAGCCGGAAGAGAGTTCCACAGGCGAGAAGTGAGAACAATAAAGGAAGAGGAATCAAGAAGACAGTAGATAACGATTGATATTGCATTTAAATTTTTGAAGATCAAAGTTGGCTGGAAAGCATGAAGCCGGAAGAGAGTTTCACAAGCGAGAAGTGAGAAAAATAATGTACGAGGAATGAAGAAGACAGTAGATAACGATTGACATTGCATTTACATTTTTGAAGATGAAAGTTGGCTGGAAAGCATGAACCCGGAAGAGAGTTCGACAGGTGAGAAGTGAGAACAATAAAGGAAGAAGAATCAAGAAGATAGTAGATAACGATTGGAATTGCATTTAAATTTTTGAAGATCAAAGTTGGCTGGAAAGCATGAACCCGGAAGAGAGTTCGACAGGTGAGAATTGAGAAAAATAAAGGAAGAGGAATCAAGAAGACAGTAGATGACGATTGACATTGCATTTAAATTATTGAAGGTCAAATTTGGCTGGAAAGTTTAAAGCTGGAAGAGAGTTCCACAGGCAAGAAGTGAGAACAATAAAGGAAGAGGAATCAAGAAGACAGTAGATAACGATTGATATTGCATTTAAATTTTTGAAGATCAAATTTGCCTGGAAAGCATGGAAACGGAAGAGAGTTCCACAGGTAAATAGTGCGAGTGTTGAAACTTTTAGCATAGAACTTACGGTTATATCTAGCTATTTCAACTGTAAATTGTTGAGACCTAGTTGGCAATCAAGTACTGCGCTTAAATCCATAAAGTTTGGGTACCAAAGGAAAGAGCGATATTTAATTGTATAAAAAATATAAAGTGTGGCACAAGGCCAAAATAGGGAATGGGGAATGAGTTTCGTTTTCTTTTATCTTATATTTAAACTTAGCTAGACGGAATCACTGACCCAAATATACAACAATAACGCATTCTTATAATTCTTACTAGATGACCATAATACCTCAGAATTTCTATGAAGTGCTAACTAGTCTCCATGTGTACAATTCTTTTCTGTGTGGGTGTGTGTGAGAGAGAGGAATATAACAATGATTTAAAATCTAAACCCCAATACCCAGGGATGCTACATTATGGCGGTGAGAAAGTGACTGAAGCCGAGATGCCAGGTCAGGACCAATAATATTGCTGATTCTTCTTTGGATTTTATCAAGAATCTCTAAATATAAAGATATGATTGGCAGTTAGGTTTCGTTATTTTACTATTGAAATTGCTAAATGTTACTGTAAATTTTATTCTAATAGTGTCTTCTCTCGAACTTATAGCCTGAGGGAAATCTCCTCCCGCTTCTCGCTTCACAGTCAACTGCAATCGTCGAAAATTTAAACCTCAGTCATCGTCATTATCTGTCTCGTTGAATTTTGTCATTTTTATTTACCCCACTCCTTAATAACGTTTTCTCCGTTTCCTTCGCCCTACTGCCTTCCCTCTTTCAGTAACCATTTGCATCTCAGTGGCTTTATCGCCTTGCTCGGAATGAAGCCATTAGAAAAGGAGATAATAATCCAAAATAAAATAAAACAACAACAGTAACGCGCCCCCAAATTCGCTCGCGCCATTAAGTCACGTCGTAAAATCGATCGCGCGGTTAAGTCTCTTGTGGTTAAGTCGATTGTGTCATTAAATGTCGTGGTTAAGTCAATCGCGTAGTAAAGTCAGTCTCTTGAGATTAAGTTGGTCGCGCCATTAAGTGTCGTGGTTAAGTCGATCGCGCGATTAAGTCTCACGTGGTTAAGTAGATCACGCATTTTTCACGCTATTAATAAAAACGGTATCAAAGAAAAGGGTTATTTACTTAAAACGATTACTTCACTACTTATGTAACTGTAAAACAGGCTTAGTTGGCAATAATATTAGGTTGGTTCAAAAATAATGACGTAATAATGTCGTATTTTGACGTATTTTTTAACTTCAAAAAACGACATTATTACGTCATTATTTTTGCACCAACCTAATATAAGTGAGAGGTGGCCATAAAAAGGCACTGTTGATTATTTATGGTTAATTTGTTTAAATAATGCACCGACTATTGTTTGCCTCACGTGACATTAATTGTAAGTAAAACGATGCACTAAAATAAGTAACCAAGTAATCATTTTAAGTTCTCTGAATATCGATGCAATTTTGAACACTTTATTTTGTTCAAACTTATGGAATAAGGCGTTTGTAAGCATTATGTACACTGAAACTATTGTCCTCATCTTTGTTGTTATTATCACAATATTTCAGCCACTATGCAATCTGGCCTTCATGAGGTGCTTGTCAATTCTGGTAACCTTCAAAGAATTTCAAATCACAACAAATTACGCAGCAATTCGATTAACCACATTACTTAGAACTATTAATTGGTTACTTATTTAAATGTAAAAACACTTGGCAACAATATGGTTAATAGGAAGGCGCGCTTGATTATTTACGGCTTATTTAAACAATGAACTGTCCATTGCTATCGTTACTTAGAACGATTACTTGACTACTTATATAAATGTTAAAACAATCCTAGTTGGCAATAGTAAAAGTGACATAAAAAGGCACGGTTGATTATTAATGTCTAATTTGTTTAAATAATGCAATGACTATTGTTTGTGTCACGTGGCAATAATTGTAAGTAAAACGATGCAGTAAAATAAGTAACCAAGTAATCGTTTTTAGTTCTTTGAATATCGGCGCCTTTTATTGCTTGGTTAGTTAATTTTGTTCAGCAGCATATCAACATTTCTATGGGTTATTTAATACCGAAAGCTAAATATTTTGAATGCAATTTCATGCCTTCAATGATACATAAAATGTATTGTTAGTCATTTTACTATATATCGGTAACTTATATATGGATTGGATTGGACCAGGAAAAAGTAGAATTAAAAAGTGCTCAATAAACGTGTGAAAAAAAAAAAAATTAAAAGAAACAAAAACATGTAGAGCTTTTAACTTTAAAAATCAGAAGGTCAGTTGAATCCGTTACCTTGGTTTCAATCTTACGCTATCCACAGGCGTTGGGTACCATAAAAAGGAGGAGGGGGAAGCGGCGGCGAAGAAGAAGAAGAAGAAGAAGAAGAAGAAGAAGAAGGTACGCTTACTTAAGAAGAAAAAGGGGAGGAGGAGAAAAGCAAGGCTATTATAAATATATCGGTGGGGGCTTAATTGAAATGTATATACTTTAACCAGCCTCGTTTGAGCTTAAGAGGAATTATTGTATGTATGCAACAGCTCATGACTTTGGATCTCTGGTTCAAAAGAATACCATAAAGTTGAAACTAAGGATACCATAAAGTTGAAACTAAAGTAGCGGAATCAACTGATCTCCTATTTTTTAAAGTATATATATATATATATATATATATATATATACTAGCAGCATGGCCCGGCGTTGCCCGTGCTTGATTAAAAAATCGTACGACTCATAGAGCAATCGCTATCACTTGACTTAAAATATTTTTGCCCTTCCTTGCCTGTAAAGGAGTTCCCTTTGCCGTGCTGATGTTACTACGATTAAAGCAATAGTGTTGACAAAGTCGAATATGTCATTTGTGGCTCAAAGTCAGAACTGGTAGCAGGGATAAAAAAGCCGAATTTCAATGGCCCTGCACCCATTCCAGAATTTGAGGTCAAATGTTTTCTTCCACTCCACTGCACACAGTGACCTGTTTCTTCCCGCGCATAGCGTCACCTTAAATTAATCTGCATTTAGGAAATACCCAACTGGAAAAAACATTTTTAAGGGTTGACCGATTGTCGATTTGCACTCTGTTTGGGGGCGCTCAGAGTTGAAACTTCACATGGTGACTCCCAATGGCCTCCTCATAAATCCGGTCGGTTTTCGCTAAAAACCGACATGTGGTTCAGGCGCAATCTGAGCGTATCAGTTTTTGGGTTATATCGATTTTCAGCGCTGTTTAGGGGTCAGTAGACATGAAACTTCTGGATAACATTTCTAATGATAGACTCTAAGAGGGTGTCAAATCTGGTTGAAATGTGATCATTCCTTCTGTAAGCAGATTTTTTCGATTATCGATTTTTTCGGAACCTGAGTCCGAACACAAATGTCGGGCTCCGTCATCTCCTTACGGCAGCCATTTGCAAACTTGTGGTGAAAACCGCATCGAAATCGGGTGAGAAATGCGGCCTGGGCGAGGTAAAAACGCCCACGACAGACAACATGAGAAATATAGATTATCGATTTTTTCGGAACCTGAGTCCGAACTCAAAAAATTGGCTTCCGTCATGTCCTTACGGCAGCCATTTGCAAACTTGTGGTGAAAACAAAAATAGTCCAAGAACTATTCCTTATCTCCTTTATTTCTCCTAGACTGGCCGCTAACCAAGGCTGATTGGAATTGCCCAAAGGAATGAATGTAACGAAAACTCAACTGAAATTCGAACTAGGATTTCCGATTTTTCATTCCGTGTTGCCATCCATTACGCGCATAGTCCATATAATAGTTTGTGTATGCAAAGTGAATAAGTTTATATGTTTAGATTTCTCTTTCTCTGCTGTCGATCACCGTCGTGGTACAGCAGTCCAACAGAGACAATCTTTCCAGAGAAAGAAAAGAACTATGGGTTTGCATAAAAAAGAAGCCTTCATTTTTTTTTTGTTTTTAATTTCAGATTTGTGAAATTTACTAGAGGTCGTAGAGTAACTCTCCCAATAGTTTGCAATGGAAACAACCCAAATTAAGATGAAATAAATAATAAGTTAAAAATGGTTGACAATATTACATTTGATAAAATCCAAAGACGGATCTGCAATATGGCACCTCTACTCCAGTGACTTTCTCACATACGTGATATGACTTCCCTCTGTCTTTTCTACAAATATTTTCATAACAACTGTTCTGACGAGCTATTTTCCCTGGTCTCCCGACTGCATGAATTTAAGCAAGCTACACGGTTGATATCTAGGTCCCATCCTTTTACTGTTGAAACAGTTAAATGTAACCGCAACATTTACCACAAAAGCTTATTCTTTTCCACTTCCCGACAGTGGAACTCCCTTCCTCTTACTTGCTTTCTCCGATAATTACAATCTTCAAAAATTTAAATTTAACGTCAGTCATCATCTTCTGATGCCATCATCACCGCTCTTCTTTTTATCCTTTCCTTAATCTCCCCTAAAGCCAGTCTTTTCTCTAATATTCACTCTCTGTAACCCCTTGCGTATTAGTGGCATTCCCGCCTTGATTCGGGTGCTATGCTTAAAAAAATAAAAATAAGGATACAATTCACGTTACCATTAAAACTGATACCACTAGCGTAAATCTAAATATTTCTCCCCGATCATTTGAGTGACTGTAGAGGTTTATCCCTTGTTTCCTGTTTAGGATTGGGTTTCCGGTTCCTTCTAAAGTCTACTTCGACTCTGTACTTCTAACGTCTTCGGCTAAACCCTGAAGTGTTATTTATTTATTTATTTATTTTCTTCCTTCAGTAGAAGTAGATGGGCTTTTTGAATAGGAGTAGAGGTTTATCCCTGGTTTCCTGTTTAGGATTGGGTTTCCGGTTCCTTCTAAAGTCTACTTGAACGCGATACTTCTAAAGTCGTCGCCTAACCTCTCAATTTTCCACTAATTATTTTTTTTTTCTTTCCCCATTAGGAGTAGATAGGTTAGTTTATTATCTGGTTCATACACCTTTCCGATTTTTGAACAGGAGTAGCGGTTTATCCCTTGTTTCCTGTTTAGGATATGGTTTCTAGTTCCTTCTAAAGTCTACTTCGACTCTGTACTAATAACGTCTCCACCTAAACTTTGAAATGTTATTTATTTTCTTCCTTCAGTAGGAGTAGATAGGTTTTTTGAATAGGAGTAGAGTTTTATCCCTTGTTTCCTGTTTAGGATTGGGTTTCCGGTTCCTTTTCATTTTCTTTCACTCCCAGAAGCCCCTTGCGTCATAGTTCTATTATTGCTTGGGACGAATTGATAAAAAAAAAAAAAATCATTATGTCTCCGACCAACGTCGATTCGTGGTTACGTCGCAATCTCCATTAATCTTGTTTCGACTTAATATCGTTTGCTTCGTACATACGACGCGTCGTAAGAGTACGTATGACAACAGGCATTATTTTCCTTATATGTGTTATATATTTATTACCGTCATATGTTTTTAGACCTAATTATGTTAACGTATGTCATAGAAATTTATGTCCTAGATTATTATTTTGCTATTGTGTTACTATACACGAGTAACGTAACTGCTTTATTCACGGAAAATCGCAGCTAATTCCGACTTACATGGAAAATTGCGTTACGACACGTCGTAAGTACGGAACTCTGTCGTAAGTCGAGGATCCCCTGTATTAAATATCTAATCTTGTATGTATGTATGTATGTATGTTTATTCCGAAGATACAGCTTAACCGATTTAGGAACATATCACACCTTGCACCCTTGCGGAGTGTAGTATCAAGTTTAATTAAAATTAGACAAAGTGTTCTTGAGCGAGGCCGTTTTTTTCTGTTTTTTACAGCATTTTAATAGGAAATTCAGTATTTGTTTTCGATACGCATTCTTATATCAATCTACGTATATAAACAAACGCTTACATATTATATTCCAAATATTATGTACAGGAAAAATAATAAACATTTATAATACAATATTTCTATCTATCTATCTATCTATCTATAAAACTCTAATCTTGTATGTATGTATGTTCCCAAGATATTTTACTTCAATAATATCATATTAATATTTTTAAGTTGTTGATGATTTTGCCTTTTTTTTATTGTTCTGTGTATCAGGGGTTTGCATTTTTAACAAATTCTGAAGAATAAACTTTCCATTTATTTATTAATTTATTATTGCGTTTGACCTAAATAACATTGTATAATGTGAGATCATAAACATTCACGTGCAACATTAATAAACGTCTTGTTTGCTCAATTCTGGGAATTTTACTAAACCTTTTGGCACGCTCAAATCACCGTGCTGATAACTAATATGGCGCCAGTTTGTTTACATTGCGCAGATCAAATTTCAGTGATTGCGCAGGTCAGTGTTGCCAACATTGTGTGAAAATTTTGTGTGAATTGATTATATGGTTTTTGAAATATTAGAAAAAGTTATCTCGATAATGATTTGGCACGCAGTGTAATAATTATTACAATAACTTTTAATGGGCATGCGCAGTTCAATGGGATGGGAATTTTAGACGCCATTTCTAATAGGCTGTTTTGAACAATCAAATACACTAAGAAAAATAAAATAGCGAAAAATATAACAGATATCATTGTTTAGTGGGCTTCCCTCCGTAAATAAATCCTACTCTGAATTGACGATCTGATGAAATTGTCAATCTGAGCCAAGATGTTCTAATGAGCATGCGCAGTTCACTGGGACGGGAAATTGTGACGCCATTTCTAACTGGCTGATTTGAACGACAGACCAGCTAACTTGGCGAGGTGTGACGTCGGCTGGTAACACGAGTCGTCCCTCGTTTGCTGGTCATGCTCACAGAGTCTAGCTTTGAGCACTGATAATTCACATTTTATTCAATAATGTTTTCTCAGCATGGGATGATTTTAAAAAGATTAAAACAAGTAAAAGCCACGAAGCAAATAAGAATTAAACATTGAATAAAATAAATGAAGTAAAAATCGAAAAGGTCTAATATTACTGATCGTGATGGAACGCTTGGAAGTTATTTCGAGAAGCTGAAAACGAAGCTAACAGCTGCCAACGAATAAAAACATCTATCTATATATAATATTAAAACTCTTGTCTGTATGCATGTCTGTTCCCGAGATATAGTTTAAGCCTTTCAATTTCTTAAGTTCTTATTGCGTTTGATCGAAATAATATTGCATAATATGAGTTACAATAATTACTACAATAACTTATATTGCAAATACAAATTAAAACGTGTAATTAGCCGTTTGCCTGTCCTACACAGCATATGTGATACAAAGGACATGTGCTTTCCACGTCAGTGCATCATATGTAGTGCACACGAGACCTGATTTTAAATGAGTGGTAAAACTAAGGACGCTTAAGAAAAGAGGCTACTATTAAAGCAGGACGTCTGGGGAAAGGCTTAATCTAATATCTTATGGTTTATATATGACAACAGGAAGCTTGCCTGATTTCAGAATTTTAACTGCTGCAAGGCAACTCAGCTTATCTGGCAAAGAGAATGTGCTGATATATAGTGTATCATATAATAAAAAAAAAAACCGTGCATAATATGTGATGCATAGAACATTGTCTAAATAACTTGTGATTTGCATATAAACTAAGGACGCTTAAGAAAAGAGGCTACTATTAACCCATTTTCTGCCATGAGTCTCATTTGGGGATCTGTTAAAATGAAACTCACTACATGTTATTCCTTGTATATACACCGAATTGCTTACATACATTGCATTTGCAGGGATATATTTTACAACACTTAGCCTTTAAAGTTTTTATTATTAGCCGTAAGAAGACGCTTTCTGTCATAATTTTACATTTCACGCGTAGAAAAATAATGACTATTTTGAAAATTATTTTTTATTATTTCTATTCAATATTATTTTTTGATGTTTTATACACATATATATTTGATGTTCTAGTTTCTACAAAAACGACAATGGTAACTACTGAAATTAAGAAAGACACCTGTCTGGGCCAAAAATGCGCATTAAAAAAATCTGGCAGTTAATGGATTAAGCAGAACTCCCGGGGAGCGGCCATATTTAATGTCTTGTTTATTATATATGACCACAGGGAGCTTGCCTGATAATTCCCTGTGTTGAAGTACCTTTATCTCTGGACAACTAGCAATCACTGGCCTAGAGAGAAGAAAACAGCTATATTATGAAAGTACATTTTAAAGTATTTGTGCTTTTTTTCAATATTTACCATCTGGCCAGTTTCGATAAATAATCTCGCAAAAAACCATATAGCATAACATACTGCATCCAGAATTTTTATATTCGTTTAAATTTATTGTTTCTCATGAGCTGAAGAATTGGAGGCCCGACAGACTTTACCAGAACTCTAATTCTAATTCGTTTAAATTTATTGTCTCTCATGAGCTGAAGAATTGGAGGCCCGACAGACTTTACCAGAACTCCAATTCTAATTCGTTTAAATTTATTGTCTCTCATGAGCTGAAGAATTGGAGGCCCGACAGACTTTACCAGGACTCCAATTCTAATTCGTTTAAATTTATTGTCTCTCATGAGCTGAAGAATTGGAGGCCTGACAGACTTTACCAGGACTTCAATTCTAATTCGTGTAAATTTATTGTCTCTCATGAGCTGAAGAATTGGAGGCCTGACAGACTTTACCAGAACTCCAATTCTAATTCGTTTAAATTTATTGTCTCTCATGAGCTGAAGAATTGGAGGCCCGACAGACTTTACCAGATCTCCAATTCTAATTCGTTTAAATTTATTGTCTCTCATGAGCTGAAGAATTGGAGACCCGACAGACTTTACCAGAACTCCAATTCTAATTCGTTTAAATTTATTGTCTCTCATGAGCTGAAGAATTGGAGGCCCGACAGACTTTACCAGAACTCCAATTCTAATTCGTTTAAATTTATTGTCTCTCATGAGCCGAAGAATTGGAGGCCCGACAGACTTTACCAGATCTCCAATTCTAATCCGTTTAAATTTATTGTCTCTCATGAGCTGAAGAATTGGAGGCCCGACAGACTTTACCAGATCTCCAATTCTAATTCGTTTAAATTTATTGTCTCTCATGAGCTGAAGAATTGGAGACCCGACAGACTTTACCAGAACTCCAATTCTAATTCGTTTAAATTTATTGTCTCTCATGAGCTGAAGAATTGGAGGCCCGACAGACTTTACCAGAACTCCAATTCTAATTCGTTTAAATTTATTGTCTCTCATGAGCTGAAGAATTGGAGGCCTGACAGACTTTACCAGGACTTCAATTCTAATCCGTTTAAATTTATTGTCTCTCATGAGCTGAAGAATTGGAGGCCCGACAGACTTTACCAGAACTCCAATTCTAATTCGTTTAAATTTATTGTCTCTCATGAGCTGAAGAATTGGAGGCCTGACAGACTTTACCAGAACTCCAATTCTAATTCGTTTAAATTTATTGTCTCTCATGAGCTGAAGAATTGGAGGCCCGACAGACTTTACCAGAACTCCAATTCTAATTCGTTTAAATTTATTGTCTCTCATGAGCTGAAGAATTGGAGGCCTGACAGACTTTACCAGGACTTCAATTCTAATCCGTTTAAATTTATTGTCTCTCATGAGCTGAAGAATTGGAGGCCCGACAGACTTTACCAGAACTCCAATTCTAATTCGTTTAAATTTATTGTCTCTCATGAGCTGAAGAATTGGAGGCCTGACAGACTTTACCAGGACTTCAATTCTCATTCGTTTAAATTTATTTTCTAATGAGGTCTGGAATTTGAGGCCCTTCTTTAAGTTTAGCATCAATAAGCCTTGGAAATTTCGTTTTTAGATATAAACATGACTGATTATCGTATTACAAGACTTTCACAAATTGTTTCATTCAGCCAAATTTTATATGAAGTGGTGGCAAGCTTATATTTTTCCCGGCCACTATGGGCTCACGTTAAACGTTATATGAACCGATTTTTAACTCTTTTCTTAATGGTCATTCTGTGTGTACGTTGTGTTCACTGCGAACTCGGTTGTTCCATTAACACAAATAACACATTAATATCGTATAGCCTGTCTGTAATCCATTCAGAATAGCGCACCTTCAGATCTACACAGATTAACTATGCTCATTGTATTCAATTTTGTTTAAGATAAAATCAAGATTTTTGTTTCTTTTAAAACAACAAAATGAGCATGACAGTATATTTTCAATGGTTCCAAGTCAACTGCCTGACTCACAAGAGCCCGACGGATAACTGCCCGATAAGTACAATGCCCGATGGATAACTTCCTGAAAAGGAGAATTGGTCAACGGAAAAATGCCCGATGTTTATATATCTGTAGAATATTTTATTCGAAAGGGGAAGTTATTGATAATAGCTAACCGTTCCATCCTCCTCCTCATGGAGATGAAAGCTCTGTGCTGAGGTGAAGCTTACCATCTGATACAAGATATTTTTGAGAACGAAGATTTGTGTTGTGAGTCTGCAAATGTTGGATTGTTTAATATAAAATCATTTTTATTATTAAATTTATTATGGCTTTCTCAATCAATATTAAGATTATTATTACTATTTGAATTATTAATATTATTATTAACGTTATTATTATTATTACTGGAACATTATTATTAGGTTGGTGCAAAATAGTTTGCAATCTGATACAGTAGATATATTCCCGTTTTGCTAATTTAATATGTTACAAATAAAAATATGAAATATTTTCAAGTGTATGATCACTTATTCAACCCGACTGTATACCTGATTGCTGGCTATTATCGACTCGACTCACGTTTGACACAGATTTGTACAACTACGTCCGTGTGTTTCCCCTATATAGGCTATAAGAGAAGCCGGACAATAGTACATTGAATAAAAAGCAGGGCGGGAGCGTTAATGAACAGGCTGAGATAAACAAAGAAACAGAGAGAGTGGGAGAAGATGGATCGACAGATATAGAGAGTTAGATATAAAACGACAGAGATAGGTAATGAACAGAATGAAAAATATATATATATATATATATATTTAATGAAAAACAGACAACTTTAAAGTACCATTACAATAATTTATTTCACCAAAATCCTTTTAAAGGACTCCGGATCATCAGGTAACACTTCCAACATCGAAATGAAAGGAATATATATATATATATATATATATATATATATATATATATATATATATATATAGAGAGAGAGAGAGAGAGAGAGAGAGAGAGAGAGAGATTGGTTTCGTGTGTTTTGTTTTACGGCATATCGACATTTAATGCCGACAAGATTTTTTAGGATAAGCTCGTATGAATAGAATATGTATTTTTTGTAAGAAATCAGTTTGGTTTGGTTTATTTTGCTTTACGGCATATCAACACCACAATGGGTTATTTAATGTCGACAAGATTTTTAAGATACGTTCATATAAATAGAACATGTATTCTTTGTAAGAAATTTGTTTGGTTTATTTTGTTTTACGGCATATCGACACCTCAATTGGTTATTTAATGCCGACAAGATTTTTAGGATAGGTTCGTATGAATAGAATATGTATTCTTTGAAAGAAATCAGTTTGGTTTGGTTTATTCTGTTTTTCGGCATATCGACACCTCAATGGTTTATTTAATGTCGACAAGATTTTTAGGATAGGTTCGTATGAATAGAATATGTATTCTTTGTAAGAAATCCGTTTGGTTTGGTTTATTTTGTTTTAAGGCCTATGAAATTCAATGGGTTATTTAATGTCGACAAGATGTTTATTACTGTTAATAATTTTTTCAAAAATGTATTGCTGGTTATATTTTTTTTCAAAAAATGTATTGCTGGTAATAATTTTTTCTTCAAAAATTCATTACTACTAATAATTTAAAAAATGTATTGCTAGTACTAAAACCTATTTTTACACTTTCATGGTGTTTTAAGCCCAGTTTCGTGGTTAACTATTTGCCCATAGCTGTGACCCTAACAGGTGCTACAACACCTGGTTAGGGTGGACCTAGGAACACCAGCAATTAAAAGGTGATTTCACGATCCCCAAAACCTCCCGATCAGAGGAATTGCTGTTGGATGTAGTTTATCGTCTTACCCAGGACGCGGATGTAATTTATCCCCATACCCAGGACGGGAGAAAGATTAAGATGAACAGACTGAGATAGATAGATAGATAGATAATGAACAGTCTGAGGATAGATAGATAGATAGATAGATAGATAATGAACAGTTTGAGATAGATAGGTAGATAGATAGATAGATAATGAACAGTCTGAGATAGATAGATAGATAGATAGATAGATAGATAGATAGATAGATAGATAATGAATAGGCTGAGGATAGATAGATAGATAGATAGATAGATAGATAGATAGATAGATATGAATAGACTGAGATAGATAGATAGCTAGCTAGCTAGCTAGCTAGCTAGATATATAGATAGATAGATAATGAATAGGCTGAGGATAGATAGATAGATAGATAGATAGATAGATATGAATAGACTGAGATAGATAGATAGATAGATAATGAACAGTCTGAGATAGATAGATAGATAGATAGTGTACTGAGATAGATAGATAGATAGATAGAAAGAAAGAAAGAAAGAAAGAAAGAAAGAAAGAAAGAAAATGGACTGAGATAGATAATGAACAGACTGAGATAGATAGATAGAAAATGGACTGAGATAGATAGATAGAAAATGGACACACGCTGCATTCTTCTCAAAACAAATTTTAAAACAATCTAATTACACCAGTGTGTTCCATTATCGACGCGAATCTCGCTTGCCACAGATGTTTCCAACCGTGCGTTTCCCGTATATAAGCTATAAGGGAAGCCGGACAATGGAGAGATAGCAGAGAGCTCAGAGCTGAGAGAGAGAGAGAGAGAGAGAGAGAGAGAGAGAGAGAGAGAGAGAGAGAGAGAGAGAGAGAGAGACTTCACACACGCATGCTAACCATAGAGGTTATTCGGAGCACGACTGACTGCCCATCCGACCATTAGGCTGCGAAAACGACCTCCTGTGAAAACTGAAAGAGAATAGACTCTACTATCAATGCGACAAGGCCAAACCGATAGCCAACAGCAGTTAGCCGGATTAAGCATACTCCTTTTTCCCGCTCTCATTTCACACCTCGTACATCGTAGATTCGAACGCTACACTATACGACTTGCTAGAGACATTTTCATCTCATGTAAATGAAAATAAATCTTTGGTCATTTCTCTAAACCAGTGTTTAGATTTGTTTCATTATTCCAACAAACCTCCACCTGGGATCAAAACAAATACTAGTAAAATCTGAACAATCGATGATAAGAGGCAGAATAATGCATAAAATATTGAGAACACCTGATATAAATCCACAAAACCAATGGAAATCTTGATGTGAGATCGCTCTGCAATTATTCTTGCCGGTGAGACAACGAGGGGTCTGTTGATGCATGGATTTTGGTAAAGCAGACTTTGAAAAATTGATAATCGATTTTTATTATTGATATGTCTCTATTCGCGCGGGGTTGCGTGCAGGGACGTGGCTCCGTTTAAGTAGGTTAGGCGGATGTAGTCATATATCTTTTTGTCAGTGTGACACGACTGAAATAAAACATTAGGCCCAGGCTTACAGAAAACAAAATGCTATTCGTTCTAATGGAGTTAAGTCGATAACTCAAGTGTATAAAAGAAGCATTGACAATTATACAGGCCATATTTTAATTTCACAGATAAAAACATATCGTAGGGAGGATTAAATTTCTCATAGAGATTTACTAAGCGAAGATTATATGTGGCACAAGGCTGAAAGTATGGAGCACTCAGTGAGGATCGTAGTCACTATTCAGTCGTAATTGAACTAGAGAGACAAGTTTGTTAACCATTACACCATGTCGAAGTGCTCATAATGATTTACTAAGCGAAGAAAGCGAAGGCCAAAATTATGGAGCACTCAGTGATTATCGAACAAGAGAAATATAGCGAAGAAAACGGCGACTTACCTCGTCAAACCAAGCGACAGCTTGTCGCGTGTATTCTACGACGGAAAAAGTGGCGAAAAAGAAAATTACTTACCAAACAGAAGGGCACGTATTCCGCATAACATGCTGAAAATGGAATAATTGAATTAAAGAAAAAAACAAGTCAGTCGCAGGAGTCGCTATAAAAGTATTTTGATATGCAAATTACGGAAAATCGTATCCCAGCTGTCGACGAATGGAAGAAATAGGTTCTGCCGATAAAAGCAGTTGGTGTTCTCAATTCGGGAGGAAAAATTCGGGCATTTTTTGGTTTCAGCGTTTGTTAGTGAGCGAGTTATTTTTCTGACCGGTTACACGCATTGTGATTTGAAATAGTACCGGCGAATCGAGTTTTCAGTATTTCTTTCTGCCCACGATATTCGAGTCTGGACTTACTGTGGTTCTTCTTTGTTTTGTGGAAGTAATCTGCGACAAATACTTCCTTTGCTTTCAGAACGCTTACAAGAAACAAGTATGTTAACAATTACATCATATCAAATGGCCCATAATGATTTATTAATCGAAGATTAGATGTGGCACAAGGTCAAAAGTATGGAGCACTCACTGGTTATCGAACTCACAACTCAGTCGTAATTGATCTAGAGAGACCCGTTTGTTAACCATTACACGACGTCGAAGTGCCCACAGTTTCCAAGTTACCTAGTTCGTCTCATCTTTCAAATTTGAAAAAAGAAGCCCACTCGATAACCAGACATGATGATAGCTCACTATTCCCACTCCTGAACAGAGATGGAGTGTGTGCCAGCCCCTAGAGGACATACCCAACTGGCTAACATCAGACAACTGGCAGGGCAGTACATCTGTGTCAACAAACAGGGAAGCACATCTTAACTAACACAAAAAATGTACATGTTATCACACGAACTTTGCGGAATGGACTCCGAAGAGGATGCTTCTTCCGATCACATGTCTTGTTCAAGTCTAGGGCAACGCATATTCCCATAAACTGTGCCTCTTGTTCTGTAACCCTCTACTTTGTGTGGCTTTTGCGCCTTGTAAAGAGTGAGTATCATTGTGAAACAAAAACAAAAACTTTCAATACATTAAGATCAGAAGCCATGAGAGTCATTCCTGCTGTAGGATCAGAGCATTTATTATTATTATTATTATTATCATTATTATAACATAACTCAGGGAATACCTGGTCTATTAGCTTTTATATACCCGCGAATATGAATAATAAAGTCTCAAATAGTAGTGACTCCATGGCCTTTTATGTTTGATTCAGAGTGGAAAACTGCGACTGAAGAATTCTTGCTCTTGTTGTTGTTATTGTTGCTGTTGTTGTTGTTACTGTTATTGTTGTTCTTGTTTTTGTTCTTGTTCTTCTTATTATTATCCCTATTATAACTCTGCTTGTACCTCCTTGCGTTTGTTAGTTCGCCCGACCATTAACCCATGCCACTACCTCATAGATAATGGACTGAGCCGACCAAGCATAGAAATAAATACAATATGGGAACAAAGTAATAAGGAGTGCCAGAGAAAAGCAATGATAACAACAAAAGTTGCAATATGAGCTCTGGTAAAAACATGAAATGATAACAGCAAAATTGCAATATGAGCACTGGTAAAACTGGTTGCTGAGGACATTAGGTTTATAATACCCAGAAATTCATACACAGATGGCACAGTGGATAAAGGCGATGGTTAGATCCAGTGACAGACCCAAAGAGTGTGAGTTCAATACCCGGTTAAGGCAGTGGAGAACTTTCATAGGGAAAATTAACAGGTTAACTGATAACATCCATCAAACATGGCACGTGGAACTAGAACAGTCTACCCCAGTGAGCGAAATAAAGGGTTCATTTCGACATTCCAACCACCTGAAGAAGGGTGGAGCGTACAACGGCCGAAACGTTGTGATAAATATGATGACAAAGATGACAATAGTCCGAATAATGTAAATAATGTAGATAATGGACTATTCAGTTTTGACCGCGTGAAAACACGGGTCTGATATATCAGAAACGCTGCTTGGTTTCAGTGAAAAAAAAGAAAGAATGAAAGAAAGCAAGATAGAAATGTTTAACGCATGTTTCAGAGAATATGGAAAAAATTGTCAATGTTAAATCTTTTCATGCGTACACCTTATAAATAAATTTATTAATCAAAATATATGCACCACCAGAGAAAAAGAGCTACATAATGTTTAAAATGCTTTAAAAAAAGTGAAAAATCTTTCTTGAACCTTTTATTTTAGTTTTAATTTCAAGCTAATTGATTAAATTTTATTATTTCCAATAAGCAAAATACTTTGCTGTATTTCAAAATATAAATTAAATTGACTGGAAGGAGCTTTTTTGTTAAAATACCTGATTAGCGTCTTTTTTAGCCGTCTTACATCGCAGTATAATTCTCTTTATTAAAAATCTTCCAAAACTATAATCTAATTTAGTTAAACTTTTTTTTTTTGAATATTAACTGATTTAAAGTATAATTATTCCGATTTGAAACAATTAATATTTACGTTGATTTTAAAATAGCGCAAAAATTCACTTTTAACACAGCGGTAGCTATTTATTTAAGCTGTTGATATGTTTGACAGCTTGATGACAGTTTATCTAATGATGTTCTATAGAGGTTTTAGCTGGAAAAATAATTTAATATAACGTGAACGCTTTTATATATAATTTTTAAGTACTCAGCAAAAAAATTTAAGAAGATATTCTCCGTAATCTAATGTTTTATTGAATTTCAGATAATTTCTGGCTTTAAATTTACTATAGTTAACGCTCTTAATTTTCTGATAATGCCGTGTATGATCGACCGTATCTCCAAAAATCGGAACGTTTATACACATACAAAAAAAAAAAAAAAAAATTCTTTAAAAAATATTGGTGCTTGATGATTTGTATTAAGGTTTTCCATTTATGATTAGTAAATCGTTATTATTATTTAATATCATCTAAAAAATTGAAATTAATGCAGAATTTTAAAAGATTTAAAACTAAATAAATTATTCTAACATTAATAAAAAGAAAACAATTCTTGTAAAAATTCATTATTCATCGAAAAAAATGTTTTCTTAAGACATCAGTGTCCTTAATATATCATTTATATGAAATAAATTCCTCACTTCGTTAATTTTACATATGCTTGGTGCGGTCCGTCAAAAATGTGTAAATTACTTTTCATTTGTCATTTCAACCTTTGGAAGTAAAGTCTGATGATCCAGAGCTCTTTAAAAGGGTTGTGGTGAAATAACTTATTATATGGAACCTTAAAGTGGTCTGTTTTTATTCAAACAAATATATATATATATATATATATATATATATATATATATATATATATATTTTTTTTTTTTTTTTTTTTTCAAGAGGATAGAATCCAGGTAGAACTCAATGTCCAGGACAGAGTAAGAATATAATAAAAAGGCTTAAACAGTAATATTCCATGGTTATAATTTATTATATTAGAATCGTAATTACGATCCAATTCATCAGACCTACAAATTCAAAAAGAAAGGCCTTCCTGTTCTTATCTCGTCTGTTACCCCTCTCTAGAGATTTCATTTACCTCTCACATTCGTTCCCCACTCTCGGTCATACATACAGTCTCACTAAAATTTTAATTTTTATACCCGGAGTTATATTTTCCGATTTCATTTTGAATTCGTAAGTCTGATGAATTGGATCGTGATTACGATTCAAACGTAATAAATTATAAGCATGTTTAAGCCTTTTTATTATATATATATATATGTAAGCAAATATATGGATATAGATCCGACAGTATGAAGAAAAATATACGGAAAAAACAAACAAAAATCCTTATATGCAATTATGCTGTTTTAATGTTAATATAATGTCAACGTCGGACGTTTCGGTCTAATAAACCATCTTCAGGACATATTCATAAAATATAATTAACATTATCAATTCAACATGACAAAGACGATGGACATAAGAACAAGACTGGTATTTATTTGAACAAAAGTACAAATTGTGGCACAAGGCCAATAAAGGGGAGGGGTAGAGGCTGGTCAACACTAACTATCTTATACCTAGATAATCAGATTCGCGACCCATTCGTACATTACATTTTACACATTCACCAAAAGAACTCGTCCATCACCAAACAATCCTTCAACCACCATAATACCACGTGCTCTCAAGGGAGACCTACCAAAATCGCGCCCCATACCATGAAAATTCTAATGATGATATATATATATACAATTCTAATAATGATAAAATGAGAGGGGAGGGAAATGAACCCAATAATAAACTTAAAATAAACACAAATACAAACTAAACATAATTGATGTTAGTAGGGACCGTCCAACCCATAAAACAGAGAGGCCGCTGTATTCTGCCCAGGGGACAAAATCAAGAGACGCTCTCGCTAAGGGAGTGGGAAAAAGTATAAAATATTAGGCTGGAATGGGAAAATATAAAACTGACCCAGTCGAGATGAAAATGGGGCGGGGGTCAAAACAAACTGGGGAGGATGGGAATCTCGACTTGGATCATAACCAAAGAACGGCCGGGATGCAGGCCAGGAACAACACTTACTCACATTAACTAGGTACACTGAAGCTTGTCTAACCTAACCAAGGGGAGGGTTCCACAGGAAGCCACCCCGATGTGCAATAGGTTGACCTAGAAGAGAAAATCAAGGCTAGCCCCGTTCATAAGAACAAGACTTATCCAAACAGATAACTGAAAGTTTTATATGATCAGCGTTCCGTTTAAACATGGTCACGTTGTCGTCACGTGGGCGACGCTGTGAAAACGTATTCCTAAAATTTGAGTATTTTGAATGAAAAATGAAAAGAATTCTATTTTGATCTAAAATTTATATGTACGCTTGTCGAGCAATAATTTCGCTAGAAAAGGGGAAATACTAAAGAAACCAGGTCTAGTATTCACCGTGCGTGAGATGGATATTATGCCTGCTTCATGCGTACATATAAATTTTAGATCAAAATAGAATTCTTTTCATTTTTCATTTCAACATTTTCAGGATAGGTTCGTATGAATAGAATATGCATCCTTTGTAAGAAATCAGTTTGGTTAGGTTTTGTTTTACGCCATATCAACATCTTAATGGGTTATTTAATGCCGACAAGATTTTTAGGATAGGTTCGTATGAAATAGAATATGTATTTTTTGTAAGAAATCAGTTTGGTTTGGTTAAATTTTTTTTTACCGTATATCAACCTTAATGGGTTATTTAATGACGACAAAATTTTTATTGCTGGTAATATTTTTTCATTCAAAAATTATTTGCTGCTAATATTTTTAGAGAACTGTATTGCCAGTATTAAAACCTATTTTTACACTTTCATAGTGTTTTGAGCCTAGTTTGGGGGTTGACTATTTGTCCATAGTTGGTACCTCGCTCCTCAAAACCTCCTGGTCAGATGCCTTGCTGTTGGATGTAGTTTATCGTCTTACCCGGGACGGTTGAATATGGTACAAAAAACTATATTTTTCTTAGTTTTTTAGAATTTTATTTAAGAAAAGAAAGATAGGTCGCAAACACAAAAACTGTTTTTCCAGTTTATGAAGAAGGTACTGTGTTCAGTACAAACGTGTGAAGAATGATTTGCGAAGATTGGTCCTGAAGATATCTTATTAACCAATGCTCCAGTGTTGGATAAAACAGTTGGGATTGAGAGCAAGGTATTAGTTGAGATTAATATTTATTAAACGAAACAGGAATTCTTATCAAACGATCCAAATCAAGTGGCGGAAAGCGTTTTCCAAACGTGATTATTTTAGTCGCTTTAATATGTGGTTTTCACCTAATTATTAGGTTGGTGGAAAAATAATGACGTAATAATGTCGTTTTTTGACATATTTTTAAACGTCAAAAAACGACATTATTACGTCATTATTTTTGCACTAACCAAATAAAAGGGAATCATACTTAATAGTTTGGGTCTGAAAAAAAAATACGCAATTGGTAATGAAAAGTGAATACTTTACAAGAATATGTAATGCGTGCGGATCGTGTAATAAGTCAAATTAACCACCTTCAACCGTAAGAAATAATGTTTTAATCCAAAGAAGGCGATGTTTAGTATAAGGTTGGACGCGAATGACGTTTTCACGGATGGGCTGCTTTCAGGGAACAAAATGATTGATTCTAACAAGTAATGTTCCTAGTTAAATCAATTTAACGCAGCAATCGTCAATAAGCGTCCTGTTCAGTTTTAGTTAAAAAAAATTGATTGATTTGGATTTTTTATGGCTTATCAACCCTTTGTGAGCAATGCAAAGGCAAAACTTATATTGTAAGAATATTTTTTTTCTTTATGAGTTAATATTGCAATAATAATCTTTTAAGAATAATAATGTTTTTTTTTCAGATAAAGTCATAATATTTAATCCATAACTGGGGGAAGATAGGATTAATATCATCCCCAAGAGTATTTGCGTGTAAGATAATGCAACGAATCCGAGTGGAATTCGAACTCAGCTCATTGCAAGTAATAGAACGAGTGCAATATTCAATGAGGAAATGTCTAAAAAAACGTTTCTTTGGTGGACTAGTCCTGAGTATGAGGATAAACTACGCCTGGTAGCAAGGCCTCTGATCTGGAGATTGGAAGCTATGAGGAGCATGGATACACCGCTTAGTTGCTGTTGTTCCCCCGGTCCAACATGACCCTGGGTGGTAGCACCTGTCAGGGTCCTAGCTACGAGCAAATAGCGAACCTCCAAATACTACGAGAATATAAAAATACGTTTTAACAGTAAAACTACCAGCAATAAATTTTTATATAGTGAAATTAGCAACAATACCTATTTATAATAAAATTAGCAACAATAAATTTTATCTGTAGTTGAAGCCATAAAACTATCTTCAAAATAATTAAATTTCGGCTTTAAATAACCCATAAAGCAGTGGTTCCCAAACAGTGCGACGTGCCTCATAGATGCGGCGGAAGAGGATAACCGGTGAGGCGGATGTGGGTAGCTGGTGAGGCGGAATGATTGAAAAACTATCAAAGATTTAGAAACAGTTGCAAAAAATTCATATCCCAAAAATAAATATGATTTCAAAGTTAAAAACATTATTATGGATTACTTGAAATTGCATGCACGAGTCCCAGTATAAATAATTATTAATGGATATTATCATTGTGAATTTCTTGCATTATATCAAGCATTAAGAATATAGTTAACTAGAGTCTGCAAATTGGAGGAGAGAGTTATCAATGATAAGGTTCTGACTTCGAATCTGCGATTATCTCCCTTTAACCCACATTCTGGACTTTTTTGCCGTATGGCTTTTTGCACGTTTTTACCGGAACATTCCTTTGGAGAGGCACGAGCAAATTTTCATTCCATAAATGCGGTCCAGAGATATAAATTTGGAAACCAGTGCCATAGAGGTTGATATGTCGCTAAACAAAATCAAATAAACCAATTCATAGCACAGCGTTGGCAAGAGATGGAAAATAGGAAATTTTAGGATCGTATTATCCGACCTCCTCCTGCCGCGGATGCAGTCTCCCATCGTTTCTAGCCTTAGAACAAAATCAACCAACCAACATGAAAGAATCATTTCAGGACATTAATCCATATAATTTCCTACAATTTCTTAAAGAAAGCAAACCGTATTCGAAAATATAACTTCAACAAAACTACATAAAACACACAGATCATCGTCTCCAACAATTATGTCTACACAAACATATATATGCGCAAAATACCATGTATTCAACTGTGAAAGCAGAATAACATATATCATAAAAAACACATTTATCTCCGCCTCTTGTAATTATGTCTGCACACAAATGTATATGCACAAAAGCTGAGTACCATCTACCATGTATTCAACAGTGATAGCAGGATAACATATATCATAAAACACAGATATATCACCGCCTCTACTAATTATGTCTGCACACATATGTATATGCACAAAAGCTGAGCATCATCTACCATGTATTCAACTTTGAAAGCAGAATAACATATCACATTACTATTAATTCAAAGTTCCCAAGAAAATTAAATTTCGGCATGAAATAACTCAAAAAGCGTAATCAATCAATTAAATAACTCATAAAGTAAATCAATCAGTTAATCTTTGGTGGTTAGGCAAAAATTGTTACGACTTGGCTGGGAAATTTATGATCATACTTTTGGATTATTGTTTGTTCCAACCGTTAACGTATCCACTTCGTAAAATGGAAGAATATATAAATTCCTTGGAATACAACTGACGGCATCTCGAGTTCTTGGAGAAGTAGAAAAAAAACCTTCTGAGGTTACTTGTTAGCATTAAGGAACATCCCTGGGCAGCGGAATGGGACCGATCAGCAATGGAAAAATAAATCGACTGCTTCTCTCCATCAGGTTGGGGTTAGAAATTGACCAAGTTTTAGCAACTCCTAAGCTCCCTGTGTCAGCGATACGAGGATTCGGTTTGGTTCGGTTTATTTTGTTTAACGGCATATCAACCGTATTCTTTAGTTTAGATTGGTTTGGCCACAAATCTGACACTGGGCAAATAGTTAACCCCTAAACATTAGGAAAATATAAAAGCAGGATTTAACAGATAAGAAAATTTGAAGTGAGAATAAATTATGGTGATTTTCGTTAAAAAATTTTTTTTTTTTTACGTCAGCGGTCGACGTAATATTTGCCATTAGTGTTTTAACGCTTTTTTTCATGTGAAAAACACATTGATTTAAAAAACCTTGCAAAAAATTAAATAATTGTTGGATTTCTAATGAAACTTTCAATGAGAACTTATTCACAAATGAATAAAATTATTTTAGACATGATTTTTTTTAAAAAGTCATGGTAAAATTTTTACTGACATTTGTCACCACCCCATTCACTTAAGTTTATGAAAATTTAAGACATTCAACGGAATACTTTTTATTGATTATATTAATTAATATGTTAATTAATTATATCATACTTATAAAACCCAGGTTGTGTGTGTGTCTGTGTCTGTTCGTTTATATATTGGTTCGGCTTTCCTACATTTTTCAACCGATTTCAACAAAACTTCACACGGCTACGTAAAATTACCTTGCGGTGGTTCTGACAGCGCCAAAAATTGGAAAAACATAATTGTTTTTGCACAAAATCAATTTGAAAACACGATTACGGGGCATCGCGAGAATGAAAGGGGGACAACTCATATCGAGTTATACTTATTATAAAACCCAGGTTGTGTGTGTGTCTGTGTCTGTTCGTTTATATATTGGTTCGGCTTTCCTACATTTTTCAACCGATTTCAACAAAACTTCACACGGCTACGTAAAATTACCTTGCGGTGGTTCTGACATAATTGTTTTTGCACAAAATCAATTTGAAAACACGATTACGGGGCATCGCGAGAATGAAAGGGGGACAACTCATATCGAGTTATACTTATTATAAAACCCAGGTTGTGTGTGTGTGTGTGTATGTGTGTGTGTGTGTGTGTTCGTTTATATATGGGATCGGATTTCCTACATTTTTCAACAAAACTATTTTTTTTTTACATTCAGAATGCTTTAAAAATTCCATTTACAAGACAATTGTTTATGATAAAATTCTATTCAATCGGTAGACTCATAACGGTTGAAAACAATATTTTTGTTTGAGTTTGGGTTTGACCAATTCGTAAAAAAAAAAAACTAATTAAGACATGCGTGTCCGTCAACCTTAAACAATAATCTTTGTCAATTTTATTTTTCAGTCTTTATGATGGTCGATAGTTGATCTATCACTTACTGTTACATCCCGGGGCAACGCCGCGCTCTACTGCTAGTTAATTAACATATTAATTAATTATATTAATTAATATTTTATTGATTATAGTAATTAAGATCCCAGAGTTACCCAAAATTCAGCTCTGAATCGTAATATACAAAACCCAATAAAACTATCGTCCTGGATATGATCCACGTTCTGTGTAAGACGATGAACTACGTCCAGCAGCAAGGCCTCTTATCAGGAGGATTTGAAGAGCGTGGAACCAATTGCTGGTGTTACCAGGTCCACCCTGACCCGGGGTGGTAACATCTTTTAGGGTCCCAGCGATGGGCAAAAGTTAACCCTGAAACCGGGGTAAAAAAACACTATAAATGTGTAAGAATAAAAATTTTAATACCAGAAATACTTTGTAAAAAAATTATTACTAGCAATAAATTTTTGAAGCAAAAAAAAGAAAAGAAAATATTACCAGCGATATTTTTTGAAGGAAAAATATTACCAGAAATATATTTTTGATAAAACAAAATATTACCAGCAATAAAAATTTTGTCGGCGTTACATAACCCATTGAGGTGTTGATATGCCGTAAAACAAATAAAATCAAAGAATAATTACATATCAATGAAATCAACTTATATCCATGCAAGCTCAGCTGCGAAAATGTAAATATAGAGTTTATGTCTGCGTTTACAACAATGGAATGTACTATTATCTTACATATTTATACTGTTATTAGCGGTATTTTGCGACTGTCGATGAAGTATAAGTAAATGGCCATTAGTACACCAGGCTGTTTGTAACTGTTTAGATATAGGAAAAGAAGAGGAAGAAAAAAAATCAGTATTCGCAACAGATTACTTGAGGAATCTTAAACAGTGCAATGGTTTCCCTTTATGAAGAGCGTGTGTAGGAAAAATATGATTTAAATCATATTTTTCCTACACACTTTAATATTCGGATTATTTTGCGAATTGATCCAGGATGCCCAGCTAACAAAGCCATGGAGTTTTACTTTAAAAAAGACTGACTTCAAAAGGTTCAGAAGTCATCCAAGAACCGCCATAACCACTGAACCGAGACATTCAAAGAATAAAGCAAAAAGATCCCAGTTTTCCTTTAGGGGAGAAGTTTACAATGAAGGAAGAACTGCAACGAATCCGCAAACTCGCAGACGACAGAGAAGGCTGGCAAAATATTGTCGAATCAGTATACAATGTCACTGAAGATGAGAGAACATTTTAATTCATGACCTCAAATCGAAACAGTTTTCATGATGATAACAGTAAGTAAAGACATTTCCAATAACATCATCTTTATATAATCAATAAGCAGTCGTCTTATACTACAGGTATAGGATAAATTTATGAAATTTTTTTTACCTCGTCTTATCTGAAGGTCATCTCATACGCGCAAATGTACGGTAGTTACGTTTAAAGTCTTCTTTGAATCGTTAGGCATCAAATTAAGTGTTATAGAACAATGCAGTTATTCAAAAGAAGAGTTGAAATGAATAGATGGAACATTACACATCTCTTACCGCACTTCTTCATCGTCAGCCTATGAACATTTCAGCCCACCTTTAACTACTTGTAGATTGAGTTTTATACACTTAAAGATAAAGCTTTATCAGTTTATTTCCTTCTTGGACCTTATCTCTGACCGAGCCTCTGATGGCTCTCCGCAATTTATTCATATTCGGATTATTGTCTGTAACTTTGTTGTTGTTATCACACCGTTTCAGTTGAATATTTAACCCACAGCTGGGGGAGGGGATTCATATATTTCATAAGTGTTCTTAAAAGTCATAAAGATTTGAAATTTAAAAATCATACTTATTATAAAACCCAGGTTGTGTGTGTGTGTGTGTGTGTGTGTGTGTGTGTGTTTCGTTTATATATTGGATCGGATTTCCTACATTTTTCAACCGATTTCAACAAAGCTTCACAGGGCTACGTAAAATTACCTTGCGGTGGTTTTGACAGCGCCCAAAATTGGAAAAAACACAATTGTTTTTGCACAAAATCAATTTGAAACACGATTAAGAGGCATCGCTGTCGAGAATGAAAGGGGGACAACTCATATCAAGTTATACTTATTATAAAACCCAGGTTGTTTGTGTGTGTGTGTGTGTGTGTTCGTTTATATATGGGATCGGATTTACTACATTTTTCGACCGATTTCAACGAAACTTCACTTTTTTTTGGCAGGTAGTGTTTCTTATTGTCTTGCACACTTTTTTCTTTATTTTTACATTCAGAATGCTTTAAAAATTCCATTTACAAGACAATTGTTTATAATAAAATTCTATTCAATCGGTAGACTCATAACGATTGAAAACAATGTTTTTGTTTGAGTTTGGGTTTGACCAATTCGTAAAAAAAAAAAAAAAAAAAAAACTAATTAAGACATGCGTGTCCGTTAACCTTAAACAATAATCTTTGTCAATTTTATTTTTCAGTCTTTATGATGGTCGATACTTGATCTATCTCTTACTGTTACATTCCCGGGCAACGCCGGGCTCTACTGCTAGTCGGTACTAAAACTATACGTGTCTTTGTTCTGCCTCTCATGTACACGCCCTTCTTTCCCGCATGCGTACATCAAGGCGTTTATTGGGCTGGCTTGAGGTTCAAGTTCATCGTAGGGCTTCTAATTCCTTTGGGATCGCCTTGCTTTAAAAATTGAATAGATCTGGAGAGAGGACGTTTCCTTGTTTTAAACCTCTTCCTCCTTTTTTTAGATTTATTATTGTTTTTGTTTTTTTTAAATTAAGTTTATTGGTTCTTTTTCTCCCATCGATATCATTAATGTTTTTTTCATTCTCTTTAATCAATTCGTTTTCATGCTAGAAGCCTCCTAATGTGGGTTTTCATGCATAAACGGGGTACCACACCCGATTACACTTGCATATTTTTTTTTCATTTAAATTATGTGAAATAACAAGTCAAAGCGACTAACCTTTTTTTAACCTTGAATATTTTTTTGTTGTTGTTGCAACGATTGATTTGAGTATTTTGCGTGCAGTCATCAATACCCGGTGTAACAGCAAAACTGTCCAAATCATGTAACTGCAAAATTGTCCAATTGTTAGATTAAGCTTTGAACCGTTGTATCCTAGAAATGATTAAAGCTATCTTACTCGAATTTTCCGAGGTTTTTATAAAACTATTGGACTCTACTTTGAGCAATAAGAATGTATTTAGCTGAAGTTGAAATAATGATCCGTGTTCCTGTTGTGATCTCTTGATCCAGTTTTCCTCTCTACTGTCCCCTCTTTTTTTAAACTTAGTCACCGTTCTCTTGATGGTTCTTGAATGGAATTTGAAGATGGAAGCCAGAGTATGAATGTTGGTAGCATTACTGACGGCCTGAATGATCTTTTTCCTCTCAGCATTTCTCAATTGGAAAAAAATAGTGGGTTTGACACAAAACGATTTTAACCTTCTCTTCTCTTTCTCGATGAATAGAATTTTTTCAGTGATTCTTACGACAAATAAAATTATTAAACAAAAACAGCCTGAAATTATTAGGTTGGTGCAAAAATAATATCGTTTTTTGACGATTTGTTTTTATTATCGTTCACCCATTTATCCAACTTTTTTGACTTCCCTATTTGCTTTATGCAACGGCGAACGACTGTTGAGTGGTCGACCTCGAGTTCAACAGCAACTTCTCGTGTGGTTTTGCGAGGATCGGCTTCAATTAAGGCTTTCAAATGTTCGTTATCAACCACAGTCGGCCGGCCGCGACCGTCTTCATCTTCGAGGCTCTCGTCACCATTGCGAAATTTCTTGAACCACCGTTGTGCCACACGTTCGTTAGTGGTTCCTGGGCCAAACGCATCATTGATATCACGAGCTGTCTCGGCAGCTTTTCGGCCTAGTTTGAACTGGAACAAGAAAATCGTGCGGATTTGAATTTTGCCCATGCTGTCGAAAAGCCTGCAAAAAATGAATGAAGAGATTGAGAACGGTAACGAATAACACGATTCGATAGAGCGAAAAACGCACTTCAAAATGATATATAACATGGCTATATATATCAATGAATTAATTCAGAAATCATATATAAAAGTAACATATGTTAGAAAACGACATTATTTTTGCACCAAACGAATAATAATGAAAAGCGCTTTTACTTTTCTTAAAATAATAAAGGAAAATATTTAAAATTTTTCTTGAAATTTGAACAAAAAAGTATGTTTACCTTCCTGAAAGCAAAAAAAAAAAAAAAACCCCAAAAAACAACTACATTTTTTACCTTTCTTAATATAATGAAAATATTTTTTTTACTTTTCTGAAAATGATAAAGTTAAGCATTTTTCTTTTTTCTTTAAACAATGCCAAAAACAATTTTATTTTTCTTGAAAAAAAAATTCACCATCGGCTGGAAATGTTGTTTTCTTCGATCCAAATCAATAAGCAAAAATATGCCAATTTTGACAATTTAAAAAAATGTCTAGCCTGACAGCTGTTTTAAAACTTATATTAAAAAAAAAAACATGTTCTCAAATTACAGTTTCAAAATAAAATAGTGTTTACAACTTTACTCCTAGAGGACGTAGCCCAGTATAGTATACCATTTAGGAATCAGGCTGTATCCGTGAGTAAATTAAAAACATTCCGGGGCGGATCCAGACCCGCAGTCCTGAAATTTTGGATTCCAAAGTTTCCATTATTGTCTTTGTTTCCGGTGATTTTTTACCTGATTTTTTGCGACGAATTTTTTGCACGATAACAGTTTTTATAACTTGGAAATAAATTTTGGAATAATCGAAATTAATTCCGAAATCCAGCAAAAGTCACCCATGAAATAAAAAATAATTGTTCGCATGTAAAGTGAGGAGCTACGTACATCACAATGTCTTTAAATTAAATGGCGACAGATGAATTATCTTTAAACTTTTAAAAGATAAGCTTAAATATTAATGCAATACTTAAATGCAGCAATCAATTTTGAGTTCTTCTGTAGTTTATTGATGCCTATAGCATCTACTCCTCCTTACCTATTGTGATGAAAGCCTAATCAAAAGCCCTCCACGGGAGCTATCTCAAATACGGCCTGACAGAGTGGCTTTTAAGCTAATAATATAATATTAATCATATTCATAATCCTAATTTTAACAGTGTAAACACAAGTGAACATTTTAAACCAAAGTAATAACTTTGAGAAAACCATCATTTTTCCCTCATGGATAAGAAGATAAACACCATCCAAAAGCAAGACTCTGATCAGGAGGTTTACAGGAGCATGGAACGATCTCTTAATTGCTGGTGTTTCCAGGTCCAACCTGACCCTGGGTGGTAGCACCTGTTAGGGTCCCAGCTATGGACAAATAATTAACCCCCAAACTGGACTCAAAACATTATGAAAGTGTAAAAAAAAAATTTAATATAAACAATACATTTTTGTCAAAGCTTATTACCTTGAATTTTTGAAGAAAAAAATTATTACCAGCAATAATATCTTGTCGGCATTAAATAACCCACTGAGGTTGATATGCCGTAAAATAAAATAAACCAAACCAAACTGATTTCTTACAAAGAATACATATTCTATTCATACGAACCTATCCTAAAAATCTTGTCGGAATTAAATAACCCATTGAGGTTGATATGCCGAAAAAGAAAACAAAACAAACCAAACCAAGCCGTCATTTTGAGTGCAAACGAACTGATCAATATTATTAAACATTAATAATCAGAGAAATACACAAAGTTCAAATGCAAAATGGCTTCTTATCGTTAATAATTTTTAATCGACAAATAAGTCATGATAACGTGACATACTTTCTTTTTTTTTTTTGCTTTTTTAAAAGTGGGTAAAAAAAAAACCCGGATATACGGATGGCGTAATGTTCGTTAGTATTGGGAATGGAATTGAAATGCTGATTTCAAATCTTGACCGAGGCCGTTACAATCTCTTCGCGTGAATCAACTTGGGGAAGACATATATCAATACATTTCGCACTCTCTCCAGTATAAATAAAATGGCGGACTAATTTAAGAATTGCAACCAGTTTACAAAAAGTACAATTCTGAACTCAAAACCAAAGCGACGGGAAGTTACTTCACTACCTTTCCTAAAAACAGTCATAGTAATTCCCAATCTATAGACATTAAAGTAAAAAGGACGCGTGGAAAGTTATGATCGACTACTTCCTAAAAGTGAAAAATAAGAATGCTCATATATAATTTCAGTTATACTGAGTATCTGCGATATTTATGGGGGAAAGAGTGCTCAATATCAAAGACAGAGACTTTATAAGGGAACAGAGAGTGTGGACATGGCAATCATAGTCTAAAGATCCCACTAAGGCATCAAATTGACAGTCATCGGGCAGTGTTGCTTCCTACGTCCAAATTGTGTATGCCTAATTTTAAATATATATTAATCATAGAATTATGAGATATAAACTCTCTCTCTCTCTCTATATATATATATATATATATATGACGTCACACATTATGAAATGGACAAAGTCCGAAAATTATTTTAAGACATTTTATTTTTATACATTCTTTTTACAGATATAAATATTTAAGTAAATGCTCTGTTTATAATAAACAGTATTTATAACATTCATAGAAAATATTCGTCCTTCCACAAGATTCGAACCTGTATCCTATACGGAACCATCATTTAGCTTGACCTGCCTTAACCGATTTGGCTACAGAGGAGCGTTTGGTTAGCAAGGTCGAATTTACTGTCTTTAAACTACAATCTTCCATTATTCTCTCACGTACAGTCATATCTGCTCATGGCGTATCAAATGTAAACAAATGACGTCACATATTATGAAATGGACAAAGTCCGACGATTATTTTAAGACATTTTTATGTTTATGCATTCTTTTTATAGATACAAATATTTAAGTAAATCCTCTGTTTTTTTTTTGTAATAAACAGTATTAAACAACATTTACCGGCCTGAATGTCGGAGGATGAATATTTCCTATGACAATTTCTCGGACGTTCGGGCCGATAAATGTTGTTTAATACTGTTTATTATAAACAGAGCATTTACTTAAATATTTGTATGTATAAAAAAAATGTATAAACATAAAAATGTCTATATATATATATATATATATATATATATATATATATATATATATATATATATATATATCGTCGGCATCCGTCCGTCTCGAGAGACGATGGAGTAGCGCGGTGCGCTACGAGCCTGGGCGGGATATATAGAGAACTAGGGCTGCCCAGACGCCTAGTTCCCCCTCTCGGCCTTGCTAGCAGAGACCAAAGGAGAGGAAAAACCGATACAGTTTGGTACCAACGCGGCTGCAGGAGTTGTCAGAAGGTAGCACAAAGTGCCGTCCATCCGCCTTAGGGGACCCACTCCGGGTTTGAATTCAGAGTTGTCCTTCTCCTAAACCAGTTGCCATCCAAAGCTATAGAACCCAGTCTGTCCTGCTATTGAGGATTCACATCTTTCCCAAGGGTATTAGTTCGTAAGTGAATGTATTGGATTCGACTGGAATTCAAACTCGGCTCTCCGATTCCTCAATCCCGGTTGCTATCCATTACTCCACCGTGCCTTCATATATATATATATATATATATATATATATATATATATATATATATATATATATATATATATACTTAAAGCAACAGAAATGTTGTTCTACTGAACAGACACCATACACCTAACACGTGAGCAACGACCAAGTTTTAGAGGAGCTTATACTTAAAATGAAGAAGAGACAGTTGAAATTTCAAGGGAAAATAATGAGGAAGGAGGGCTTGGAAAATCTGATACCCACAGGACAGAGTCAGGGAAGAAGGAAAGCAGCGCGTAACATACTTGATGAGCTTGAGTAATTGGATGGTAGGACAAGCTTTGAGCGAATAAAGCAAAAAGAGAAAATTTATTAAGAGCTACAAGGGACAGGAAGCTGTGGAGGACCATGATCGCGTACATCCTGAGGAGACACTCTACGTAAAGAATATCAGACAATTAGTGGATAACTAAATGACAGAATGGAGAAAAAAATCTATGTAACGCGTCTGGTCCTTCGAAATTGCTTCAAGCTAAGATAGTGTACTTATCTATGGAATTATATATATATATATATATATATATATATATATATATATATATATATATATATATATATATATACTAGCCGAATTACCTTTGTCTTGCTGCATGTCACTTATTTTTGTAAAAAAATGATGAGTGATTTTAAATCATTGTTATAATTTGTGGAGTAAAATGATTCATTTCAATATTATTCAATAATCTTGCTGATATGACCTCTATCTTCTGGCTTTCTCCTTCTATATTTTGGATAGGAGTCATTCCCTTGTTCAAATTTAAATGAAAGGTAAAAAAAAAAATTCAGTAGGTATGTGTATACAAAAACAGCTTGATCTGACCCCTTTGATATGTATTTGATACAATACTTGATTGAATGAATTAATGAACAGATTTCAACATTGATATGACAGTTAAATTGTCGCAACAAACATGCATCGTAAGGCACTACCCACTAATTGGTGATTTTTTGCTCAACTTGGCATCCATATTGTTGCATTTTGAAAAATTAAAAATTTCTTTTAAAAAGAAAAATTAAAATTTCTGTTAAAAGAAAAATTTAAATTTCTTTTAAAAAGAAAAATTTCTCTTAAAAAGAAAAATTAAAATTTCTTTTAAAAAGAAAAATATAAATTTCTTTTAAAATTACTGAAGAGAGGTCGCTGAATTATAGTAAGTTTTTTCATCTATGATTAGTAAATAGTCTACATAAAAACAATATCACCTAACAGATACAAATTAATACAGAATTTTAAAATATTACTACTTTATAATTCTTTCCTTTCTTAGTTACATCCTTGTGCAAATTAATTGAAACAAAACAAATAATTGCGTTATTATTTACTTCTTTTTTTCGTATTTTTCCAGTGAAACATGATTCATTGTACATGTTAGTAATTCGTATGTCTATTCCACGAAGTAGTTCCTTGAGATTAACCACAGATTCTCGATTGGATTTAAATCAGGAGAGTTTCCGGGTCAATTTATAGTACTTTGATTTGCTCGCTGGTAAGGCTTGCAAGTGTGTTAGTGCAACATTACAATTTTCGAACGCTTCCTACGCAGATAATGACCGTAAGACAACTAATCGACAGTCGAAACAACAATGTCTGTGCGTGATGAAAATCTGATACAATTACGGATGATGCAATATTTTTCAAGGCCAAACAAGTTTCATCGTACACCCCGAAAATAGATTCATATTACTGCACAATACTGCAAATGACCTAACCTGAGGAATAATAGAAGTTGATTACACCCTGTCACTGCAGTGGGTCTAAAACTGACCGTATGCTGAAAGAAAGGAAACTAAAGTGGTTGTTTCAATTAATTGGCACAAGGGTGTAGCTAGTTGTTTAGTTAAACCCGTCTGTTACAATTCATATTATCTTTTAAGTTTGTCTTAGATTGAGTGCTTGTGATGACATTATCGCCTGCTGAAAACGTTACAGATAAATATAATTATAATTCTTGCAACTTGATCTTGTTTGACCTCTGACCCTGTTTGACCTCTGACCTTGTATAATCTTTGACCTTGGTAAATTACTATGTACTACAGAAGTAAAGAATTACAATGTATCTTTAATTCTACGTCCAAACTTTTTCTTTTAATGTGCTGTGTCCTTTCCGGACGTAGGGGATCATGGCTCTCCACTTCCTCCTATTCCTTGTGGCTCCAAATAGGCTTCGTTCTTCTGCCTCCCCCCAGATAACGTTCTGTCATCTATTTCTTTTTATTCGACCTGTGAGTATCAGATTCTCCAAGCCCTCTTTTCTCATTACGTGTCCCAAAAATTTCAGCTGCCTATTCCGGATGTTAAGTATAAGCCTCCTTCTTGTTTGCATCCTCTCCAAAACCTTATCGTAGTTCACACGCTCGGTCCATGATATCCTCAACATCCTTCTGTAGAACTACATCTCCGTCGCCTCGAGTCTTTTCTTCCTCTTTGAGGAAATCGTCCACCATTCGCTGCCGTAAAGAAGGACAGATGTCACGTAACAGTTCAGTACTCTTTTATTTGTTACCAAAGAGATCCCCCCTGTCTCGTAATACTCTGCTCAGCTTTTGGAATGTGTCCTTGGCCATCCCAATACGTCTATGGATCTCAGTGTCGCATTTACTGTCCTCTGTCAAAACTCTTCATTTTTTAATATTTAATCAATAAGACCCTTGCGAATCGATCTGGGCCGATGGCAAGTGAGAAAAGTAATAGTTTCTATATGAAATAGGTGAAAAATAGTACTGGGTTGGTAAGCGGAAGTCTAAATCCTCTACATCCGGTCGAAGAAAAAGCTGATTAAGATCTCTTTATAATCGACCTACCGAGATATTTATGAAATATGTCACACCTGGATGTCTGTACTGTTCGATAGTGTTGAATTTATGAGAAAGAAATAAGAAAGAAATGTCTTTGACTGTTTCAAAAACTTGTGCCAAAAAACAAAAGGAACCAATTTTCTTAGCAGCAGATCTATCATCTGATTTCAATATACCGACGTCATATAAGACGCACGGGTGTATAAGACGTACCCCAATTTCAGCAGGGCAAATCAAGATTAGCAGCTAGTAAAATTAGTTAAAAATGTTAGTAAATGGTACAGCCTAGGCTATATTTATGAGGTATTATTTTGGTTAAACAAGCCATGATTACAATTAAAAGAAAAATAATAGGAAAAAAAGAACACATGCCTATAAAAACTTTATGATATCCAAACGTAAAAAAACAAAAATCAAGCAATTATTACAATTGAGCAAAACAATTCAATTACCATTAAAATCAAGTCACAAATTTTCCTTTATATGATCTGTACAACCTGCGTCTTGTAAACGTCTTATTGGAATTGCTATTTTCCAAGTGTAGCTTAGATGTGGCACAAGGCCGAAAGTATAAGGTACCCAGTGAGAACCGAACTCACTACTCAGTCGTAATTGTTCTAGCGAGACAAGCTTGCCAACCATTACACCGTCTCGAGGTGCCCAACGTCTTAGCGGAATAATTAGGATATAAAACATCGGATTGTATTTATACCAATGCAACCGGAAGTTATCGCTAGAAAAATATAAATGAAACATATATTTTACAAATATATAATTTGAATTTATTGCATATAATTTTAGTGAAACAAAGTACTAATATTAAACGTGATGAAATTAATATAATGAATATTATCAATGATAACACTTTTAATCTGCATAATAGTCTTTTAAATAATGGCAATAGGTATATGAAAGTTACTCTAAAGTCTAAGCTAATAGGAGTTGCCAGGTAGCTAATTTCGGTCGAATATCACAAATTTTAAACCTACATGTGGCATATAAGACGCAAGAGAATTTAAAAAAATATTTTGAGTAAAAAAAGTGAGTCTTATATGCCGTCAAATACGGTAATCTTCATGTCAGCAGTTTCGTTTTTGGTGCATTAAAATTAACAAGTCATTTCTTGTTCAAGTTATCAACTGATTGTAAGTCATTTTTTAGATCAGCTGCCAATTTGACCTGATTGAACCAATCAGACTTACAATGATGACAGGAGTAAATAGTTGTGTCATCAGTATAGATAATATCAACATTTCATATATATATATATATATATATATATATATATATATATATATATATATATATATATATATATGGTAATACTCGTTTGGAAAACCTCGGATGGCTCAACTTGGAACAGAACAAATCGGTACCCGAGGAAAAAATGGAAGATAAAAAAAGAAAGAACCAAGAACATTAACGAAATCAATGCTCAGTTTTACCCTGAAGATCCGTTTAGGTGAAACCTGGGTAGGTTTGCCTGGCTCCTTAGGATTTTTCTAATATATATATATATATATATATATATATATATATATATATATATATATATATATATGGACATGTACGAATAACTATTGATACTGATATGCGCATATACATACTTACATACATATTTGGGTGTGTTTGCATGTGTATATCAATGAAGATATAGTTTTCTAGATATATAAATATATTCATATATATAAATAATAACTATATCTATATCTATCTATCAATTTCTGTCTGTCTGTCTGTCTCTCTCTCTCTATATATATATATAAATGGTAGTACTTGTTTGGAAAAGCTGGGATATCTTTTTTGGCTCGTTATTGGCTTATCAATAAAGTAACATACCCTTTTTGTTTTGTTTGTTTTTTTTTATCACGTGGTTACGGTGTTATCTGTTTTTTTTTATCAATAAATAATCTTCCGTTATTTTCCTTTTAACTCAGTTTTACCCTGAAGATCCGTTTAGATGAAATCTAGGTAGGTTTGCCTGGCTCCTTAGGTTTATTCTAGTATATATATATCTATATCTATATCTATCTATCTATCTATATATATATATATATATATATATATATATATATATATATATATATATATATATATATATATATACTAGATAATAAAAGATTTAAGTATAGATAATATCAATTATCTATTTATTTATCTGTTTAAAAGTAAGGAAGAAATCTAATAATTAGAACGATTTTATAAATTTTAGGCGACTGTAGCAATGGCTGCACAGTCACTTAATGCTGAATATTTGCTTATAAGGAAATGTCAAGTGTTAGCATTTTCATTACCTTCATAGAAAAACGTAGATTAGAAACATTAAAAAAATATACTCGGCGAGGATATAGACAAATTTTACAATGCACTTAGGTAATCCTAAAAAACAGTGCAAATCGCAAGAAATTATAACACTCGTGTACACATGTTACGTTAAAAAGCCACTTGTATTTTTTCTTAGCTAATTTTGGGATGCGAACTCCATTTTTACTGATTAGCTCCAGATTTTGCTGAAAAAAAACGTGGGCATATGTGAAAAATTAATTACACTGGTCAACAAAAAATAATTTGGAATGGTGTCGAGATGGCAAACATCTTTTTAGCGAATTTGAGGGCGGTGAATCTGAAAATGACCTTATTTTTCTTGGTTAGCTGCTATTTTTGCTCTACAGAAATGCCTCATTTTGGGAAAAAAAAACATTTTTTTCATTTGTTTTCTGTTTATATAATATTCCCCGATGGCGATATTTCTCAAAATAAAATCGTAGAAATCTCTTAATTCATATTTAATCCAACAAATATTGCTCTGCTTATTGAGAAATACTATTTTTGCAATGACAATCAGACCCTGAGTCTTTAAAAATAACACGAGAGAATTTATCAAGACCAAGTATTTTCATCAAGTCATTTAATAAACTCCCAGTAGAAATAAAACCTTCGTGAACATATCTATGGTAAAAATTTTCTCTTTTTTTATTGTCTGCCATGTTCAATGTTATTTAAGTCCCTTTTTATACTTCAGCAGTATCATGCACAATGGAATAGGTGCATACAATTAGGATATCTTTAGTTGCATTTTCTTCACAACTGTGAAAAGAAAATATTTCAATATGCTTGGTTTCCTTCCGTAGTGAAGGGATATATTTATGAATATCAAACAGAAGATTTTAGGGTTTCATTTTTTTGATGTCACCTGAATTATCAGGTTTACTAAACTGTATTACTGATAAAGTTTACCACTTAATTCGAATTTTGTAGATAAACTGGAAAAATTCGGTATTTCTATTTTAAAATTTTTGACCAAAACACTTTTTCTTATAAAAATAGTTTATTTCAAGGGGCTGACATAAATAATTTGTAATAATTATATAATAAATTATAAATAAATTTACAATAATTTATAACTAAATTTATAATACTTTATTATAATTTCCTAATAATTTATAATAATTTCATAACTTATAATAATTTTATAATAATTTACAAGTATATTTATTATAATTTATAATGAATTTATAATAATTTATATTGATTTTTATAATAATTTATAACTAAATTTATAATAATTTTATAATAATTTGTAATAATTTTACAATAATTTATAACTAAAGTTATGATAATTTATAACAAAATTTATAATTTATATCTACATTTATAATACTTTATTATAATTTCATAATAATTTATAATAATTTTATAACTTATAATAATTTTATAATAATTAAAACTAAATTTATAATTTATAATGAATTTATAATAATTTTTTTAATAATTTATAACTAAATTTATAATAATTTATAATTATTTTATAATTTATAACTAAATTTAACATAATTTATAATAATTTCATAATAATTTATAATAATTTTATCATAATTTATAATGATTTTAAAATAATTTATAACTAAATTTATAATAATTTATAATAAATTTTTAATAATTTTATATTTTATAATAATTTATAACTAAATTTATAATTTATAATAATTTTATAATAATTTATAAAAATTTTATAATAATTGGTAACTAAATTCTCCATAATATTAAAAATTCGTCTTGTAAAAGAAACACGAATGTTATTTTCTGGTAAGTTTTGTGTTTCTTACTGACAAGAAAAGTGAGGGATGCCCTTCTCTTTGCTTCAGTAAGCTCTGGCGTTTTCTTTGACGGCTGGGCTGAAGAAAAGAATGTCATTCTCTTGTCGGAAGAAGGAGAATGCTTGATTTTGCTTGAAAATGATGGAGTAATAGCAAATAAAGATAAAATATTTACTGGAAGGAGTAGCGACTTAGAAACAAAGTGTTTATTGCCAAACTTTTATCAGATAATCAAACGCCGATTTCAGTCGGGTGTAAATTGCGTGTGTGTTGATCAGCCAATCTACGATGTACCTCTCCTGGATTTTCCCGTCTTTGATTTCATCCAAAGATTCAAACTTATAAATTTTCCTGTTGCAAATCGCACCAGCAGAAACCAGAATACTCTTCACTAATAAACACGTTAACTTGTTACATTTTGGTATTGTGGTGAGTGTAAAATAATAATAAATCCCTTTGCCCACTCCCTTTAAATTCGAAGGACTGGTGATAAAGACGGAAAGAATTCGCGAGCCTATATGAAATTTTCTTTGAACCAATGAAAAATTTACCTTCACAGAAACTGACCGGCGATCTGAGAAGAAGACGGAAATAATTCGAGAGCCTATATGAAATTGCTTTTGGATCAATGAAAACTTTGCCTTCACAAAAATTGACCGGCTATCTGATAAGAAGAAGGAAATAAATTTGCTTGCCTATGTGAAATTGCTTTGGGGCCAATGAAAACCTTGCCTTCACAGAGATTGACCAGCCATTTGAGAAGAAGGCGGAAATAAATTCGCGTGCCTATGTGAAATTTCTTTTGAACCAATAAAAACATTGCCTTCACTGAGATTGGCAGGCAAGCTGAGAAGAAGACGCAAATAAATTCGCGTGCTTACATGAAATTGATTTTGGACCAATGAAAACCTTGCCTTCACAGAGATTGACCGGTGAGCTGAGAAGAAGATGAAAATAAATTCGCGAGCCTATATGAAACTGCTTTTGGATCAATATAAACTTTGTCTCTATAGAAATTAGCCGTTGAGTCAAGAAAAAGAAAGTAATAAAAATAGCGAGTCTATGCGAAATTTCTTTTGATACAAAATGAGGACAAAAAATTAAATTAATAATGAAGATTATCTGAAGTTAGGTAAACGGTTTCGTTTCTGTTCACCACGTCCATCGTGGAAGTTTTCGCCAGTGTCAAATTACTTGCCAGTTATACTATCGGCTTTTTAACCAAGCACGTGGCACTTCAAAGTATTTTCTCCCAACAATCCAAGAAATTGGTAAGAAAGAAAGGAAGACTTCTGAATCAATTTTTTGTATTTCTTTTCCTAAATCTCATTTATATCCAAATTTATAATTATCAATAGAATACCTTAAATAAGGTGAATAAACTTTTTTCCTAGTTGATCGGGAAGGGGTTTTTATATTAGTAAGATTAAAAATTAATTTAACTCCAAAAACAATAGACAAAAAATATTTTTAGTCCAAAAAAATCAGGTGAGTCACTTTTATCGAACAGCACTGTATATACCATGTATATATATTGTTTGAACGTTAAACATGTTTCTTTAAAAATTAAATTTTCTATTTGAAAACATTAGAAAAGCAATAAAATTATTGAAAATTGATATGGTATTGATCGAAAAATATTGATTTTAACAAGTTTCAACAGTTTACACAAAGTTATATTAAATTATTTTTGGTTTAACAAACTTTTGAAAAACATTGAAATTTACGTGGAAAAAACTACCTGATTTGGCTACTTTTTGAACGCTAAACACCGTCGTTTGAAAATTTAAATCGGTATTTTAAAACATTAGAAAACTAATAAAATTTTTGAAAATCGATATTTCAACAGTTTACATAAAGCTATATATATATATATATATATATATATATATATATATATATATATATATGCACCTATATATATTAGGTTGGTGCAAAAATAATGACGTAATAATATTGTTTTTTGACGTTACAAAATACGTCAAAAAACGACATTATTACGTCATTATTTTTACACCAACCTAATATATGTATTTATGTGTGTGTGTGTGTGTATGTGTGTGTGCATATGTGTGCGTGTGCACATGTGTGTGTGTATGTGTGCGTGTGAGTGTGTGTCTGTGAGTATAATGGCTTCCGAACTGAGAAAAAAGCAGACACCTTGAAAATCTGCATTTTGAATTGTAGCTTTGTTCTATTCGAGAGATGGCGAACCATGACTCGCGGGTCATGAACTGACCCACCATCAACTTTTCAGTGACCCACAATGAGTCAGTGAAATGACGTTATGAAATATGGTTTCGTCATGAACTGTATAAAATCAACCCCCAGGAATCGCCTTGGTATGGATATGACCGCTTCATGCGTCAAGCCGTAGACAGCAATGTATGGTACTCGAATTAAAACCTTAGTAACTATGATTCAGCAACAAGTTTCTCATGAAAAAATATATCGGTAGGTTTATCAGTGTCTCATTTATGCTTATGAAAAATTTAAAAGTACCAAAAATGGCCCGGTAACGATAAAAGTTCGCCATCTCTGACCTAGCCTTTATCATCGATCACATCTTGCTGCCTCAGATAAAACTGGACTTCGATCTCTTTTATGATAATCAATATCGGGACAATTTCTGACCTATTTTACTTCAATTTGCATTTGATCAAACGCTGTTATCGTTTGTGCATTGGTCAATAATTAGTTCAGATAAAGGGTGTTTCAATAAATTGGACCGATTTAAATGTGAATTAATTTTAAGCGTCTAATGATTTTTTTCTTTTTCTCTCAGATTTAACAACAACTTAAGTCTTTGGCAATTTCAACCATGGAAAGATTACCAATCAAACAATGAGTCAAAGTTTCAAGAGTGCAGTTGGAAAAATTGTTCGTAAATTCAAACAAACTGGGTCGGTGGCAGATATGAAAGCACCATTGCGAGAGACCAACAAAATTTCTTGTAACGTCAAAGATGAACTGAAAGCAAGAATTATGGCAGCATTCCCTAACTTAAACAAGGAGACCGTCCAGAAGAGTTGCAAGAGATGCCGAAATCGCCTGTAGGCTATGGTTGAAACCAATGGCGATTTTATTGAATAAATTTACTCTTTAGTATTTTAAATTATACTTGTGTCATTTTGAAAAATAAGGATGTTCCAATAAGTTGGACCGATTTTAAATGTGAATTAAGTTTAAGCGTCTAATGATTTCTTTTTCTTTTTCTATCAGATTTAACAACTTAAGTCTTTAGCAATTTAAACCATGGAAAGATTAACAATCAAACAACGTGTTAAAGTTCTTCTTTCTTTATATGTGCCATTTCCTTTCAGGACGTAAGCAATAATGGCTCTTCACCTCCCCCTCTCTCTCTCTTTCGACTCGTGAGTATCAGATTCTCCAGGCCCTCCTTCCTCATTATGTGTTTCCCAGAAACTTCAGTTGCCTCTTCCTGATAAAAAGCATGATCTTACTCCTTGTCTGCATCCTCTCCAAGACCTCATCGTTGCTCACATGCTCGGTCCACGAAATCCACAGCATCCTTCTGTAGAACCATATCACCGTCACCTCGAGTCTCTTCTTCATCCTTGAGGAAATCGTCCAGCATTCGCTGCCGTAAACGTCACGTAACAACTCAGTATTCTTTTCTTCGTTACCAAAGAAATCCTCCTGTCTCGCAATACTCTCCCCAGCTTGTGGAATGCGTCCTTGGCCACCCCAATACGTCTATGGATCCAGGTTTATCGAAGCCTATTACGAGAATAGACATTCAAACAGAAATGTAATGAGAAGTTCCCAGGTCGCATCATCTCTCGAAACATCGACGTCAATTGCCCGCAACGATCGTGCGACTTGACGCCTTTAGATTTCTTCCATTGGGGTCATCTCAAAAGTAAGGTCTATACCAACAAGCCAACAACAATTCAACAGCTGAAGGATGAGATAATAAGGCATATTGGTGAGATCGACGAGCGACTATGCAGAGACGTCATCAAAGATTTTGACCATCGAGTGGAGGTGTGCCTCCGAAGCCTTTGCGGACATTTGGGCGATATTATTTTTCACACATGATTGCTATGAATTAAATAACACGATCCAACAGAGAAATAAAGAAATGTTCACCAATAACACTGATTTATTTACTGCTGACTTTGATCCGTCTTAATGAAACACCCTTATATATAATCCGTCTTAACGAAACACCCTTTAATATGATGCCCATCTTTAAGATATCTTTAGATTATGAAATCTTCATGACATCTTTATGAAATCTTGACCATCGAGTGGAGATGTGCCGCCGAAGCCTTGGTGGACATTTGGGCGATATTATTTTTCATACATAATTGCCATGACTTAAATAACATGATCCAATAGAGAAATAAATAAATTTTCATCAATAACTGGTTTATTTACTGCTGACTTTGATCCCTCTTAATGAAACATCCTTTATTTTTTTTTAATCTTAACAAAATTTCTTCAAAATGAATGATGATTTTTGCGAGTTTGTGATTGATGTAAGCTTGTAACGACCGTTTTTTTGTAGCCACCACCACATCCCCTTATATACAGGGTGTCACAAAATATACCCGCTGTTTACATGATATATATATATATATATATATATATATATATACCTGAATCCCCCTGATGACCTCTATCTTTACAGGAGCTGCCCAGTCATCACTTTCCAATCTCGGTACAGTCCAAAAGCCTCCCCGCGTCCTTGTGGTTGATGAATTTTTTCCAACCTATAACACCATTCTCACAGACGAAAACGTTGCAAGTCTCTCGCTGCTTTATTGATATTTCTATGCAGAGTGTTCAGACGAACTACACTCCTTAGCTCCACCAGTTCATGGATAAGACTCGACATGCCACGCCCATTGCAGCGAACCACTCTGCTTCCTTTTGTATCCAACTGGTGAGATGCAAGTTCCACTTGAGCGGATTCTTCCCACGAGCCGATACTTTGTGAGAACAACTCCCAAGAGGATGCTTCCCTGATCACTACAATCTCGAGTTAACCGTTATCTGTCTCCACATATCTTCATAAACTGTGTTTCTTATTCTATAACTCACCCCCTAACTAGAGCGATAGAACTTCCCAAAATCAAGGGAGTGTTCCCTTTTTGCCACTTCTTGACCAAAGGGTCGAGGAGGGGATAAAAAAATGATAAATTCCAGTTGCGAAAAAACCACACACAAAAGCATGACGAGAAAGAATTTTGAACGATAATTAAATTTTGTTCGTTGGGCTAGACCACGCCTATTCTTTCGGGGACGGGTTTGGTCATATGACCAAGGAGGAGAGGGCCTAGGTGGAATTTCAGGGAAGGAGGAGTAATTTCCACACCTCTAGGGCAGTGATAGTGCCCTGATTGGTTGTTTGGGAAGCGCTGGCATACCCAAAGCACATCAAGTCCCACCCCATCTCTTGCGCATGGGTCCATAAAAACAGAACGCCGAGTAGATGCAGAGAGAGAGAGACAGCGGAGACACCCCAGACAGACTACGGCAGAGAGACTGCAGGGAGAGCAAGGGAGGATCGTTTTGCCTGTGACTTGCCGCCCCGAAGAAAAAGACTCCGATTTAAAACCATGTTCCAGAAGTATCGTTTCAAAATCACGATAATCAGGAAGGGTCATAGCCTGTTTTAGTCATCAATGACTGTACCATCAACTTTGTATCAAGGAAGCGTTTATTTTCTTTTACCCAATTTATTTTTTTTTTCTTTTGTGTGACTTTACTCTGACCGGAACAAAACAAATCATCGATTCCAGTTGACCGTTCTGATGAGCCAGTCTTGTGATCAGTTAATCACAACGTGGGGCGAGACAAGAATTGGGCGGAAGCGATGATCAACACTACGATCAGCCAAAGGGATTGAGCTTGAATACGGAACGGCTGCGGTAGACGACATGCTATTTGTGAGTTGAAATCTAGCAGGTGGCCACCCGGAAGAAATACATTTTCTCTCCAATGGAGTAAAACTCATTTTGACGCCATCATATTTTGGAGCAATAAATGAGAAAGGGTTTTATTAACCAGTCAATTTATAGCCCCGAACAGGTCAGGTGTAGGTGACACCGACAAGATTATAGCGATCGGGGAAGCATTATCTCGGGAGTGTTTGTTCCAAAAAATAGCATTTCCCGGGAAAAGGCACGCTGAATCGAACTTCCTCTTTACAAGTGAAATACGGAGAGGAGGATGATTCGACTCTGTGGAAATAATATGGTGAGTTATAGTATAAAGAGCGGTAGCAAACCAAATATGATAAATTTTAATTAATGATTAAGTTTAATGGTGCAATGTTTAATGTTTAAGTTTAATGGTGTAATGTTTAATGTTTAAAGGGTTACTGAATGAGGAATAACCAAAATATGCTGTCACCACGAGCAGTGGTTTACCTACTTTACGCCGCTGGCGAGTATTGTATTTTGTTGATGTTATAAAGATTAGTATTTCATTTCTAACCTCCGTTTTGGTTATTCCACATACAGCCTTTCGAAGTTTACAACACTATCACAGTCTCTTCATTATCTATCTATCTATCTATCTATCTATCTATCTCAGTCTGTTCTTTATCTATCTATATATCTCAGCATCTTCATTATCTATGTATCTCAGTTTGATCATATACCGTACCTAGGAGTACTAGTGTCTATGTCCCAATCCTGATAAATACGTTGGACACTAAAGTGGGGCTAAAATGTTGTTTAAGTAGTCCACTACTAGCAGTGGTTTACCTACTTCACGCCGCTGGCGAGTATTGTACTTTGTTGATGTTATAAAGATTACCATTTCATTTCCAAGCTCCGTTTTGGCTATTTCTTATTCAGTAACCTTTCCTAGGTTCCAACACCTCAACAGCGCCGCCAAACGACGTTTGACGAAGCCAACTGGGGTAATCATTTTTTCCGTTCTTTTACGCTTAGCATTATTAGGAGTGTATTTCTTTATCTTTTTTAATTAGTGATATTATTATTTTATCGATTCTATTTAATTTATCGAGAAGTATAGCGTAATAGATGTGTCTTGAGGAAAACCATGATGTACAGTATTTTTGCAGGTAAGTTTTTTAAACTTTACCGATGTTAACAATCCCATTTAACGAACTTTAAATTGAAGCAGAAGCTGTAACAGGTTTAACCCCCCCCCCCACAGACACACAACTCAACGGTGATTAGATATCGGATCTCATTCTGAAATATCGACTAGTAGACGAGCACACTTGTTTATCTGATGGCTTGAACAGGAAGTGAAGAACAAATTCATGAACAGAGATCCGGGTTCGTCATGCGTTAAAGCAATTCTCGGCGGGCGTATCCTTTATTGCTTTTGCTTCTACTTTTAAAGAGAAAAAAAAAAGAATATTTCTATTTTAGCATCGGCCGGTAATTCCGTTTCTCTTATGAATGAAACGTTTCTATGAAAAAATTATGGCGTACGTGACTCTGTTCACGCGAGATCTACGCTATCAGCCAAGCCCCCTCCAAACAAATAATAATTAAAAAAAAAAGAGATATTTCTTTCATTTTCTCTTTGCTTTCTGCTGCTGTCTTCCTTTCTCACCCTTTCACGGATTCTAAAATAATATCATACAACGGAATCGTAATAAATACGACAGATCCAGAAATCGTTACATGCCAAACAGGTTAACAAAACAGGATAGATAATATATGTAAAACAAAATATCTATATATAGACGGTGAGATTAGATTTTCAAACGTCAACAACAACAGATGCCTTCGCATTTTGAAAGAGGGTTGCAGGCAATTGCTTATCTCATGAACAATGTACATTTGCTTTTAAATAATTTCATCCGAATCAAGGCAATAAAGCCGCTTAGACGCAATGGGTTGCCGAGTGTTAGGGAATATGAAATAAAAACATTGTTAACGGATAGAGAGCAACCAAAGAAAATAACGATTGGCATTGCATTTAAATTTTTGAAGATCAAAGTTGGCTGGAAAGCATGAAGCCGGAAGAGAGTTCCACAGGCGAGAAGTGAGAACAATAAAGGAAGAGGAATCAAGAAGACAGTAGATAACGATTGACATTGCATTTAAAGATTTGAAGATCAAAGTTGGCTGGAAAGCATGAAGCCAGAAGAGAGTTCCACAGGCGAGAAGTGAGAACAATAAAGGAAGAGGAATCAAGAAGACAGTAGATAACGATTGACATTGCATTTAAAGATTTGAAGATCAAAGTTGGCTGGAAAGCATGAAGCCGGAAGAGAGTTCCACAGGCGAGAAGTGAGAACAATAAAGGAAGAGGAATCAAGAAGACAGTAGATAACGATTGACATTGCATTTAAAGATTTGAAGATCAAAGTTGGCTGGAAAGCATGAAGCCGGAAGAGAGTTCCACAGGCGAGAAGTGAGAACAATAAAGGAAGAGGAATCAAGAAGACAGTAGATAACGATTGACATTGCATTTAAAGATTTGAAGATCAAAGTTGGCTGGAAAGCATGAAGCCGGAAGAGAGTTCCACAGGCGAGAAGTGAGAACAATAAAGGAAGAGGAATCAAGAAGACAGTAGATAACGACTGGCATTGCATTTAAATTTTTGAAGATCAAAGTTGGCTGGAAAGCATGAAGCCGGAAGAGAGTTCCACAGGCGAGAAGTGAGAACAATAAAGGAAGAGGAATCAAGAAGACAGTAGATAACGATTGACATTGCATTTAAAGATTTGAAGATCAAAGTTGGCTGGAAAGCATGAAGCCGGAAGAGAGTTCCACAGGCGAGAAGTGAGAACAATAAAGGAAGAGGAATCAAGAAGACAGTAGATAACGATTGACAGTGCATTTAAAGATTTGAAGATCAAAGTTGGCTGGAAAGCATGAAGCCGGAAGAGAGTTCCACAGGCGAGAAGTGAGAACAGTAAAGGAAGAGGAATCAAGAAGACAATAGATAACAATTGACATTGCATTCTAATTTTTAAGATCAACGTTGGCTGGAAAGCATGATGTTAGAAGTGAGTTCCATAGGTGAGAAGTGCTATAGAAAAAACTGTTAGCTAAAGAACGGTTACACCTAGCTATTTTAAATGTAAAATGATGTGACCGTACCGCCAATCTAGTACTGCGTTTAAATTCATAAAATCTAGGTAGCATAACGGAAAGTTCAGCAGAACAATTACCAGGAAAATACTAATAGAAAGACACAGGGAAGCTACATCACGATGGTGGGAAAGCCGATGAAAACGAGACGCCAGGTAAGGTACAGTAGTCTTGCAGATTCTTCTTTGGATTTTATCAAGAATCCGGGGAGAAAAATTGTCTTGCTCGACACAGTGAACAAAATTTCCTAGCAGCAAACCTAGCAATTGATTCAATATAATCTTTCCGCTACATGTCCGCGGAATATGTTAGCTTGAGAAAATGTAACAAGTCACTACGCAGTTTCGTTTTGTTAAATAAGAAGCCTGTGTGATCTTATTGGACCGGTCGTACTTACAACTAAGACGGTATTAAATAGTTGTATCTTCATCTTACATATTGAGTTGAAAACTGACGACATCAGGAAAGTGATTGATGAAAATTAACAGAGTAGGTCCAAGGATAATATTCTGGTAAACACCTGCATTAATGTAGAAAGATCGAGAAGAGTTGCGATTCAAGACGTCTTTCATTTCACGATTTGATGAGTAAGACTGAACCAGTTTAAAAAAAAAGTCGTTCAGAAATAGCGTAATCTTTCAACTCGCTAAGAACATAGGTAAACCAAACCCTTACAAACGCTTTCGAGATGTTCGAAGCAACAGCCCGAGTTTTATCGTCTATAAATCAATTATGACAGTATCTGTCTATATTTCTGATATGAGGTATTATGTACATTATTTACATTATTCGGACTATTATCCTCATCTTTGTCGCCATATTTATTACAAAGTTTCGGCCTTTCAGTATCTGTCTATATTTCTGATATGAGGTATTATGTACACTATTTACATTATTCGGACTATTGTCCTCATCTTTGTCGCCATATTTATTACAAGGTTTCGGCATTTCAGTATCTGTCTATTTTTCTGATATGAGGTATTATGTGCACTATTTAAATTATTCGGACTATTGTCCTCATCTTTGTCACCATATTTATGACAACGTTTCGGCTTTTCATTATCTGTCTATATTTCTAGGTTAGTCTGCCACAAGACCACAAGGGCAGAGCATTAGGCAAATGTTGACCTCATTAACTGTTGTAGTGTCCTTCCTCTAAAGAGTCTATTTTGAACTCATCCGTCTACTATAAAGTTAGTAGGAGAGAAGCCTTGTGGGAACAGTCAAACAGATCTGCTCGCACTGTGCTGTCGAACTTTTTGCCTTAATCAGGGAGGAACCCGGACGAGGTTTTGCCGAAGGGCAAAGTTTCCTCAGGGAGGTAGACAGACCCAGACCGATTTATGCGGGCTCTACGGGAATATTTTTGTCCGAGATTAGGGCACGGAAAACACACAGTAAACTTGGCCTTGTGCCACACACATCCCTCGTGGTGGGGCTCTGTTAAATATTAACAGTCGAATAGATTGTTCATTACTGTCGAACTCTCTGCCTTGAGCAGAGAGGAACCCGGACGAGGCTTTGCCGAAGGGCAGAGTTTCGTCCGAGGAAGTAGACAGACCCTGAACCCGTTTATATTTTTGGCCGAGCTTACGGGCTTGGAGAACCCACGGTAAACTCGGCCTTGTGCCACATACATCCCTCGTGGGGATGGGGGCTGTTAAATATTAACAGTCGAGTAGATTGGTCTACCGGGCTGTGACTGTTTACAGCTGCTGTCGAACACTCTGCCAAAGGCAGAGAGGAACCCGGACGAGGCAGTGCCGAAGGGCAGAATTTCGTCCGGGGTGGTAGACAGACCCAAACCCGATTATACGGGTTCTATGTGGATGTTTTTGGCCGAGCTTACGGGCTTGGAGTACCCACGGTAAACTCAGCCTTGTGCAACATACATCCCTCGTGGAGTGGGCTGTTAAATATTAACAGTCGAATAGATTGAACGCTTGTCAACCGACCCACACTCACTAGTAATGTTCTTCTGGTGTATTTACTGTTTAATATATGATATATCTGTAACACTTCTCATTTCTTTTGTGAGATGATGTTGCTTACAATGAATTTCGACAGACACGCTCAGTGATTTCTGAAGTCTAGGTTAGTCTGGCACAAGGCCGCAAAGGAGGAGCATTATGTTAATGTTAACCTCACTATCCATGCTTTGTTATAGGATGTTGATAAATTAATAATAACAAACACGCTTAGTGATTTGCAAAATTTAGTTTAATCTGGCTCAAGGCAGCCATAGAGGAGCATCGCGTAAATGTCAATGGTTTGTGAGAGGAAGTTGCTAATAATTAATGATGATGGATACAAAGTTTGGGCAAGTCTGTCTCAAGGTAACAAGAGGGGAGAATCGGTTGGTTGTTTTGTTTTATGGCATATCAAAACCTCAGTGGGTCATTTAATGCCAACAAAATTTTGAAATAAAATCATAACGATAGTTTGGTAAAAAAAAAAGGTGTGTATATATACATAGATATATTTGAACCATTTTTTAATTATTCATATTTTTTAGTACAATCCAACTTTTAGGAAATTTACAATCTTGGATGGTTTTATTTTCGTAAAAAGTTGTTTTTAAATTACTCGGTTTGGTTTGTTTTGTTTTACGGCATATCAACCTCAAAGGGTTATTTAATGTCGACACGATTTTTTGGATAGGTTCGTATGAATTGAATATGTATTCTTTGTAAGAAATCAGTTTGGTTTGGTTTATTTTGTTTTACGGCATATCAACCTCAAAGGGTTATTTAATGCCGACAAGATTTTTATTGCTGGTAATATTTTGTTTTGCCAAAAATCTATTTCTTTTAGTGTTTTTTTTGCCCATAGCTGGGACCCTAACAGGTGCTACCACCCTGGGTGTGGGAGGACCTGGTAAGACCAGCAATTAAGAGGTGGTTTCACGCTCCTCAAAACCTCCTGATCAGAGGCTTTGTTGCTGGACGTAGTTTATCGTCTTACCCAGGACACGGATGTAGTTTATCGTCTTACCCAGAACGCGAATGTAGTTTATGGTCATACCCAGGACGCGGATGTAGTTTATCGTCTTACCCAGAATGCAAATGTAGTTTATCGTCTTACCCTGGACGCGGATGTAGTTTATCGTCTTACCCAGGACGCGGATGTTGTTTATCGTCTTACCCTGGACGGAGGAGCATCGTTAAGATTGGGTAGCGAGATTATTTTGCTAACAATAACGACAGATAGCTCTCAGTCGAGTTCATTACATTCAGTTACGTGGGAAACATATGAATCCAGCTATTCTGCCCCCAGTTTTGGGTAAATAGCAGGACAGACTGGGTTCTATAGCCTTGAGTGGCAACCGATCGAGGAGATGGAAAACTCTGAATTCAGACCAGTCTTGGGAGACTCGGGCTCCGTCAGAGTATCTTGCCGAAGACACACCAATTCTATTGCGGCTACAGTACATGTGATGCCCCTACGAACCTGACGGGTCACGGGACTCGTGACCCGAGGTTGGACCCTCAGTCAGTAAAGGTTATTCTGACACAGACGACGATGAGCAGGAAATTTCACAGAGTTTAAAGAGATAACATCTGACCCCGTGGTTGCGCAATATCATAACGGAGTTCTGGTCTCGGAGATGCAGGGGGCGAGTGATGCGAAATAATGCAAATTGGCCACTTGGAATGTGATTGGTGGGCTTGAGATATTTTCGGCCATTATAAGGCAGCCATTTTCTTTGTTAGGGTTTTTTTTCACTTTGACGAGAGACTGCGTTGATATTGCTTCGTTTCAACAAAGTGATTTTGTTAGTAAGTTGCCTGTGCGGATCCTTCTTGCATGTGCTGTGTGCCTTCAGAACATTGGCGATCATGGCTCGCCACAATTTCCTGTCCTGCAGTTGGAGATTCGTCTCCAGCTGTGCTGGTCAAACTCTCTGCCTCCGGGCAGAGAGAATCCCCAGACGAGGCTATTTCGAAGGGCAGAGTTTCGACTCGGGAAACAGCTACCTGGCCTCGTATAATACGGGGTCTACGAGGAATTTTTGGCCGAGCCTACGGGTTTGGATACCCGACATTAGATTCGACCTTGTGCCACATCTGACCGCGCGGGGCGGTTGGTAGATATCGTGCAGTTGGAGATTCGTCTCCAGCTGTGATGGTCAAACTCTACCTCCGAGCAGAGAGGATTCCCAGACGAGGCTATGTCGAAGGGCAGAATCTCGTCTCGGGAAATAGGTACCTGATCTCGTTTTATACGGGGTCTACGGGAAATTTTTGGTCGAGCCTACGGGTTCGGATACTCGACATTAGATTCGGCCTTGTGCCACATCTGACTGCGTAGGGCGGCTGGTAGATATCCTCCACAATTTCCTGTCCTTTGTAGCGCTTAATAATTGTTATCCTTTTGTTACCTCTACTAAATCTTGCCTCGCCATCTATTTACTCAAACACTGTTTACCTCTGACCCTCTTATCGTCACTCTGTCCTGTGAGTATCGAATTTTTTAAACCTTATTTCCTCATTATGTGCCCTAGAAATTTCAACAGTCACTTCCTGATATTAATTATAAATGCTCTTTTTTTTCTATTTTTCTCTAAAATTACGTCATTGCTCACATAATCGGCCCATGGTCTCCTCAGTATCCTTCTGTAGAACTATATTTCTATTGCTTTAATTCTCTTTATCTCTGAGGAGATTGTCCTGCATTTACTGCCATACAGGAGGACCGATATTGCATAACAGTTCGGTACTCTTTCTTTGTTTCCAAAGGAATTTTTCTATTACTTAATCCTTTGTTTAGCTTTTGGAAGGCACTAGGGTGCGGCAGAAATACATCCCACATTTACCTCCCAGAAATAACCCCCACATAGTAAGACAATAGCTAGATGAAGATATTAATGCCTAACCATTATGTGGGACGTCTTTCTTGGAGGCATATGTGGGAGGTATTTCTGCCGCGCGATGTATAAGTGTCTGTTTTGTTTCCGTTTTCGATAAAACTTTGTTGTTGCTCGCAAGCTCAACACCCTGTATCACATTTTTGTTGCTTCAAATTTCTTCTGTATCTGGGAGGAGATCCTTCAGCATTCACTAACATCGCGGATTACAGCACTAAAATGCTTCTTTAAATCGAAAGGTGAGTTCTACCCGGTGAAAGTTCTTGACGAAACGGTCTATACTTCTGGGATGAAGTATTGTAATTATTTACACGATTTACATTGTTCGGACTGTTGTCCTCATCTTTGTTGTCATATTCACGACGTTTCGGCTGTTTTACGCGCCGGTCTTCTTCAGGATCTGTCTATATTTCTGAGATTAGGTATTGTAATTATTTACACGATTTACATTGTTCGTACTGTTGTCCTCATCTTTACCGTCGCGTTCATGATGTGCGTACGGCTGTTGTACGTTCCGGCCTTTTCCAATCAATCCGAGTGCTCCAACTACAACTGGAATCATTGGTGTCCTTGTGTGCCACATTTTTGAGATTTCCATTTCGAGATCCTTTCAATCTGTGGTTCAATGGGGCAGGAAATGGCTGGTAAACATTAATGCCTCAAAAACAAAACTGCTCTCATTTACCCAACACGGAGAATCCTCCCTGCCTCCTATTAGAATGTCTGATGTTCAACTCCACGAGATCGCCTCTCCGCGCCTGGTTGGTTTCACGCTGTCCGCTGACCTAAGATGGAACAAATACATTGAAACAATAGCTTCATCTCCCGCAAGGAAAGTTGGTTCTCTGCGTCGCTCCAGAAATATTTTTCTTGCCTGAGTTCATCCTTCAAATCTATAAATCAACCATTCGCACTTGCATGGAATATTGCTGCCATATATGGTCTGGAGCCCTCGTTGTTCTTCTCAAGTTCCTCGACAAAATCCAGAGACAGATATGTAATGTGGTTGGTTCTGGTCTGGCATCTCGCCTAATGTCACTTTCACACAGACGTCCCGTCGCCTCCCTCTGTCTTTTCACGGTAAGTGCCCCGACGAGCTATTTTCGCTAGTTTCCAAACTGCATGAATTTAAACATGTCACTAGGTTGACATCCTTTCCCACCCTTTCACTGTCGAAACGGTTAAATGTAGCCATCTCTTCTACTCCAATAGCTTCATGTCTCGTGCTTCCCATCTGTGGAATTCCCTTCCTCTTACTTGCTTCCCTGATAATTATAACCTTTAATTATTCAAATGCAATGCCAATCGACATCTTCAGGTGCCTTGCTCTAATTCCCCGTCCTCTCTCTTCATCCTTTCCTCTATCACGCTTCCTTACTCTTGCTCCCAATCTCTGTAACCCCTTGCGGTTTAGTGACACTCCCACCTTGCTTGGAGTGAAAAGCTTAACAAATCCAGTGCAGATATTGGCCCACTGTTATGCCGTGTTTTATATTCAGTGGGTCCCTATACTAGGCAACCTGATACAAGATGGTCAATTGCTTCTGAATATTTATCACAAAATTTCCATTTGGGGTAAACACAATTTTTCAGTATGTGTGCTTGGTAATTACTAGTTTATTATTATTATTATTATTATTAATAATAATGATCTTGTTAACTAGAAATTATCAAGCACATATACTAAAATATTGTGTTAACCCAAAATGCAGATTCTGTAATAATTACCCAGAAACAATTGATCATCTTGTATCAGGTTGCACGGTATTGTCACTCACTTAATATAAAACCCGGCATGAAAGAGTTGGCCAATATCTGCACTGGAAAATTTGCAACTTCTACGGGAAGGAAACTAAAAGAAACTGGTACCAACACCACCCAGACCCGGTTACGGAGATAGGACCTGTTACAATTCTATGGGACTACACAATACACACTGACAGAACAATCAAGGCCAACCGCCCAGATATTGTTATTAAAGACCACAAACAAAAACGGTGCCTCCTTATTGATATGGCAGTCCCTGCTGACTGCAATGTATATTTGAAAATCTTCAAAAAGCTATCAAAATACAATGACCTTGAAATCGAAATCTCAAAAATGTGGCACATGAAAACATTAATGATTCCAATTATAATTGGAGTCCTCGGATTGATGAGAAAAGATTTCAATAGACACATTGAAGGAATTCCTGGAAGCCCATGCCTTAAAGAAATACAAAAAATTGTTCTCACGAGTACAGCCCACACTTTACGAAGGGCTTTGTCTATGTAAAAGATGTTTTTTTTTTTTTTAATTGGTCAGTGGAAAATGTCATGATACCATTTCAAAGGTTAGGTCTCAGGGCGGGACCCGGAAAAAAGATGTACACACCAGAAATCGAAGGAAATAAAATGATAATAATAATAATAATAATAATAATAATAATAATAATAATAATTATTATTATTATTATTATTATTATTATTATTATTATTATTATCAATTTTAATACTACTCAGGTGTAAATTTTTTTCAGTCACTGCTATGGCGGTTACAAGTATTAAGATTCGGGTAATTTCGGAGCGTTTTAAACTAGACCGAAAAGCTGTTGACTTTTCTCACAGAATTAAAAAAAAAAAAAAAAAAAACAGAAGGAAAGGAAACGATATCTGACTAAATTGCCCCAAATTGGTTTAAGTATTTCAAAAGTGGTGACTTGTCCGCTGAAGTGGACTACTAATGGTAGTCGATGGTCGGGCTTTAAAAGACAATGTAGAAACGGATCCGACTAAGAGCACTCGACAACGTGGTGTGATGACAAACTTGCATCGCTAGATCCATTAAGAATGAGTAGTGAGTTCGACCCTTACTACGTTTTCCAGTTTTTCGTCCTGGTATCACATTTAAGCGACTCTGAAGAGCATTATATATATATATATATATATATATATATATATATATATATATATATATATATATATATATATATATATATATCATATAAAAGGCTCAAACACTAATATTTCATGGTTATAATTTATTACATTGGAATCGTAATCACGATCCAATTCATCAGACCTACAAATTCGAAAATAATCCGGAATTTATGTATATATATAACCGAGAATTTATATATATATATATTGTCCACTAGTATTATCAGTATCTATCTCTCTCTCTCTCTCTCTATATATATATATATATATATAAGTATAGGATTGCTGTTTACGGAAGAAATTTCAATAAACAAAAAATACTATTCTTAAAACAGTGCTCAATACAGAGTAGAGCAAATATAATTTATACGAAAATTATAACATAAATAACATGTTATAAAAATCACTACAAAAATATTGTTGAATATTCAACACCATCACTTGATAAGGCACCAGAAGTGTTGAAACAAAATGGCTATTTTTGTAGTGATTTTATGACATGTTTATGTTATAATTTTCGAATAAATTATATATATATATATATATATATATATATGAAGTGAACATTGAAGTCAACACTTAGAGGCGACAGGCTGTTTCATGCTAGACGCAATCGTCAGGCCACATGGCGGCCTGACGATTGGTGGCCTGACGATTGCTTCTAGCATGAAACAGCCTGTCGTCTCTAAGTGTTAACTTCAATGTTCACTTTTATGTTTACACACGCTCTATCTCTTATATTGAGCACTTTATTCCATAAATATAGCATACCTTAAAACTATATTTCTTCATATATATATATATATATATATATATATATATATATATATATATATATATATATATATATATATATATTATAATATAAGCTCTACTTCTGTATGGAGCACTGTTTTTTAAAAATAAAAACAAAAATACTAAGGAACCCCGGATTATGCACCCAACGTGTTCTTTTCTATTTTCTGCATACCTGCACAAGGATATATATATATATATATATATATATATATATATATATATAAAGGTATGTTTATTTATGGGTGAAAGTGCTCAACATCAGAGGATCATCGTATGTCATGGCCTGAACATTGCGTTCAAGTACGAAACACCGCTTAGTTTTAACCTCAATTTTCACTCTCGTATTCTCATTTTTTTGAATATATATATATATATATATATATATATATATATATATATATATATAAATATATATATATATATATATATATATATATATATATATATAATAAATTAATTGATTTAAAATATGGTTTACGCATTTCTAACCATGTTTCAAAAATGGAAGCATGGAAGTCAAAAGCTTCGAATTTAATTTTGTAATTAAATTAAAGACATTAGTTCCATTTCATCCTCAAGCGAATTTTGTATTCCAAAATTCGCTTGAGGATGAAATGGAACTAATGTCTTTAATTTTAGCTTTTAGCTTCCATTTTTGAAACATGGTTAGAATTGTGTAGCGGAAAAACCATATTTTAAATCAATTAATTTATAATATTAATGCTCTGTAAATTTACATTGAGCACTATTTTGTAAAAATAAAAATATCTATAAGAACACCGGATTATATATCTTACTGTTCTTTCTTCATATATATATATATATATATATATATATATATATATATATATATATATATATATATATATATATATATGCTAGTGTATTCGTGCTATCAAAATTGCAACGTTAATCGTGTTGAATATTTGTTTTCTGAATTTAAATGTATTTTATTTCTTTTTTATGGCCAGTTAGGAAGAAATAAATAAGTATAATTTATGTACATATGCGAGAAACAGTGGAATGTTCTTATACGCTTCGTTTATTTCTTTTCAAAAACAATTATAACTTGAATTTGGGCGGGTAGGTCATCGTTTGTGTAAAAAAAAATGTGTGTTTGTGTGTCTGTGTGTGTGTACTTAGTAGTAATGTGGAATACAAGGGATAGTTAGAATTTAGTTCTTACTGTGAAGTGTGTTGCCATTATTTGGGGTGGTCTCTTTGTAGCTTTCGGCGCGGGGACCTGAATGGGGGTCTTGACTTCTGTCCGTCTCATGTCAAAATTTTGCACACTGACCCTCAATTGTTACACACACGCAAAAATTAAATGTGTGTATATATATATATATTGTCGGAGTTAGCTCCTCCCTGGCTCCTTAAACCGGAAGAAAACAGGTCATTTCGACCTTGACCTTTCGTTTGTGCTCCCTACACGCTGTTGACCCGAGGTAGAGACTAGCAAGTTAACTTATCAGTTTAGTTGTAATATACTTCTAGGCATTTTTAGGCCTTGGATTTCTTTTAGCTAAACTCTACTAATTTTTTTAGATAGACTTTACTGTGTTAGCTTACCCAATTCTCTTGCTAGTCTCCCTTACCACAAGACAGTGACATCTCGCTAAATTTATGGTCGGCGACTGAAACGGTGGTTACGCAGGCCTCTGGCCTCCGGCCAGGACGTCGAACCGGACTGTGTTCTAAGCTCCCATTTTTTTGTCTGCCAACTTGACGATAGTTGGAAACTTTCCTTCTCTCTCTACTTCGCTTCTTGCTTCTGGCTCCTTGCCAATTCTCGGCATTCCGTCCCTACTGGCTGCCTGCACGTCGTCCATAACCTTTCCCGTCCACTACGTTTGTAATTATTACGGAAGGTTACTAATATCGGACTCGACCAGCAGACATCGCAACGCCAGCTCCTCTTTCCTTACCAACAAGTCAAGTTGGCATCCCGGCAACGACCAACATCAACTTCAATTGCAACGACCAACAGCTATCATCTGCATGACCAGCAGCGACACCTGTAACAACTAACCTCGACCATCAATGCCTGCACCGGAACATCTGCATCTCTACCGTTCCGACCACCCTTTATTCCTTTATTACTTTTCTAGAATAAATTAGCTTATATCTTATATATCCTCGTCCTGTCGTCTACGCTGTTTCACCTTGTCAGATTTAACGTCTTCGAAAAATGTTAGCGGGCCTCTCGTGACCTCATCACCCTCTCTTGTTATACGGGGGCCGCTCGAGTGGTCCGCTACAATATATATATATATATATATATATATATATATATATATATATATATATATATAGTTTATGCAAACTTAGGTAATCCGTATGGGTAGACCCGAGGAGGATGATATCCGGAGAGCTCAATGTAAAATTCAGAGCAGATATGTTTGAATAAAAACAGACCACGTTATGGTTCCATGTAATAAATTATTTCACCATAACCCCTTTAACAGGGCTCTGGATCATCAGACTCTACTTCCAAAAATTGAAATGAAAAATGAAAAATGAAAAGAAATTCACACATTTTTGACGGACCTCATCAAGTATACGTAAAATTAACGAAGTGAGGTGGGAAAGAGGATATGAATGTGTCATATGTAGCATTTCAAATTCTTATTTTTAATTTTTAACTCCAATGTGTCGGCTAGATGTTGTTCGAATTTATTGTGTCTAGTCTCAAGATATAGATGTCTAAGGAGTGGAGGGTTGGAGACCGACTTTAAATGAAGAAGCTACACTACTTTCACGAGGACAGTTTTGTGGTCTGTTTTTATTCACACACACACACACACACACACACACACACATATATATATATATATATATATATATATATATATATAAAAGGAAGAGGTTATAGTAGTTCCAACGAGACCGTC
>OZ010597.1:87255648-87285648 GCA_963932145.1 Acanthosepion lycidas
GAACAAAACAGATTTCTTTTGAAAAGTTTCTAAAGAAAAGACCTGCAAGTTCAGGAAGTGAATCTTAAGTTCTGAGTGTAAACGCCAGAAGTTTTCTTATGAAAGGTTTGTAGTTTAATAAAAGCTCTTTATTTCTTTCATTCTCTCTCCTCATGTTCGAATTACATGTACCTTTTTGTGATTTATTTTCTTACGGTCCATTTTCTATTTTTTTTTTTTTTTTAGTCATTTTGGGTGCCTTAGGGCAGGGTTTTTTGAAACTTTTTGATTTGCGGACCCCTTCATATTTCAGGCCTTACCTTAGGGACCTCCTTATAAACACTTATAAAATTTATACATATATATTTACTGAATATAACATATAATTTTGCATTAATGCAATAAAAGCTGGTTTATAGCTTACTTTAGACATAAGTGTTCAAATAAATTAATGCTGCATGTTGCTGAAAAATGTAACAAAATTAAATTTTCTTATATTAAAATATGAATTTTACATGTAAATGAAAACAGTAATAGTATTTAACAAATAGTTTTATTGTCAATTACACACACAGGATTTTTTAATACACACTTAGTGAGAAAGATGTGCTTGCTTGGCTTTGCACAAACTGTCAATTCTTGGCGATATTACTGATAAACATACATGTAAGTCACTTTCTGGAGCAAGTCTGGATCTGTATTTGTTTTTCAGATTGGTTAGTGCCGAAAATCCTGCTTCGTATAAATATGTTATTGCAAACGGTAACAAAATCTTAACTGCCTTTCGAGATAACAACGAATACTCGGAGGCTACAGTGAGCAAGAATTTCGAAAGTTGTTGCTGCATAAAACTGATTTTTAAAGTTATGTCGCATGAAATTTTCGCCTGTTCTTCCAGTTCATTATAAGTTGCACGTCACCCATAAAAAAAAACTTTGCTGTCCACGGACCTCTGTCTTGTCCTTGCGGAGCCCCCTGTGGTCCGCGGACCACAGTTTGAAAACCCCTGCCTTAGGGGAAATGATACGGATTAATTAATCCTTCATCAATTTAAGTGGGAAAATGCTTTGTAATACGCGTAATTTGCAATACAAGTTTGATCTGGGAACTAATTAATCTAGTATTGCGAGGTTCTACTGTATATGGGATAAAAAACTGACAAGATATTTCTTTCATCCATAATTGTCTGTTGTCCCAAGGGTGCCGATTAAAGAGGTCGAATTATATATATATATATATATATATATATATATATATATATAGTAATGTTACAATATGGTAATCCGTATGGAATTTCCAGGAGGATATAGATCCAGGGAGAGCTCTGTCAAAGGACAAAGCAAAATTATTATTAATTAAAGAATATCAAACACTTAAAATTCCATAGGTTGAATAATTAAATTCCATGACCTATGAATTTCAAGTGTGTGTGTTTTTAGGGAGCATTTTTTAAATAATGCATGTTCATCAATTAATATAGACAAGTTTTGTCTATTTTAAGTAAATTCTTTTCATGTTGTACACTATTTACATTATTCAGACTATTGTCCTCATCTTTGTCGCCATACTTATTACAACGTTTCGGCCTTTCAGTATCTGTCTATGTTTCTGAGATGAGTTATGTACACTATTTACATTATTCAGACTGTTGTCCTCATCTTTATCGCCATATTTATTGCAACGTTGTACTCTCCGGCCTTCTTCAGGTGGTTGGAATGTCGAACTGAACCTTTTATTTCGCTCACTGGGGTAGACTGTTCTAGTTCCACGTGCCATGTTTTAATGGATCTCAGTTGTCAGTTATCTTCTGTTCGAATAATGTAAATAGTGTGATTCACTCCGCCATAAACTTGGAAAAGGCATACTGCTTGATATATTTTTTTTGATATTTTGGTATTTTCATTTTTTTTTTTTGTATAATTTAGACAATTTATCCATCGCACCCTATAGTTTTGTCTTTCTTTTGGTCAAATTGGCGATGGCAATGAGAGCATAAGCTTTCCCCGGCGAAACGCGTCTTCGATATAAAATTTTTTCACTTTGCCTCATCATCTTCAAAAGTAGAAATATTTATAAAGAGTTCGTAGAAATGAAAATTCGTCTTGACGATCGATAATGAGGATAATGTTCCAATGTACAGCGTAATCTCTTATTTAAGACATGTTTTTAATACAAGACAAACACTGTATTTTAACACGATGTGTAAAAACCAATTCTTTTTAGCCATTTCCGTGTATTTTATCGATAAACTAATAAAAATTAAAGCGTATCATGTATATCTATCTAAATAAATCGTAGTGTACGTGTGTCCGTCTGTCCGTCCGTTTTTCGATCTCGGCGAATCATAAACAACCTGATGTAATAGGTTGTAACTACTGTAGTTAAACGCGATTAAAGATTTAAAATAACTCGTATATATACACACATCCTTTCCATACTAACACTTTTCTTCATTTTCACTCTTACGTGGTCATGTGTGATGTCATGAACTGCAATACGATATTTGCTTTCTGCGTTTCACATGCACGAGTTTTATCATTGCATAGCAATCTTCCATGCAAACAAAAAAACTATCATTGTTGCAATGTCCGCATAACCATTCTAAAATTAAAGTTAGATTTAAATATCGAACAAAAAAAACTTTAATTTTGCTTTTCGTCATATTTGCAAATGATATCGTCTAATTAAGCCGTAATGAAAACTTAAGCAGGGCACGGTACGTTGCTCATGTTTTTTTTTTCTTTTTCTATCACACTGTGACGTATTCGAAATATTTCATAGTTCAGATTCCCTAATGTCTTGTAAGAGTGATCTTATATGAAGCTATCATAAAGAATGGTGATTTTAAAAGAAAAAAAAAACTACGAAGATCGGTTGCATATAAGAAGAAAGATTGTGTCGAATAAAGATAAAATAATTTTATTATTTCTAAATTTTTATAGGGTTTACGCATATAAGACTCTGAAGGTAAAAGACTGTAGACACAAAATATCTCCATAGAAACTTCCTATGGTAACGTCTTCTAGAATTCTACGATGTGCCTTCATGTTAATGGTGTTTGACTTTGATATTGAGTATGTAAATGAATACCATTCTGCATGTAGATGCTTTAAGATTGAGGTTCATTACTTGTGAAAGTGAGAAAGAGGAGGAAAAATTCAAAGATACTTTCTTACACTGGGTCAAAACCGATATTTTGTTATTAAACAAATTAGCTGAGGATATGAAGCAAGATCTCATATTGAACAGTATGCTGTTCAGGATAAAAAATAATAAATGGAATAATTACTCCTGGGCAGAAAGACGTTTTAAAAAGATTAAACACAAGCTAACCATAGAAAAAGGTGTAATTTGTAATGTAGCAAAATTATAAGATGAATACATGTTCATTGTGGAATAACATCTACACAAAAGCTAAAAGTATGGTGGCCAGACTATTCTACACATGTAGAAGAATGCATAAAAATGTGTAAAATGTTCAATGAAAGAAGAAACTTCAGACAGACATAGCTTAAAGTGTCTAAACCTTGGGACAGAGTACAAATGGATCATGCCCATGTTAATAGAGTAGGATTATTACTAATACTGGTAGATTTGTATTCAGGCTGGACAGAAGTAATACAAGTTTCTGAAAAAAGAAGTTTGACTATGAAACAAGCATTAAAGGAGGCTTCTGGGCTAATAAAAAAAATAAGCCTTTAAAACAAGTTTTACTCGTCGAACAGTGACATTGTTCTAGCAGGTCATTTGACATTTCGCCTACGACATTCCATATGTTGTAAAACGTTCAGAGCCAGTGTTGTAAGCGTTTAGAGGGTCGTTTGATGTTTCGCTATCGGTTTATTGATGGCATAAGTGAGTTATTCGATCTTTTGCTGCTAGTTTGCCATAAAAAAAGAGTAAAGTAGTCGTGACGAGTAGAAAACTGGTATTTTTTAATAGTGATGGCAAAGAATTTTCGAGCTAAAATTTCTGAACAGACTACGTCGGTCCAGTTTTTTTTATTTTTTTAGTGAAAACTTTGCCTTTAAACATGTGCACCTCCTTAAAAATCCCAGTTTTGCTCAAAATGCTTATCGACCAACTGGTATTCCGAACATTAAAACTAACAGATGTCTAAACCTTTCTGGCTTCCCTTATGACTAAAAAGACGTCCCTAAAGACTGTCTATATTTTGACGAGAATAAATAAATCTACGTACATCTTTAGAAATGTTTCACATTCATTAACTTCAAGATGAGTTCCATACTTTGGTAAGTCTCTATATAAACCGCACTTTAATATTAGGTTGGTGCAAAAATAATGACGTAATAATGTCGTTTTTTGACGTATTTTTTAACGTCAAAAAACGACATTATTACGTCATTATTTTTGCACCAACCTAATAGATACCATTTGTTTACAGAGTACAACGAATTTCAAACAGACGGGGTGGTTGGAAAAAAAAGAGGTGGCTGGAATTTTCGAATGCTTGTGGCATAAAGAAAGGGGTGTGAGAAATTTTACTGAGCATTTAATAAAAGGGAAGGTTTAAATAAAGGTCGAGACGGGTTGATTTTGCTCCCCAAAAGGAATAATCGTCCTCGCCCGTCTTATTTGAAACAGAAAGATAACCTCGGTTCTTTAAAACATTTTCGATTGATTTATGTAGACAAAAAGACTTCATCAAGGCATGAGCTGATAAATTCCAAGCTTTCCCGATTGCAATAAAGCAGAACATCGAAATACAGTAGAACTTCTCACATCCGGAATCGCGCATATCCGAACATGATTTTGATGCGTATATTTGAACTGTTTGACTGATATGTAACTGATTTGAAATTTCTGTTTTCCAGGAAATTTACTTTGGATAATTGCTTATGCTTATTTCAACCCAATGGCTTGTATTAGTGCAAAAGATGATGGGACTAGACTCTGGTTGAAAGTTTCTTTGTAACTAATGGCTGAGTTCCATTGAATCTACAGTGCTAGATTTTTTTTCTCGCCCGTTGTAGCCTGACGTGACTTAACCGATTGAGCCACAGAGGAGCATTTCGATTACCAAGGTCGATTTTACTGTTTTTAAACTACAATTTTCCACGATTTTCTTACGTACATTCATATCTTCTTGATGCGTATCCAAATGTAAACGAATGACGTAACACATTATGAAATGGATAAAGTCTGACAATTATATGACTATATGACGGTTCCGTATAGGATACAGGTTCGATTCCTGCCGTGAGACACATATTTTCTATGACAATTTCTCGGACATTCAAGCCTGTAAATATTGTTAATACTGTTTATAATAAACAGAACATTTACTTAAATATTTTTATGTATTAAAAAGAAAAAAAATGAATGTATAAACATAAAAATATCTTAAAATAATTGTCGGACTTTGTCAATTTCCTAATATATATATATATATATATATATATATATATATATATATATATATATATATATATATATATATTGATTTTCATTGGCTGAAAAAAACAAACAACAAAAAACAAAAAAAAAACATTGCTTGGATCATTTTGATTGGCCAGGAGATTTGATTTATGTCCAATTATTATTATTATTATTATTATTATTATTATTTTTGATTTTTGGCGTGTACACATTTCTTTCCGGGTCCCGCCCAGGGACCTAAGGTTAGAAATGGCATCATGACATTTTACACTGACAAAAAAAAAAACAACAAAAAAAAAAAAAAATATAGATAAAGCCCTTCGTAAAGTGTGGGCTGTACTTGTCAGAACAATTTTTTGTATCTCCTTGAGGCATGGACTTCCAGGAATCCCTTCGATTGGTCTACTGCAATCTTTTCCAACCAGTCCTAGGTCATCAACTACAACAGGGATTGTTGATGTTCCCATATGCCACATTTTTGAGATTTTTATTATTATTATTATTATTATTATTATTATTATTATTTCCTTTGATTTCTGGCGTTTAAACATTTCTTTCCGGGTCCCGCCTAGGGACCTAAGGTTAGAAATGGCATGATGACACTTTCCACTGACAAAAAAAAAAAAAAAAAAAAAAAAAATTACATAGATAAAGCCCTTCGAAAAGTGTGGGCTGTACTTGTCAGGACAATTTTTTGTATCTCCTTGAGGCATGGACTTCCAGGAATCCCTTCAATTAGTCTACTGGAATCTTTTCCAACCAATCCGAGGGCTCCAACTACAACAGGGATTGTTGATGTTCTCATATGTCACATATTATTATTATTATCATAATTATTATTATTATTATTATTTCCATTTAGATCCTATTTGCTTAAACATGTTTCTAAGATTTAAGTTTTTGAAGTGTTAGCAGTCAATTCAAACGTTATAATACAATTACAAGTTTATATAAACCATCATATGAAATGTCGGTTTTATAAACGCGTGTCTCCTGGTGTCCCTTGAAATCAGCGTTTCTCAACCGGTGGGCCAGAGGTGCATTAGTGCGCCATGAAAGATAGCCAGGTGCGCCTCAAGTTAGTAGAAAAGTATTTTATGAATTATTTTTATATTTAAAAAAAAATCTCATTTTTAAAAAGTTTAGAAAAAAACAAGCACGTGTTTCCATATCTAAGTCAAGTATTTTATATTTTAAACTGGATTCCTTAATCCTTAAGAGTAGATAATCCTTTGCTCTTTGCCTTCCTCGAGATATTTAAAACAGTCTTGGCCTCTTTCTAAAAAAATAGCAGATCTTTATAATACTAAAAGTCTGTGATTACGTGCGTGCTTTTGAGGTGCGCCCATCCATTAACCTGATTTAAGTGAATACAATTTAAAAATACTATTTGTTTATACAGTAATTATTTTTATTTTAACTTTCCTCTAACAGACAATTATTTTAATTAAAATATTCGTAAGTTAAAGACAGCCACAAAGAGATCCTGCTTTGCTGTTTCGTCCAGTTGTTTGTAGAGTAATTAGTTATATTTCAGCTTTCTTTAAAGAAACATTTTAGCTATTTAAAAAAATATTTTAATGTTAATCTCATCTAAAAATATTTTAAGTGAATAAAATTGAAAAGAACGAATTGTTTATGCGGTAAGTATTTTTATTTTAACGTTCTTTAAACAGACAATTATTTTTATTAAAATAAATTTTAAGTTAAAAACAGCTACAAAGAGCTCACACTTTCCTGTTTCATCCAGTTATTTGTAGAGTAATTAGGTATATTTTAGCTATATTTAGAAAATATTTTAAAATTAATCTGATTTAAAAAATATTTTAAGTGAATAAAATTTAAAAATACGAGTTGTTTATACAGTAATTATTTTTATTTTAACTTTCCTGTAACAGACAATGATTTTAATTAAAATATTCTTAAGTTAAAGACAGCCACAAAGAGATCCTGCTTTGCTGTTTCGTCTAGTTGTTTGTAGAGTATAGAGTTATATTTCAGCTTTCTGTAAAGAAACATTTTAGATATTTAAAAATTTTTAAAAAGTTAATCTCATTTAAAAATATTTTAAGTGAATAAAATTTAAAAATACGAATTGTTTATGCAGTAAGTATTTTTATTTTAACTTTTTTTTAAACAAGCAATTATTTTAATCAGAATATTTTAAAGTTAAAGACAACCACAAAGAGATGCCGCCTTGCTGTTTCCGCCAATTGTTTGTAGAGTAATTGTTTATATTTCAGATTTCTTTAAACAAGCAATATTTTAAATATTTAAAAAAATATATTTGGCAAATTTTAAAAATATTTTCATGTGAATATGATATCTTAAAAATATTTTTTAATATGCCAAAAAATATTTTAAAGATAATCTAATTTTAAAATAGTTTAAGTGAATAACATTTAACGTCAGCGGTTAATTTTACTATCGAAAGACAGAAAACCGGATACAGTGACATTATCTGTGGTTGGAAATTGATTTAGACTTACTTGTCTTGTATATTCTAAAGTTAATTTAAGTTGGTCTCTACAAAGTTATTTCTCTGACGAAAGTAATTTTTGCAATGAGAAATCTTTTATAACGTTTTTTTTTATAGCATGATATCAAATTTTGAAAATTATCGTGTCCTAAGAGTTGAATTTCATTTGTAAATTCGATGTCGTAAAACTTAGTCATAGAAAAATTGTAATGCAACATATATTCTATACTACTTTAAATTTCAATATTTATGAAATTTAAAATATTTAAACGATAGTGAAAACATTTGAAATATATTTTAATGATATTAGAAATTCAATTTAATTCGCTATTATTAGCCAAATGCGCATAGCCAAAATGTGTTTTATGGAGTAGAGGAAATAACTCTGAAAAAATTGCAAAGAGTTACTTCCCTTAGAAACGCAAGCCGAAAAAAAATCATATATGCGTGAACTTTATTTTAATTTAAAAAATTGTCTGTTTGAAGATAGTTAAAATAAAAAAATACTTACTGCATAAACATGTATTTTAAATTTTTATTCACTGAAATGAGATTAACTTAAAACATTATGAGCTGGTCCGACGTGCCACAGAAGCATGCACGCAATCACAGATTTTAGAATTATGCAGATCTGCTTTTTTTTTTTTTAAAGAGAGAGGCCGAGACTGTTTCAAATACCTTGGGAAGGCAAAGAGAAAAGGATTATCTACTCCTTAAAGAATAAGGAATTTAGCATAGAGTTTAAAATATCAAAAACTGGACTTAGACATGGAAGACACTCGTTAGGTTTGCTTTTCTAAATTTTTAAAAATGAATGGCTAAAGCTATTATTTTATTACTGGTTTTCTTCTTGAGAATTTCACCATTCTTGGGACCAACTCGACGTGGTGTAATGGCCTTGAAATCTCGCCAGAGTAGTTGGTACCCTCCACAATACCTGACTGACCTTGACAGAAACCTAGCTGCAATCACTCGAGCAAACAACGAACCAGGTAGATATCTTTTGCAACGCGAGGAAGACAGGATATATTGTTGCCGAATTTGAGCTAATTGGATGTATCAGAAGGTATAATTGTGTGAAGGCTTAAAAATGTGTGTTCGTTAAACATTCATCCACAACAAATAAAATAAACAAACATTTGAAGGCAATTCAATTGGAAGAAATCTAAGAGAGACAACGTAGTTACAGATTTCAACAAATGGCATGCATTTATATACGTTTGATATGCACAAGTGAATTTTAAGATTGCTTGTTCAATGTGATAAGTGAGATAAAATTGTAAGGAGTGTTCATGCACTGATTTGGTGTATGAAAGCTTGTAGTTAAGGCTTGTCTATGAAATTAAAACAGTTTGCTTTCTGCAAGGTGAAATGTCACTTGTGTAGGTTCAGATATTAGTGTGTATGTGTGCGACAATTATAAATATTGTTTAAAGTCAAAAGGAGTTATGTGCCTTTGACTGATATGATGTAAGTTGACTAAATACAATTACTACTTCGGTAGTGATAATGTCACTTTTTCTAGTAAATTGTAAGTTGGGTCAATTCGCGCGGCAAGACTTTCTGAGTTGTATTAACCTGCTGAGAGAGAGAGAGAGTGTTGTTGAGTCAGTGTGCTGGCGCGCGTGGAGTTTGTTGGCATCTCTCAAAGACTTAGTTACTGACTGCCTGAATCAGGTGAAATGATCATATTTATTGATATCTTTAGGTTTCAAATAGGCTCCAGATAGTTGAGCGGGAAAAAAGATTTGTCGCAACTTGCTACATTTTTGGGGTCCGTTTAACCAATGAGAAGTCAAGTTTAGGGAAGTGAAGTAATGATTGGTTAAAGTTGGTTTGGGAGAAAAGTGCATTTTTTCCGCAGGGCGAGTAGCAAATATGAAGGATTCCATTAATATCACAACCTCCCCTGAACCATCCGAGTTGAAGTCACTCAATAATAAATCCATCAAAAGAGATGAGGACTTCAAATATCTCGGATATCACATAATAGATTCCCAAAATGACTTTAACATCGAAAAAGCTCTTGCATGGGATGCGTGTAAAAAAAAAAAACCCCACCAAGTTTGGCGCTCGAACCTTCTGTCCTCCTTAAAAGTTCAAAACTTTCGAACATTGATTGAACCAGTCCTAATGTATGGATCAGAAACTTAGACATTATCTTTTCGTCTTGAAAGACAACTGGATGGATTATATACAAATCTCCTTAGAAAAAATTAATTACATCAGCTGGAAATCCCATGCGACGCTTAATACAGTTTACGGAGAATTAAGACCAATCTCTCTGAAGCTCAAACAAAAACGATTACAGTTTGCCGGTCACTGCTACCGAACGGACAGGGAAATCGTCTCGTCCTTACTCCTATGGCAATCTTCTGGAAGTGTCTAGTTATATGAATTGAATTTCCCAGACATCATAGCTCGGGACTCAGGGTTGGACATTGGAGATCTGGGGATAACAATACAGGGCCGAACAGTGATGAAAGGGATTGTCAATAGTGTTCTGACCAAACATAGGGAGGTCGAAGGTTGATGATGATGAAGATGAAGAGATTTGAAGCAATAAAAGAGAGAGAGGGAGAGAAAGATATAAAGCAATAAATGAGAGAGAGAGAGAGAGAGAGAGAGAGAGATGATTTTGCCGGCCGCTGCCACCGAGCGGACAGGGAAATCATTTCATTTTTATTCCTATGGCATCCTTCTTGAAGTACCTCCTCACAAAAATTGACTTTCCCAGACACCAATAACTCGGGACTCAGGGTTGGACATTGGGGATCTATGGAGAGCTATACAAGACCGAACAGTGATGAAAGGAATTGTTAATGGTGTTCCGACCAACCATAGGGTGGTCGAAAGATGATGATGAAGATACTTGAAACAACAAAAGAAAGAAAGAAAGAGAGAGAGAGAGAAAAGCAATAAATGAAAGAGAAAGTAAGAGATATGAGATTGCCGGCCACTGCCACCTAGCGGGCATCCTTATTACTATGGCATCCTTCTGGAAGTGTCTTCTCACGAAAATTGACTTTCTCAGACACCATAGCTCGGGACTCATAGTTGGACTTTAGGAATCTGAGGACAGCAATGTGTAGCCGAATAGTGTGGAATGTGATTGTCAATGTAGTTCCGACCGACCATAGAGAGGTCGAAAAATGATGATAAATAGTTAGCAAGCTTAACTTGCTAGAGTAGTAAGTTTGATCCTCACTGGGTGCTCCATCATTCGGCCTTGTGCCACAACTAGGCATCGCTTAGAAAATCATTTGGACACAGTGGTGCAAAGGTTAGCAAGCTTGTCTTGCTAGATCATTTACGACTGAGTAGTGAGTTCAAACCTTACAGGATGCCGCATAATTTCAGCCTTGGGCCATATCTAAGCTATGCTTAGAAAACCAACATTTCACCTTTCATTGTAGATTTTATTTTTCTATTACTAAAATCTGATACGCTTAATAACAAAAGAGATGAAAAAACTAACAGAAAAGAAAGTAATTTTATTAGCCAGACTCTATATCTTAAACTAAATTTAAATTTAAAAGTTTCACATTTCAGCATCTCGGTACATTGTAAGAATGCGTAGTGCAGTCATATAAAAGGAAACAAAACTTAAATTAAATGAAATTCTAAAGGACAAAACGGGTGACACGAAAATTCTTCTCCATTTTGGAAATAATTTTCCTGGTACGAGTTTTGTTCAATCATTATTTCTGTCAATTTCGACCGAAAAAAACTCTTCATTATTATTATTATTATTATTTTATTACTAGTTTTATTCCATCTTATTAGTGTTGCTTTTTATCCCAACACTCTGGCTCTATACACTCTTCATTATTACTATTATTTTATTAATAGTTTTATTGCATCTTATTATTGTTGCTTTTTATCCCAACACTCTGGCTCTATACACTCTTCATTATTACTATTATGTTATTACTAGTTTTATTGCATCTTATTATTGTTGCTTTTTATCCCAACACTCTGGCTCTATACACTCTTCATTATTACTATTTTATTACTAGTTGTATTCCATCTTATTATTGTTGCTTTTTATCCCAACACTCTGGCTCTATACACTCTTCATTATTACTATTATTTTATTACTAGTTTTATTCCATCTTATTATTGTTGCTTTTTATCCCAACACTCTGGCTCTATACACTCTTCATTATTACTATTATTTTATTACTAGTTTTATTGCATCTTATTATTATTGCTTTTTATCCCAACACTCTGGCTCTATACACTCTTCATTATTACTATTATTTTATTACTAGTTTTATTCCATCTTATTATTGTTGCTTTTTCTCCCAACTCTCTGGCTCTATACACTCTTCATTATTACTATTATTTTATTACTAGTTTTATTCCATCTTATTATTGTTGCTTTTTATCCCAACACTCTGGCTCTATACACTCTTCATTATTACTATTATATTATTACTAGTTTTATGCCATCTTATTATTGTTGCTTTTTCTCCCAACAATCTGGCTCTATACACTCTTCATTATTACTATTATTTTATTACTAGTTCGATTCCATCTTATTATTGTTGCTTTTTATCCCAACCCTCTGGCTCTATACACTCTTCATTATTACTATTATTTTATTACTAGTTTTATGCCATCTTATTATTATTGCTTTTTCTCCCAACGCTCTGGCTCTATACACTCTTCATTATTACTATTATTTTATTACTAGTCTTATTCCATCTTATTATTGTTGCTTTTTATCCCAACCCTCTGGCTCTATACACTCTTCATTATTACTATTATTTTATTACTAGTTTTATGCCATCTTATTATTGTTGGTTTTTATCCCAACCCTCTGGCTCTATACAATCTTCATTATTACTATTATTTTATTACTAGTTTTATTCCATCTTATTATTGTTGCTTTCTATCCCAACACTCTGGCTCTATACACTCTTCATTATTACTATTATTTTATTACTAGTTTTATGCCATCTTATTATTGTTGCTTTCTATCCCAATACTCTGGCTCTATACACTCTTCATTATTACTATTATTTTATTACTAGTTTTATTCCATCTTATTATTGTTGCTTTCTATCCCAACACTCTGGCTCTATACACTCTTCATTATTACTATTATTTTATTACTAGTTTTATGCCATCTTATTATTGTTGGTTTTTATCCCAACCCTCTGGCTCTATACAATCTTCATTATTACTATTATTTTATTACTAGTTCTATTCCATCTTATTATTGTTGCTTTTTATCCCAACACTCTGGCTCTATACACTCTTCATTATTACTATTATTTTATTACTAGTTCTATTCCATCTTATTATTGTTGCTTTTTATCCCAACACTCTGGCTCTATACACTCTTCATTATTACTATTATTTTATTACTAGTTTTATGCCATCTTATTATTGTTGCTTTTTCTGCCAACACTCTGGCTCTATACACTCTTCATTATTACTATTATTTTATTACTAGTTTTATGCCATCTTATTATTGTTGCTTTTTATCCCAACACTCTGGCTCTATACACTCTTCATTAATACTATTATTTTATTACTAGTTTTATGCCATCTTATTATTGTTGCTTTTTATCCCAACACTCTGGCTCTATACACTCTTCATTAATACTATTATTTTATTACTAGTTTTATGCCATCTTATTATTGTTGCTTTTTATCCCAACACTCTGGCTCTATACACTCTTCATTACTACTATTATTTTATTACTAGTTCTATTCCATCTTATTATTGTTGCTTTTTATCCCAACACTCTGGCTCTATACACTCTTCATTAATACTATTATTTTATTACTAGTTTTATGCCATCTTATTATTGTTGCTTTTTATCGCAACACTCTGGCTCTATACACTCTTCATTAATACTATTATTTTATTACTAGTTTTATTCCATCTTATTATTGTTGCTTTTTATCCCAACACTCTGGCTCTATACACTCTTCATTAATACTATTATTTTATTACTAGTTTTATGCCATCTTATTATTGTTGCTTTTTATCCCAACACTCTGGCTCTATACAATCTTCATTATTACTATTATTTTATTACTAGTTTTATTCCATCTTATTATTGTTGCTTTCTATCCCAACACTCTGGCTCTATACACTCTTCATTATTACTATTATTTTATTACTAGTTTTATGCCATCTTATTATTGTTGCTTTCTATCCCAATACTCTGGCTCTATACACTCTTCATTATTACTATTATTTTATTACTAGTTTTATTCCATCTTATTATTGTTGCTTTCTATCCCAACACTCTGGCTCTATACACTCTTCATTATTACTATTATTTTATTACTAGTTTTATGCCATCTTATTATTGTTGGTTTTTATCCCAACCCTCTGGCTCTATACAATCTTCATTATTACTATTATTTTATTACTAGTTCTATTCCATCTTATTATTGTTGCTTTTTATCCCAACACTCTGGCTCTATACACTCTTCATTATTACTATTATTTTATTACTAGTTCTATTCCATCTTATTATTGTTGCTTTTTATCCCAACACTCTGGCTCTATACACTCTTCATTATTACTATTATTTTATTACTAGTTTTATGCCATCTTATTATTGTTGCTTTTTCTGCCAACACTCTGGCTCTATACACTCTTCATTATTACTATTATTTTATTACTAGTTTTATGCCATCTTATTATTGTTGCTTTTTATCCCAACACTCTGGCTCTATACACTCTTCATTAATACTATTATTTTATTACTAGTTTTATGCCATCTTATTATTGTTGCTTTTTATCCCAACACTCTGGCTCTATACAGTCTTCATTAATACTATTATTTTATTACTAGTTTTATGCCATCTTATTATTGTTGCTTTTTATCCCAACACTCTGGCTCTATACACTCTTCATTACTACTATTATTTTATTACTAGTTCTATTCCATCTTATTATTGTTGCTTTTTATCCCAACACTCTGGCTCTATACACTCTTCATTAATACTATTATTTTATTACTAGTTTTATGCCATCTTATTATTGTTGCTTTTTATCGCAACACTCTGGCTCTATACACTCTTCATTAATACAATTATTTTATTACTAGTTTTATTCCATCTTATTATTGTTGCTTTTTATCCCAACACTCTGGCTCTATACACTCTTCATTAATACTATTATTTTATTACTAGTTTTATGCCATCTTATTATTGTTGCTTTTTATCCCAACACTCTGGCTCTATACACTCTTCATAAATACTATTATTTTATTACTAGTTTTATGCCATCTTATTATTGTTACTTTTTATCCCAACACTCTGGCTCTATACACTCTTCATTAATACTATTATTTTATTACTAGTTCTATTCCATCTTATTATTGTTGCTTTTTATCCCAACACTCTGGCTCTATACACTCTTCATTAATACTATTATTTTATTACTAGTTTTATGCCATCTTATTATTGTTGCTTTTTATCCCAACACTCTGGCTCTATACACTCTTCATTAATACTATTATTTTATTACTAGTTCTATTCCATCTTATTATTGTTGCTTTTTATCCCAACACTCTGGCTCTATACACTCTTCATTAATACTATTATTTTATTACTAGTTTTATGCCATCTTATTATTGTTGGTTTTTATCCCAACACTCTGGCTCTATACACTCTTCATTAATACTATTATTTTATTACTAGTTTTATGCCATCTTATTATTGTTGCTTTTTATACCAACACTCTGGCTCTATACACTCTTCATTAATACTATTATTTTATTACTAGTTCTATTCCATCTTATTATTGTTGCTTTTTATCCCAACACTCTGGCTCTATACACTCTACATTATTACTATTATTTTATTACTAGTTTTATGCCATCTTATTATTGTTGCTTTTTCTACCAACACTCTGGCTCTATACACTCTTCATTATTACTATTATTTTATTACTAGTTTTATTCCATCTTATTATTGTTGCTTTTTATCCCAACACTCTGGCTCTATACACTCTTCATTATTACTATTATTTTATTACTAGTTTTATGCCATCTTATTATTGTTGCTTTTTATCCCAACACTCTGGCTCTATACACTCTTCATTATTACTATTATTTTATTACTAGTTCTATTCCATCTTATTATTGTTGCTTTTTATCCCAACACTCTGGCTCTATACACTCTTCATTAATACTATTATTTTATTACTAGTTTTATGCCATCTTATTATTGTTGCTTTTTATCCCAACACTCTGGCTCTATACACTCTTCATTAATACTATTATTTTATTACTAGTTTTATTCCATCTTATTATTGTTGCTTTTTATCCCAACACTCTGGCTCTATGCACTCTTCATTAATACTATTATTTTATTACTAGTTCTATTCCATCTTATTATTGTTGCTTTTTATCCCAACACTCTGGCTCTATACACTCTTCATTAATACTATTATTTTATTACTAGTTTTATGCCATCTTATTATTGTTGCTTTTTATCCCAACACTCTGGCTCTATACACTCTTCATTAATACTATTATTTTATTACTAGTTCTATTCCATCTTATTATTGTTGCTTTTTATCCCAACACTCTGGCTCTATACACTCTTCATTAATACTATTATTTTATTACTAGTTTTATGCCATCTTATTATTGTTGGTTTTTATCCCAACACTCTGGCTCTATACACTCTTCATTAATACTATTATTTTATTACTAGTTTTATGCCATCTTATTATTGTTGCTTTTTATACCAACACTCTGGCTCTATACACTCTTCATTATTATTATTATTTTATTACTAGTTTTATTCCATCTTATAATTGTTGCTTTTTATCCCAACACTCTGGCTCTATACACTCTTCATTATTACTATTATTTTATTACTAGTTTTATTCCATCTTATTATTGTTGCTTTTTATCCCAACACTCTGGCTCTATACACTCTTCATTATTACTATTATTTTATTACTAGTTTTATTCCATCTTATTATTGTTGCTTTTTATCCCAACACTCTGGCTCTATACACTCTTCATTAATACTATTATTTTATTACTAGTTTTATTCCATCTTATTATTGTTGCTTTTTATCCCAACACTCTGGCTCTATACACTCTTCATTAATACTATTATTTTATTACTAGTTCTATTCCATCTTATTATTGTTGCTTTTTATCCCAACACTCTGGCTCTATACACTCTTCATTAATACTATTATTTTATTACTAGTTCTATTCCATCTTATTATTGTTGCTTTTTATCCCAACACTCTGGCTCTATACACTCTTCATTAATACTATTATTTTATTACTAGTTTTATGCCATCTTATAATTGTTGCTTTTTATCCCAACACTCTGGCTCTATACACTCTTCATTAATACTATTATTTTATTACTAGTTCTATTCCATCTTATTATTGTTGCTTTTTATCCCAACACTCTGGCTCTATACACTCTTCATTAATACTATTATTTTATTACTAGTTTTATGCCATCTTATTATTGTTGCTTTTTATCCCAACACTCTGGCTCTATACACTCTTCATTAATACTATTATTTTATTACTAGTTCTATTCCATCTTATTATTGTTGCTTTTTATCCCAACACTCTGGCTCTATACACTCTTCATTAATACTATTATTTTATTACTAGTTCTATTCCATCTTATTATTGTTGCTTTTTATCCCAACACTCTGGCTCTATACACTCTTCATTAATACTATTATTTTATTACTAGTTTTATGCCATCTTATTATTGTTGCTTTTTATCCCAACACTCTGGCTCTATACACTCTTCATTAATACTATTATTTTATTACTAGTTCTATTCCATCTTATTATTGTTGCTTTTTATCCCAACACTCTGGCTCTATACACTCTTCATTAATACTATTATTTTATTACTAGTTCTATTCCATCTTATTATTGTTGCTTTTTATCCCAACACTCTGGCTCTATACACTCTTCATTAATACTATTATTTTATTACTAGTTCTATTCCATCTTATTATTGTTGCTTTTTATCACAACACTCTGGCTCTATACACTCTTCATTAATACTATTATTTTATTACTAGTTCTATTCCATCTTATTATTGTTGCTTTTTATCCCAACACTCTGGCTCTATACACTCTTCATTAATACTATTATTTTATTACTAGTTCTATTCCATCTTATTATTGTTGCTTTTTATCCCAACACTCTGGCTCTATACACTCTTCATTAATACTATTATTTTATTACTAGTTTTATGCCATCTTATTATTGTTGCTTTTTATCCCAACACTCTGGCTCTATACACTCTTCATTAATACTATTATTTTATTACTAGTTTTATGCCATCTTATTATTGTTGCTTTTTATCCCAATACTCTGGCTCTATACACTCTTCATTAATACTATTATTTTATTACTAGTTTTATGCCATCTTATTATTGTTGCTTTTTATCCCAACACTCTGGCTCTATACACTCTTCATTAATACTATTATTTTATTACTAGTTCTATTCCATCTTATTATTGTTGCTTTTTATCCCAACACTCTGGCTCTATACACTCTTCATTATTACTATTATTTTATTTCTAGTTTTATGCCATCTTATTATTGTTGCTTTTTCTACCAACACCCTGGCTCTATACACTCTTCATTATTACTATTATTTTATTACTAGTTTTATTCCATCTTATTATTGTTGCTTTTTATCCCAACACTCTGGCTCTATACACTCTTTATTATTTCTATTATTTTATTACTAGTTTTATTCCATCTTATTATTGTTGCTTTTTATCCCAACATTCTGGCTCTATACACTCTTCATTATTACTATTATTTTATTACTAGTTTTATTCCATCTTATTATTGTTGCTTTTTATCCCAACACTCTGGCTCTATACACTCTTCATTAATACTATTATTTTATTACTAGTTTTATTCCATCTTATTATTGTTGCTTTTTATCCCAACACTCTGGCTCTATACACTCTTCATTAATACTATTATTTTATTACTAGTTCTATTCCATCTTATTATTGTTGCTTTTTATCCCAACACTCTGGCTCTATACACTCTTCATTAATACTATTATTTTATTACTAGTTTTATGCCATCTTATTATTGTTGCTTTTTATCCCAACACTCTGGATCTATACACTCTTCATTAATACTATTATTTTATTACTAGTTCTATTCCATCTTATTATTGTTGCTTTTTATCCCAACACTCTGGCTCTATACACTCTTCATTAATACTATTATTTTATTACTAGTTCTATTCCATCTTATTATTGTTGCTTTTTATCCCAACACTCTGGCTCTATACACTCTTCATTAATACTATTATTTTATTACTAGTTTTATTCCATCTTATTATTGTTGCTTTTTATCCCAACACTCTGGCTCTATACACTCTTCATTAATACTATTATTTTATTACTAGTTCTATTCCATCTTATTATTGTTGCTTTTTATCCCAACACTCTGGCTCTATACACTCTTCATTAATACTATTATTTTATTACTAGTTCTATTCCATCTTATTATTGTTGCTTTTTATCACAACACTCTGGCTCTATACACTCTTCATTAATACTATTATTTTATTACTAGTTCTATTCCATCTTATTATTGTTGCTTTTTATCCCAACACTCTGGCTCTATACACTCTTCATTAATACTATTATTTTATTACTAGTTTTATGCCATCTTATTATTGTTGCTTTTTATCCCAACACTCTGGCTCTATACACTCTTCATTAATACTATTATTTTATTACTAGTTTTATGCCATCTTATTATTGTTGCTTTTTATCCCAACACTCTGGCTCTATACACTCTTCATTAATACTATTATTTTATTACTAGTTTTATGCCATCTTATTATTGTTGCTTTTTATCCCAACACTCTGGCTCTATACACTCTTCATTAATACTATTATTTTATTACTAGTTTTATGCCATCTTATTATTGTTGCTTTTTATCCCAACACTCTGGCTCTATACACTCTTTATTAATACTATTATTTTATTACTAGTTCTATTCCATCTTATTATTGTTGCTTTTTATCCCAACACTCTGGCTCTATACACTCTTCATTATTACTATTATTTTATTTCTAGTTTTATGCCATCTTATTATTGTTGCTTTTTCTACCAACACCCTGGCTCTATACACTCTTCATTATTACTATTATTTTATTACTAGTTTTATTCCATCTTATTATTGTTGCTTTTTATCCCAACACTCTGGCTCTATACACTCTTCATTAATACTATTATTTTATTACTAGTTCTATTCCATCTTATTATTGTTGCTTTTTATCCCAACACTCTGGCTCTATACACTCTTCATTAATACTATTATTTTATTACTAGTTCTATTCCATCTTATTATTGTTGCTTTTTATCCCAACACTCTGGCTCTATACACTCTTCATTAATACTATTATTTTATTACTAGTTCTATTCCATCTTATTATTGTTGCTTTTTATCCCAACACTCTGGCTCTATACACTCTTCATTAATACTATTATTTTATTACTAGTTTTATGCCATCTTATAATTGTTGCTTTTTATCCCAACACTCTGGCTCTATACACTCTTCATTAATACTATTATTTTATTACTAGTTCTATTCCATCTTATTATTGTTGCTTTTTATCCCAACACTCTGGATCTATACACTCTTCATTAATACTATTATTTTATTACTAGTTCTATTCCATCTTATTATTGTTGCTTTTTATCCCAACACACTGGCTCTATACACTCTTCATTAATACCATTATTTTATTACTAGTTTTATGCCATCTTATTATTGTTGCTTTTTATCCCAACACTCTGGCTCTATACACTCTTCATTAATACTATTATTTTATTACTAGTTTTATGCCATCTTATTATTGTTGCTTTTTATCCCAACACTCTGGCTCTATACACTCTTCATTAATACTATTATTTTATTACTAGTTCTATTCCATCTTATTATTGTTGCTTTTTATCCCAACACTCTGGCTCTATACACTCTTCATTAATACTATTATTTTATTACTAGTTCTATTCCATCTTATTATTGTTGCTTTTTATCCCAACACTCTGGCTCTATACACTCTTCATTAATACTATTATTTTATTACTAGTTTCATGCCATCTTATTATTGTTGCTTTTTATCCCAACACTCTGGCTCTATACACTCTTCATTAATACTATTATTTTATTACTAGTTTTATGCCATCTTATTATTGTTGCTTTTTATCCCAACACTCTGGCTCTATACACTCTTCATTAATACTATTATTTTATTACTAGTTCTATTCCATCTTATTATTGTTGCTTTTTATCCCAACACTCTGGCTCTATACACTCTTCATTAATACTATTATTTTATTACTAGTTCTATTCCATCTTATTATTGTTGCTTTTTATCCCAACACTCTGGCTCTATACACTCTTCATTAATACTATTATTTTATTTCTAGTTCTATTCCATCTTATTATTGTTGCTTTTTATCCCAACACTCTGGCTCTATACACTCTTCATTAATACTATTATTTTATTACTAGTTTTATGCCATCTTATTATTGTTGCTTTTTATCCCAACACTCTGGCTCTATACACTCTTCATTAATACTATTATTTTATTACTAGTTCTATTCCATCTTATTATTGTTGCTTTTTATCCCAACACTCTGGCTCTATACACTCTTCATTAATACTATTATTTTATTACTAGTTCTATTCCATCTTATTATTGTTGCTTTTTATCCCAACACTCTGGCTCTATACACTCTTCATTAATACTATTATTTTATTACTAGTTCTATTCCATCTTATTATTGTTGCTTTTTATCCCAACACTCTGGCTCTATACACTCTTCATTAATACTATTATTTTATTACTAGTTCTATTCCATCTTATTATTGTTGCTTTTTATCCCAACACTCTGGCTCTATACACTCTTCATTAATACTATTATTTTATTACTAGTTCTATTCCATCTTATTATTGTTGCTTTTTATCACAACACTCTGGCTCTATACACTCTTCATTAATACTATTATTTTATTACTAGTTCTATTCCATCTTATTATTGTTGCTTTTTATCCCAACACTCTGGCTCTATACACTCTTCATTAATACTATTATTTTATTACTAGTTTTATGCCATCTTATTATTGTTGCTTTTTATCCCAACACTCTGGCTCTATACACTCTTCATTAATACTATTATTTTATTACTAGTTTTATGCCATCTTATTATTGTTGCTTTTTATCCCAACACTCTGGCTCTATACACTCTTCATTAATACTATTATTTTATTACTAGTTTTATGCCATCTTATTATTGTTGCTTTTTATCCCAACACTCTGGCTCTATACACTCTTCATTAATACTATTATTTTATTACTAGTTCTATTCCATCTTATTATTGTTGCTTTTTATCCCAACACTCTGGCTCTATACACTCTTCATTAATATTATTATTTTATTACTAGTTCTATTCCATCTTATTATTGTTGCTTTTTATCCCAACACTCTGGCTCTATACACTCTTCATTAATACTATTATTTTATTACTAGTTTTATGCCATCTTATTATTGTTGCTTTTTATCCCAACACTCTGGCCCTATACACTCTTCATTAATACTATTATTTTATTACTAGTTTTATGCCATCTTATTATTGTTGCTTTTTATCCCAACACTCTGGCTCTATACACTCTTCATTAATACTATTTTTTTATTACTAGTTCTATTCCATCTTATTATTGTTGCTTTTTATCCCAACACTCTGGCTCTATACACTCTTCATTAATACTATTATTTTATTACTAGTTCTATTCCATCTTATTATTGTTGCTTTTTATCCCAACACTCTGGCTCTATACACTCTTCATTAATACTATTATTTTATTACTAGTTTTATGCCATCTTATCATTGTTGCTTTTTATCCCAACTGTCTGGCTCTATACACTCTTCATTAATACTATTATTTTATTACTAGTTTTATGCCATCTTATTATTGTTGCTTTTTATCCCAACCCTCTGGCTGTATACACTCTTCATTATTATTATTTTTTTATTAATAGTTTTATTCCATCTTATTATTGCTGCTTTTTATCCCAACAATCTGGCTGTATACACTCTTCAATATTACTATTATTTTATTACTAGTTTTATTCCATCTTATTATTGCTGCTTTTTATCCCAACAATCTGGCTCTATACACTCTTCATTATTACTATTATTTTATTACTAGTTTGATTCCATCTTATTATTGTTGCTTTTTATCCCAACCCTCTGTCTCTATACACTCTTCATTATTACTATTATTTTTTTACTAGTTTGATTCCATCTTATTATTGTTGCTTTTTATCCCAACCCTCTGGCTCTATACACTCTTCATTATTACTATTATTTTATTATTAGTTTTATTCCATCTTATTATTGTTGCTTTTTATCCCAACCCTCTGGCTCTATACACTCTTCATTATTACTATTATTTTATTACTAGTATTATTCCATCTTATTATTGTTGCTTTTTATCCCAACCCTCTGGCTGTATACACTTTTCATTATTACTATTATTTTATTGCTAGTTTCATTCCATCTTATTGTTGCTGCTTTTTATCCCAACCCTCTGGCTCTATACACTCTTCATTATTACTATTATTTCATTACTAGTTTTATTCCATCTTATTATTGTTGCTTTTTTATCCCAACCCTCTGGCTCTATACACTCTTCATTATTACTATTATTTTATTACTAGTTTTATTCCATCTTATTATTGTTGCTTTTTATCCCAACCCACTGGCTGTATACAATCTTCATTATTAATATTATTTTATTACTATTTTTATTCCATCTTATTATTGTTGCTTTTTATCCCAACCCTCTGGCTCTATACAATCTTCATTATTACTATTATTTTATTACTAGTTTTATTCCATCTTATTATTGTTGCTTTTTAGCACAATTCTCTGGCTCTATACACTCTTCATTATTACTATTATCTTATTACTAGTTTTATTCCATCTAATTATTGTTGCTTTTTATACCAACACTCTGGTGCTATACATTCTTCATTATTACAATTATTTTATTGCTAGTTTTATTCTATCTTATTAGTGTTGCTTTTTCTCCCAACACTCTGGCGCTATACATTCTTTATTATTACTATTATTTCCTTGCTTGTTTCATACCATCTTATTATTGTTGCTTTTTTATCCCAACCCTCTGGCTCTATACACTCTTCATTATTACTATTATTTTATTACTAGTTTTATTCCATCTTATTATTGTTGCTTTTTATCCCAACCCTCTGGCTCTATACACTCTTCATTATTACTATTATTTTTATTACTAGTTTTATTCTATCTTATTATTATTGCTTTTTATCCCAACCCTCTGGCTCTATACACTCTTCATTATTACTATTATTTTATTCCTAGTTTTCTTCCATCTTATTATTGTTGCTTTTTATCGCAACCCTCTGGCTCTATACACTCTTCATTATTACTATTATTTTATTACTAGTTTTATTCCATCTTATTATTGTTGCTTTTTATCCCAACCCTCTGGCTCTATACAATCTTCATTATTACTATTATTTTATTACTAGTTTTATTCCATCTTATTATTGTTGCTTTTTAGCACAATTCTCTGGCTCTATACATTCTTCATTATTACTATTATCTTATTACTAGTTTTATTCCATCTAATTATTGTTGCTTTTTATACCAACACTCTGGTGCTATACATTCTTCATTATTACAATTATTTTATTACTAGTTTTATTCTATCTTATTAGTGTTGCTTTTTCTCCCAACACTCTGGCGCTATACATTCTTTATTATTACTATTATTTCCTTGCTTGTTTCATACCATATTATTACTGGTACTTTTACTCTAATATTTTGCATTTTGTTTTTAACATGACTTTTTACAATTAATTCCAATATTATCATTATTAATACTGAAATTTCATGAACAATTCTTACTTTTTAGGGTTGATGCCTCTTTTCCAATCGTCAGAGCAGTACAATCAAGGTACCATTTTAAATTCATTTCCAAAATAGAAAACTGAAAACGCTTGATTTATGACTAAAGGTTTAATACATCATTTAAAACGAAAATCGATTGCTTCCTGCTTCTTGGTGTGCTGCTTACAGGATTCATATAATGTTGTTTCATGTGGAAATATTTGTAGAAACTCAGGAGATTAATTCACTCGCTGTTCCTGTTGTTGGAAAAAAAAAAGAAAACAAATAAATGAGACTTATCAAATGTGCAGCTCAATCGTTTCTTTGATTCAAGAAATGATGAGAATCGTCTGCGTCTTGCCTTTCAGACGAAATCTTATCATTTGGCACTCACTGAGGTTTTATTCCAGTAATATCTGCAGGAATTCACGAGAAATCAAGTGACAACATATTTTGACAAAATTAAAGCACACTAATTAATATTCACGCTGATTCTAATTAAGATCGAGCCATATTTTTTTCTTGTATTTCCATCTCTTTCCTTCTCATGTTTTATAAATTAGTTCAGAACGAAATAACTAAGCGGAATTCTATCAAATACTAGCAACAAAGAAGATTGTATACAGCCAGAGTGTTGAGATAAAAAGTAACAATAATAAGATGGAATAAAACTAGTAATAAAATAATAGTAATAATGAAGAGTGTATAGAGCCAGAGTGTTTGGATAAAAAGAAACAATAATAAGATGGAATAAAACTAGTAATAATAGTAATAATGAAGAGTGTATAGAACCAGAGTGTTGGGATAAAAAGCAACAATAATAAGATGGAATAAAACTAGTAATAAAATAATAGTAATAATGAAGAGTGTATAGAGCCAGAGTGTTTGGATAAAAAGAAACAATAATAAGATGGAATAAAACTAGTAATAAAATAATAGTAATAATGAAGATTGTATAGAGCCAGAGTGTAGGGATGAAAAGCAACAATAATAAGATGGGATAAAACTAGTAATAAAATAATAGTAATAATGTAGATTGTATAGGGCCAAAGTGTTGGGATAAAAAGCAGCAATAATAAGATGGAATAAAACTAGTAATAAAATAATAGTAATAATGAAGATTGTATAGAGCCAGAGTGTAGGGATGAAAAGCAACAATAATAAGATGGAATAAAACTAGTAATAAAATAATAGTTATAATGAAGAGTGTATAGAGCCAGAGTGTAGGGATGAAAAGCAACAATAATAAGATGGAATAAAACTAGTAATAAAATAATAGTAATAATAATGATTGTATAGAGCCAGAGTGTAGGGATGAAAAGCAACAATAATAATATGGAATAAAACTAGTAATAAAATAATAGTAATAATGAAGATTGTATAGAGCCAGAGTGTTGGGATAAAAAGCAACAATAATAAGATGGAATAAAACTAGTAATAAAATAATAGTAATAATTAAGATTGTATAGAACCAGAGTGTAGGGATGAAAAGCAACAATAATAAGATGGAATAAAACTAGTAATAAAATAATAGTAATAATGAAGAGTGTATAGAGCCAGGGGGTTCGGATAAAAAGCAACAATAATAAGATGGAATAAAACTAGCAATAAAATAATAGTAATAATGAAGAGTGTATAGAGCCAGAGGGTTGGGATAAAAAGCAACAATAATAAGATGGAATAAAACTAGTAATAAAATAATAATTATAATGAAGAATGTATAGAGCCAGAGTGTCGGGATAAAATGCAGCAATAATAAGATGGAATAAAACTAGTAATGAAATAAACGTAATAATGAAGATTGTATAGGGCCAGAGTGTTGGGATAAAAAGCAACAATGGTAAGATGGAATAAAATTAGTAATTTAATAATCTTTGAGAAATTTTTGTCGGGTGTGGCCATAGTTTCTGTTATTCCATCTTATTACTGTTGCTTTTTATACCAACACTCTAGAATCAATCCTGGCCAGTCATTTTTTAACCGACGTAACATGACTTCCCTCTGTCTTTTCTGAAAGTTTTTTTTCAATGACAAGTACTCTGGGGAGCTCTTTCCCTTGGTGTCCTGACTACACGAACTTAAGCTTGCTCCTATTAGGTTGGTGCAAAAATAATTTTGACGTTAAAAAAATACGTCAAAAACGGACATTATTTTTGCACCAACCTAACAGACTGGCATCTAGATCTCACCTTTTTACTGTTGAACTTGCTAAATACAACCACTTCTACTCCCTTTCTTTTCTCGTAATTCCCAATCTGTGGAACTCCCTTCCGTATTCTTTCTTCCCTGACAATTACAATTTTTAAACATTAAAATCAACGTCAATCAACGTCTTCTCTCTTTTTTGTACTTTTTTTTTGGTACTTTCTTCGCCATTCTTCATCTTGTCTTTCTCGTTCTTTCCCTTTTTCTGCCACTGCATTCTAGAGACTGGTGTGAAATGATTAGGTCTCATCGTTTTACTATTGAAACGTTAAGTTCTAGTCTAATAGTTTTTTTGCACTTCTGGCCCCTGGATATCTCTTCCAGTTTCTTTCTTCATCTGCCACTTAAAATCTTTAACTAGGATCCAACATCAATCGCCACCTGTGGTACACTTCAGTCCTGTGGTTTTCCTTCCTTTTACTGTACTAATATATTCTATTTCCCTTTCAGTAACCCCATGGATCTTAGTGGCATTATCGCCTTGCTTAAAAAAAAAATAAAAGAAGATATTCGTGAACGTTTTGAAACTGAGCAGACTGTAATTGTTGTAGTCTGCGTGCAACCTAATCTCGATACTGGAGATTTGCGAAGACTTGGTTATCAAACAGTTTTCAGCGATAAACATCAGACAACAGACGTGGATATGCGAAAACATAAACTATTTCAACAAAAATGAATAATTCTGAAAAGAATAAATGATCCATTGTGTTCTTAAGAGTCTTGAAGTACGCATTTTGAAGTATCAATTGACATCAGATGCCTTGAAAACGACCTTTGTGAAAAATGAAAAATCAATTTTTCGTCGCCATTAAATTATTTCGTGCGCATGCGTAAATCTCTTTAATCCGTTAACAATTTTTGTGTGCTGTTACTTTGCGACGACCTCTCATCATGAATTTGTCCCAAGTTTATATTTTTATTTTCTCCACTAGAAAAATAAAAATAGAGAGCAAATGCGCGCGGGCACCCCCCCATATATATATATATATATATATACATATATATATATATATATATATATATATATATATATATATATATATATATAAATAAATTTTTATTTAAGAGGTAAGTTCAGGCCGGTAGACAAAATAAAATACTGTTTAAAATAAATGTAATTTCTACTCAAATAGGGGTATCTACTAAAAATAAAAATAACGTTTAATGTAATATATATATTCCTTTAAACGTTATTTTTGTTTTATATATATTTGATATATATATATATATATATATATATATATATATATATATTAGGTTGGTGCAAAAATAATGACGTAATAATGTCTTTTTTTCGTAAAATATACGTCAAAAAACGACATTATTACGTCATTATTTTGCACCAACCTAATATATATATGTATGTATATATATATATATATATATATATATATATATATATATATATATATATATATATATATATATTTAAATATGTTTGAAACTGTACAGAAACGTATTATGGCATAAAAAGCAAGAAATTTTTTATTATAGGCCATGACAGATTTAAAATAAAAACACACACACCAGTCGACCGGTTTCGTCCTCTCTCATCAGAACTGTTAACGGGGAAACAAATTATGGAGGGAAAAAAACGGAAAATCTGTCATGGATGACGTGAATGAATGGACAGGGAAAGAAGAAATAATTATAAAAGTTATATCAACAAAGATGCTAGAGGCGCAGCACAGCAAGTCCAAGCAAACAGTCTCTTTGTTTACAAAGAGCAGGTCGCCTGGACCTGATGTACAGCGTCTCCAACACCTTAAGATGGAGTAATGAGTGTGCTCTGGACAAAACAGAAAACCAGTTCACACTGAAATCCATCGCACATGTGGGATTCTTTATAAAATAATCCGGAATCGAAGACCCATACGTGTTACGAATGGTATCGCCAAACGAAAATTTTTAAGAACCAAATAACACACACGCAAACACTTAACAGAGACAAATCCCTTCTTCAGGACCAATAAAACTGTCAAATTGACGAGGGGAATTCAGATAAGCATAGATCCATCCAACTCTTATTTCAAATAACAACTTAAAAAAGACTGTTTGACCAACACAAGGAATGTTAAAAGATTCATGTTGAAAAGATAAAAAAATAAAAAAACAAATGAAAACTACAGACAAAAGTTCATTTTCTCCAGCAAGACATTCATTTCTGTAGTTTACTGCTACCAGCAAGGAGAAATATTTCTTCTCCTGATGATGGCCATTTTGGCCGAAACTAGTCGAGGAATCTAAATGAAATAATAATAATAAAAACGAAAGAATATTAATCTACAACTCAGTGTGTCTGAAGATTTTAATTTTTTAATATTTTCGTTATTGTTTAACACACACACACACACACACACACACACACACACACACACACATATATATAAGTATTGAAACGACAGCCCAATACCTTTGTATATGTTGTTCACTGAAGACGTTTGGGTTCATTATGAAAGAGACAAGAGTTCAGAATTTCAGACTTTATTTCCTGGTGTTTACATTTAGATGTGTTAAACAACTTAGGACATACCACCTTTTGTTTGAACCCACCTATTTTTCAAGTGAGCGAAATTATTGGAACACGTGACTGACAGATGTTTCTTCTTGCCCAGGTATCTCATCTTCGGTTATTCTAGCTGGTGAGTATATTGCATGTATTCACAAGCGACCCTAATGACAATACCTTGGATTTTTAAGGCGGGAATTAAAAGCTCTGATCAGTGAACGTTCAATGCCGACCGCTTGAAAAATATGGTCTTAAGACGCAGGAAATTAACAATGGTATTCTGTCAGACTTACACAGGAACATACGGGGCTGAGTGGTTGAAACGTTCGCTTTCCGACCATGAGATCCAGGTTCGAATCTCACTATGGTCGATTAGTCAGGAAGGTGACTTCTTGTTGTCGATCACGGCTTGCGGCACCTTTGGAAAGTATGTGACAGGTTGACCTAAACCTTGTGCGTGAATGT
>OZ010597.1:87293148-87343148 GCA_963932145.1 Acanthosepion lycidas
CACACACACACACACACACACCTCGGTAAAAGAAATTCAATTAGTTTTTTAGATATTAAAAATTTTGTATAGTTACTCAATTAATTTTCTTTCCTAAAACAATCTGTTTGTTTCCAGTAAATGGCCAGGATTATTCTGATATTCACTACTACTAAAAAGATTAAAAAAAAAGAAAAAAAAAATAAATGAGAGAAAATACTAGCGGAAATTAATATCTTATAATTCTGCCAATACCTCATAAATAATGGACTGTTCCGTTTTGATGACGTGGAAATTCGGAAAAGACATATAAGAGACGCTACATGGTTTCAATGAGAAAATGAAAGAAACGACCTTTACGCCCGATCAAAACCTTATAAAATAAACCTTATAAATAATAGACTATTCCGTTTTGATGTCGTGGAAATTGGGAAAAGACATATAAGAGACGCTACATGGTTTCAATGAGAAAATGAAAGAAACGACCCTTACGCCCGGCCAATACCTTATAAATAATGGACTATTCCGTTTTGGTCGCGTTGAACGTCGGAAAAGCCTTATCAGAGACACTTCTTGGATTAAGTGTGAAAATGAAAGAAACGGCTTTTACGACCTGACTAATACCTTATGAATACGGACTATTTAGGTTTGGTAGCGTGGAAAGCCGCCCGTTCAACATGGTGTCGCTTGCAAATGTGTACGTAGTTGCACTGAGTCATGAACGCGCAAATCTTGAAAGGACACATTATATAAAAGAAAACAGCATTCAGTAAATCGTTGTTTTTATTTTTACTATGGAAATGCATTGCAAATATGTTCCAAGTGCATTGTCAGTTGTCATGAATGACGAGAAAAACAAAGGGGCAAAATGCCTAAAGGCAATATTTCTCCTATTTGGCAAGGGTGCTCTTATATTCAATGTTACCGAGCGCGAAATATCCTCAAAAATCATCGGAATCGCCGTTATAATATAATTTCTTCATATTTAGTTTGGTTTATTGAATTTATTTTTAGTAGAATATGTGAGGTTTCATTGGAAAATAATCGCTTGTGTCGGAATTAAGTGGATTAAATAAAAGAAAAGAATAAATAAAAGTAGCAAGAAAAAAAAAATATCATAGCCGGAATCGACGTCAGGAAATTATTGCTTGTCACAAAAATGTTTCTTGCTTTCTGTTTCACCTCCAACATAAATAGCCGTCCACGAAGAAAATATTAGGTTGGTGCAAAAATAATGACGTAATAATGTCGTTTTTTGACGTTAAAAAACATGTCAAAAAACGACATTATTACGTCATTATTTTTTGCATTAACCTAATACCTCGAGGACCTGTCTCGCAAAAATCAAAAATAATTTGCCGACTTTTTTTTTTTTTTTTTTTTTTTTAAATTATATTTATAAAACTACGACTAAATTGTTAACAGCTAATTCCACCCTGGAAGCGAGTGAATCGTAATTTAAATAAACATAGAATGTTTTTGTTCTTTGGCTCGGGGCGGTATGAAGACATTTTAAAACGATTTTGTAGGGGAAAAAAATTGGAGAATTTGTCGTTAAAAAAAAAAGAAGCCAGCTGGAAAATGGAGAAATCTTCACATGAAAAAGCTTCAAACTCTTGGAACTACTAACAAAGCTAAACTTAATATATAACAAAGGCAAGGAATTCGTAGGTATTTACCATTATCTGTTTCTTTCTTCCATTTTGTCATTTAATTACACACACACATACATATATATTTATATATAATTATTTATTTAAAAAAATTTATAACATAAATATGTTATAAAATCACTACAAAAATAGCCATTTTGTTTCAACACCTGATGACGTTGAATGTAAAATAAATGGTTTTAAAAGTTTCAAATTAATTAACAATCCTTCGCAAGGGGAAAACGTTGTTACAAAAGCTAGATTGACCAATCAAAATACAAGTATAGGAAAATTCAAAAAGCTTGACAACGAAGTCATGTTATAATAGCTATTCAGATCTTTAAATTATGGGTAATATTAAAAAAGAATTCATTCTAACCAATAATTACTAAATTATATGATAAAATTTAATATTAAAATTAAAAACTGCTAATTTCAAAATCAAAATTTAATCGCTATTAAGTTTACAACTATAAAATTACTGAGGAGAAAAGAAGAAATATATATGTTATTCAATTTATTTCTTCATTGAAATTACTTTAGCTAATTTTATATCCGGTCCTTTGACAATATGTATACATTTTAATCCCAAGTGTGTGAATGGGGTCCTAAACTCACGCGTAAAACAAACACAATCAGATTATAATATATAAGCACCCAGACATATTTATATATATATACACACAAAAAAAGAGACGAGACAGAGAACATCTCCACGGTCCTTCATGAAAAAAAAAAGGTGGTGGAGAGGAAAAGGGAAACCAAAACACACGTACATACATACATAATTAAAAGTGAATGCACTTTTCATACACATAGACACCTATAAATACATGCACACACATCCACAGACATTGACCTAGACAATCGGATACCACAACCAATAAATATTTAAAACTGAATGTGTTATTAAACAAATGCTAACCACTTATTGAAATATAACTTAAGCGAGCAAATATACAAAGATAAAAATGATTAAAAATAATATTATTTAATATATTAAAATTGTGTATGTAAATATAAAATATAAAATATTATATCTGCTCTACTTTGTATTGAGCACTCTTTTAAGAATAATAATTGTTGGATATTGGAATTCCATATACACCAATCATATACTTGGATATATTTATATATGTATACATTTCAGATAGAGCATATTTGTGAAAGAGCAACATGAAAAAGGAAAGAAACATCTCAGCCGACGTATTAGGTTGGTGCAAAAATAATATCGGTTTTTGACGTAACGTCAAAAACCGATATTATTTTTGCACCAACCTAATATTTCGTTCTTTAACGGATTTTACAAGGCAAATGTAAGGATTTATTTTGTGACAAATATTTATATACAAGAGTAAAAATGTTATTGTTTTTTTTTTAATTTTTGGTATCTGAGTGCTCATAAATATTTATCAGGTTAGCGGAAAGGTCAGACAAATTCATGGACGTCAAATGAAACAATTCATTGCCTTATAGACAAAAGTGAGTGGGATTTTTTTTTGTTTATATATATATATATATATATATATATATATATTTATATATATATATATATTTATAAGGTGGTGGACTCTCCTGTCGTATTCGACGTATGAGGGTCATGCAGCTCAGTTCCTAGGAACCGACAGCCAGACACCAGCACATATGATTTGATTATAGTGGTGAAGGTTTCGTGCAGGACCATCCACACATTTTGAAGGGCCGAATACAGAGACCTGGTGCACTACGTGTCACAAGATCCCCAAACGACCCTCCGCAGGTTTTGGGATTCTCCTTGACCAGTTGCCATACAAGGCTATAGAACCTAGTATCTCCTGCTATTTACCCATAGCTGGAGGAAGAAGAAGAGGATTCATACCTTTTTCAAAGGTATTAGTCCGTAAGTAAATTTAATGGATTCGCCTGGAATTCGAACTCGGCTCTCCGATTTCTCAATACGAACCGCTATCCACTGCTCCACCGAGCCCCCCACCTCTCTCTCTTTCTCTCTCGCTCGCTCTCTCTCTCTCTCTCTCTCTCTCTCTCTCTCTCTCTCTCTCTATATATATATATATATATATATATATATATATATATATATATATATATATATATATATATATATATATATATATATATATAGAGGACAGCCCTATTGATAAAAGAGAAACTCGGATGGATTCCACCACAGAATTTGTGAGCGAGCGGCGCTCTATCGAGTCTAATTCTTTACCTCTTCGTCGCCGAGGCCCGTTGCTACAGTTGTTATGACGTTTGCCTGATAACGTAACGGTCCGGGTTTCAATTCTCGGTATTGGATGCGCACTCCTGATGAGTTCCAAACATAGGAGGAAACGGCCGTCCATTGCTTTCTGCATTCTGTTGAGATTTCTTCTAGACTCGATGAATTACTTAATTATAATATGTAAACATATATATATATATATATATATATATATATATATATTTGGTTGGATTGATGTGAGTGTGTGACCATGGGTTTTACGCTTTTGCGATCATCAGACGAAAAAAATTGAAGTATTTGTCGTTAAAAAAAAAAGAAGCCAGCTGGAAAATGGAGAAATCTTCACATGAAAAAGCTTCCATCTTGATCTTCAGACGATCGCAAAAGCCTGAAACCCAGCGTAACAAACTCAATTCAATGCAACCAAATATATTAGCTCTATCTCTGATATTGGGCACTTTCTAATACGTACTGCACATATAATATATAAATAATAATATATTACATATACATACATACTTACATATATATATATTATATACGCACACTTTTCACACACACACGCACACACACACACACTGCGCATATAATATATAAATAATAATATATTACATATATATATTTACTGCGCATAAAATATATAAATAATATATTACATATATATATATACTGGGTATATAATATATAAATAATAATATATTACATATATATATATATTTATACTGCGCATATAATATATAAATAATAATATATTACATATACATACATACATACATACATATATACATATATTTATATATATATATATATATATATATATATATATATATTATATACGCACACTTTTCACACACACACACACACACACACATATATGTGGGGTGGAATATTATTATATACTGTTACATTAGCACATATAATTTACTACTACAAAATTGTACATTTTGTTTCGATGTGACACTATTTACGACGCTAGAAAGAAAGAAAAAAAAAGAAATGCGAGAATTAAATTTAGGTGATAAGAAGCCATCACGAAAAGGACACAAAGCGGTGTTATTTTCTGACAAGGAAAAGTGGTAAGATTTTTATTTCCATTGTCGAGATTCCATTTAATCTGATTTATGTTACGGGGCAGCGAGTAAGATATATCCAATCTGCCCATGGCAATGATAAAAAAAAAAAGATTTTTTCAAGTTGGACAAGAGACCTCCCGCGGAATTCTAAAGAGATAAAAATAAAAATTAATTAAGCACGCACTGTCCGAGAAAAATAAAAATGTCCGTTGACCACCATGAAGGAAAGATTAAGTCTTTGTCTATATGCAGAATATCATTGATAGGAGCATCTGGTTATTATCAGGGCTGGCTATGATAGCGAAACTATTTTATCGGATCAGTAATTGTCACCAAGAATGCAAATACGTCCAATTGACCACCCATTTGTTTGGCGAAGGCCCCGGGTGATAAAGTCCAAGTGACATTTGGCTAAGATAAAAGTCCAAGGGTTTGTGGTCGGGCAGAAGGAAAGAAAGAGAAAGAAAAGAAAAAGAAAAAGAAAAAAGAAAAAGGAAGATAAATTTTTTTTTCTTTGAGCAAGATTTTTTTAACCGAGGCTAGTCTGGCCACACCCACGCTGCTGAGCGCCCATTGACTGAATGGTGGCATGAACGTTAGGCGGAGGTAATCATGTGAAGAAGGAGGGGAGGCCTGTTGCGCCCCCCTGAAGGGATAGGTGTGAGATGCCACTGTGAGAGAGAGGGGAAATCCGTTGACACCCTCTGAGGGCATGGTGAGATACCAATATGAGAACAGAAGAAGGTGGGAAGACGAAAGACTTCCAAAAATGGAAAATAATAAAATTTTCCTGACCGAAAAAAAAGAAGTGGATTGTGGGTTTAGAATTATCAAGGAACCTCAAACCCCGACAAGCCCAGCCCGGTTTTGGTCGGGGTCCATATAAGCAGAGTCGCAGCGATGAAAAGCAGTTCGAGTTCGAGTTCCAGTTAAGTTCGCAGTGAAGTTCGCAGCTGAGTTGAATTGAGTTGGGCCCGTATCGCAAAGAGTTGACCGAAAGATCCACGCAAATCACGACTCAATTTCTAACCAAGAACAATTTATTTTTGAAGAACGACATTGACTCACACCACCTAAACAAGTTTTACGAATATCACCTGAAGATACACCAAGAACCAGTTTCTTAAAGAACAAACAACTTAAGATGTTAAGATTCGCCTAACAAACACAAAGTGTCACGAATCCATATAGCGGATTGGGAAGAAGACGCAGTCCTGTATTCAGAAACCAGATATAAAATATTGTTATCCTTTTTTTTAACACATTTGAACTTTTCGAGTTATTATTTTATTTTATTTTACATATACTTGTGCGGTGTTACCCTTGATCGAACTCGGCTTGCATTACGGCCCAGCGACTGATTGATTTCGTCTGCCTAAGATCAATTCACAACGAGCATAGGTTAGACTGGAAATCAAAACAGTTACTTCGGTAACCAGACGTTGGAGGCGAGCTGGGAACGATAAGGCTGATACCGGATTCCCATCCGAAACACCAAAAGGTTAGAACGTCACATTTGGTGTCGCGACCAATATCAAGCCAGTTGGTCGTCACAGGACAGGATAGCACAACGGACACGGCTAGGCAGACGTCACATTTGGCGCAGCGACACCGGGGGGACGTCACACGACGTTTAATAAACAACGTCTCATCAGATAGTTAACAATGATGGTAATAAACGATTTTATTTAAAATTTCAATTTATCAAACATTACTTGATTTTTCCGTTTTTTGAAAATTTTCCGTCCAAGGTAAAAAAGATTTTTATAGATAAAAAAAGGAAGAAAAAGAAATCCATAAAAGGAAAAGGATGAGGAAAGAAGAGAAAGTAAAAAAGAAAGCATAAGAAATTAACGCTATTACGAAGAGAATAGAAAGAAAAGAAAGGCAAAAGAAAGAGAGAAGCATATTCAAAGGAGCAAAATTACACAGATATTAGGTTGGTGCAAAAATAATGTCGGATTTTGACGTATTTTTTAACGTTAAAAACCGACATTACTTTTGCACCATCCTAATACAAAAGATGAGGAACGTTAAGAAAATAACATGAGAAGTTCTTGATCTGAGTTAAGCCAATGAAATTATGCTGAAAAAGAGAATTCAGAACGAAAAATGAAAATGATGTTAGCAGAATGTTTCTCAGGGGTCGATGTTGGCCTGTGTCAGGGGTGTCTTTAACTGATCCTTGAAGCGCCGTTTTGAGCCTCCGGGTACACTCTTGCCGCTGGCGAGTTCTCCGCAGAGGATGACACGCGAATGCAATGCGTTCTGGACACGTGAGCCGCCGATCTTGAAGAGTGATAGCCTCGGTGCTTGGAAGAGATGCCCGAGAGAGGAGCATTTTATTTTTGTGCTGCGTTCCTCCCAACTGATACGAAGGATTCCACGAGGTTTCGTTTGCTGGAAACGTTCCAGATATTTGATGTCCCGACGATACAAAATCCAGGTCTCGCAAAAGCGTACAGCCTGGCGTCCTGGGTATGACGATAAACTACACTCGCGTCCTGGGTATGACGATAAACTAAATCCGCTTCCTCGGTATGACGATAAACTACATCCGCGTCCCAGGTAAGACGATAAACTACATCCGCGTCCAGGGTAAGACGATAAACTACATCCGCGTCCAGGGTAAGACGATAAACTACGTCCAGCGGCAGGGCCTCTGATCGGGAGTTTTTGAGGAGCGTGGAGCCGCCTCTTGATTGCTGTTGTTCTTGGGTCCACCCTGACCCGGGGTGGTGGCACCTGTCGGGGTCCCAGCTGTGGGCAGGTAGTTAACACCCAAACTTGTGTAAAAATAGGTTTTAATACCAGAAATACTTTACAATAAAAATTTTTTTACCAACAATAATTTTAAAGGAAAATTTATTATCAGCAAGACTTAAAAAAAAAACAAAAACACTAGCAATACAAACAGCTATACATTCTTTGGAAAAAATATGACTAGAGATTTCTTCAAGGAAAAATATTCCCAGAAATAGATTTTAGAAGAAAAACATTAACAGCAATAAAAATTTTGTCGGCATTAAATAACCCATTGAGGTTGATATGTCGTACAACAAACCAAACCAAACCAAACGTAAAGAAGGCTGGGGAGTACCACCGGTCGGAATATCATGATTTTGGTTCTTATATTGAGGCTGTGATTGCTAACAGTTATTTTTCATGGAAAAATTTTCGAGAAAAAAATTTTCGAGAAAAAAATCTTTTTTTTTTATAAGGAAATCACGCCTTCTCGCTAATTACTGATTCGTCAATTCACGGGTCAATGAAAAAGGTACCCTATAATCCATCTTTCCACTTTTTTTTTGTGGCACAAGTGATTCCATCAAATATATCATGTTTCAGAAAGACGATATATTAAAAAAAAAAAAACCTGTATTGCTGAGTTTATGTTAGATTTGTCCGCTAATCATTAACCTAACTTATTCTCTTTAAATTACACACACAGTATTACAGGGCACAATGTTTGATGGAGGAAAGAGCTGACGTGTTTGCAAGAAGGCAAACTACAACGCCGTACTAATAACTGAAGTAGTACAAACGGTAAAATGTTTTTATAAACAGTGTCAAATTTTGAAACGATTGACAAGGTTAGTTTTCATCAGGAGAAGTATACTAACAAGGAACAAAAAGGACACATCAAAAAACGACAGCTGAAATTCTGAGGAAAGACGGCTTGAAGAATTTGATACCCACAGAGCATATTGAAGGCAAGAAAGACAGAGGGAAACGGTGATCAGTCTACCTAAAAATCTTGTGTAAATGGTGGGCAGTCCAAGGAGTGGGAATGATGATAAAAAAGAAGTGTACTTCGAATAAGTCACCACATAATGAGGAAAGACGTCTTAGAGAATTTGATACTCACAGGGAATATAGAAGGCAAGAAGGACAGAAGGAAATAGTGATTAGTCTTTCTAAGAATCTCGTGTAAATGGACGGCAGCTCAAAGTTTGAGAACGATGGTAAAAAGGGAAATTTGAGACACACAGGTCATATTGAAGGCAAAAAGTACAGCAGGAAATAGCGAGTAATCTATTTGAGAATTTTGTGCAAACGCATGGTAGCCCAAAGAATGGGAACGATAAAAAAAATTTACTTCGAATACATTTCCATGTGATGAGAAAATATCGGCTAGGGAAAATTGACACTCATAGGTCATATTGAAGGTAAAATTTACAGCGAGAAAACAGCGAGTAACCTACCTGAGAATCTTGTGCAAATGGATGACAGAACAGAGGCAATAAGGGAAAGTAAGGTGACAAAGCTTGGAGGGATCTACAATGGTGAGGAATTTCGGTGGAGGTGTGTGTGTGGGGGGTAGTGCTCACACACGTCCTGAAAGGACACGGCGCATGGAAATAGAAGAGTATACACATTCTTTTCGCAGGATAAGTCACTGTTTACAAACGCGGATCACGTATTTACCGATGATTTGTCATGTCGGTGTATGCGCATGCGTGTGAAGATACAACAACTCAAGATCGATAAACTTGCAGTTTAGAGGGGAAGTTTTATAAAAAAAAACACAAAAAAGCCATAAACAAATACGTAGCAGTTTTTTCAAAAATATTTTGCAAGCAATGTGCATTTCATACGAAGTTCGCGTATCGAATCTCGAGCAGAATTTGATGCGCTTATGTTAAGTAAATCAGAAAAAAAATGTGTTTATTGTTTTGAAAACAGACATTTTTTTTAACTGCTTCTACGAAATTATCGAACGATGTTAACAATAGTTTCATGTAGAATTATCGTTTTCTTCTTTTTGTTGAGAATTTTAATCTTATATATATATATATATATATATATATATATATATATATATATATATATAGTATAAGCATTCGTAAGTACTCATGTTTGTGTACATATACGGATATTGTAGATACTATACTGTTACTAGATATATGGTTTGCTTACATATATATATTTGTTACTTGTTCATGTAAAAAGAACTTTATAAATATCTACATACGTCCCTAACATCTAATATATAAAGTACGGTGTATGTATGCGTGTTTGTGCGTGTGTGTGTCCAAGCAACTCCGGAGAAAGATTTTTGTGGAACTCAGATTCAGGGTTGCCAGATTATGCGAGGTTAAAAATATATATTAATATATTATACTATCCACTATCGTTGCTTTCATGGTTCAAGAGGAGCAACTCTTATTTTCCTTTTGTATCCAAAATTTCCGTTAGCTTAACATTTTCAGCTAGCTTACAGGCCACCATATAGGGCGGCTTTTATGCTAGCTCCTATGGAGAACTCTTGGTTTGGCCATCATCATAATAGGTTGGGAGGAGTAGATGCGATAGGCAACAATAAACTACAGAAGAACAAATTAATCGCTGCATTTAAGTATTGCATTAATATTTAAGCTTACCTTTTAAAAGTTCAACGATAATTATTCTGCAGTCACTTAATTTGAAGACAATTTGATGTACGTAGGTCCTTACTTTCCGTACAAACAATTATTTTTATTTCATAGTTGACTTTCGCTGGATTTCGCAGTTAATTTTAATTATTCCCAAATTTATTTCTACGTTATCAAAATTGCAATCGTACAAAATAAATGACGTAAAATATCGCCGAAAACATCTGCAAGAATAAAAAACTGGGAATCCAAATTATCAGGTATTTTCAAAATACTATTATTCAAGTCTGATATATATATATATATATATATATATATATATATATATATATATATATATATATATATATGTGTATGTAGGCAACAGTTTTCCATTGATGCATGTTTCATTAAATAATATAGACAAGTTTTTTGTGGATTCCTTTCATAACGTCTGATAAGCTTAATAACATTATCATTAAAAGAAAGAAAATCACAATATTGATACATATTTTTAAACCTATCTAATCTTTCGACTTACATAATCCATCATCAAAGATGACAATTACATTACAATCTATTAAACAATACACGGACAAAACAATTGATAACAGAAGCCATTGGTTTATACGAACGATTTCCCATAATTAACACTCCTCGTTTTCACTCTCGCATGGTCATGTGTGCAAATTTCGCTTCCAGCGTTTCGAATGCATGAGTTTGTCGTTGCTTCCATGTAAACAAAACAGACTATCATTGTTGCTATGTCCGTGTATTGTTAAATTTATCGTAATGTTATTGTCATCTTTGACGATGGCTTTGCATAAAATAAATAGACAATACTTGTCTATATTGTTTAATGAAACATGCATTAATATATATATATATATATATATATATATATATATATAATTATTTATTTAAAAATATGATTCCAACACGCTATATAAGAGTTCTCATGTTTCAAAACAAGAGCCGAAAACTTCAATATAATTATTTGAATTAAATTGAATTAAAGTAAGCTCTGTTCCATCTTCAAGCGAAATTTTTTTGGAATGACTTATTTCTTAAATTTACATGTTATAATAGCAGATTCATTATTGAAATGAAAATTTCCATGGTAACGGCTAGAGCGATTGTTTAAATAGAAAGGAGTGTAGGGTGTTAATAATTTGTATCAGTATAGAGTTACATTCATAGATGTCAAGTCATGGTAAGGTTGGGGTGTCTAAATTTAAAACGGAAGATGATTTCGTCTAGTCTAGTTTACGTGTCTATGGAGATTTATTTATTTTTTTATTTTATTTTTTCTGAAAGGGTTTTGTTTATATAAAATAAAACTGCCGTAACATTTGTTTTTTGACGACTTCATAAAGGGTTATCTTTTTTGTAGGGTATTTAAACTATTTATTAGGACTATGGATTTAAAAAAATTATATGCTAATTATTCAATGCAAAGATTTGATGATGTCGGAAACCGTTAACTCATGTCTATTGTTTAATAGATTTTTATTATTTAGAAACTTAATAATGTGTAGTTTCTCATGTAGGCATAAAGGGCATGGGTCATCCTAAGTTTTACAAGTTCTAGTTTTGTTTATATATATATATATATATATATATATATATAAACTAGATGGGATTAAAGCTAGCTCTCGGTTCAGCCATCATCAAAATAGCGAAAGAGAAGTAGATGCGATAGGCATCAATAAACTACAGAAGAACTCAAAATTGATCGCTGCATATAAGTATTGTATTAATGTTTAAGCTTGCTTTTGAAAGTTCAACTATAATTCTTCTGCTGCAACTTAATTTAAAGACGATTTGAGGTACGTAGATCCTTATTTTCCATACAAACAATTATTTTTATTTCATGAGTGACAGAACAGGGGAGAATTTAGAAGATAAAATGAGTATAGTGTAAAGACGGGAAAATAGAAATTAGAATTAGTTATACAATCAACAATTGAAGATTTGGAGAAACATAATAGCTTATTAAGTAACATCTATATTATGGAATCTATATGGATGAATGCGAAAATGGAACTGAATTCTCTGTATTTAATATCCCACCAAAGAGGAATATATGTGCCACAAGGCCGAGTTTAAAGTGGGTTTCTCCGAGCCCGTAGGCTCGGCCAAAACTATACCCTTTGAACCCGCCTAGACGGGTTCAGGGCCTGTCTACCTCCCCGGTTTCGTCTCTGCCAAAGCAGAGAGTTCGACAGACGTCGCTAACAGTCAAGGACTGTATCGCCACCTATCTCATGGAACTCAATTCTCTCACGAATTCTGAGATTAAAAAAATAAAAGATCTAGTTTATAGCAATTTGCACGATATTCAGTCACTCCCCCACGAGGGCGTCATGTGGCACAAGGCCTTTTTACGTGGGATCTCCAAGCCCGTGGGCTCGGCCAAAAATATGCCCATTAAGCCGTATAAACGGGTTCAGGTCCGGTTTACATCCCCGAAAGAGAATCCGCCCTTCGGCGTAGCCTCCTTCGGGTTCAGCCAATCAGAAAGTGAACGACTGACGCTTATAGCAATTTGCACAATTAAAGCGCAATATGTTTTATATATTGCCTACTTCTAGGCAATATAACGCTTCAGGTTTAACTAATTTGTATATTGATTTTAAAAATTTTATTTCATTAATTAAGTGTCCTTCATTATTGTTCCTTTATTGGGGGATTGTTTTGTTTTTTATATGAAAAATAGTTCTGTTTAGGAATATCGTCTTAAATAGTGCAGAAAAGTGTTTAAAATTTGCATTTTTATTGGTCTTCAATATGTTCGCATCTATTTGTAAAACTTTCCTATAACAAGCCAATTGCAGTTTACTCCATGTAAACATAACTCAAAAACCGAAGATTTGCGGATATAAGTTTAAAGTATACGGTAGACGCTGTTAAACGTACAATCCAAGATACAATCCCAAAATACGTTTACAAACTTTGGATACGGCTTCCGAACACCAAAACAAAGTTAAATGCCCATCGATCAGGAAACGCAAACAAATACAGCCGTGCAGACTCGCGTCCATTATCATTCGCGCGACCGTATGTGAAAATCACATATGTCTGCTCTAAAAATGAATATCCTGAAGAGACACTAGCCACCAATGTACACGAATGACAAATGTAACCTAGTCTATGTAGCAACACAGCGCCATGTATGGTAAACTTTCTTTAAATTAATAACTAAAAGATGGATCAGTGGAGATATGTTTATATGAACTTTTGTCCTTGTTTTGCTGTAAGGAACCCACCACGAAAGTTTTTTAAAAGTATTTTTGATATACCGTGTATATCTGTGTATGTATATATATATATATATATATATATGTTACATGATATGGTAATCAATAATAGACATATACAAATATTTCTTTATTGCTTTTTTAAACACACATATATACATATAACCACAACACACACACACACACATATATAAATATACATATTCATACATATAAAGTTACGTTAATTTTATATAAAAAGTATATGCAAGTAACACACTCACACTCACACACACACACACACACACACACACACACACATATATATATATATATATATATATATATATATATATACAAATGAGAGAAAGAACAACTGGAGTAAAATTACACAGTTCGTAGCATATATATATATATATATGGATTTGTGTGTGTGTGCGAAAATATATAGAAAATAGGAAAGAACTCGTTAGGTAAATAATCCAGTTCTTTAGTATTTTTCTTATTATTTTTAAAAAATAGTGCTCGATACAAAAGTAGAAACTAAATATAATTATTTATTTAAAAATATGATTACATCGCTACATAAGAGTTCTCATGTTTCAAAACAAGAGCCGAAAACTTCAATATAATTATTTGAATAAAATTGAATTAAAGTACCAAGCTCTGTTCCATCTTCAAGCGAAATGTTTTATTTTCGATTACCATAACATATAACATATATATACATACACACATATACACGGTACACGGTATATCAAGAGGGGGTTTCACGCTGCTGGATGTAGTTTAATGTCACACACAGGACGTAAAGATACCTGTATGTTACATGTATCTCGAAAGCCACTGCGTACATAGATATATTTTTCTTGTGTGCGTGTGTTTGTGTGTGTATATATATATATATTTGAGTGCTTGTGTGTGTGTGTGCATATATATATATATATATATATATATATATATATTTATATATATATATATATAATTATTTATTTAAAAAATTATAACATAAATATGTTATAAAATCACTACAAAAATGATGATGTTGACCCTCAACATCATCACTTGATAAGACACTGGGGGTGTTGAAACAAAATGTCTATTTTTGAAGTGATTTTATAACATATTTATGTTATAATGTTTTAAATAAATAATAATATCTGCTCCACTCTGTATTGAGCACTCTTTTAAGAATAGTAATTGTTGAATATTAGAATTCATTGCGCATACACCAAATAATATATACTTGTATATATATATATATATATATATATATATATATATATATATATATATTTAAAGTACATATATATATATTTAAAGTACATATATATATATATATTTTAATGTACATATATATATATTTAAACTACACACACACATATATATATATATATTTAAAGTACATATATATATTTAAAGTACATATATATATGTATATATATATATATTTAAAGTACATATATATATATATATTTAAAATACATATATATATATTTAAAGTACATATATATATATATTTAAAGTACATATATATATTTAAAGTACATATAAATATATATATGTATATATATATATATATATATATTTAAAGTACATATATATATATATTTAAAGTACATATATATATTTAAAGTACATATATATATGTATATATATATATATTTAAAGTACATATATATATATATTTAAAATACATATATATATATTTAAAGTACATATATATATATATTTAAAGTACATATATATATTTAAAGTACATATAAATATATATCTGTATATATATATATATATATTTAAAGTACATATATATATATATTTAAAGTACATATATATATTTAAAGTACATATATATATATATTTAAAGTACATATATATTTAAAGTACATATATATATATATTTAAAGTACATATATATATTTAAAGTACATATATATATATTTAAAGTACATATATATATATTTAAAGTACATATATATATATATTTAAAGTACATACATATATATATATTTAATGTACATATATATGTATTTAAAGTACATATATATATATATATATTTAAAGTACATATATATATATTTAAAGTACATATATATATATTTAAAGTACATATATATATATTTAAAGTACATATATATATATTTAAAGTAAATATATATATATATTTAAAGTGCATATATATATTTAAAGTACATATATATATATATTTAAAGTACATATATATATTTAAAGTACATATATATATATTTAAAGTACATATATATATTTAATGTACATATATATGTATTTAAAGTACATATATATATTTAAAGTACATATATATATATTTAAAGTACATATATATATATATATATATATATATATATATATATGAGACGAAATGAAATATAATTCCACTGTACGTAACATTTTATTTAAAGGAGTGTTCAGTACAGAGTAGAACGAATTATTATTATTACTTTTTTTTTATAAGCGTTTCACCCCAAGCAAGGTGGGAAGCCACTAGCACGCAAGGGGTTACAGAGAGTTGGAGCTAGAGCAAATAGGAGTGATAGAGGAAAGGAGGAAGAGAAGGATAGGGGATAGATCAGGGCATCTGGGGACGTCGATTGACATTACATTTGAATAAATGGAGATTAGAGCTATCAGGGGTAACAAGAAAATGGGAGGGAGTTCCACAGGCAAAAAGTGCGTGACATGAAGCTCTTGGAGTATAAGAGACGGCTACATTTAACAGTGAAAGGATGAGGGCGAGATGCCAGCCTAGTAGAACGCTTAAATTCATGAAGTCTGGGAACCAGCGAAAGCAACTCATCGGAGCAGTTACCGTGAAAGTATTTCTAAAATAGACAGAGGATACTTTTTAGGTTATTAAAACATGTTAAAAATCGCTACATAAAGGCAATTATGTTTTGACACCATACATGTGTCTCCTCGGTTAATGTAGTAGTTTAATATTTTTTGATTTTTAAAATTTTAAGAGTTCATATTTTGTGAGCATCTTTTGCTAAGGAAATCATGGAGCGAGCGTGCGAACATCGATAAGGTTTTGAAGAGGATGCAAACAAGGAGGAAGCTTATACTTAACATCAGAAAGAGGCAGCTGGAATTTCTGGGACACGTAATGAGAAAAGACGGTCTGGAGAATCTGGTACTCACATGTCGAATAGAGGGAAAGAGAGACAAGGGAAAGCAACGCATGGGAATACCTAGCGGTCTTAAGCAAGTGGATGACAGAACGTGGCCTGGGGTAGGTGTAAGAGGGACGAAATTTATTGAGAGCTGCAAGGGATAGAAGGAGGTGGAGAGCCATGATCGCCTACGTCCTGATAAAACATGGCACATAAAAAGAATAGATACATTCCGTTATGGCTTTCGGTGTTTAGATTTAGACACAAGGCGACGATAGTGGGGAAAGAATTAACCATTGCCCCAAGCGAGACGCGTGAAATACCTACTCAGCTTAGACACAATTAGAAGTCCCCTAACGAGGATTAAATTCACTGCAGTTATAATTTAGAGTCGATACGGCAGTGAATTTTGGACGGTCACCTCAAAAATGAAGAAGAGACTCGAGGCAACGGAGATGTGGTTCTACAGAAGGATGCTGAGGATATCATGGAGCCAGCATGTGAGTAAAGATCAAGTTTTAGAGAGGATGCAAACAAAGAGGAAGTTTACACTTAACATCAGGAAGAGGTTGATGAAATTTCTGGGAGACGTAATGAGAAAAGACGGCTTGGAGAATCTGATACTCGCAGGTCGAATAGAGGGAAAGCAACGCAAGACATACCTAGCGAGCAAGTGGATGACAGAAAAGGGTCTAGCAGCAAGTGCATGACAGAACATGGTCTGGGAGAGGAAGCAGAGGGAAGGGACTTCTTGAGAGCTGCAAGGGATAGAGAGAAGTGGAGAGCCATGATCGCCTACGTCCTGAAAAGACATGGCACTTAAAAAGAATAGATACATTCCGTTATGGCTGTCGGTGTATAGATTTAGACACAATGCGACGATAGTGTGGACAGAACTTACCGTTGCTCCGAGCGAGACGCGTGAAATACCTACTCAGCTGAGACACATTTAGAAGTCCCCTAACGAGGATTAAATTCACTGCAGTATAATTTAGAGTCAGGACGGCTGTAAATATTGGACGGTCTCCTCAAAGATGATGAATAGACTCGAGACAACGGAGATATGTTTTTACAGAAGGATGCTATCATGGAGCGAGCGTGTGAGCAACGATTAGGTTTTGGAGAGGATGCAAACAAGGAGGAAGATTATACTTAACATCAGGAAGAGGCAGATGAAGTTCTTGGGACGCGTAATGAGAAAGGAGGGCTTGGAGAATCTGGTACTCACAAGAAGAATAGAGTGAAAGATATACAAAGGAAAACAACGCGTGTCATAGCTTGCAGGATAAGTAAATGGATGAGAGAACAGGGTCTGGGAGAAGCAGCAAAGAGACAAAGCTTATTAAGAGCTACAAGGGACAGGAAGATGTGGAGAGCCATGATCACCCACATCCTGAAAGAACATAGCACATAAAAGAAGAAGAAACAGAACAGAAGAAACAAAGAAAAGAGTAGTAAACCTTTTATCCAATATCTGTCTTTCTATATGGCACTAAACGCTAGACAATCTCACAGATGATGAAGATACTTGAAAATACAGAAATGTGATTCTACAGAAGGATGCTGAGAATGACGAAGTTCTAGAAAAAATGAAAATTAAAAGGACATTTATGCTTAACGTCAAGAAGACAGTTTAAATTTCATGGGCGCATAATGAGGAAAGATGGCTTAGAAAATTTGATACCCACAGGGCAGATTGAAGGTAAGAGAGACAAAGAAAAGCAACACATGATAAACATGGTGAGCTTGAGTGAATAAATGACGGAAACGAGTTTAGGACTGATAGCAAAAGGGACACGAAACTTTGGGGATTTAATAAAAGCTATATTATTATTATTATTATTATTCATTTATTCAGTCGACCTAGCTCTGACATTCATGAGTCTATCACGTCAACCATCACGGTCTTACATCAAGGTCGGTAGGTCATTAGGGTGACCAATATAAGTGGTTGCTGGGCGATCAACCCGTCTTGCTCCCTGACTGGGTGTCCAGAGTAGTTTAGTAAATAACACGCAAGTAATGGCATTTAGGTGTAGATGTCATCACATGATAAATTATGTATTTGGATTTTACATCACGCCCGCTGAGCATGATACGCGTGTAGCACCTACAATGGGGAAGGAAATTGTGGTGAGCCATGATCGGCAACGCCTTGAAGCGACACGGCACATAGAAGATGGATGATCATTTCGCAATTTACATAGAAAACCAGGCCTTTTTATTAACCCTTATAATTATTCTTTTATATTCATAGTCTCAAGTACTTCCAGTATTTCCCAAGCATTTTGTCTCCAACCTGTATTTTCGGAATTCAAATTTTCTCGCGCCTCACCAGTCAAGTCAACTGTCCCGGGTCTGCATGAATTAGGGTTCATTCTGTACCATAACATATCTGGTCAATACAAATAGTTGCCGGGTGACCAACCCGTCTTATCCATGACTAGGTGTCCAGAGTCGTGTAGTAGAAACTCTCAAGTTTAAATGTCTTGGACACATGATGAGGAAAGATGGCTTAGAAAATTTGACACTCACATGGAAGATTAAAGGTAAGAGAGGCAAAGAAAAACAACACATGACCTACCTGGCTAGCCTGAATGAATAAATGGCCAATCTCCTCGCAGATGAAGAAGAGACGCCAGAAATATAGTTTGACAGGACAATGACCGAAAACAAAAGTGGATACTTATACGTAGCCTCAGAAATTTCTAGGTCTTATAATGAGGAAAGAGGACTTAGAAAATTTGACACTCACAGGGCATACTGAAGTTAAAAGGATAGCGGAAAACAAAACATGACCTACCAAACTTGTGTAAATAGTTCTTAAAGTCTTAAGAGATATAGCAATACGACAAACATTACTAAGGCCCACAAAAAAGAGGAAGTTGAAAAGAGTCCTGAATAGACACAAAGAAGAGGACTCTATAGTAGTGATTTTCCAAGCGTACCCTAGATGTAGCACAAGGCTGAATGCATGGGGTACCCAGGGAGGTTCGAACTCATTACTCAGTGGTAATTGTTTTAGCGAGACAAGCTTGCTAACTATTACACCACGTCGAGGTGCCATTTCCTATGCGTAGCGTAGCTGAGGCACAAGGCCGAAAGTATTGAGCACCCAGTGTGGATCTGACTCCCTACTCAGTCGTAATTGTTTTAGCGAGATAAGCTTGCTAAACATTACACCACGTCTTGCTGCCATTTCCTATGCGTAGCCTAGATGAGGCACAAGGCCGAAGGTATTAAGCGCCCAGTGTGGATCTGACTCCCTACTCAGTCGTAATTGTTCTAGCGAGACAAGCTTGCTAACTATTACACCACGTCGAGGTGCCATTTCCTATGCGTAGCGTAGATGAGGCACAAGGCCGAAAGTATTGAGCACCCAGATGCCTTGAAGAAGAAGGTATAGTAATATACCAAGATTACCGTTTTAAAACTTAACCGTTTAGCGACCCAACCCCCACACACGCCGGTAGACATTTCCGCGTTCATCAAAACCAGTCAATAAATTCCGAACAGACGCCATTTTGAATAATCCGCACCCGTTGTCAGAGGTGATGGGATTGTCAAAAGTAAAATAAAGTGTATAAAAAAAATATAAAAAAAATGAACGAATGAATAAAATAAAAAAAGAAAGAAGAAAAATCGATTGTCACAATCATTCAGGCTGTTTTGATGCCCGATCGTCTACCATTGAGTTAGGGTTAGCAAAGAAACTCGATGCGTCACTATCGACAACATTACGTTCCTTGCCAGCCTTGGGCCGGCGTTGGAATTGTTCCCTTTCAACATCTAATGTGGATCCGACCAGAGCGACGTGATGACTTCAATAGAGAAATGCAGCTCGAGTGTTTGCCTGGCCAGCTATTGATCCAAAGGACAAAACAACTCAGTACGACAATATCTATTAACAGAATATTGGGACTGCAAAAAAACAAAAAAAAAAAAAACAAACAAACGAACCCCCCGCCCCCAAAAAAACAAAAAATCAAAAAATAAACGCAAAAAAAACGAGAACGAAAGAGAGATGGCAATTATTATTATTATTATTATTATTATTATAGAAAACATTCTTTTGAAAAGTATACTGAAGCCAACTATTTTCTATTTGCTAGCTTCTTTCACAGAAAAACGTCGATAATGCCGTGGAAATTAATCTCTCATTAAACCTGAAGATTTTAATCAAATACCATTTTAGTTAATTCCGTGACATTTTCTCAACAGGTTTGTCAGGCAAATATCTAAGTTTTAGAAAGGCTACAAACTAGTTATCAACAAATCTCTATGAATTGGAGATACATTGATTTTTTGAGGTTCTTTAAGCCGAAAGCATATTTTCGGATTTTAAGTCTTTCAGAGATGATAATAATTTTCTGAATAAAAGTCTTACTATTTGATACGTAGCTGGGGATATTTGCATGTAAGTAACGAACCCGATTGGAATCCGAACATGGCTCTCCTATTTGTCAATCCAAGCCTTTATCCATTAAACCACCACTTCATCTTGTGTTTCCAAGCGGTCACCCAGCTAGATACAGACCAGGTTCAACGTTACTTAATTTTGGTCGTTCTGGGTATGACGATCACCAACAGCAAGGCCTCTAGGTTTTGAGGAGCGTAGAGTCACCTCTTAATTGAAGTTGTTCGCACGCCCACACTGTCAAGCGGTAGTAGCACCTGTTAGGGTCCCAGCCGTGGGTAAATAGTTAATACTTAAACCAGGAGCGAAGCATTATGAAAGTATAAAAATTCATTTTTATCATAAAAATACCAGCAATTCATTTTTATAGTAATAAAACTGACCAGCAATCTTGGTAAAAAACATTTTTTTTTTTAACATCTGTTATTTAATTTTATGAAATTTTGAGAAATTAAAATTTCAGTCTTTTTATATCTATATCAGTTAAAAGTTGGACTCCTTGGAGAATTTAAATCCTCAATTTGTTTTTGTTAAACAAAAATAACATTTATCAAAAATCTACTTTTAATTGCAATAAAGCTGTGGCATGATTTTATTATAAAAGCTTTTAATTGCTTTTAAAAGTTAGATATATTGAAGACACTACGCTGTCTTCAATATAGAGTGGATAGCGGCTCGGATTGAGGAATCGGAGAGCCGAGTTCGAATCGCAAATGGTCTATCGCAGAAAGAAATGGCAACCTACTACGGGAAAAAATCTGCCCCTTCAGTAGTATATCGAAAGATACATGATCGCCTAAGCGTGGATTACGCATAGAACTGACTGATTGTCTTAAGAAATGAAAAAGAATATATTTGTTTTCAATAATATTCACCCTACACTCGTCCGAACTAGTATGTTCAATGTTGTTTTAATATAATTACATGATCAGCTAATATTGTTGAGATATAAAATTGTTAATGCTCGCAAGAAAATTAAATTTTGGCATTAAATGACCCATAAGGTGCTGATATTCCGCTATTAAACAAACTTCTGTGTTCGGACGGGAACCCCTGTTTTATCGTGATACGGCAGCAAGCACCAAATGCAGACATCTTGAAACATCTAACTCTTTCCTTGCATGTCTGTCATAGAAAAATATAAATTTTATAGAAAAAATACCAACTATTTACTAAGAGAAGAATTTCATTTATTAATTGTAGATATGTATCCTGAACCAAAAAGTACAAAATGTTTGCACACACACACACACACACACACACACACACACACACACACACACATATATATATATATATATATATATATATATATATATATATATATATATTCCAAAAATTTCGCTTGAAGATGGAACAGAGCTTGATACTTTAATTCAATTTAATTCTAATAATTATATTGAAGTTTTCGGCTCTTGTTTTGAAACATGAGAATTCTTATGTAGCAAAGGAATAATATTTTTAAATAAATAATTATATATATATATATATATATATATATATATATATATATATATATATATATATATATATAAGGGTGTTTCAATAACTTGGACCGATTTTAAATGCAAATTAAGTTTAAGCGTCTAATGATTTTTTTCTTTTTCTTTCAGATTTTGCGGACATTTGGGCGATATTTTTTTTCACACATAATTGCCATGACTTAAATAACATGATCCAATAGAGAAATAAATAAATTTTCACCAATAACATTGATTTATTTACTGCTGACTTTGATCCGTCTTAATGAAACACCCTTATATGCAATCCATCTTAATGAAACACCCTTTATATATACGTGAGTATATAAAAGAGTAAAGGAAATTTCCATAGAACACTTTTATAAGCCTAGCTTAAATAACATGATCCAATAGAGAAATAAATAAATTTTCACCAATAACATTGATTTATTTAGTGCTGACTTTGAACCTCCTTAATGAAACACCCTTATATAGAATTCGTCTTAATATATCCAAATGTAAAAGAACGAAAGAAATTGAAACGTTCATAACATTAATTTAAAAAAAAAGGGTTCAATACAAGAGTAGCGGAATAAATATTTATTATGTACTGTTACACTGGAACCACGCCAAATTCGTATTTGTTTCGATCGCTAATTCTGTGTGTTTAATAATTACCTGTGTAACCGATGTAATTATTTATGAGTCCGGTTTCATAAATAATTACATCGGTTACATAACTATATGCTTATCCCAATGTCTTAGGTTACATCTATCTGATCATAGTTTCATTAGAACCCATTTAAACACACACACAAATTTACCAGACTCCATTAGAAACATACTAGTAGAAAACACAAATATATTAACTGCATCCAGGTGTAAAAAAAAGATTAAAAATAATGGAAGCTTTAATAATAAAAAAAGAAAAAGCTAACTCTTAACAATATTAGCTACGAACAAGGCCACAATGTGCCAACCGGAAATTAAAAACATCTCTCTAACGCACTAAAATATACACATAATGCACACACTCAATTAAGATGAAAAATTGAATCATCCTTGATAATAGCTAAAGGTATAGCCGGAATATATATATATATATATATATATATATATATATATATATATATATATATATATATATATATATATATATTAGGTTGGTGCAAAAATAATGTCGTTTTCTCACATAAAGTTGAACGTCATAAAACGACATTATTTCTGCACCAACATAATATATATATATATATATATATATATATATATATATATATATATATATATATACAAATGTAAAAGAATATAAACCCATAAACGTTCATAACATTAATTTACAAAAGGGCTCAATAAAGGATGAAATTTTGTTTTAAGGTATGCTATATTTAATATTTAAAGTGCTTAATATGAGAGCGTATGTAAATATAAAAGTAGACATCGAAGTCGACAGTAAGCGACAGTCTGTTTCAGACATGAACACAAGCTTCAGGTTATTTTGAAAGGATCACAACCAAAATAATATATACAGTGTATCACAAAAGTGAGTGCACCCCTCACATTTCTTCAAATATTTAAGTATATCTCTTCATGGGACAACACTGACAAAATGACACTTTGGCACAATGAAAAGTAGCCTGTCTGCAGCATGAATATTTGTATTGCTGGTAATAATTTTTTTTCAAAAAAATGTATTGCTCGTAATAGTTAACTATTTGCCCATTGCTGGGACCCTAACAGGCGTTGCCACCCCGGGTCTGGGTAGACTTGGGAACGCCAGCAAGAGGTGGTTCCGCGCCCCTCAAAACCTCTTGATCAGATGCCTTGCTGCTGAACGTAGTTTATCGTCTTACCCAGGACGCAGATGTAGTTTAACGTCTTACCCAAATTCTATGGGAAACCATAACAAAAGCAGAGCAGAACTAAATTTATCAATCCCGATTGTGATTGTTAATGTAAACGAGAACGATATAATTTCTGAAGCTCAACACCGATTTAAAATTATATCATTGCTTAGAAATCTTCTATGTAAACATTGACAGACTATCATCACTGTCTTGTCCGTATATTGTTTAATATGTTGTAATTGACGTCTTTGATAATGGCTTAAGTAAGCCGAAAGCTTAGATTGTATTAAAAAAATATGGATCACTATTGTGAATTTCTTTCTTCTTTCAACGATAATGTTGTCAAACTTATCAGAAGTTACGAAAAAAATTTACATAAAATAGACAACATTTGTCTATATTATTTAATGAAACGTGTATGAATATATATATATATATATATATATATATATATATGTATTCAACACATATTGTTAAATACAACAGACAACGAATGTCTTATATTTGATCATGAGCCGTTCTCATGTTCGTATTTTTGCGTTAATTTCCGTAGAAAATAAAGGTAAAATTATCCAAAATTTGGATAATTTTTTTATTATGCTGTTCCTTGATCTAAGCTTTCGGCTCACATGAACCATCTTCAGACTGGTGATATGGACATTTGAAGATGGCTCATGTGAGCCGAAAGCTTAGATCAAGGAACATGTTGGTATCTTAGTCCCACACTTTAACTGTTGAAACAATCTCACCTATAGCCAGTCTTTTCTCTTTCACTCTCTGTAACCCCTTGCGTACTTGTGGAATTCCCGCCTTGCTTGGGGGGAAATGCTTAAAAAAAGAATTTCTTAGATAAAAATCCATTTTTCTTTTTAACATTTTAAATTATTTTGTCGATCAGTATTTCTTGATGCAATATATATATATATATATATATATATATATATATATATATATATACTAGTAATAATCTTATAAATATAAGAAATTATACTCGCCCGGAAAACGTTCGGTGCCTTGATTTGCAAATAATCAAACCAATACCAAAGGGGAAAAAAGTATAAAAAAAGAAAGAACAAAGAACAGGTACGCCAGCCGAAAATAATCGTCTAGCATCCAAATCCAAAGTCCAAAGAAAAAAACCCCGATACGAGTAAGCAAAATAATTATATAAAGTGCTCAATACGTTAAGTAGAGCGGACCTAGTTAAATATAAAGAGCCAAACAAACCTACCAAGGTTTCACTTACGCGGATCGTCAGGGAAGGCTGGCTTTCCTGACGATCCGCTTTGGTGAAACCTTGGTAGGTTTGTCTGGCTCTTTAGGTTTAATTATATATATATATATATATATATATATATATATATATAAATATATATATATATATATATATATATAAATATATATATATATATATATATATATATATATATATATATAGATAGATAGATAGATAGATTGTGATAGTGTATGATTGTATAGAGAAGGAAGACTCCAACATTTCTGAAAGTGAAGTGGATATTATCATGAAATGCCGAAATTCTGTTCTGGGCTATAATGAAGAACTGCGAGAATTTTGACATTTCAATGGGTTCCTTGGATTCTGCCGAAGCTTCTGACTTGGTTGGATTATTTCTTTTGTATAATTTAAGTGCCTTTGTGTGTTTAGATTCTGATAGTATATGATTATATAGAGAAGGGGTAGTTAATTAATTTGAACCTTTTAAAACATTTATTCTACAATCTACATTCAACATCATCACTTGATAAGACACCAGAGGTGTTGAAACAAAATGGCTATTTTCGTAGTGATTTTATAACAAATTTATGTTATAATTTTTAAATAAATAATTATATATATATATATATATATATATATATATATATATATATATATTCTTACGGTCGAAAGAGGATATTCCCGAATAACAGAAAACAGAGTGTTAAGCTATATCAAATACTTTCGATACATTCATTAAAAAGATAAACAAATCTGTTTGGTCGAGTTTCATCTCGGTAAATAAAAAGACAAATACCCTGGCATGCGCGGCGACACACGCACACAGACGCAAACACAAAGACCTGCACGCAGACGAATACTGACACAGACACACACAATTATACACATCAGTATATACAAACCCACGCAGTTTTACAATCTAAAACACAAATATATCACTCACACACATACACAAATACAGGCACACGTACATACATATATACATCAGTACATGAAAATACACGCAATGTTAAAACCAAACGCACACATATAGCATACGCACATACAGATGCGAAAGCAATCACACATGCGGACAACTGACGTACACACATAAACACAAATATATATATACATATATATATATATATATATATATATATATATATATATATATATATATATATATATCAGCACGGGAAATATGGACACACACACATACACATAGATACATACATTAGCACACATGAACTGACGCAACATTACATTCAAACTCACAAATGTAGCACACCCACAGACTCAGACAGACAAAATCTATCTATCTATCTATCTATCTATCTATCTATCTATCTATCTATCTATCTATCTATCTCAGTCTGTTCATATCTATCTATCTATCTATCTATCTATCTATCTATCTATCTATATATATATATATATATATATATATATATATATTATATACAAGCACGGTAATTACTGACGCACACATTAAAATACACACAAACGCTAGTAATATTACACACAAATATAACATATTCGCACGCAGAAACAAACACAGATATGATGACACACACAGAGAAAGATATGGACACACACACACACATACATATAAATGCATATATTAGCACACATAAAACCCACGCAACATCACGCCCGAACACACAAATGCAGCACCCCCACAGACTGAAACACAGACAAAATATATACACACACACACGCGCACACACATGAATAAGTACATAGGCACACACAAACACGCATAATATCAGACCCAACACGTAAATATCCATATACACAGACAAACACAGGTGTATACGCGCATACAAACCAAAATCTCATAATTACACATCTTAAATATTTGGCTAAAAGCCTAATAAAACATTTCTTAGTTCGCGCCTGTCTGATTCGCGTCCATGTTTTTTTTTCCGACGAGGAATTTAAACAGTAATTTTCTTTTATTTATTTTACTCAACTAAGTGATGGAATCTGGCCAAAGATGGCTGATCCACTAAATCCTTAAAAGTGCAAATTATATAGGTCATCTTGAACGAGACAAGGAAAAAATTACAATTGTGTAGTGAGATCGATTTTAAATGAAAATGCCCATATTGGTAACCTTCTGTTTACTCTTAAAATGTAACTGCGCGATTGGCAGTGCAACTGGAAATAATCCTTTTTTTTTCAGAATTTTTTTCTCATATTAGATTCTTTTGTTTCCAAACCTTGCGGCGAAAGACGATAGCAGGTGAGGCGGAAAAACTGAAAGACAAGATTTAGGAACCTTTTTTAAAAATTCATATAGCAAAAATAAATATGATTTTCAAAATTTTAAATATTATTATGGATTATAAGAGGCACGTTGGAGTAATGGATAGCGGCTCGGATTGAGGAATCGGAGAGCCGAGTTCGAATCTATTACAATCATTTTACGGGCTAATACCCTCCTCTTCTCCCCACACCCCCTGGGTAAATCGCAGAAAGAAATGGCAACCTACTGCAGGAAAACTACTTCGTTAGTCATGTATCTTTCGATACATGACCGCCTAAGCGTGTATCACGCATGGCACATAACTGAATCGGAGAGCCAGGTTCGAATTCTAGTCGAATCCATTACATTCACTTACGTGCTAATACCCCTGGGAAAAGTATGCATTCTCTTCTTCTTCTTCGCACGATAGACTGGGTTCTATAGCCTTCGATGGCAGCTGGTCTACTGCAGAAAGAAATGGCAACCTACTGCAGGAAAGAAATGGCAACCTACTGCAGAAGGAAAAAAACTGCCTTGTCAGTCATGTATCGAAAGATACATGATCGCCCAAGTGTATATCACGCATGGCACTTAATTGTCTGATTAGAGATTACTTTTATGTTCCAGTGTAAATAGTTATAAATAAATATGATTTCAAAATTTAAATTATTATTATAGATTACTTGTAATTGCATGCATGGGTCCCAGTATAAATAGTTATAAATAATTATTGACAGATTTTATCATTGTGATATTTTTGCATTATATCAAGTATTAAGAATATAGAAACTAGGGTCTGCAAATTGGAGGAGAGAGTTATCAATGATAATGTTCTGGCTTCGTATTTTGGTTATCTCCCTGTAATAAGTAAGTAGCAAGTTTCTACCAATAAAATTAGGTAGGCCTATTTATTTATTTTTGTTTTGTCTATACAAATATACCTCATCCTACATTGTTAAATGTTTCCAGAAGTTACAAATTAGGTTGAAATAACCACAGTATAAACTGCAAATAATCACCCCCATTGTCTTTTACTGTATTTCCGTTAAGTATATACATTATTCTAAATAAAATAATTAAAAATAATTAAGAACCAATTTTAGATTTATGTAAACTCAATTAAAATCACTTAAGGTGAGCTTTATTTTTCCATATAATATTGTAGAAAAACAGACGTATCTTTGAAGCTAACTTAACTCGAAACGACTTAAGCCGAGGTATCGTTGTATATATGTTGACCACCTCATTGTAGAACTGTTTACAACATTAAGAAGGGTCTTGAATACTACAAATTTTTATTATTTTATTTATTTTGACAACTGATATGCTTGGCATTGATCTTACCACAGTGATTCAAATGACTTTTTTTTTCTGAGCAAAACATGAAGCTTTGATAAATATTGCCTTTAAAATCAGCATTCAAAACCCCGGGTTTTATCTGAGTTTAAACACTGACAGAAAATTAACTAAACATAAGTAAGTAGCAAGTTTCTACCAACAAAATTAGGTAGGCCTATTTATTTTATTTTGTTTTGTCTTTTCAATACAAGTATACCTCATCCTACATTGTAAATTGGTCCCAGAAGTTACAAATTAGCTTGAAATAACCACAGTATAAACCACAAATAATCACTCCCATTGCATATTACTGTATTTATGATATGTACGTACAGTATTCTGAATAAATAATTAAAAATAATTAAGAACCAGTTTTAAATTTATGTAAACTCAATTAAAACCATTTAAGGTGAAGTTTATTTTTCCATATAATATTTAAGAAAAACATACGTATCTTTGAAACTAAATCGAAACGACGTAAGCCGAGGTATCGCTGTATATATGTTCATCAGTTGAATCCTCTACCTTGGTTTAAACCTTACGGTATCCTTAGGCGATTTTTATCAAATGACCTCTTAACGCTTTATTTTTTTAAACTAGATTTTTTAAAAGCTCTATTATTATTTTTAAAAAATAAACCTGTTTTGTATTTTTAAATGTACTTTTTATCGCTTAAATTTTGGTGGAGGCGCGAGCAAATTTTCATTCCGAAAATGCAACCCAGACAAAAAATGTTTGGGAATCAGTGGATGCTAGAAGCGTATTATGCTCAGCAGGCGTGGTGTAAAAGCCAAATATATAATTTATCACATGATACCATCTCCATCTGAATGCCATAACTTGTGAGTTATATACTAGACACCTATTCAGGGAGCAAGACTGCTTGGTCACCCAACGACCACCTATATTGGCCAGATATATATTGGTCACCCTATTGACCTACTTGACCTTGATGTAAGGCCGTGATGGTTGACGAGATAGACTCATGAATGTCAGAGCTAGGTCGACCGAATAAATGAATAATAATAATAATATAGATTTTATTAAAACCCCAAAGTTTCTTGTCATTTGTAGCTGGTAATAAACTTTGTCTTTTTGCTATCAGTCCTAAACCCGTTTCCATCATCTATTCACTCAAGCTCACCAGATTTATCATGTTGTTTTTCTTTGTCTCTTTTACCTTCAATCTGCCCTGTGGGTATCAAGTTTTCTAAGCTATGTTTCCTCATTATTCGCCCATAAAATTTAAACTGTCTTCCTTAACGTTAAGCATAAATATCCTTTTAATTTTCATTTTCTCTGAAACTTCGTCATTCTCAGCATCCTTCTGTAGAATCACATTTCTGTATTTTCAAGTATCTTCATCATCTGTGAGATGGTCTAGCGTTTATTAGCCATATAAGAAGACAGATATTGGATAAAAGGTTTACTACTCTTTTCTTTGTTTCTTCTGTTTTGTTTCTTGTTCTTCTTCTTCTTGTTCTTGTTCTTCTTCTTGTTCTTCTTGTTCTTCTTGTTCTTCTTCTTGTTCTTCTTCTTGTTCTTGTTCTTCTTCTTGTTCTTGTTCTTCTTCTTGTTCTTCTTCTTCTTGTTCTTCTTGGTCTTCTTCTTGTTCTTCTTGTTCTTCTTGTTCTTCTTCTTGTTCTTGTTCTTCTTCTTGTTCTTCTTCTTGTTCTTGTTCTTCTTCTTGTTCTTGTTCTTCTTGTTCTTCTTGGTCTTCTTCTTGTTCTTCTTCTTCTTCTTGTTGTTCTTCTTCTTGTTCTTCTTCTTGTTCTTCTTGGTCTTCTTCTTGTTCTTCTTCTTCTTCTTGTTCTTCTTCTTCTTGTTATTGTTCTTGTTCTTGTTCTTGTTCTTCTTGTTCTTGTTCTTGTTCTTGTTCTTCTTGTTCTTGTTCTTGTTCTTGTTCTTCTTGTTCTTGTTCTTGTTCTTGTTCTTCTTGTTCTTGTTCTTGTTCTTCTTGTTCTTCTTGTTCTTGTTCTTCTTCTTGTTCTTGTTCTTCTTCTTGTTCTTCTTGGTCTTCATCTTCTTCTTGTTCTTGTTCTTCTTTTTCTTCTTCTTCTTCTTGTTCTTGTTGTTGTTCTTCTTCTTCTTGTTGTTCTTCTTCTTCTTGGTCTTCTTCTTGTTCTTCTTCTTTTTCTTCTTCTTCTTGTTCTTGTTCTTGTTCTTCTTCTTGTTCTTCTTCTTGTTCTTGTTCTTCTTCTTGTTCTTCTTCTTCTTGTTCTTCTTGGTCTTCTTCTTGTTCTTCTTCTTCTTCTTGTTGTTCTTCTTCTTGTTCTTCTTCTTGTTCTTCTTGGTCTTCTTCTTGTTCTTCTTCTTCTTCTTGTTCTTCTTCTTCTTGTTATTCTTGGTCTTGTTCTTGTTCTTGTTCTTGTTCTTCTTGTTCTTGTTCTTGTTCTTGTTCTTCTTGTTCTTGTTCTTCTTCTTGTTCTTGTTCTTCTTGTTCTTCTTGTTCTTGTTCTTCTTCTTGTTCTTGTTCTTCTTCTTGTTCTTCTTGGTCTTCATCTTCTTCTTGTTCTTCTTCTTCTTTTTCTTCTTCTTCTTCTTGTTCTTGTTGTTGTTGTTCTTCTTCTTGTTGTTCTTCTTCTTCTTGGTCTTCTTCTTCTTCTTGTTCTTCTTCTTTTTCTTCTTCTTCTTCTTCTTGTTCTTGTTGTTGTTCTTCTTCTTCTTGTTCTTCTTGTTCTTCTTGTTCTTGTTCTTGTTCTTCTTGTTCTTGTTCTTGTTCTTGTTCTTCTTGTTCTTCTTGTTCTTGTTCTTGTTCTTCTTCTTTTTCTTGTTGTTGTTGTTGTTGTTGTTGTTGTTGTTGTTCTTCTTCTTCTTCTTGTTCTTGTTCTTCTTGTTCTTGTTCTTGTTCTTCTTCTTCGTTGTTCTATGTCACTTCAGGTTGGAGGCTCGCCAGCGAATTGCGATATTCTGAGAGTGAAGGGTGCATCGGCATCTGATGGATACAAATGCATCCTTGGGATAAGCACTTGCTCCCTTTTAATGCAGCCAGTTATAATTTTGGCCTCAATAATGTTTGGGTGTAGGGCCAGAATAACCATCCTGGTCCCATTACAGAGTTTCGGTGGACGCAGGTTTCTAAGCAACATGACCGGTATCCCCACTTTAAGTTCCAGAATGTGAGGAGGGAGAGCAGCGGGGTGGACGCTGTTTAAGAACTCCATGTTGTTCATGATGACGGTCATATATAGAATCCAGAGGTTAGCAGTGAATATTTTAAGGAGAGTAGGGAAGCGTAGTTCAGGTTAGCAGTGGATATCCCGGTAAAGTAGCAGAGCGTTGTTCTTCCTTCTGGTCCTGTTCGCAAAGGATGATGTCATGCAGTTTTTGTATTCTGAGGTAGCCTAAGAATTTCATCTCCCATAATTCATATCTCGAGTCATTCCCGTCAAAATATAGTCGTGGTCTTGGCTCATAACCAATGTTGTTCATGATGACGGTTGTCTTTGAGTATAGAATCCAGAGGTTAGCAGTGAATATTTCGAAGACAGTAGGGAAGCGTAGTTCAGGTTAGCAGTGGATATCCCGGTAAAGTAGCAGAGCGTTGTTCTTCCTTCCGGTCCTGTTCGCAAACGATGATGTCATGCAGTTTTTGTATTCTGAGGTAGCCTAAGAATTTCATATCCCATAATTCATATCTTGAGTCATTCCCGTCAAAATATAGTCGTGGTCTTGGCTCATAACCAATGTTGTTCATGATGACGGTTGTTTTTGAGTATAGAATCCAGAGGTTAGCAGTGAATATTTCGAAGACAGTAGGGAAGCGTAGTTCAGGTTAGCAGTGGATATCCCGGTAAAGTAGCAGAGCGTTGTTCTTCCTTCCGGTCCTGTTCGCAAACGATGATGTCATGCAGTTTTTGTATTCTGAGGTAGCCTAAGAATTTCGTCTCCCATAATTCATATCTCGATTCATTCCCGTCAAAATATAGTCGTGGTCTGGGCTCATAACCAATGTTGTTCATGATGACGGTTGTCTTTGAGTATAGAATCCAGAGGTTAGCAGTGAATATTTCGAAGACAGTAGGGAAGCGTAGTTCAGGTTAGCAGTGAATATCCCGGTAAAGTAGCAGAGCGTAGTTCTTCCATCTGTTCCTCTTCGCTTGACAAGCTGGTACTGGACATTCAGATAGAGTAAACAAAATGGGCACCTTTATACACGACGAATTGAATATTCTACGACATCTGATTGGTTAACCTTCTATTGGTGGACTATAAAATGCCGAGGAGTGAAGGTAGTTAAAATAATAGCCTTGTCAATGGAAAAACCCTCTTTTTGACATTTCATCTTGCTGTGGGATTTAAGGTTCAAATTCACCAAAATTTGAAACGTCAAATATTTCTTCTCGCTATTTCAAATGGTTGAAAATGAGGTTTTACTGTATTTTTTAAATCATTTCACCCCAAGCAAGGTAATAAATGTAATGTCAATCGTTATCTACAGTCTTCTTGATTCCTCTTCCTTTATTCTTCTCGTTCTTGAATGTTTTCTTTTCTTTTTCTTATTACTTAACACTCGGTAACCCACTTTGAATCCTAGTGTCATTTGGACTGGCTCACTGGTACATAACATATACAAAAAACTGCAACACTCCACTGGAAAGTTCGCCATTTCGTCGGGGTCTGGAGGACTGGCAATGGATTTGTAAACGTGCAACACCACTGGCACAAAATTGAAAAAAAAAATTATTTCAACATGGTGGTGCTATAAAAAGAAAACTACAACATATATCAATTCAGCATTTAATCACCTTCGAAGTAGTGCCCTTCCAAAGTCACACACTTTACCCAGCGTCGTTTCCATTGATGGAAGCATTCCTAGAACTCTATTTCTAGCTGACTAGTCTCTACTCGCGGTCTCTTGGATTTCGTCGGGTCTTGAAGTCTTGTTTCTTTCGAGAGGGAATTGATTTTTGAAAAGGAAAAAAAGTTGCAAGTGACGAGATCTGGGAAATATGGTGATCTATCTATCTATCTATCTATCTATCTATCTATCTATCTATCTATCTCAAAGTGTTCATACCTATATAACTATCTCAACCTTTCAGCCTATTCATATACCTGAAATGTGAAATCTATCTATCTATCTCCTTCTTTTCGTTATCTATCTATCTATCTATCTATCTATCTATCTATCTATCTATCTATCTATCTCATTCTTTTCGTTATCTATCTATCTATCTATCTATCTATCTCAAAGTGTTCATACCTATATAACTATCTCAACCTTTCAGCCTATTCATATACATGAAATGTGAAATCTATTTATCTATCTGGCTATCTATCTATGTGTGTGTATGTGCGTCCCCCGAAAATGTATTTAGATTTTGCTAATAACAGCTACGCTTATTAAATAAAAGTTAATTAACCGCTTTCATGAGAAAGTTAATTAACTTACCAGATAAGAAAGAATAGACGTTATCATAAACATCACATATTGAATATGTTACAAAAGCGTATTAAAAAGTTGTTAGCGTAATTTTTCTTCAGAAAGAAGAATTTTTTAATATTCGTTTGACTGTAAGCATCGAATGCTTTTCGTTTGAAACTATATTACGTTCATTATTTATGAAAGTATTCCATTAAGTTTGGCAGCTTGACTATCACTGCAATTAATAATCTATCTATCTATCTATCTATCTATCTATCTATCTATCTATCTATCTATCTCAATCTGTTTCTATCTATCTATCACAAACTGCCTATCTATCTATCTATCTATCTATCTATCTATCTATCTATCTCAATCTGTTTCTATCTATCTATCACAAACTGCCTATCTATCTATCACAAACTGCCTATCTATCTACCTATCTATCTATCTATCTATCTATCTATCTATCTATCTATGCACGCGCGTGCGTGTGTGTAACTTTCTGGAGTAAAATTCTTGGTTAAAACATATCTGGCTTCCTCGTCAGTTCTGAGTACAATTACTAACTCGTGTAGCGCTGAAACGTCACATTCTTTGATTCAGGGTGATGGGCAAGATCAGACATGATATACAGTGCTGTTCGATAAAAGTGACTCACCTGATTTTTTTTACTAAATGTTCTCTTCTCCGATTAAGCGAAAGTTGAGCTAAATTCAAAGGATAAGCGATCTAAAATCTGAAGAAGGAGCTTTGAAAGCTCTTTGAATTTAGCATTAAGTACTGTCAAGCATCCGTTCAGTATAATGTTCTGGGGGATGATTTTCTTTTCATGGAACTGGTTTCTTAAAACCTATTGAAAAGGAGCATGTTGCTCAACTGCTTTCTCGAGAGCCTGTGCTTTATAATGCTCCATAAGTTTTCTATGCGGTTGAGGTCAGAAGATTGGGGTGGCCATGTCATAAAACTCACCTGCTTCTCATCAAAGTATTCCTGCATCAATTTTGATTTGTGACAGGGGGCATTATTCTGCTTAAAAATGAGCTTAGTGGGGTCGATTTTCACCCTTTCAGCAGAAGGGATCAGACAAGACTCTAAAATTCTCTTGTACTGCTCGCTCATCAGGGTCTTTTCAATAGGTTTTAAGAAACCAGTTCCATGAAAAGAAAATCATCCCCAGTACATTATACTGAACGGATGCTTGACAGTACTTAATAGGCAGTCTGTGATAGATAGATTGATAGGCAGTCTGTGATAGATAGATTGATAGGCAGTCTGTGATAGATAGATAGATAGATAGGTAGTCTGTGATAGATAGATAGATAGATTGATAGGCAGTCTGTGATAGATAGATTGATAGGCAGTCTGTCATAAATAGATAGATAGATTGATAGGCAGTCTGTGATAGATTGATAGGCAGTCTGTTATAGATAGATTGATAGGCAGTCTGTGATAGATAGATAGATAGATAGGTAGTCTGTCATAGATAGATAGATAGATAGGCAGTCTGTGATAGATAGATAGATAGATAGATAGATAGATAGATAGATAGATAGATAGGCAGTCTGTGATAGATAGATAGATAGGCAGTCTGTGATAGATAGATAGATAGATAGATAGGCAGTCTGTGATAGATAGATAGATAGATAGATAGATAGATAGATAGATAGATAGGCTGAGATTACAATTATTATTATCAAAATATAATATTATCGTCCAAAGATTATCATTTCAGGATTTTATTCCTTCAAGGATTTTATACAGTCAGTGCAAAATAACAGTTCAATGAGTTCATATTCATTAAGTATATATTTAAAAACAAATTTACGCGTTATTCAGGAAAAAAAAGGTGACCAACTCTGCTGTAAAATATAAGAATATAACGTGTCTCGAATCAATTAATCTGAAACAATCCCGTATTTTTCAGGACGGTTTAAATAACCAATAATACATATCCTCGAGAGATTGTTTAAATTTAAAGCACTTTCAAGCATTCTTCTTAGTATTTTCCATCTTAATTTCAATTGCTTTTTATTACAGCAACTCAACAGTTAATATTACTACCGATAGCGCAAGCAATTAGCGAATAATCTTTTGGCGAGATTTGAACTCGCATACTTTTTGCCCGGGATGTTTTTATTTTCCGTACTAGCAGCTTTATCCTTTAGGCAACGAAAAGAATGCGCGAAAAACAATTCTAAACAACACCTACTACTCTTCTTCTTCTTCCCCTCACCCTCACCCTCTTCCTTCTTCTTCATCTCTTCCTTCTCCTCCTCTTCCTTCTTCTTCTTCTTCTTCTTCTTCTTCTTCTTCTTCTTCTTCTTCTTCTTCTCCTCACCCTCTTCCTTCTTCTTCATCTCCTCCTCCTCCACCTCCTCCTTCTTCTTCTTGTTCTCCTCCTCACCCTCTTCTTCTTCTTCCTCTTCTGCTTCTTCTTCTTGTTTCCTCCTTCTTCTTCTCCTCATACTCCTCCTTCTTGTTCTCCTCCTCCTTCTTCCCTCCTCCTCCTTCTTCTTCTTGTTTCCTCCTTCTTCTTCTCCTCATAATCCTCCTTCTTGTTCTCCTCCTTCTTCTTCCCTCCTCCTCCTTCTTCTTCTTCTCATCCTCTTTCTTCTTCTCCTCCTCCTCCTCCTTATTCTTCTTCTCCTCACCCTCTTCCTTCTTCTTCATCTCCTCCTCCTCCTCCACCTCCTCCTCCTTCTTCTTGTTCTCATCCTCACCCTCTTCTTCTTCTTCCTCTTCTGCTTCTTCTTCTTGTTTCCTCCTTCTTCTTCTCCTCATACTCCTCCTTCTTGTTCTCCTCCTCCTTCTTCCCTCCTCCTTCTTCTTCTTCTTCTTGTTTCCTCCTTCTTCTTCTCCTCATAATCCTCCTTCTTGTTCTCCTCCTTCTTCTTCCCTCCTCCTCCTTCTTCTTCTCCTCATCCTCTTTCTTCTTATTCTCCTCCTCCTTATTCTTCTTCTTGCCATGCCTCTTCAGGATGTTGGCGCTCTCCAAAATTTCATATCTTGTGCGTTTCTTAGCATTCTTCTCCTCTGATAAGTCTCTCGCCTCCCGCTCCGCCACATCTCACAAGCTCATCAGTTTAGCGTCTCACAGATTAATCCTATCTATCGTGCCCTGAATATATGCCATCTATGGCATATTCAGAGCACGATAGATAGGATGAATCTGCAAGACGCTGTTCATCTTGAGGTCCTCGACAAAATCCAAATACAGTCATACAATGTGACAGGTCCTGATCTGGCATTTCATCTACAGTGACCTACTCACAGACGTGCTGTGGTTTCCCTCTGTCTTTTCTACAAATATTTTCATGGCGACTCCTCTGACGAGCTACCTTCACTGGTGCCCCAACTGCATGCATTTAAGCGTTCTACTAGGTTGGCATTTCTGTCCCACGCTTTCACTGTCGAAACAATTAAATATGAAAGCCTATTCTACTCCAACAGCTTCATCTCTCGCACTTCCCAACAGTGGAACTCCCTTCCTCTTACTTGCTTCCCTGATAGCTATAATCTTCAAATATTCAAATGTAATGTCAATCGACATCTTCTGATGCCCCGATCCTGATCACCGTCCTTCTCTTTATTCTTTCCTCAAACACCCCTCTTTACTCTTGCTCTCACTCTCTGTAACCCCTTGCGTGCTAGTGGCACCCCCCTTGCTTGGGGTGAAATGCTTAAAAAGAAAATGTTTCCTCTCCTCTTCAATTTAAACTGATTATTAAAGTAGCCATTCTTCTATATTATTCTACCTCTGTCCCACAATGATTGTTCCATTTAGTCTATGAAATTTGTACGTAAATTTAACAATCATTATGGGACAGAGATGGGGACTCCCTTCCTCTTACTTACTTCTTCTGGTGCCTTGATCCTGATCACCGTCCTTCTCTTTATTCTTTCCTCAAACACCCCTCTTTACACTTGCTCTCACTCTCTGCAACTCCTTGCGTACTAGTGACACTCCTGCCGTGAAGGGGGAAATGATTTAAAAAATGACACGTGATGGTCAAGTTTCTAAGTCGCTCTTCCTCGTTATGCGGCTAAGAAATTTCAGCTGTTTTTCCCCTGGTTTTGAATATATGAGTAAGTGTTCTTTCCCTTGCCATTTACTTTAAGAATTCCTTGTTGCTTACTCACTACGTCAGTCATGTATCGAAAGATACATGATCACCTAAGCGTGCATCATGCATGGAACATATCTGGATCGGAGAGCTGAGTTCGAATTCCAGTCGAATCCATTACATTCACTTACGTGCTAATACCCTTGGGAAAGGTATGATTCCTCTTCTTCTCCCCCCCCCAGCTATGGATAAATAGCAGGATAGACTGGATGGCAACTAGTCTCTCGCTGAAATAATGGCAACCTACTGCGGGAAAAAATCTGCCTCGTCAGTTATGTATCGAAAGATACATGATCACCTAAGCGTGTATCACACATGGCACAAACTGACTGAGTACTTCAAATAAAACTATTTTCTGCTTGAAATTGGTAACTATCTTAACATTTTGATCAGAGCTTGGGAATAAATGAAAGAATGAAGTAATGTTGATATATTTAATAACAAAGTTTAAAAAAAAACTATTATAAATTTCTGTTTGAATTTATTGGATGTGAAGTCATCATTATTGAAACTATTTATATTCAGACTGTTTTGTTTTTTTTTTGTATCTCTGTTTTTTACTTTTTTTGTTTTTGTTTTTGGAAAAGCTTTTTTCACTAATCCAATGCGGGTTCGAATCTCGGTGTTTCATTTTCTGTCCTCTGTTAAAACGCTTCCCAGATACTTCTACACCTGCTTGACATAGATATCTCCAATTCGAAATCCGCAGCTTGGATCGTTCGTCGCCATATTTGTTAATTTTCTTATGCAGTATTAGCAACCGTAATATTATCTTGAATTTTTTATTATACAAATAATTTATTTGACAAGGATATAATTACAATTTATTAGCAATGACAAAAAATCCCCAATGAAACTAATTCTTTTATTGTCAAAAAAAATCTGGGTCACTAGACAAAAAAAAAATCCTATGTCATCGTCTTAACCGAAACTCCACCTAGATAAATTTCGTCTGTTCAGCATTCTCCGAATTCTTTTCAGTCCATATTTCTAAAAGAAAATAAAGAATTATTTACAGAGTGCTTTTTTTTTTGCTATTGCTAATAGATGGTAATTAAAAAGATTATTCACTTATCCGCGGTTATGCTTTCCAAAGTTTCATTTAACCACGGTCAACCCCATAAATCATTTACAAGTTTTACTTAATAATACTTCAAACGAACATGTGGCGTCTGGTAGTAAATTCGGATATGCCAAAGAGAAATGCGTTCAGAAAGTGAAAAAAAAAAAAACTAAGGTTTTCGACTTAATAACGAGAGAATATTCCTGCCTCAAAAACAAATCTAGTGTCGGTGACAAAACTAACCTGGTCGTGCGTCTTGAAATGGACCTCCAATCGGTTGTTAATTGGGGCAAGAATTGGTTGGTCAACTTTAACGCCTCAAAAACTAAACTACTCTATATTAATCACCATAGAGATCCTTCCATGCTCCCCATTAGAATGTCTGATAGTCAACTTCTTGAGAGCAACTCTCTGCGTCTGCTTGGTCTCACGTTGACTGCTGACCTGAGATGGAACAAATACATTGAGTCAATTGCATCGCCCACCGCGAGGAAAGTTGGCTCTCTGTGCCGCGCCAGGATTTTTTTCTCCCCTGAATCGATACATCAAATATACAAATCAACCATTCGCCCTTGCATGGAGTATTGCTGCCATATATGGTCTGGGGTACCTTCTGTTTACCTCGGAGTTCTTGACAAGATCCAGAGGCGGATAGGTAATATAATTGGCCCTGATCTGGCATCTCGTTTCCAGTCACTCTCTCACAGACGCACCGTCGCCTCTCTCTCTCTACATATACTTTCATGGTAATTGCCCGATGAGCTGCTTTCACTGGTTCTCAGACTCCATGAATTCAAGCGCCCTACGAGGATGGCATCCCGCTCCCACCCTTACACTGTAGAAACTTTTAAATGTAGCCGTCTCTTCTACTCCAATAGCTTCATACCTCGCACCTATCGCCCGTGGAACACCCTTCCCAATTACTGTTTCCCTGAGAGCTATAATATGCAACTATTCAAATGTAATGTCAATCGATATCTCCATTTACCTTGATCTACCCACTATCCCTCTCCTCATCCTTTCTTCTATCACCCTTATCTGCTCTCGCTCAAAATCTTATGTAAACCCCTGCATCCTAGTGGCTTCACGCCTTGCTCGGGGCGTAATGCTTAATATCTATCTATCTATCTATCTATCTATCTATTAGGTTGGTGCAAAAATAATGTCGTTTTCTCACATATGTTACTATCTAAGAAAACGACATTATTTTTGCACCAACATAATACTAAGGTTTCAAAAATCTACGCGTCATATAACATTTAGTAATGATTATATTGATCTATTAATATATTGTTATACCGTCATTCCCCATGTATAATACGCCTTCATCCATAAATACACTCCCCTAAAAATGTACTGAAAGTGTGGGAAAATGCTTCTACTCATGCATAATACGCACCCCTTGTTTGGTAATCAAACCTTATAAATTGTACCTCTCCAATTTCATTACGGTCAGCGTTTCATACTCTTATTCAAGTTGCAATTGAAGATATTTATCAAAATTTCCGATCATCACGATTCTAAAAGGAAACGGAAATACCTATATTGAGCCTACTGCGCAGACTCATTAACCTGTTTTTGTTCGTTAAAATGTGCAATCTACCTGATCTAGATGTAGTTCGACTGAGTTATACATAACTCGTGTTGTGTTTAAAAAGTAGACAGAAGGAGAGGTCGCTTGATAAATATTTAACAAAGAATAAAGCAAATAATGGGACAAAAAAATAAATTGAATGAATTTCATTGGCCTTAATCATGTGGCAATTTCTGTGCAATTGAGGTTCTTATCAGGATGAACAAATTGTTCCTCTTCATGAACCTCTAGTACCAATTTGGAGAGTCGTTGAAAGTTTTCTCAGGGTATTTTTTCCACAAAAATGGTTTTAAACATTGAATAATATTATTCTAATTTAGTTTTATGATAATTCTTATTTTATTTTACAATTTGTAAGAATTGTTAGGTACATATGATTGTATTTGAGATCCTTATGGGGTTGCAATCGCCGAATGTTAGTGTCAAATTGTCGTATGTTTGTGGTGAGGAGTCATTTCGAAACTTAAATCGCCCTATGAAACGGCAAATTTTAGAGATTTTTGTAGCCGAGCAAAATACGCACACCAAATTTTGCTTATTATTTTTTTAGAAAAAACGTGCATTATACGAGGAGTTACGGAAATTGATCTGTTTTATGATTAGTTATTTTTATTATTCATTTCATGTATCTAATAAGATCTACGATATATTGTTATGATAATTCTATTTTCTGATTAGATGCTATCGTTATGCCTAATAAGATCTACGATATATTGTTATGATAGTTCTATTTTCTGATTAGATGCTATCGTTATGCCTAATAAGATCTACGATATATTGTTAGTTCTATGTTATTATTGGCAATGAAATTTTTTAGGATTAGCTATTATCATTGTGCCTTATAAGATCTACAGTAAGAACGAATCCTTTATCCGTTACATAACTTTTATTGTAATATATTCTTATAATTCTCATATTTTATTATTTGTTCTTAATTTTCGATTTCCTCTCATATGATCAATGCTACAACGAATATTATATCTACCATATAACTTTTATTACGGCATATTGTTAAAATGTCCTATTGTATTATTAGTCATTGTAGTTAATCTCTTATTTTGCCTAATAAGATATAGAGTTAAAAGCAGTCTTTTAGTCATCATATAACTTTTATGATAGTATTCTGTTTATAATTTTTGTATTTCATTATTGCTTTTTTGTTAATTTGTTCTTAATAAGATCTACGCTAGGAACGAATATTACCACCTTTCATTGCAACGTATTATTATAATTGCTCTATTATTAATTACGAGGAGTTACCGCGAAAAGTTCGCGATTTTCCTCTTTGAATTTTCGGATGAATCCTAATTCTGAATTGAATGATTAAATAAGCTGCTTGCGAATTCTACGACGATCAAATACATGCGGATGTTGCGCCGTTGCATCCGTGAAATATTTGCGCTGAATGACATTTGACAATGCATCGTAATAACAATCATTTAATGTCGGTCATTAATGAAGTGACTTCTTTTTCATTCATTCTTTCTTTTTATCTCCCTTTTTCTTTCTTTCTTTTTCCGGCTTTCTTTTTTTCTTTCTATTCTTTCTTTCTTTCTTTCTTTAAATTTCTTTTCTTCTTTCTTTCTTTCTTTCTTTCTTTCTTTCTTTCTTTCTTTCTTTCTTTCTTTCTTGATATTTCTTTCTTTCTTTCTTGCTCATTCTTTCTTTCTTTCTTTCTTTCTTTCTTTCTTTCTACAACTTTCTTTCTTGCTACAACTTTCTTTCTTTCGTTCTTTCTTTCTTTCTTTCTTTCTTCCTTCCTTTCTTTCTTTAACATTCTTTCATTCTTTAACTTTCTTTCTTTCTTGCTCATTCTTTCTTTCTTTCTTTTTTTCTTTCTTTCTGTAACTTTCTTTCCTTTTCTCATTTTTGCTCTTTCTTTCTTTCTTTCTTTCTTTCTTTCTTTCTTTTTTTTTCTTTCTTTCTTTCTTTCTTTCTTTCTTTCTTTCTTTCATTAAGCACTTTCCCTTTCTTTGTTTCTTTGTTTCTTTGTTTCTTTCTTGTTCTTTATTTAACTTTCATTCTTCTTTCTTTCTTTCTTTCTTTCTTTCTTTCTTTCTTTCTTTCTTTGTTTGTTTCTTTGTTTCTTTGTTTCTTTCTTTCTGTAACTTTCTTTCCTTTTTCATTCTTGCTCTTTCTTTTTTTCTTTCTTTCTTTCTTTAAGCATTTTCCCTTTCTTTGTTTCTTTGTTTCTTTGTTTCTTTCTTGTTCTTTCTTGTTCTTTCATTCTTCTTTCTTTCTTTCTTTCTTGCTCTTTCTTTCTTTCTCTCTTTGTTTGCTTGTTTGTTTATTTGTTTCTTTGTTTCTTTGTTTCTGTAACTTTCTTTTCTTTTTTCATTCTTTCTCTTTCTTTCTTTCTTTCTTTCTTTTTTTCTTTCTTTCTTTCTTTCTTTCTTTCTTATATTTTCTTTTCTTATAATTTCTTTTTCTCACTAAAAGTAAACAGCGTCACTGTTGTATTTTTCTTCCGCCCATGCTTTACATTTAAAAATGAATGGTCTATTATTTATCAGAGTTAGTTGCAGGCCGGATGTGCAGATTGTGTAAGGCGTTGGGAAAGGCAAGATTCCATCTCTTTTCCCCCACTTATGGGTTAAATAACTGAGCAAACTGAAAACTCTAGCAGTGGTTAGAAACCCTTCTCGAAGGAGGGTAACATTAATTCAAAATTAAACTTTATCATATATACTGTATTACAATAATACATGCATATATCGAAAAATGTAGATAGTTCTGCCTATCGCCCACTTCACACTCCTCCCCGGTCTTTTAAACAGGAGTAAAGGTTTATCCCTTCTTTCCTGTTTAGGATTGGGTTTCCGATTCATTCTAAATCTTTCCATTCTCTTTCACACCAAGTAGCCCAAAGCGTCTTAGTGCATTGTCACCTTGCTAGGGGTGAAATGATTAAAAATATTTCTTCTTCTTGTTAAACTGCAAGTCATGAGGAAATTATACAGGAGTCCCAAGGTGCACTCCCACAAACAAACACTCGTATGCACATAAAACAGATGAAAACATATACACGAATAACGGAAACGTAATAACGCTTACATTCTATTTGAAATCATTTCACCAATGCAAGGCAGTAAAGCCACTAAGACACAAGAGGTTTCAGAATGTGAAATAATAAGAAAAAAGTGAAATATAATCAAGGAGCAACAACAATATAAGTGTAATAGGAAGAGGAATCAAGAAGACAGTAGATAACGATTGAAATTGCATTTAAATTTTTGAAGATCAAAGTTGGCTGGAAAGCATGAAGCCGTAAGAGAGTTCCACAGGCGAGAAGTGAGAACAATAAAGGAAGAGGAATCAAGAAGACAGTAGATAACGATTGAAATTGCATTTAAATTTTTGAAGATCAAAGTTGGCTGGAAAGCATGAAGCCGTAAGAGAGTTCCACAGGCGAGAAGTGAGAACAATAAAGGAAGAGGAATCAAGAAGACAGTAGATAACGATTGAAATTGCATTTAAATTTTTGAAGATCAAAGTTGGCTGGAAAGCATGAAGCCGGAAGTGAGTTCCACAGGCGAGAAGTGAGAACAATAAAGGAAGAGGAATCAAGAAGACAGTAGATAACAATTGACATTGCATTTAAATTTTTGAAGATCAAAGTTGGGTGGAAAGCATGAAGCCGGAAGAGAGTTCCACAGGCGAGAAGTGAGAACAATAAAAGAAGAGGAATCAAGAAGACAGTAGATAACGATTGACATTGCATTTAAATTTTTGAAGATCAAAGTTGGTTGGAAAGCATGAAGCCGGAAGAGAGTTCCACAGGCGAGAAGTGAGAACAATAAAGGAAGAGGAATCAAGAAGACAGTAGATAACGATTGAAATTGCATTTAAATTTTTGAAGATCAAAGTTGGCTGGAAAGCATGAAGCCGGAAGTGAGTTCCACAGGCGAGAAGTGAGAACAATAAAGGAAGAGGAATCAAGAAGACAGTAGATAACGATTGACATTGCATTTAAATTTTTGAAGATCAAAGTTGGTTGGAAAGCATGAAGCCGGAAGAGAGTTCCACAGGCGAGAAGTGAGAACAATAAAGGAAGAGGAATCAAGAAGACAGTAGATAACGATTGAAATTGCATTTAAATTTTTGAAGATCAAAGTTGGCTGGAAAGCATGAAGCCGTAAGAGAGTTCCACAGGCGAGAAGTGAGAACAATAAAGGAAGAGGAATCAAGAAGACAGTAGATAACAATTGACATTGCATTTAAATTTTTGAAGATCAAAGTTGGGTGGAAAGCATGAAGCCGGAAGAGAGTTCCACAGGCGAGAAGTGAGAACAATAAAAGAAGAGGAATCAAGAAGACAGTAGATAACGATTGACATTGCATTTAAATTTTTGAAGATCAAAGTTGGTTGGAAAGCATGAAGCCGGAAGAGAGTTCCACAGGCGAGAAGTGAGAACAATAAAGGAAGAGGAATCAAGAAGACAGTAGATAATGATTGAAATTGCATTTAAATTTTTGAAGATCAAAGTTGGCTGGAAAGCATGAAGCCGTAAGAGAGTTCCACAGGCGAGAAGTGAGAACAATAAAGGAAGAGGAATCAAGAAGACAGTAGAAAACAATTGACATTGCATTTAAATTTTTGAAGATCAAAGTTGGGTGGAAAGCATGAAGCCGGAAGAGAGTTCCACAGGCGAGAAGTGAGAACAATAAAAGAAGAGGAATCAAGAAGACAGTAGATAACGATTGACATTGCATTTAAATTTTTGAAGATCAAAGTTGGTTGGAAAGCATGAAGCCGGAAGAGAGTTCCACAGGCGAGAAGTGAGAACAATAAAGGAAGAGGAATCAAGAAGACAGTAGATAATGATTGACATTACATTTAAATTTTTGAAGATCAAAGTTGGCTGGAAAGCATGAAGCCGGAAGAGAGTTCCACAGGCGAAAAGTGAGAACAATAAAGGAAGAGGAATCAAGAAGACAGTAGATAACGATTGACATTGCATTTAAACTTTCGAAGATCAAAGTTGGCTGGAAAGCATGAAGCCGGAAGAGAATTCCACAGGCCAGAAGTGAGAACAATAAAGGAAGAGGAATCAAGAAGACAGTAGAGAACGATTGACATTGCATTTAAATTTTTGAAGATCAAAGTTAGCTGGAAAGCATGAAGCCGGAAGAGAGTTCCACAGGCGAGAAGTGAGAACAATAAAGGAAGAGAAATCAAGAAGATAGTAGATAACGATTGACATTTCATTTAAATTTTTGAAGATAAAAGTTGGTTGGAAAGCATGAAGCTGAAAGAGAGTTCCACAGGTAAGAAGTGAGAAGAATCAAGGAAGAGGAATCAAGAAGACAGTAGATAACGATTGATATTGCATTTAAATTTTTGAAGATCATCTATTTGTTCAAGCTCGTCAAGTATGCCACGCGTTGCTTTCCCCTAACCCTCTTTCCCTCTATCCGTCCTGTGAGTATCAGATTTTCCAAACCCTCCTTCCTCATGATGTGTCCCAGAAATATCAACTGCCTATTCCCGATGTTAAATATTTTTCCTCTTCGTTTTCATTTTCTCTAAAACCTTATCATTGCTCACATGTTCTGTCCATCTTCAGCATCCTCTGTAAAACGATTTCTTTTGCTTCAAATCTCTTCTTCATCTTTGAGTAGATTGGCCGGCATTCGCTGCCATGCAGGCGGACAGTAACAGTTCCGTACTTTTCTCATCTTTTTCTCTCTTAATACTCTGCTTAGCTTTGGGAATGCATCTTTGCCCATCCAAATACGTCTTCGGATCTGGGATGTACGGCACTAAAATTTATAAAGTTTATTAGGTGCCATAATGAAGAGTTCATTTGAACAGTTACCATGCTCCACTTTTCGTATCGCTGCTGTTGCATGACTGGTACACATTTCCTGTTCGAATTAGTATGGCATACAGATTGCGTAGTCACTGGAGAAATTCACAGAGCCCTAGGATTCGTGGAGCCTACTACGGGAAACCTAACTCAATCGATTTCTAATCTTGATTCCATATAGCTAAAATTATTCTGAAGTCATTATGGTGTAGTAGCATGTCTTGCGGAGCCCCTGAAAGTCACTTATGGAGTACTAGGGTTGTGTGGAGCCAACTTAGGGAAACCTACTCTATCGGGTTTAAAATCTTGACCCTGACCAGACCATATAAATAGACTTTTTCTCAAGCCATTATGGTATAGAACAAATAGTAGCATGTCTTGCGGAGCCCCTGAAAGTCACTTACGGAATACTAGGGTTTTGTGGAAACCACATGGGGAAATCTACTCTATAAGGTTTAAAATCTTGACTCAGACCAGACAATACATATAGACTTTTCTAAAGCAGTTCTTTCGGAGTCCCTGAACCTCACTTACGGACCACTGGAACAAATAGCGGTAGAACTTACGGATCCATCGAAACTTACGGATCTCTTGTGATTAGTGATGCTCACTCTGGGAAAACTTGTTCTGTATGGCTCAAATGTTATTTTTAGTGCCCTTTCCATTGTGCACAGGAACTGGGACTTGTTGAAAAAACAATTTCTTATTGTGCTTTAGAAAACTACTTCATAATTTTGAGAAGCAAGAATTTCTGTAGTGACCTTCTATGTTCCAAAACGTTGACTTTTCACATTTTGAATTTGACCAATTTTTGGGGTCATATATATATATATATATATATATATATATATATATATATATATATATATATAACTGTCTGTGCGTGCGTGTATTTCTGCATTTCCTCATACAGCAAAGGTCGGTGAGAACATTCAAGAAGAAGATGGCTTAATTTACTTATCATTTCTGTTTTTTTTTCTGGTTAGCTGCATCCGCTTCATGTCTCGTGTTTCACTGATAGCGTGATCCAAGCGGGAACTCAACCCAGAAGTTGTTCCGTTGTCACCATCACAATCCCAGTTGACTCTCTCTTTCACCCTTTATATATATATATATATATATATATATATATATATATATATATATATATATATGTGTGTGTGTGTGTGTGTGTTAAAAAAGAGCAAAAACAAATACGAAGGAAAACGATTTTTGCTAGATGCAAGACATGGGCCTTAAAAGACGTTCTCACATCAGGTCTAAGAGATCGGAGAGAATCCTCTGGTCTGTTGGGTTAGGAAGTCGACGGTTGTACGTGATTGGAAGGCGCGATTCGTGTCATATGAGGACGTATTCATTTCTCTTGAGCTCTGTAAACTATAGTTCTCAGCAAATATGTACCAGATCCCACGGCTTGTCAGGATAAAAGCCTATCATCCTCTCGGATAGGTGGGCGAGGAAGTGCTCAGGAATAGAACGATTCTAGCCTGACACAGAAAAAATATTTCCCATAACGTTATCTAAACTTATGCAATCATAAATACATAGAATAACATATGTCACGTAGGTCAACAATTGAGCTCTCATATATATATATATATATATTGTGCGGGCGCCTTTATGTGTGTGTGTGCGTATTAATGCGTTTTGGGAAGTCCTCGACTCAGAATCAGGGGAATCGGTTTCGGATTCCGTTTTAGGCTACATACGTTTACTTCATATGAATAGCATTTAGAAAGGCATGAACCCATTCCACCCCACTCGGCATATTACGATAGTTGAATAAGAAGAGACTAAGTGAGTGGGAAAAAAAACCCACTCCCATAACACTCCCTGTCCGCTAATGGAGCCGTATGCCTAGCGTATTATAGCGGTTATCGGCGAAGGGGAGCGGAATTGACGCGTGTCAAGTTCGAATTCCAGCGAGGGTTTTTTGCATTTACTTTTGAAACAAATTCCCTTGGGACAAGTTTACACGCATTATTTCCCCACCCCCAGCTATGGGTTAAATAGCGATGCAGACTCGGCTCTCTAGCAGTGATCTATGAAAAGGACGACTTTAGATTCAAAACCGTTTTGGGCGTGGCGCTATCGATCCACACCTCGTAAAAAATCTACTTCTTACTGAAACCAGTGCAGAACTGTTCTCATAAGCTTTTCTCCTTAGTTCCTCGATAGTATGAACTTAAGCATGGTACTAGATTGGCAATTAGGTATCAGCGTTTTACTGTTGAGATATCTAGACGCAACTGTCTCTTCTATTCAAACAGTTCATTTTCTCGCACTGTGGAACTTCCGTCTGTCTTTTCGCTTCTCTGCCGCCTAGAATCTTCAAAAATTTAAATGTAATTTCAATCGCCATCTTCTGTCTTCCTCCGTTCTTTTATTGTCCTTTCCTCCCTTCTTATTCTCTTTCACACCCTGTAACACTCTGCGTCTTAGTGGCATTATCCCCTTTCTTGTGGTGAAATTATAAAAAAAAAAACCCCAAAAAACAGCGTGTGGAGGCAGTGGACCTACACTTTACAGAGAGTCTACAGATTCACCCATCTGCATCCCTGATCGACCAACTATGCAAACATAGTACAATACTGTTACACCCATAGTCAACCTTGACAAAATCTTCTAGTCATCTTAAATGGTAGGGAGCCTTTATTATCTTGTAATGGAATAAGTTAAGCTTAGTAAATAATTCGGTTAGATCCCGTCGTGGAATACTGAGTTCGAACCTCACTAAGTGTCTAACCGCCTCTCTGTGCTGAATTGATCATTATAATCTTACTATTTACATTGTTCGGACTATCATCCTCATCTTTGTCGCCATATTTATTACAACGTTTCAACCGTTGTACGCTCCGGCCTT
>OZ010597.1:87360648-87400648 GCA_963932145.1 Acanthosepion lycidas
TTCAAGTCTCGTCACCTGTGAAAAGAATGTCCAATATTTATAGTAATATAGAAATACTGATATTACATAACAGTTCAGTGTTTTTTTTCTTTGTTTCTGTTGCTTCAAATTTCTTCGTCATCCGTGAGGATATAGTCCAGTATTCACTGGCATATAGGAGGACTGATATTACGATATTAGTTCAGTGCATTTTTCTTTGTTCCTGTTGCTCAAAGCCTCTCTTTATCCGTGAGGATATAGTCCAGCATTCACAGCTATATAGAAAGACTCATATTACATAATAGTTCAGTGCTTTTTTCTTTGTTTCTCTTCATCTGTGAGGAGATTTTTCTTTGTCTCTTCTTCATCTGTGAGGAGATTGTCAAGCATTCACTGCCATATAGGAGGATTGATATTACATAACAGTTCAACACTCTTTGTTTCTATTGCTTCAAGTCTCTTTTTCATCTGGGAGGTGATTGTCCAGCATTAATATTGTCCAGTTCAGTATTCTTTGTTTCTAACAAAGTTTTTTCTGTCAGCTTTTATTTCTATATCACCTTCCAGACGTCCTGGGTACAAGATTGTCAACAAAAGATCGTCAGATCGTGTTTTGAAGTTTTCTCACAAACTAGCTTCAGGTGTATCCCAGCTTCCTGTCGTCTGCTTTTAGATTTTTCTTCTGTTCCCGCTCCATTTTTTAATTTACGGATTCCAGTTCGGGACTTGTCCTCTGGAATTAGATGATACCTTTTGCTCTAGAGTTTTTCAACACTCTGTGTTGTAAATCTATGTGAAGAATATTCGTCTCCTCCCATAGATAAGTTCTTTTGATGTTCTTTTGTCTTTGTAACGTGAGGGGGCTAATACAACGCTCAACTCCTTTCTTTTCTCTTTAGTCCTTGGGATCGATTACAGCGGAATTTGCAATTACTTATTAGTTTGATCTTTTTTAAGGCAATTCACCCCAAGCAAGACGAGAGTGTCTCTAGCACGCAAGGGGTTACAGAGGATTGAGAAAAAGAGCAAAGAGGTGCGTTTGAGGAAAGGACACAGAGGAAGACGGAAACAAGTCAGATTTTGTTTGACATTACACTTGCATATTTAAAGATTATAGTCCTCGGGGAAGCAAGTAATTTGGAGGGAGTTCCACAGAGAGGAGGTGCTGGAGAAGAAGCTGTTTGAGAAGAAAAGACGGTTACATTTAACCTTTTTGACAGTGAAAGGGTGGGACCGAGATGCCAGCCTAGTAGCACGTTTAAATTCATGAAGTCTGGGAACTAGCGAAAGTAGCTCGTCAGAACAGTTGCCGTGAAAATATTTGTAGAAGAGACAGAGGGAGGCCACAGCGCATCTGTAGGATAGAGATTGTAGACTAGATGTCAGATCAGGACATATCATCTTGCATATTCGTCTCTGGATTTTTTCAAGGGCCTCGAAACTTATATTGCTGTCATATATGGTCTGGTGCTCCACTAGACCCATATATGACAGCAATATTCCATGGAAGGTCGGATGGTTGATCTCCTTCCAAAAACGGGTGATGTAATTCTTTGTCTTTCTATATACTTTCAGTCTCTATAATATCACAGCAGATTAAATATTTTCTATGTTCTAATGCTTAGAAGTTGGTTATTCTTTTTTATACAGCTAGTCATTTGTATAATATGAATATAGCGAGACTACTGAGAGGGTTTGGGTGATAAATAACTCTCTCGTTTCTGCAAGCAAGCGTCTCCGGTGACAATGCCAAACAAGACAGCTGAAGGAAATAATTAGATTTGGGGATGAGGAGCCGAAAGATTTTCACCTATTATTCATAAAATCAGAGAGAGGAGAGAGAAAAAAATGTGAGAGAGAGTGTGAGAGAGAGAAAGAGAAGGAGAGAGAACCACCGTGCAAACAAAAGAGAGAGAATATATATATATATATATATATATATATATATATATATATATATATATATATGAAAATATTATAGAAAATAGGAAAGAAACTGGTTTGGTAAATAATCCAAAGTTCCTTAGTATTTTTGTTATTATTTTTTAAAAATAGTGCTCGATACGAAAGTAGAGCATAAATATAATTATTTATTTAAAAATATGATTCCAACTCGCTACATAAGAGGTCTCATGTTTCAAAACAAGAGCCGAAAACTTCAAAATAATATTTGAATTGACTCGAGTTAAAGTAGGCTTTGTTCCATCTTCAAACGAAATTTTGTTTAGAATAGGCATGTGTGGGGTGTTAATAATTTGTATCAGCATAGAGTTACTTTCATAGATGCAGGGTCAGGGTAAGGTAGGGGTGGCTAAATTAACGACGGAGGAAGTTTTCACATAGTCTGGCTTGAGCGTCTATGGACATTTATTTATTTTTTTTATTTTATTCTTTTATTATATCTCTTTATGAAAGGGATTTGTGTATATAAAAAAGCCGTAACGTTTGTTTTTTGACGACTTCAACACCCCACCCCTGCATATTCTAAACAATCCGCCCTTGATGTTACCATGGAAATTTTGATTTCAATTCTGAATATACTATTAAAACTCGTAAATTTTAGAAATAAGTCATTCCAAAAAAAATTTCGCTTGAAGATGGAACAGAGCCTACTTTAACTCAAGTCAATTCAAATATTATTTTGAAGTTTTCGGCTCTTGTTTTGAAACATGAGACCTCTTATGTAGCGAGTTGGAATCATATTTTTAAATAAATAATTATATATATATATATATATATATATATATATATATATATATATATATATATATATATATATATATATGATCGAAATAAAAGTATAATACTTAATATTACGAGACATATTAAAAACGGGCGAAGGAACCGGTTTCGCTCCCGCTCTTCAGGCTTCAACGGGAGATTTAATTTAAAATTATCACAGAAAAATGTACAATAAAAGGAAGTTGTGGGAGGAGAAAAAATATATAAATATACTACCTGTTATGTCAGACTGTTCGTTGAGAATGTGGATCGTTCCGCGTGGTCAAGTTAAGATGGAAAAGAGAAAAGAAAAGACGAGCATGCTGTCTTTTCTTTTTTTGTATCGTCTTTGGCCGAGGAGGGAGTGACGTAAGTCATTAACGATTGGTCAGCAGTGGCATTTATTTAACGAGTCCATTTGTTGCGCGCTTGGCATATTTTATTTTTTTTTTTTGCTTCTGCGCACTCGTTGGAGTGTTTTCATGTCATATATATATATATATATATATATATATATATATATATATATTACACAAAAAAATCCAAAATTATCTCATGTGGGTATAGCATATTTCAGCCAGAAAAATATTATATAATAGTAACCAGGCTATACACCCACCTTGGGTAATTTGGGATTTTTTGCTGTGTAATATATATGATCTGTTATAATAAATTCATTGATATATATATATATATATATATATATATATATATATATATATATTTAAGTTATAAGGAACTTGACAAAACCGAACTGGTAAATCCAAAGAGGATGAAATCCTGAGAGCTCAATGTGAGGACAGAGCTAATATGTAATGAAAAACAAACCACTTTAAGGTACCATTACGATAATTTATTTCACCTAAATCCTTTTTTAAGGATTCAGGATCATCAGGTAAAACTTCCAACAACGAATTGAGAGGAAAAATTTTACGGAAGAATGGAAATGTACCAAAAAACTTCGAAGTCGGGAAAAATTGATATTTAAGAGTTAAGTAATCTTTTTATCTGACATTTTTAATACTCTATTTTTTAATATTTTTTTATTATTTTTAATATTGAGATGACATGTATAAAATTATATCTATCTATCTATCTATCTATATATATATATATATATATATATATATATATATATATATATAGAGAGAGAGAGAGAGAGAGAGATTGATTGATTGAGGCACGGTGGAGTAATGATTAGCGGCTTGGATTGAGGAATCGGAAAACCGAGTTCGAATTCCAGTCGAATCCACCACTTACGTGTTAATACTCTTGGGAAAGGTATAAATCCTCTTCTCCTCCTCCCACAAGCTGTGGTTAAATAGTAGGACGGACTGGGTTCTATAGCATTGGATGGCAACTGTTCTAGAAGAAGGACAACTCTGATTTGAAAACCTACGCAGTGTCGTTTGGGAACCTCGTGGCACGAGTACACCAAATCTCTCTATTCGGCCCTTCAAAAAAGTGTGGATTGTCCTGCACAAAAACTGAAATGTGTCATGCACCTTGTTACACCAGGACAGAAAGTTAGAAAGTTAGAGAGGGTGAAGATCATGTTGGTTTTCACGGCTATAATCTAATCTCACGTGCTGGTGTCGGGCTGTCGGTTCCTAGGAACTGATATATATATATACCAATGGCATCCCATACTTAATACTTCTCGTTTTCACTCTCGCGTGGTCATGAGCTGCGGTGCGATTTTCGTTTCCAGCGTTTCATATGCATGATGTCGTTGCTTGGAAATCTTCCATGTAAACAAAAACAGATTATCATTATTGTTTTGTCCGTGTATTGTTTAATATATTGTAATGTAATTGCCAAAAAGCTTAGATAGGATTAAAAAATATCTATCAATATTGTGATTTTCTTTCTTCGTTTAATGATGATGTTATTAAGCTTATCAAACGATATGACAGGAATTTACATAAAATGAATAGACAAAACTTGTCTATATTATTAAATGAAACAGGTATCAATGAATACTGCCTAATACACACACAATACGCACACACACACACACACACACACACACATATATATATATATATATATATATATATATATGTAAAAATTTCTCGGACAGTATGTATAAAGGAAAAAAGAGAATAGGAAAACTGTAGTTTAAGCCAACGCCTTTTGTTCAACATAGACTTTTTCAAAGCAAAAAAACAAAACAAAACAAAAACGAAATTAATTTATTGAAACAATCTATATGTATACAACAAACAAAATGCCGTTAGCAACTGGAATTTAGAAAGGCTATTGCATATTCATACGGTCAACTGAAAAATTACATCAGTTACTTTGTTTGAAGAGAATATTTTCACGTGTAGAAATATTCTTTGTATTGTTGTGTTGACAGATTTAACCGTTTTGTTTTGGAGCTAAAGAGGTTAATTAGAAAAGATCCAACTCAATCCATAAGACGTTTGGGCACGTGAGAGAGGAGCTCAAGGTACGAGAGTCCAAAAAACAGCGAAAAAAGACTTGAAAAGGAAACCATACGTCAAATGTGTCATGCACCTTGTTACACCAGGACAGAAAGTTAGAAAGTTAGAGAGGGTGAAGATCATGTTTGTTTTCTCGGAAAATGACCCTGGAATAATATACATATATTTGAACTTAATTGCAATCCTTCATGAACTTCCGATCCTTAGCTGTAATTAATTAATAATGAGTATGTCAATTTCGTTTATGATCGATTTCATCACGATTCTTCTGTTAAGTCTGGAGAGTAGTTATACATTCTTATTGATCATGATGTTAAATAATACCTCGGAGAATTCCAGTAAGATGTCTTTAATCATTTCTAAGATACAACGGTTTAAAGCTTAGTCTAAGAATTGAATTTTTGCTGTCACACCCGATATATATATATATATATATATATATATATATATATATATATATATATATATATATTACATGAATTATAATTATAATTATGAATTATAATTATAATCGAAATTAAAATAACTGATCCATCGTGCAACTTTCGGATAATAAGTGTGACTTTCCTGTAATTATTGAACAATATAGTTCATGCCAGATTGATGGAAAACTTACCAGTACAAAAGAATTCTCTTATTACTATATTTGTACAAAAACGCACAACCTTAAAATTTAAAATTCAAACTCAGCGTTGCGACCGCACGTTCCAAAATAATAACACATTTCTCATAGCATTTTTCGGATTACATCTCTATTTTCGTTGTCCTCTTATTACCGAGAAGTAAAAAACAAGAACAAATCTATTTCCATACCTGAGGATGTCTGTAGGAACATACGAAAGCTTGTAAAAATTAAAAAGACCTTATGCAACTGGAATTTATAAACAGGGATCATATCATCATATACAGGTTCGGGGTCAGTGTAACTTATTGAAATTGTTTGCGAAGATGTATTCTCGCCATTTAAATTATTAACCTCTATATTTGTTTTTGTATGAATGATTCATGTAATTATAAGTTGAACAGCACCTATAATCGAAATTATATATATATATATATATATATATATATATATATATATATATATATATATATATTACGAAATGGACAGAGTCCGACAATTTATTTATTAAAGACATTTTTTATGTTTAACGTTCTTTTTATAGATACAAGTATTTAAGTAAATGCTCTGTTTATAATAAACAGTATTAAATAACATTTACCGGCCTGAATTTTTTTTTCGAATCCTGTCCAAGGACGAATATTTTCTATGAAAATTTCTCGGACATTCAGGCCGGTAAATGTTATTTAATACTGTTTATTATAAACAGAGCATTTACTTAAATACTTGTATCTATAAAAAGAACGTTAAACATAAAAAATGTCTTTAATAAATATATATATATATATATATATATATACTCTCTGCTCCACTGCTCTGTGGAACGGACTCCCAAGAGGATATTTCCCCGATCACTGTTCAGGTCTAAAGTTAACTATTTTCTTCCTTGTCTGTATAAACCGACCCTTAACATAACCTCCTACCTCGAGTGGCCTCCGGGCTTTGTACAGGGTGAACCTTATTGTAAAAACAACAACAACAAAAACAAAAGGTTGTTTTGACATCGTGATAATTACAGTTTTCATTCAGCAGGATGTTTAAGCAGAAAGCTTCGCCCCCAGCATCAGTCACTCTTTCGCATTCGTCTCCATTCTCAGAAGTTTATACGTTAGCTTCGACTCCCACGGCAGGCTCCGATCTCGCAGACAACACAACACGACGCGTGCTGTTCACATAATTCATCATTTGTTTGTATTAATGTCTAATAGCTATAGATACGTTGGCTTCGTGCCTTTATCAATGATTGATCTGAATCGGCGAACAAAGCGATAAACATTTGAAATAATCTTCTGTCTTGATAGAAATGGGAATATAATGGTGAGACAACGAAAAATCGGACAGATCAGTCCAGACTGGAATACATCCAATCGCCCGACTTCAGCCGCACTGAGATCGAACGACGATGATTACGATAGCGCGGTGGCGGGGCGTATTTTTTCTGTTTCTCTCCCGGTAGCAACGTACAGGGCGTGCGGAGGGCACACTGTTTAAACTCGAACCGGCAACTGTTTGTAGACAAAGTCCAAGTAACGTATCTGTGGTCTGGATCTTTCTCCTCTCTGTCTTTTGTGTGCTGACATGAAAGAGCGCTGTTGATGTCATGACAAAACGCGGCCAACCAATCTGATTTCGGAGTTAGATTATTATTATTATTATTATCATTATTATTATTATTATTATTATTATTATTATTATTATTATTATTATTATTATTCCCTCGATCTGTTTTTTTCTGGATATGTCTGTTTATCATTCTGTCCTGATTATTTACAACGGCCTGAAAAGTTTTTCAATAGTCATAAATAATCCCCCTTCATGTCGATAAAGTTTATCCTTTTAGCAATTAAAGTTTCTTCAACTATATATAACCATTCATTTGCAGTGATTGATTGCCACCTATCAGGCTCCTCTTTGATGTCAATTTGATTTGAACACGTTTTTTACGGCTTATCAACTTTTTGCAGGTTATTTAACCCTAGAACACTAACCATCAATTAAAGTTACACCACTACTAACTATTTTTACCCAATTTTGAAAATATCAAAAAAAAAAAAAAAGAAAAGAAAAAAAAAGAATTAAATATAAATCATTATTTGAAATATTTTATATGCAGGTACTTCAAAGTTTTTACTTTGAGTTAACATTAATAGGAACCATATTATTTAGGTAAGAAAATCAGGTACTGAAAATTGTAATTAAAAATAGGAAAATTTGCGCTGGGTACTATATACCCATGGTTAGTGTTCTAGGGTTAATGTGATTAATGGCGAAATCACTTCGCTAACAAGGTTTAAGGAGACATTAACTTGCTATCAATTCCTTTTGAGAAATCAAACGTAAGTATTATTCAGGGAATTGATATTAAGTTAATGTCTCATTAAGCCTTGTTAGAGAAGCGATTTCGTCATTAATCACATTAACATTGCTAATTATTAGGTTGGTGCAAAAATAATGACGTAATAATGTCGTTTTTTGACGTATTTTTTAACGTCAAAAAACGACATTATTACGTCATTATTTTTGCACCAACCTAATATATTCTTTCTTTTTTATGGTATATATATATATATATGTGTGTGTGTGTGTGTGTGTGTATATATGCAGCATGCCTTTATTAAACCATGTTTTATTAAATACTATAGATATATAATATCTATTTATTTTTATAATAATCCTTTCTAGTACTATATACACATGTTAGTTTTCTAGGGTTAAAACCAGAAAATATTTTTAGACTGCGACAGATTTTTTTTTTTGCTCTTGGATAAGCAAAGTACTAAGAAATAGGAAAAATTCACTAGACACAACGGAAATAATACTAAAGTTTCATGTGATATCTGTTCTCTTGCATGGCAATGAATGCTGAGCGATCTCCTCAAAGATGAAGAAGGGATTTGAAGCAACATCATTGGGGTTCTACAGAAGGATGGTGAGGAGACCGTTGACCAAACATGAGATTAACGCCGAAGTTTAGAAGAAAATGGAAACAAAAAGAAAAGTAATACTCAACATCATAAAGGGACAGTTGCGGTTTCTAGGGCATATAATGAGGAAAGAAGGCTTGGAAAATCTGGTACTCACGGTACAGATAGAGTGCACAAGGGATAGAGGAAGACAACGCATGAGTAAATGGACAGTGGAACAGGGCTTGGAAGAAATAGTAGAAGGACAAGGTTTATTAAGAGCTACAAGGGACAGGAAGTTGTGGAGAGTCATGATCGCCTACGTTATGAGAGAACATGGCACACAAGAATGGTTCAAATCTTACTAATAAACCCATAGCTGTGGGTGGCGAGAAGAGGTGGATTCGTAGATTTCCAAAGAGTATTTTTTGCAACGGCGAGTGGAACTCGACTCTCCGATTAAGAATTTCGAGCTGTTATCCACTACACTACTCACATATCCAAGCTTACAGCACTTAGTTGTCCCATGCAGTCACCCATCTAGTACTGACCAGGCTTGACGTTACTTACACCCTTGTATAAATTAATTGAAACAACCGTTTTAATTTTCTTTCTTTCATCATACGGTCAGTTTTAGACCCACAGGGGTGACAAGGTATAATCGATTCTATTTATTCCTCAGATTAGGTCATTTGCAGTGGTGTGCAGTAATATGAATCTATTTTCGGGGTGTATGATGAACTTTGTTTGGCCTTGACAAATATTTCGTCATCCGTGATTGCATCAGATTTTTATCACGCCAGACACTATTTTCTCGACTGTCGATTAGTTGTCCTATGGCCATTGTCTGCGATGGGTGTTACTCCAAGGAAGCGTACGAAAATTGTAAATCTGCACAAAAACACAGGCATGCCTTACCAGTGAGCAAAGCAAGTACTATAGACTAGCCCGGAAACTCTCCTGATTTAAATCCAATCGAGAATCTATGGTCAATTTGCAAGGAAGAACTTCGTGGAATGGAGATATAAAGTACTAGCATGTGCACTTGGGTCATGTTTCATTGGAAAAATATGAATAAAGTAAATAATAACTGAATTATTCGTTTTGTACGCTATTTAAATTGTTCGGACTATCGTCCTCATCTTTGTCGCCATATTTATCAGAACGTTTCCGACGTTGTATGCTCCGGCCTTCTTCAGGTGGTTGGAATGTCGAACTGAAGCCTTTATTTCGCACGCTGAGATAGACTGTTCTAGTTCCACGTGCCATGTCTCATGGGTGTCATGGATTATCAGTTATCTCCTGTTAATTCCACTCTCCAAATTCTCCACCTCCTTAAACAGGTATTGAACTCACACTCTTTAGGTCCTGGAAATAAAACAGTCTTCCCCAGCGAGGGAAATATAGGGTTCAGTTCGATATTCCAACCAGCTGAAGAAGGCCGGAGCGTACAACTGCCGAAACGTTCTGATAAATATGGCGAAAAAGATGAGGATGATAGCCGGAACAATGTAAATAGTGTACATAATACATCATCTCAGAAATATAGACAGATACTGAAAGGCCGAAACGTTGTAATAAACATGGCCACAAAGATTAGGACAATAGTCCGAATATTGTAAATAGTGTACATAATGCCTCATATCAGAAATATAGACAGATACTGAAAGGCCGAAACGTTGTAATAAATATGGTAACAAAGATGAGGACAATAGTCCGAATATTGTAAATAGTGTACATAATACCTCATCTCAGAAATATAGACAGATACTGAAAGGCCGAAACGTTGTAATAAATATGGCCACAAAGATGAGGACAATAGTCCGAATAATGTAAATAGTGTACATAATACCTCATCTCAGAAATATAGACAGATACTGAAAGGCCGAAACGTTGTAATAAATATGGTGACAAAGATGAGGACAATAGTCCGAATAATGTAAATAGTGTACATAATACCTCATCTCAGAAATATTGACAGATACTGAAAGGCCGAAACGTAATAAATATGGCGACAAAAATGAGGACAATAGTCCGAATAATGTAAATAATGTACGTAATACCTCATCTCAGGAATATAGACAGATACTGAAAGGCCGGAGCGTTGTAATAAATATGGCGACAAAGATGAGGACAATAGTCCGAATAATGTAAATAATGTACATAATACCTCATCTCCGAAATATAGACAGATACTTTAAGGCCGAAACGTTGCAATAAATATGGTGACAAAGATGAGGACAATAGTCCGAATAATGTAAATAGTGTACATAATACCTCATCTCAGAAATATAGACAGATACACGTTAAGTAAATAAACTAAGTAAATAATAAGGAAATTATCAAACCACATACGCATAAACACACACACAAAAAAATAATAACTAACAATAAAATGGTCAATAATAAATAAAAAAGTTAACATTACAAGTAGCCAAAAAACTGCATTTGAATCCAGTATTTTTTCTACCCAAGAGCCCTCAGAATAATTCGAAACTGTTAATGCTCAGCAAAATAACTTAAAATAACAGACTACCGACAATGCATCACTGACCTCTCGATATAGTCAAGGAAAAAAACAAAAACAAAAAAAAAACGCACATTGCCTGACGATTATCACTTTTATATTTACATATGCCTTATCCCTTAAAAATGAGCACTTTAACCCATAAACATAGCATGTCTTAAAATTACAATATATATATATATATATATATATAAAGAAATATAGTCTTAAGGTGTGCTATATTTATGGAATAAAGTGCTCAATATCAGAGATAGAGCGTGTGTAAATATAAAAGTGAACATAGAAGTCAACACTTAGAGGCGACAGTCTGTTTCATGCTATATGCAATCGTCAAGCCACGTGGCTTGACGATTGCATATAGCATGAAACAGACTGTCGCCTCTAAGTGTTGACTTCTATGTTCACTTTTATATTTATATATATATATATATATATATATATATATATATATATATATATATGGTGCATATTTTCATTCAAACAGGTTTGGTTAAATAATTTAAACATATGATGTCGATTTATTTCGATTGCGATCTTTTCGTGTTCCTGGATTAATTTCTTGGTACCTTAGAAAATTGATTAAAAAAACAACCAAAATTTTCTTTAAAATACTTTTTATTTTCCCTAGTACTTTCGATCTCATCTGAGACCATTGTCAGGGGATTAAATTGTCCCTGAATGTGTATGGGTATTTCTGTATATTCCTAACATTTCAACTGCTAATTTTGCTGCATTATGCAGCATTCTAGATTTCAAAATTATATATATATATATATATATATATATATATATATATAATTTTGGTAAACAAAAAAAAAAGTAGTAAATAATTTCTGGAAATTTGCTGTATCTTTTAATTTTAATTTTAAGTTTTTTTTCAATTAATTTGCACAAAGGTCATCGTAAAGGTATTAATTTTGTTTCAATTAATTTTCACAAGGGCATAAGTTCGGTGATCGTACAGGTATTATTTTGTTTCAATTAATTTGCACAAGTGTTTATGTTCCGTCATCGTACAGGTATTAATTTTGTTTCAATTAATTTGCACAAGGGTGTAAGTTTGGTGAACTTACAGGTATTAATTTTGTTTTAATTAATTTGCACAAGGATGTAAGTTCGCTCATCGTACGCGAGCTGCTCTTTTAACGTAATCTTGCCGTCATCCTGATATCATCTGAGTAATATACCACAGGTTTTGACTTTTAGAAAAAATTGCACAGTAAAGTTTCTATATCGAGATATATCTGAATTCCTAGCAAGAGTAGTTATGCAGGCAATTCATATATAATAAAAAAAAGTTCACGACTCAGTTAGGAAAGATAAAAAATTCTCCGTTGAAGTTTAGATCTATAGTAAGAAGAAATCATCTCTCATATAAAATTTATTGCCACAAGAGGAGGCCATCATGCCTGTTCACAAATTCCTTACCTTTATTAACTCACTCACTCTTTATTTCTTTCTTTCTTTCTTTCTTTCTTTCTTTCTTTCTTTCTATCTATCTAAAGGGTGTTTCATTAAGACGGATCAAAGTCAGCATTAAATAAATCAGTGTTATTGGTAAAAATTTATTTATTTCTCTATTGGATCATGTTATTTAAGTCATGGCAATTATGTGTGAAAAAATAATATCACCCAAATGTCCACCAAGGCTTCGGTGGCACATCTCCACTCGATGGTCAAAATTTAAAGATGTCATGAAGATGTCATAATCTAAAGATATCTTAAAGATGGGCATCATATTAAAGGGTGTTTCATTAAGACGGATTATATATAAGGGTGTTTCATTAAGACGGATCAAAGTCAGCAGTAAATAAATCAGTGTCATTGGTGAATCACTACAAAAATAGCCATTTTGTTTCAATACCTCCAGTGTCTTATCAAGTGATGGTGTTGCATGTAGAATAAAATTTACAAATAAAATATAAAAATTTATTCTACATTCAACATCATCACTTGATAAGACACTGGAGGTGTTGAAACAAAATGGCTATTTTTGTAGTGATTTTATAACCTATTTATGTTATAATTTTTAAATAAATAATTATATATATATATATATATATATATATATATATATATATATATATATATATATATATATATATATTTACTGGGTGTAACAGAAAAATTATCCAGATCGTGTAAGAACAAACTTTCCAATTGTTAGATTAAGCTTTGAACCCTTGTATATTAGAAATGATTAAAGATATCTTATTGTAATTCTCCGTGCCTGGACCCAACTTTGAACAATAAGAATTTATTTCACTCTAGATTGAAATGATGATCCCTCTTGCTGTTGTGACGTCCTGATCCAATTTTCCTCTCTTTTTTAAACTTATTTACCGTTCTCTTGATGGTTCTTGAATGGACTTTGAAGATGGAAACCAGAGTATGAAAGTTGGTACCATTACTGAAGGCCTGTATGATCTTTTTCGTCTCACCATTTCTCTGTTGGGAAGACATAGTGCGCCTGACACAAGACTATTTTAATCTGTTCTCTTTCTAGCTGAATAACTCAAAGGATTTTTCAGTGATTCTTACGTCAAATGGTGTCAAGATGGCTAAACCGCTCATCTGAAAACATGGAAAAAAAGAAAATTAGTTTAGAGTTTTTTTTTTTAAATATTAAACATTTTGTGGGAAGGACAATTATCTCATGATGTTACACGATTTGGACAATTTTCCTTTTACACTCGGTATGTAGATTTAATAGGTGGGTTAATGAAAATTTGGGGAATAAAATCGAACTTGTTCTCAGTTCCACCCCAATTACGGTCGCCATTTTTTATTCGGACAATCTTTGTTTTTTATTATTGCGCCACTGTTTATTCTATTTTTTGCATTATTATACCTGGCCCAAGTGCCACTCAAGGTAAAGGATTACAGAAAGAGGTTTATTTTTTTAAAAAGAGGAGGTAAGAAGTGCAGATTATCAGGATTTGTAGGATAGATAACGGTTGACACTTTTGTAGAATATTGCTTTTGGACATAAATAAGGCGACGAGCACACACACAAACACACACACACATATATATACTTCGAGTTACGGCGATTCACAGAGGTTAGGATTGCGTGCGCAGGAACTTCTAGCCAGCCTCTCTGTCCAGATCAATAATCGGACCGGTTAAATATTATTTGGGAACCCATTCAAATTTACCTGGCTACGCCTATTCCGATATGTCGCCTACGCAACTTCGTGTGGCCACGCATATTCCGGCACGCGCCCACGCAAGCACGCATTTACTTCCGCATTTACTTCAAGGCTCAGGACAACTGTGTCCTGTTTATTTTAGCCAGCGGAAACTTTTCCTGTTTATGCTAGGAACCCATTCCGATTTTCGCTCACTCTCTAGTGCAGCGGATGTGAGGTCAAAGGCCCTTCCTCAATTGATATCCAGTACGGTTAAGGTTGAAGGGATAAGGGAAGCATCCTCTCAGGAGTCTGTTCTACAAAGCAACGCCTTTTGGATAGAAGTTCCCCGAAAAGATTATCCTTTTTATCATGAAGGAAAAAGAAGGAAATGCGGATGATTCTACATTGAGTGGTGGGCTTGGCGGGTCTTAGATATAAAGGTCTGAACTGGCGGAAATAAGGGTTATAGCTCCATAGAACATTTGCCAAAGAAATACGGATAGATTAGCGAGAGTTTGTAGAAAAGGCGTTATCGGGTGGAAAATAATTCATCGCCCACAAGGCCAAACTGAACTCAGTTAAGGTTGATTTCGTTTGGTTTGTTTTACGGCATATCAAAACCTTAATGGGTTATCTAATGCGGACAAGATTCGTATGAATAGAATATGTATTTTTTGTCAGAAATCAGTTTGGTATGGTTTATTTTGTTTTACGGCATATCAAACTCAATGGGTTATTTAATGCCGACAAGATTTTTAGGATAGGTTCGTATGAATAGAATATGTATTTTTGTAAGAAATCTGTTTGGTTTGGTTTATTTTGTTTTACGACATATCAACACCTCAATGAGTTATTTAATGCCTACAAGATTTTTAGGATAGGCTCGTATGAATAGAATATGTATTTTTGTAAGAAAACAGTTTGATTTGGTTTATTTTGTTTTACGGCATATCAACCTCAATTGCTTATTTAATGCCGCCAAGATTTTTAGGATAGGTTCGTATGAATAGAATATGCATTCTTTGTAAGAAATCAATTTGGTTTGGTTTATTTTGTTTTACGGCATATCAACACCTCAATGGGTTATTTAATGCCGACAAGATTTTTAGGATAGGCTCGTATGAATAGAATATGTATTCTTTGTAAGAAATAAGTTTGATTTGATTTATTTTGTTTTACGGCATATCAACCTCAATGGGTTTTTTGATGCCGACAAATTTTTAGGATAGGTTCGTATGAACAGAATATGTATTCTTTGTAAGAAATCAGTTTGGTATGGTTTATTTTGTTTTACGGCATATCAACCTCAGTGGGTTATTTATTGCCGACAAGATTTTTAGAATAGATCTATATGAACAGAATATGTATTCTTTGTAAGAAATCAGTTTGGCTTGGTTTATTTTGTTTTACGGCATATCAACCTCAATGGGTTATTTAATGCCGACAAGATTTTTTATTGCTAATAATAATTATTAATAACTTTCCCAAATATGTATTGCTGGTAATATGTTTTTCTTCAAAAATGTATTGCTGGTAATAATTTTTCCTTCTAAAATGCACTGCTAGTAAAAATTTGTTACAAAAAGTATTGCTGGTATTAACATCTATTTTCACACTTTAATAGTGTTTTGAAACCAGTTTGGCGTTGGTAAACTATTTTCCCATAGCTGGGGTCCAAAACAAGTCCTGCCACTCCGGGTCAAGGTGGACCTGGGAACACCAGTAATTAAGAAGTGGTTCCATGCTTCGGAAAACATCCTGATCAGAAGCCTCGCTGTTTTGGATGTAGTTTATCTTCTTGTCCAGGACGCGAATGTAGTTTATTGTCTTACACAGGACGCGAATTTAGTTTATTGTCTTACTCAGGACACGAATGTAGTTTATCGTCATACCCAGGACCCTGTTAAGGTTAGGAAGGCAGGTTTTGGCAATTCCTACCAAGATATGGCAGCAATACTCTTTTTTTTTTCGGCCTGATCTGACTCTTAGAGTTGTCTAAAGATTATCTTGTCTAAAGAATAAGGCATGGCTTAAGGAGTCTGGTACTTTTTGAAACGGTATTAAGATCCAGACATTTTTACCAGAATTTTAAGCATTTGATCGTTCTCAAAAGCAGTGGCAAATCTCATTCAAATCTCATTCAAAACGGATCGAGGAGTTTTTGGTATGTTTTCTCCATCACATTACTATTTACCAAATAATTTTCCCTGGTTTTCTACAACTTTGATGGCACGTATCCGAGAATGTCAATACCTGTTGCGGACAGATTTGTTTATTCAAAACACACAGAGCCCACCTAAATACAAATTAAAATGTGTAATTAATAATAAAATTGATGATATTGTTACTCGGTAAGCAGCGTTCTTAATTTTGAATCGGCATCATTTTTGTTTTCTCCAACTGATTTTTTGTCATAATGTTTTCTTCATCGTATTATTATTCGTTAAATTATTTTCCCTGTTTTTTTTTACAACGTTAATGGCTCGTATCCGTGTATGCAAATCCCTGTTGCAGACGCATGTTCAGACACATTTGTTTATTCAAAGGCCACAAAACCTAATGGAGGTTTATACTGCAACTATGCTGAGCGGACTTTAGTTGCAGTTTTTGGGAAAGAGAGATAGATAGATAGAGAGAGAGAGAGAGAGAGAGACAGACAGACAGACAGAGACAGAGACATAGAGTGAGAGACCGAGAGAGAGAGAGAGAGAGAGAGAGAGAGAGAGAGATCGCATTATCTGGCGTGATCAACAGTCTGAACAAGGCTCGGTCACGATGACTTGTGACTTCGTGCTTGCGCAACCATCGACCGCTCCCAAATAGTTCCGTCCACACAATTTCACTCGGAAGGTTTGGGTCAACTCGTGGTATGGTTTTCACGGCACTTTCCAAAGGTGCTGCAAGCTTGGATCACGTACCAGGCCGATACCATCAAGAAGTCACCTTTCGAACAGATCGACCGCAGAAAGTATCATTCAAACCTCCTGGTAAGGCACCCATCTACAACTTGACTCTATTTTCTTAACGACAGTGTTGTCTCCATCAGAAACGAACGGCACTTTTTGGCTACATCGCACATTCATCCTATTAGGCTGATCTAGAAGATTCTGACAATATTTTGATAAAATATTTATATCTCTATAATTTCATCTCATCATTATTATTAAGTAATCAACTTATTTTCCAGGGTTTTCTGTCCCGTTTCAGCTAAATCGTGTATTGCAACATATTAAGCTGATATAAAAGTTTATCACGCTATTTTTTTCATAAACGTTTTATTCATATGAAGACATATAAATAAAATGTTTGAAAAAGGCATTTCCCTCTACCGTTTAATCATATATATATATATATATATATATATATATATATATATATATATATATATATAATCATATTTTTAAATAAATAATTATATATATATATATATATATATATATAATTATTTATTTCAAATATGATTCCAACACGCTACATAAGAGGTCTCATGTTTCAAAACGAGAGCCGAAAACTTCAATATAATTATTTGAATTAAATTGAGTTAAAGTAAGCTCTGTTCCATCTTCAAGCGAAATTTTTTTGGGAATTATTATTTACCAAACCAGTTCTTTCCTATTTTCTATATATTTTCATATATATATATATATATATATATATATATATATATATATATATATATATATATATATATATATATATATATATATACTATTTACATTATTCGGACTATTGACCTCATCTTTGTCGCCATGTTTATGACAACGTTTCGGCCGTTGTATGCTCCGCCCTTCTTCAAGTGGTTGGAATGTTGAACTGAACCCTTTATTTCGCTCACTGGGGTAGACTGTTCTAGTTCCACGTGCCATGTCTAATGGATGTCAGTTATCAGTTATCTCCTGTTAATTCCCCTCACCAAGTTCTCCAGTGCTTTAACCGGGTATTGAACTCAAAATCTTTGACCCAAAGAGTGTGAGTTCAATACCAGGTTAAGGCAGTGGAGAACTTTCAGAGGGGAATTAACAGGAGATAGCTGATATCTGTAATAGGAAAGGAAACTTTTCTTGCCTTTACTTACCTATTATGTCAAATTGTTTGTTGGGAATGTGGGCCTTTCGAAGTGGTGGACCTAACATGGGAAAAATGACGAGTATCCTGTCTATTCTATTTTGTATCGTCTTGGCTGAGGAGGAAGTGACGTAAGTCGTTAATGATTGGTCGCTTGTAATTTCAAGCTCAGCAGTGGCTGTTACTTAATATGTCCATTTGTTGAGTGCTTGGCAGATTTTTTGCTTCAGGATCGTCTGCCGGAATAAGTACTGTTTCGGTAGGGTCCCTCATGCGAACAAGTATGATGTTGCAAGACCCGAAACTTGTCATGACCCCGAGTCATGACATCACTGACGAGGCGATTCTGCGCACTCGTTGGAGGATTTTCATAACAAATAACTATACTTCGACTGTATAATATTAGGTTGGTGCAAAAATAATGTCGTTTTCTCACAAATGTTACTTTTATATATGATTTCTGAATTAATTCATTGATATATATAGCCATGTTATATATCATTTTTTCGCTCGATCAAATCGTGTTATTCGTTACCGTTCTCAATCTCTTCATTCATTTTTTTGCAGGCTTTTCGACAGCATGGACAAAATTCAAATCCGCACGATTTTCTTGTTCCAGTTCAAACTAGGCCGAAAAGCTGCCGAGACAGCTCGTGATATCAATGATGCGTTTGGCCCAGGAACCACTAACGAACGTGTGGCACAACGGTGGTTCAAGAAATTTCGCAATGGTGACGAGAGCCTCGAAGATGAAGACGGTCGCGGCCGGCCGACTGCGGTAGATAACGAACATTTGAAAGCCTTAATTGAAGCCGATCCTCGCAAAACCACACGAGAAGTTGCTGTTGAACTCGAGGTCGACCACTCAACAGTCGTTCGCCATTTAAAGCAAATAGGGAAGTCAAAAAAGTTGGATAAATGGGTGAACGATAATAAAAAAAAAAATCGTCAAAAAACGACATTATTTTTGCACCAACCTAATATCTAGGTGGACGCTGGAGGCCTTCTCTATTCTGATCTCCCCGATTAACTCGTACCATACGGCGACAGAACATCATTTTTTCCGATTTCTTCCTTCAAAAATTTTTGTTTGGTAAGTGTAATACATCGGAGTATCTTAAAAGAAGTGAAATGCGTTACGAAGTCACACAAACTATCTGAACATCTCCGTTTTATTTTTTTTAACAACACGACGTTGACATATTCCTGGCTGTCGATATCAAGACAGAAAAAATTTCATTAGAATACTTCAAACATAAAATCATGCTGGAATATTTTAGATTGACTAATAATTTTTTCGGGCTAGATAATTTTTTTCCCTAATTTATAATTACTAACTTCAGCTTCGCACTGCAAAAAGAGGTAGGAAGATTATGTGACGCCAAATAGTCCTTCATAATTCTGGCTTTTATCTGGGCGCGAACGCCGGTCTCTGGCACCGATTCAGATGTCGTTATTGTTTTCCTGATTTGTTACTTAACTTCATCCGAAAAAAAAATGTCCAAAGTCGGAAATAAAAAGCCAAGAAAGAAGAAAGTATTAGAATGTTGAATAAGAATTAATTCCAGTATTCCAGTAAAATTCCAACAAAGATTAGAATATTAGTCTGAAGAATTCATTCAATGATTTGGTTTGTTTTATTTTGTTTCAAGGCATATCAACTTCAATGGGTTATTTAATGTCGACAAGATTTTTAGGATAGGTTCGTATGAATAGAATATGTATTCTTTGTAAGAAATTAGTTTGGTTTGTTTTATTTTGTTTTACGGCATATCAACTTCAATGGGTTATTAAACGCCTACAAGATTTTTAGGATAGGTTCGTATGAATAGAATATGTATTCTTTGTAAGAAATCAGTTTGGTTTCTTTTGTTTTACGGCATATCAACCTCAATGGGTTATTTAATGCCGACAAGTTTTTTAGGATAGATTCGTATGAATAGAATATGTATTCTTTGTAAGAAATAAGTTTAGTTTATTTTGTTTTACGGCATATCAACCATAATGGGTTATTTAATACCGACAAGATTTTTAGGATAGGTTTGTATGAATAGAATATGTATTCTTTGGTTTAGATTGGTTTGGTTTATTTTTTTTATGGCATATCAACTTCAATGGGTCACTCAACGCCGACAAAAATTTTATTCCTGGTCGTATTTGTTTTGTCAAAATCTGTTTCTGGCAATATATTTCCTTCAAAATTGTATTTTTTTCAAAAAAGTATTGCTGGTAATAGTTAAGTATTTGCCCATAACTGGGACCCTAACAGGTGCTACCACCCCGGGTCAGGGCGAACCTGGGAACACCAGCAATTAAGAGATGGTTCCACGCTCCTCAATACCTCCTTGCTGCTGGACGTAGTTTAACGTCTTACCCAGGAGGAATTCATTCAATGAGGTTAATGTCATATTTCAATATTTCAAAGAATGAGGAAATCTGAAGAACGTAGTGGATAAAGCTACTAGGGTAATATTAGGTTGGTGCAAAAATATTACTTAACGTCAAAAACCGACATTATTTTTGCACCAACCTAATATGTTACTCTAATGAATTCGTGAAGTAGATATAATGGCACATTTCAATCTTCCAGACAAATGAGAAAGGTTGAAAAACGCATCGGCCAAAACGTAGTGGTTAAGGCAACCAGGATGAAAATATCTGAGGAATTCGTGGAGTGGGGAAAATTATTCATTTTAATATTTCATGAGGAAGACTGAAGAGCCCATAGTGTTCAACGTATTTATGAGGACTAGGAAATACACTTTAGTGCTCATGGGTACGATATCAACACAGTGGATAAAGGTGTTGGTTAGATCCAGTGACAGGACCGAAAGAGTTTAAGTTCAATACCCGGTTAAGGCAGTGGAGAACTTTCAGAGGCAAATTAACAAGAGATAACTGATAACTGACATCCATTAAACTAGAACAGTCTACCCCAGTGAGCGAAATAAAGTGATCAGTTCGACATTCCAACCACCTGAAGAAGGCCGGAACGTATAACGACCGAAACGTTGTAATAAATATAGTGACAAAGATGAGGACAATAGTCCGAATAATGTAAATAATGTACATAATACCTCATGTCAGAAATATAGACAGATTCTGAAAGGCCGAAACGCTGTAATAAATATGGCGACAAAGATGAGGACAATAGTCCGAATAATGTAAATAGTGTACATAATACCTCATCTCAGAAATATAGACAGACTGTGATTATAATGATTTCATTTCAGTATTTCAGACGACCACATCGATCTTATCTGTTGGTCGGAGAGACATTTTTGGACGGTTAGTATCGAAAAAAAAGTACTTGGAAATATTTTGACCCGAGTGTAAAGTAAGAGGACGCCCCAGCGGGCATAAATAATTTAAAAGCCTGAACAGATTGTTCATCTTTGTCTTGATAATATCGCTTGCGTTATTTGAGCTGAAGAATAATTCATTTGACGAAATCCCCCAAAGAAATCCGACAAACTATAAAAACAATTTTTTTTATTCAGCAGAGATACCATTCCATCATCGATGAATTCGTCGACACACAAAAAGGCCAATTCTAATTTACATTATAAATTCTCAAGTAAAACTTAAATATTATATTCGAGGTCCGTCCAGAAAGAATCTAGCCATTTGAAATCAATGCAAAAAAGAAAGAGAGAAAAACAAAACAGAAACAACAAAATCCTACCAAGGCAATGGCGCGTTACTCTCCTAAAACGTCCTCTTCTTAGAATCTGTAACCAAGAATATGTTACCGAATGAGGAATAACCAAAACGGAGCTTGGAAATAGAATGGTAATCTTTACAACATCAACAAGATACAATATTAGGTAAACCACTGCTAGTAGGTAAACCACTGCTAGTAGTGGACTATTTAGACAGCATATTATCCCCACTTACAATAGTGTCCAATGTATTTACGAGGATTGAGACATACTCATTAGTGATTTACGAGGATTGAGACATACTCATTATTTATTGTTATATACCGTATCGGTATATAACAATAAATAATGAAGAGTCTGAGATAGATAGATAGATATTGTAACCTAGGAAAGGTTAGGGAAGGGGGAATAACCAAAACTTAGGTTGGAAATGAAATGGTAATCTTTATAACATCAATAAAATGAAATACCCGCCAGCGGCGTGAAGTAGGTAAACCACTTCTAGCGGTGGACTACTTAGACATCATATTACCCCCACTTACAATAGAGCCCGACGTATTTATGAGGTTTGGGCCATAACCATCAGTGTTCATCAGTACGGTATATAATAGATAGATAGATAGATAGATAGATAGATGCGAACAGACTGGGATAGATAGATAGATAGATAGATAGATAGATAGATAGATACGAACAGACTGGGATAGATAGATGCGAACAGACTGGGATAGATAGATAGATAGATGCGAACAGACTGGGATAGATAGATAGATAGATAGATAGATAGATAGATGCGAACAGACTGGGATAGATAGATAGATAGATAGATAGATAGATAGATAGATAATGAAGAAACAGTGATAGTGTTGTAACATGGAAAAGATTACTGAATGAGGAATAGCTAAAACGGAGGTTGGAAATGAAATGGTAATCTTTATAACATCAACAAAATACAATACTCGCCAGCGGCGTGAAGTAGGTAAACCACTTCTAGTGGTAGACTACTTAGACAGTATATTATCCACACTTACAATAGTGTTCAACGTATTTATGAGGACTAGGAAATACACTTTAGTGCTCATGGGTACGGTATATAATAGATAGATAGATAGATATATAAATATGAAGACAAAAGATATATAGACAGATAAATAGATAGATAATGAAGAAACTGTGATAGTATTGTAACCTAGGAAAGATTACGGAATAAGGAATAACCAAAACGGAGGTTTCAAATGAAATGGCTATCTTTATAACATCAACAAAATACAATACTCGCCAGCGGCGTGAGGTAGGTAAACCACTGCTAGTGGTGGACTACTTAGACATCATAAACCCCCACGTAAAATAGTCTCCAGCGTATTGATGAGGATTTTGGCATACAACTTAGTGTTCATAGGTACGGTATATAACACTTTCTCACATTTAAATCCAGCATTCCTTCTATTTTTCAAAATTTTTCAGGATCGCAGTCAGCTGTCTCATCGCCAGCTACATACTCTTGATTTGGTTAGGGTGGCGGATTTTTCGACATTTCAACCCTTGTTGAAGAAGTAATGGCCGTCACTCCTGTAAATAAGACAATCGAGTTGTCTGAAAAAAAAAAAAAAAAATCAAGAGCTTTTTTAATTCCATTGTTCCTTTAATACAGGGCCAAACAGCCACTCAAGGTAGAGCGTTAATTAATGAGTTAAAGGAAGAAGTAAAAAGTGAATATTATGTGGATAGAATTAATACAAGTAATAGGTTTGTCACTTCACTGATTGATGTTACCTTCAGCATCATCCCAACTCCGGAGTATTGGAGACAGACATTCTGGGAATTATTCAGTCTATTTGCCAGGCCGTATCAGCAATTATCAGCTTATAGATCTTGATATTTCTTTTTTATATGGACTTTTCATTAGTGCAAGATTGTTTTCGTAGTATATGTCTGCGTTCACGCGCGTTTGACTATGCACCCGTCTGCACAGATGTGCGTACGTGCAGAAAGTCGTGATTATTTGTACTTTTCGTCGTTTTTTCTTTTCATTTACACTCACTCCTCAACCTTTTTTCTTTTCTTTTCCCTCTTTTCTTTCAATTATTGCCATCTGACTTCCGGTTTTCTAGACAAATGCAGTCGTTAATTTTTAAGCGTTCTGGCGATTTTTTTTTTTAGTTTACATTCAATTTTTTTTCGTACATAATAATTTTGAATGCTTAAATTATAAAATATATATTTATATATGCACATTTAGATTGAAGGGAATAAAATCGGAGTGATCGGGAAAACATCCCTTTGGGAGTCGAAAGTAACAGTTCTGGGAGCGAAACTGTTTGAATGAAACTTCTATTGTGCCAAATAGAATACGTAGGAAATGTGGATGAGCTGACTCTGTGTACGTGGCAAAGCGGGTATTAGATGGGGTCTGGACATGGAATAATTTTTATAGCTTAACATTCATTAGACTTTCTTCAGGCCACGTCATTTGTAACAATCGAAAAAGTAATTTTTTTAATTGATTTTTTCCAGAATTATTGAACTTAGTTGCTATTTACAAATATAAATCTCCAAACTGTATATTTTTTTTTTTAAATTGGAAAATTAAAAAAATATACTGCCGTAAGTGGCAGTATATATTTTTAATTTTCCAATTTAAAAAAAAAAATATTTTTTTTTAATTTAAAAATTTTGTTTATTTTTTTCGGGGGCATATATGGAAACATTGAGGAATAATAATCATTTTATCTTAATGATGAATAATCGTATGTATAACTTTATTAATTTATGCAAATTTTTATACTTTAAATTTAATTGTACGCTTTTAACCCAATGTTGAAAATCTGACTTGCAGTTGCGAAAAGAAACAAAAATCGTGAGACTGACACGTCTAAACAAAAAAAAACAATACCCTGTCTGGTGACAAAAGTCGGTGGTGGCACCAGGGGTGGCAGTACCGCCATAGCCACCCAAACTGTGTTATTTTCCCTGGTTGGCGGCTGACGAGGGCTGGGTATAACATGTTTTATGTAGAAAAAATCTATATATACGTTTGTTCTTTATTTAAAAGAAATATTTTTTTTCAAAAATCTGTTTTCATGCACAGAACAGCTAAGTCCTGGTAAGTCTGTAAAAAGTCAGGGATCGATTTTATAATGCATCGATATTATAAACAGGATCAATATTTTTAGAATTAGACAAATCTTACGCCTTGAAGAAAGTCTAATGAATGCCAATGTACGGCCACATTACGTTCAAATACCGTTTCCCATACGATTACCTAAGTTAAGCAACGTCGAGACTGGTCAGTACCTAGATGGGTAACCGTTTGTGAATAGCAGGTACTGCAAGCTTGGGTGTACGAGTGGTGTAATAGTTAAGCAACGTCGTGGTGTAAGATTGGATGTGCGCGAGGTGTAAGGATAAGTTAAGCAGCGTTGAGACTGGTCAGTAACTAGGTGGGTAACCGTTTGTGAATACCAGATGATATAAGTTTGGGTTTGCAAATGGTGTAATAGATAAGTTAAGCAACGTCGAGCCTAGACATTACCAAGATGGGTTCCCGCTTGGGAATACCAGGTGCTGTGACTTAGATGTGCGTGCGGTGACATGGATAAGTTAAGCAAAGTCGAGACTGGTCAGTAAGTACATGGGTAACCGTTTGTGAATATCAGGTGCTATAAGCTTGGGTGTGCGAGTCGTGTAAGGGATAATGGCTCGGAAATTTTTTATGGGAGAGCCTAGTTTCAATTCCAGTTGGGTTTGTTATATACACTTACTTAGAAAAGATATGAATCCACCGCTTCTCCCCCAAGCTATGGGTTAATTAGTACGACTTGTATCATTAGATCATTATTATCTACAGAAAAGTAATCTAAATATATTTTCTAGCTTTAAATACCCTGCTATAGAAAGCGAATCAATGAAAGAAAAAATATTTAAAAAATATTCCATATTTTTTACGACTTAACCAGTCAGTTTTAAGTGATGCTCTGTTATATTGCTATTAACAGAATTTTGGTTGATATCTTCTTCGGCCTTCTTAAAGTTTATGTTGTATTTGGTTGTCTAGTTTCTTCGTTTTTGTTATTTTTTTTTTCAAACACTATCTTTCCGGCAAACGATTCTGGCTTTCCACGTGAGTAAATTATAAAATTATCAGTGTTACAAAATGGCTGCCGATAAGCTCGGATTAGTCTCTGATCAATCAGAATTAAGTCGGGACGCTATCTGGGAAAAATCAAGAGAAGATAAGCGCAAATAGAGAGAAACACATCCATCTTGTGATAAGCCTGCGACTTACACATTTTCTTATTGTTCGACTTCGAGTCGATCCGGGTTCGAACGACATAAACAATTAAGGAGGGATAGCTTTTGCGTTGTTCTCGCATGAAGGTAAATCGGGGTATCATCGTGGTTTCTTTACTCAGCGAGTTCTTTGCCTGTATTTTTGTAAGCATTTCACCCCAAGCAAGGTGGGAGTGTCACTAGCACGCAAGGGGTTACAGAGTGTGAGAGCAAGAGTAAAGAGGGGTGTTTGAGGAAAGAATAAAGAGAAGGACGGTGATCAGGATCAAGGCATCAGAAGATGTCGATTGACATTACATTTGAATATTTGAAGATTATAGCAAGGGAGTCCCCATCTCTGTCCCATAATGATTGTTCAATTTACGCACAAATTTCATAGACTAAATGGAACAATCACTATGGGACAGTGGTAGAATAATATAGAAGAATGGCTACTTTAATAATCAGATTAAATTGAAGAGGAGAGGAAACATTTTCTTTTTAAGCATATCACCCCAAGCAAGGGGGGGAGTGTCACTAGCACGCAAGGGGTTACAGAGAGTGAGGGAAAGAGTAAAGAGGGGTGTTTGAGGAAAGAATAAAGAGAAGGACGGTGATCAGGATCAAAAGATGTCGATTGACATTACATTTGAATATTTGAAGATTATAGCTATCAGGGGAGCAAGTAGGAGGAAGGGAGTCCCCATCTCTGTCCCATAATGATTGTTCAATTTACGTACAAATTTCATAGACTAAATGGAACAATCATTATGGGACAGAGGTAGAATAATATAGAAGAATGGCTACTTTAATAATCAGTTTAAATTGAAGAGGATAGGAAACATTTTCTTTTTAAGCATATCACCCCAAGCAAGGGGGGAGTGCCACTAGCACTCAAGGGGTTACAGAGAGTGAGAGCAAGAGTAAAGAGGGGTGTTTGAGGAAAGGATAAAGAGAATGACAGTGATCATGATCAGGGCATCAGAAGATGTCAATTGACATTACATTTGAATATTTGAAGATTATAGATATCAGGGAAGCAAGTTAGCGGAAGGGAGTTCCCCTGTCGGGAAGTGCGAGAAAAGAAGGTGTTGGAGAGAAGAGGTGGTTATATTTAACTGTTGTGACAGTAAAAGGGTGGGACCTAAATGCCAACCTAGTACCACGCTTAAATTCATGCCGTTTGGGTACCAGCGAAAGTAGCTCGTCAGAGCAGTTGCCATGAAAATATTTGTAGAAAAGACAGAGAGAAGCCACAGCATGATTGTTAGAAAGTGACTCGTGTCGAGATGCCAGGTCAGGACCTATCACGTTGCATATCCTTTTTCGGATTTTGTCTAGAATCTCGAAGGGAACAGCTGGGGCACCAGGCCATATATGGCAACAGTATTCAAAGCAAGGACGAATGGAAGATTTGTAGATTTCAAGGATGTAGACAAACATTTTATCGCTACTCAGAGAACCAACTTTCCTTGCGGTAGATATAGCTATTGATTCAATATAGTTTTTTTTTTTTTTTTAAGCATTTAACCTTGGAGGGGCTGCATGAATTCTTTTAGCGGCCCGCGGGCTGTATTTTGCGCACCCCTGGTATACACCGATATCATTACGTGTTTTAAAAATAAGGGATTTTTTATAAATTAAAATTTCCTCGAATAGATGGTTAGAGAGGCACTCAAGTTAGAAGTTAGCTGCATTGTATGACTGAAAGAGGTGTTAAGAAATGAAGGTTATGACAATATGGTTCACGATAATCTCGGATTAATCTCTGATCAATGGGAAACCAAAATTAAGACTAGAGTTAAAAATTATAGGAAGTTGGGGAGAGGCATGATCGGTCACCTCCTGAAAGCACAGAGGAAAACACCAAGTATCATATTTAATGAATTTGTATGAATGGATGGCAGAACAGGGAGAGGAGGAATAATGAGGAGGCAAATATTGTTTAGAAATTCGAAGTATAGGACGTTGTAGAGAGCCATAATCACCTACACCCTGAAAGAACTGAGAGAAGCAATATCTTATCTAATTATCTTGTGTAAATAGATAGCAGGACAGGGTCTGGCAGGAATAGAAGGAAGACAAATAGAACTAAATATTATAGGAAGTTGGGATCACTCACGACTTGAAAGGAGAGAGGGAAATATTGAATATACTATTTAAATCGCTTGTGTAAATGGATGGCAGAACCCGGACTAGGGAGGATAATACGAGACAAACATTGCATAGAGTTACAAAGGATAGGACGTTGGAGAGAGCCATGATTCACCACGTTCTTAAGGAACAGAGAGAAACGTAGAATATTTTATCTCATGAGCTTGTGTAAATGGATAGCATAACAGAAAACTGGGACCGATAGTAAGGGGACAGACATTGCTTAGAGCTGCAAAAGATAGGAAGTTGTGGAGAGTCATGATCGCTCACGTGCTCAAAGGACAGTGATGAAAAAGAGTGCTCTATTTGATGAGCTTGCGTAAAGGAGTGGTTGGGCATGGATTGGGAAGGATATTAAAGGAACAAACATTGTTTAGAACTACAAAGAATGGGACGTCGTAGAGAGCCATGATCGACCAAGTCCTGGGAAGACAGACGGAAACGTCGAGCAACGTACTTGACGATATTGTGCGAGTGGATGGAAGGGACTGGGAGAGATAGTAAAAGACCAGATGTTGCTTAGAACTGCAAAAAATAGGAAATTGTGGAGAGCCATGATCGCCCGCGTGCTCAAAAGAAAGTGATAAAAAACGAGTATCTTATCTAATTAGCTTGTGTAAAGGAATGGTTGGACAGGGACTGTGAGGTACAGTAAAGATACAAACCTTGTTTAGAGCTACACAGGATGGGACGTTGAAGAGAGCCATGATCGACCAAGTCCTGGGAAGACAGAAGGAAACGGGCTTGGTCGATCATGGCTCTCTACAACGTCCCACCCTGTGTAGCGGCTCTACTATACCCGACAGTCCCTGTCCAACCATCTCTTTACACAAGTTCGTGAGATAGGATACTCGAACTTTATCATTGTCCGTTGAGCACGTGGACGATCATGGCTCTCCACAATTTCCTATTTTTTGCAGCTCTAAGCAACATTTGTTCCTTTACTATCTCTCCCAGTTCCTGTCATCCATTCGCATAAGATCGTTAAGTATGTTACTCGATGTTTCAGTCTGTTTTCCCATGACTTGGTCGATCATGGCTCTCTACAACGTCCCATCCTTTGTAACTCATTTAGTATCCTTCCCTGTTCAACCATGAAACGTCGAGTAACTGATATGTTTTCAACAGAAAAAAAAAAAAAAAAGCGAGACGAGGTGAATTTTCGACAGTTTTTTGTATGTAAGGACTTAAATAGAATTATTGACAAAATTTTCTCTGCTCGTTTTATATGCAGCAGCTAAAATTCTAGAAGAGTTGCAAAAAATAGGAAATTGTGGAGGGCCATGATCGGTCGCGTGCTGAAAGGACAGTGACAAAAAAAAGAATATCCTATGTAATGAGCTTGTGTGAAAGGATGGTTGGACAGCTTCTGTCAAGTATAGTAAAAGGACAAATAGGAAATAAAAAAAGGAAATTGTGGAGGGCCATGATAGGTCGCGTGCTGGAAAGACAGTGATAAAAAAACCCGAGTATCCTATGTAATGAGCTTGTGTAAAAGGATGGTTGGACAGGTTCTGTCAGGTATAGTAAAGGGACGAATAAGAAATAAAAAAAGGAAATTGTGGAGGGCCATGATCGGTCGCGTGCTGAAAAAACAGTGACAAAAAAAAGAATATCCTATGTAATGAGCTTGTGTGAAAGGATGGTTGGACAGCTTCTGTCAGGTATATTAAAGGGACGAATAGGAAATATAAAAAGGAAATTGTGAAGGGCCATGATCGCTCGTGTGCTGAAAAGACTGATAAAAAAAACAAAAACGAATATCCTATGTAATGAGCTTGTGTTAAGGGGTGATTGGACAGGGACCGTCAGGCATATTAAAGGGACAAAAATTTCTAAAAAAAATCGGACGTTGTAGAGAGCCATGATCGATCAAGTCCTGGGAAGCAGGCGAAAACATCGAGTAACATACTTAACGATCTTGTGCGATTGGATGACTAGGACTCGGAGAGATAAATAAATGAACAAACGTTGCTTAGAGCTGCAAGAAATTAGGAAATTGTGGAGAGCCATAATCGTCGATAATCTTGAAATAACATGGTACTTTAAAAAAAAAGATGTCTCTTCTCGAATTTCAGCTGTTGAATATAAAACGAGCAGAGAAAACATTGACAATAATTCTATCTAAGCCCTTGCATACAAAACGATTGTCGAAAATTCACCTCGTCTCATGTCTTTTTTTCTGTTGAAAACACATCAGTTGTAGTGTAATCTACTTCAGTCAAAATTCGCTCGAATGAGAGCAGAAGGTACCACAGAAAGATGTCTACGTATTAGAGAAAGGAAAAAGAAAATCAAGAAAGAAAGAAGCTACCCTCGATCTAGCCTCCTCGTTCGGCGTTGGCTTTTGTTTTTCCGGACACGATCGTCTGTTTTTTTTTTTTTTATATATCTGTTTCATGTGCGATGCGGCTTATACATAATTCAGAAGCTGATATTGAATTTTAGCGTCGACACGCATCAGCTCTTAATGCGAAATGATCACTGATATTTTTGGCGCGATTCAATGCGAGGCAAAGATCGACCGGCCCACGAGTGGCTAACCCGAACTTTGCCGTGGCGCCAGCTAATCAAAATATGACCCGGATAGTCTTGATTTGTGACCTTCCTACCACGTTTCTCTGTCCGCAGTGACACGAAAGACGGCACCAGCTTCGCAAAAATACTGTTACGCTATTATTAATGATAATGAAGAGAGTATCTAGACCATCGTTTTGCATATAAAAAGCAAAGAAAAATTTAAGAATTATATTTCATGGAGCACAGATCAGAGGGAAAGAAAGTTCTAGCCAATACAATAAAGTTAAAAAAAAAAGGTTCACTGACGAAGAACTGTACAAATATTTTAGCCATATTAAGTTTCAAATAGATGTGTAGAGGACCGTGTGGGTTTGCAAGTTGTTAAATTAGAAATACGTGCTGTTTATTCCTGCTAGAAGAAGGTCCAGATACAAGAAAATGGCGGACTCAAATTGAGTCCAACCAACGATGTAAAGAAAACAGACAATACAGAAATATGTCAACAAATATACAGGGTGTCCATAAAGTTCGTGTGCACTTTAAAACATTTATAACTTTATTTGTATTTGCGATAGAAATAATTTGTAAAAAATGTTATAAAGTTGAATGTACCTAATTTTAAGTATAGCTAAAATAACTAATGTGATTTCAGGCATTACTGTAAATCAGTTGGCAAATGTTTTCCATGAACTGTAAAATCGTATTACCCTTTGTATTGCTAATGATGAAGGACATGTGGAAACTTAAATAAAATTTCAATAAAACCCGAAAGAAATATAGATTTACTTCTTTCAAATTCTTTTTACAAATTATTTCTATTGCGAATACAAATAAAGTTATACATTTTTTAAAGTGCACACGAACTTTATGGACACCCTGTATGTATTAAACAACAAATTTATAAGTGACAAAAACGTTAACATTTGTGTTTGTTCATTGGTGAATGTTCGTATGTACGTGTATGTGTGTTTCATGGCATTTTCCCATAAGCGGGCAAAACGCGGATTTTTGCGAGAGATCACATCTTTTAAAAGTGTCCGTTGAAATGCGAAGCAAAAAAGAGAACGATGCAAGAAGTTGTCAGTATTTATAATGTAGGAAGAGCGACCCCTAGTGAATTGAAGAGGAGCTAAGTCCGATAGATGAGTTGGAACGATTACTTTATTTATATTTTTATTCCTTATGTTTTTCAATGGGGAATATTCTCGATATGAGACATTCTCTGTAACACAAAAACAGAGAATGTCTCATATCGAGAATATTTAACATTGAAAAACAAGGAAAAAATTAATTATTTTTTAATAATATGTGGAAATCTTCGCTTTTACCTGAAGACGGTCGCGAGACCAGAAACCCATGTAGTAAAATTATGGAAAATAAAGCATAATATTTTTTTCTAAAAAAAAAACATTACAACCAAAAACGTTTGCGGCACCTCTCTTCTCTTCTTTTTAATATACATACTTTTCTCTCGTTGGAACCACTACAACCTCTTTCTTATATATACATATATATATATATATATATATATATATATATGGAAAGAGAGAGAGAGAGAGAGAGAGAGAGAGAGAGAGAGAGTCTACAAATTTCCAGAGAGACCATTGAAATTAGAAGACAAAGCCCTGAACTATGTAAAGTCTTTCACCTATCTTGACAGCAGAGTCAATTACAGTGGAACTTTAGATGATGAAATTATGCATCGGATTGCTAAGGCTACCAGTGCTTTCGGCAAACTTTGCCATCGCTTGTGGAATGAGCGGGGTATACGACTGGATACGAAAATTCGGGTTTACAGAGCTGTTGTCTTTGCCATCCTTTTGTATGGCTCAGTCGTGGACTCCATACAGGTACCATATACGCCAGCTGAATGCTTTCCATAAAAGCTGTCTACGTGAAATCTGTGGAGTTAACCTTCAAGATAGGACATCTAACGTAGACCTGTTTAACAAGTGTAATATTGGAGGAATCGAGACTTTTCTCATATAGTCTCAATTACAATGGACAGGGAGAATGTCTTGAGAATGTCTGATGACAGGATACCCAAGATCCTAATGTACAGCCAGTTAGATCAGGGCTACAGCAATGTAGGACGCCCATGGCTAAGATACAAAGACAAGCTAAAGAGCAACTTGTCAGCAGTCAATATACCACATAACACCCTTAGACACTTAACTTTGGAGCGGGTAGAATGGAGATCAATGTGTTTTAGTGGACTTGTCTGAATCATCTTCAAGAAGCAAGAGCAAGATCTAAAAGGTCAGCCAATCTAACAGTGATCTTATCTCAAAATCCTCACACTTGCTCCATATGCGGCCTCCTTTGTAAATCACTAGCGGGTCTTAAGTGCCACTTAAGATTATCACACAAAATTTCATAACTTAATCAATTAAGCTGTCAAATATTAATACGTCGAAACCAACGGAAGATTCCATTATATATATATATATATATATATATATATATATATATATATATATATATATATATACTTTTTTCCACTGACACCAAGAAATTAATCCGTGAACTTGAAAGGATTCAGACATTATAAATAGGCATAACATGTCTAAATTATTTAACCAAACTCATTTTCGAACGGAAAATTTAATGGGTTACTACGAACAATACTTGAAAATTTAGGCATATTTTCTCCATTTTTTTCTAAAATTTGATGCATAGTTAATTTTAGAGTTTAATATTCGTAACTTTTAGTTTTTAATTACATAATAAATTGGAGATTAATTAGTTGTCATGATTTATTATAAAATTTAATATTAATTTTAAAATATTAATAAATTTTATCTAGGGTCTGTTGTCGAGTTATTTGAATTATCATAAACTTGTAATTTGATTGTAAATTGATTTGATTACATCTTACGTAAAAATATTCCCCCTGGTGAGGTTAGTGGTTGGTTTTTGAACTCTTTAAAAACTTTTTCGAATGTATTTGTATTAAATCAAAATTTTTTGTGTCTTCAATGCATATTTAGTAATAATACATCTGGGTACTGTTAATTATATGCAAAGTATGTTCATTCATTAATTAGAAATGCAATAAATTAAAAATTTGTATCTGTACGGATATTCGTTTCCACCCTCTCACTGTGTGTGCCTATATATATATATATATATATATATATATATATATATATATATATATATATATATATATATATATAATAAAAAGGCTTAAACACTAATATTCCATGGTCATAATTTATTCCATTGGAATCGTAAATACGATCCAATTCATCAGACCTACAAATTCAAAAAGAAAACAGAAAAAAACCTACTCCGGAAATAAAAATAGAATTTAGAGAGAGTGTAATTATGAGAGTGTGGGACGAATATTAGTTCATAAGAGAGGGGTTTAAGAGAGAGAGTTTTATTTAAAAACTAGGTGTGAGTGGAAGGGGGAAAAATGATTGTTGTCGGATGTCTAAAATAATAAGGATACACTTTGAGGTGACATACACACACCATGGCCGATCAAATCTTAAAGAAGGAGGGAGAGGTAAGGAAAGAAGTGGTGGGGAAGAAAGATGGGGCGAGTGAAATTAAAATTGCAAGGGACGCTGTGTAATTGAGAAAATTTGACAAAAATAATATCGACTGCAGGTTACAAATCAAATATTATAAACAATAAATATGACGATTATCTAATCTGGCGAGGACCTATATTTTTATGTTCAAAACGCATGCAAATCCACACATACACAATAACTTATACACGTATATACATACACATCGCCGTGTACCTACATACACACATACATATATCCATGTACACATACACATATCCTACAAATTCAAAAAGAAAACAGTATATATATATATATATATATATATGTATATATATATATATATATATATATATATATATATATATATATATATATATATATATATATGTGTGTGTGTATATATATAATCGTTTTTTTTTAATTTGTAGGTTTCATCAAATGGATCGTGATTACGATTCCAATGTAATAAATTATAACCATGGAATATTAGTGTTTGAGCCTTTTATATTCTTACTCTGTCCTGGATATTGAGTTCTACCTGGATTCTATCCTCTTGGGAATTTATATATATATATATATATATATATATATATATATATATATATATATATATATATATAATATAAAAGGCTCAAACACTAATATTCCATGGTAATAATTTATTACATTGGAATTGTAATCACGATCCAATTCATCAGACCTACAAATTCAAAAAGAAATCGGAAAATATAACTCCGGGTATAAAAAATGAAATTCTAGTGTGGAAAACAAGTGTGAAAGGGAAATGTATGAAAGCTCTAGAGAGAGGGTGTAACAGAAGAAAGAAGAATAGGAAGGCCTAAAGGTGAAGGTGGGGATTAAAATTTAAAAGAGAGAAGTTTTAAAGACAGAAGTTAAATTACGGTTTAAAAGAGTGAGATACAGATAAATAGGAATTATTTTTCAATGCATAAATCACTACCGATTCGCTGACCTAAAATTAAAATTAAAAAACAGACGCCGGAAAAACAGAGCATTTACTTAAATATTTGTATCTATAAAAAAGAATGTATAAACATAAAAATGTCTTAAAATAATTGTCGGACTTTGTCCATTTCATAATATCTATCTATCTATCTATCTATCTATCTATCTATATATATATATATATATATATATATATATAGGTAACTATACTCGTTTCGAAAAACCTTCGAATTTTTGATTTGCCAATAATCAAATCAATCACGAAGGAAAGAAAGGTTTTAAAAAAAGAAAGAGCTAGAAACATGAAAGTCTGTCGAAAAAAATCGCACAGGTACAAGTTTAAAGCCCAAAGAAAAAAGCCCGACACGTGTAAACAACTAACTAAAAAGATCTCAATACAACCGCAGAGCAGACCTAGGTTTGACTATATATATATATATATATATATATATATATATATATATATATATATAGATATAGATAGATAGATAGATAGATAGATAGATAGATAAACCTAGTGAGCCAGACAAACCTACCCAGGTTTCACCTAAGGGGATCGATCCGCATATGCGAAACCTGGATAGGTTTGTCTGGCTCACTAGGTTTATCTATCTATCTATCTATCTATCTATCTATCTATCTATCTATCTATCTATCTATATATATATATATATATATATATATAGTAAGAAAGAGAGAAGACAAGAACGCGGGAGCTGAGTGAAATACGGTTTATTCAAAGTACAACAGACGACTTTCCTCTAGTCGACTATTATCTAAATCCAAATCCCCAATTCAGGGCCTCCCTGTTTGACTGTCTTCAGGAGGGCAGACGTACTCAGCACTCCTGTCCAATCACGGGTTACTGGGGCTATTTAAACCATAGTTGAGTGGATGGCGATTAACTTTGAGGAGTTAATCCACCCTTTAACACCAGGCCAGGGTCTGATGGGGAGACGGTTTAGTTGCACACCCACGCAGCTTTTAAATTCAGATTTGTACTTTCTTTTCGACCGATTGCCACCCAAAGTAAGAAGATTGGTTCATTGCTTTCTTAAAGGTATTTGCACTTAGGTGAATAAAAACGAACTGAAATAGAATTCGAACTCGGCTCTGCGATTCCTAAATTCAAGCCTCTATCCATTACACCATCGTGTCATTTTCACTCTTATATTAGCGACATTAAGCAGAGGAGGAATGGTGTTTACTTGAGCTGGCTTTGAAGAACGTACCCAATCAATTGATTTTTCCGAAACCTCGCAAAACGGTTGATAGTGATCTTACTGACGATGTCAACTTGAAAGTTGAAACGTTTTTAGCACCGCTGAAATGGAAAACCAGCTTCACAAATGCGCACGATCTGATACAATTACTATCAGGATTTGAAGCGCCGAATAAAAATTTACATTAAACAGTCTTTGATTTGCGTCACGTCAGTTTCTTTGCTCGTCGCAACACCCACGTCGCCACCGCTACCGCCTATTCCGCTCATACATACACACGCGCGCATGCGCACCTGCCTGCGGAGACATCGATGGAAAGAGACGCTTTGACTTCGATTCGAATACATGCATTTTCAATCAAATAAAGATTCAACACACGCGTGCGCACACACATGCACGTACAATGTATATTTAGGCAGCAACTAGTCAAGTTGCATTTAAAAAAGAATAAAAACATGTTGTATTAGATTCAATCGACGAGGTTTGTCTGCTTATATCTTTTATAGTATTTTTCTAATTTTTTAAAGAGTTCTTGTACATTGACGTGATAAGTGGAATAGGCGAGCCGAGGTCGAATTCCAAGCGAGGTTTGTTGCGTTCAGTTCCGGCCATCTTCAGGTGGTTGGAATATCGAACTGAACCCTTTATCTCGCTCACTGGCGTAGACTCTTCTAGTTCCATATGCCATGTTTAATGGATGACAATTATTAGTTAATTCTCCACTGCATTAACCGAGTATTGAACTCACACTCTTTGGGTCCTGTCATTGGATCTAACCAACGCCTTTATCCATGTGCCGTGTGTCCTTGAGGACATCTGTGTATAAATTCCTGGGAATTATAAACCTAATGTCATCAGCAACCATTTTTACCAGTGCTCATATTGCAATTTTTGCTGTTATCATTTAATGTTTTTACCAGAGCTCATATTGCAATTTTTGCTGTTATCATTTAATGTTTTTACCAGAGCTCATATTGCAATTTTTGCTGTTATCATTTAATGTTTTTACCAGTGCTCATATTGCAATTTTTGCTGTTATCATTTAATGTTTTTACCAGAGCTCATATTGCAATTTTTGCTGTTATCATTTAATGTTTTTACCAGAGCTCATATTGCAATTTTTGCTGTTATCATTTAATGTTTTTACCAGAGCTCATATTGCAATTTTTGCTGTTATCATTTAATGTTTTTACCAGAGCTCATATTGCAATTTTTGCTGTTATCATTTAATGTTTTTACCAGAGCTCATATTGCAATTTTTGCTGTTATCATTTAATGTTTTTACCAGTGCTCATATTGCAATTTTTGCTGTTATCATTTAATGTTTTTACCAGAGCTCATATTGAAATTTTTGCTGTTATCATTTAATGTTTTTACCAGTGCTCATATTGCAATTTTTGCTGTTATCATTTAATGTTTTTACCAGAGCTCATATTGTAATTTTTGCTGTCATCGCTTTTCTCTGGCACTCCTTATTACTGGTTCCCATATCGTATTCAATATGAGCTCTGGTAAAAAACATATATATATATATATATATATATATATATATATATATATATATATATATATTCTTTATATGCCATACGCTTTCAGGATGGAATCAATCATAGCTCTCCACAGCTTTCTGATTTCGTTGATGTAAGTGACTTAGACTCTTTACCACACCCCTTTGTCTCTTGGCTGCCACCTACCTATTCAAACAAAAATTTAAATGCAATGTCAATCGTTATCTTGATTCCTCTTTTTTTATTGTTCGTCTCCTTGCTAGTATTTTTTTTATCACATCTCTACACACCAGGCAGAGCCCCCACTAATTCCTCAGGGTAGGAGGCTTGTGACCTTTATGCAGTAATAAAATAAAACGTTTTGCCTTTTATTAAACAGAGTAACTTAGATAATTTTGTTGGATTAGGTGAATATTTTGACACAGAATTAAAATATAGCTGCTGAACTATTTCATTTAGGGCAGCATATGCCTACCTTGACAGCACGTCCCTGCTACACACTCAGTAACCTCTTATGCCTTAGTGGCTTTATTGACTTGCATGGGGCGAAATGAAAGAAAATCTTTTCATGGATTTGATGTTATCGGATCTTACCCATAATAACATAATGGACTATTCCATACGTAATAAATACGGCGCCTCAAGAGGAAGCAGAGAGTTCAGTCCGAAGTCGGGCGACCGGCTGATCGGCTGATCGGTTGAACTCTCTGCCTACGAGCGGGGAGGAACCCGAACGAGGCTACGTCGAAGGGCGGAGTCTCTTTCGGGGTGGTAGACCAACCCTGAAGCAGTTTATACAGGTTCAAAGAGCATATTTTTGTCCCGAGCCTACGAGCTCGGAAACACCACGTTAAACCGGCCTTGTGCTACATGATGCCCTCGTGGGGGGGGGACTAAATACCGTTCAGTCTGAAGTCAGGCGACCGGCTGACCGGCTGATCGGTTGAACTCTCTGCCTTCGGGCGTGGAGGAACCCGAAGGAGGCTACGCCGAAGGGCGGAGTCTCTTTCGGGGAGGTAAACCGACCCTGAACCTGTTTCTACGGGTTCAAAGGGCATATTTTTGGCCGAGCCCACGGCCTCGGAGATCCCACGTTAAACCAGCCTTGTGCCACATCATGCCCTCGTGGGTGAGGTGACTAAATACCGTTCAGTCCGAAGTCGGGCGACCGGCTGATCGGTTGAACTCTCTGCCTTCGGGCTGAGAGGAAACCGAGCGAGGCTACGCCGATGGACGGAGTCTCTTTCGGGGAGGTAAACCGACCCTGAACCCCTTTATACGGATTCAAAGGGCATATTTTTGTCCGAGGCCACGGGCTCGGAGGTCCCACATTAACCCGGCCTTGTGCCACATGATGCCTTCGTGGGGGGGGGTGACTAAATACCCTTCAGTCTGAAGTCTGAAGTCTGGAGTGAGAATCCGTCAGTTAGTCAGAGCGAGTGAGTCAAGAGTCGAGTCAGAGGCAGTCCGAAACAGAGTCGCGTTCAGACAATTACTAAAAGACATTGGAATAGTGATACTGGTCGAGACTACGTTGTTCTCCCTACTAAACCTTATTGTTCATACTAACACTTTCTACTTCTCTGTATATATTCCTGTTTGTAATATATCTGTGTTATTCCATATCCGTATTCGAGTTCTTCTTTATTGGTTCTATTTGGATTATCACTGTGGTACAAGGAACCGGACCATAACATCTTTAATTTCTGCGAAATATCTTTTGATATTCCTCTGTGCTTTCAAATCTTTGCCACATTTTTTACTCGTCTGTTA
>OZ010597.1:87403148-87405648 GCA_963932145.1 Acanthosepion lycidas
TCTATCTATCTATCTATCTATCCTAGATCGTTCTCTCTCTATACTATATATATTCTTTCTCTCTCCGCTATCTTTATCTATCTATCCCAGTTTGTTCATATCTGTATGTGTCTATCTTATTTTCTCGATTCTCTTCTCCCAATATAATACATTATCTATCTATCTATCTATCTATCTATCTATCTATCTATCTATCTATCAAGAAAACAGAAGATGTCTGTGTTTCTTTATGCATGACATCTTTTCACTTGAGATCCATCCAACCGACTAAACTTGGCATATACATTGTACAATGTAAGGGATAGGTGTTTTGCGTAAAAAATCGATAATCTCTAAAAAATCATTAATCGATAAAGTCGATCAAATATCGATAAAGCCGGTCAAACATCAATAAATTCAACACACTATTGTCTGAGTGATAGAAATATGTTTAATTACCTAGGGTAATTAATACAAGACAATGATAATTCTAAGAAGGAATTCGGAATTAGCCCACCCGATTTAGTACTGTCTGATTAAGAGAAATATAATTATTAATTACCCAGGGCAATTAATACAAGACAATGATTCCACCATGATAACCTTAGGCCTGATGCTAAATACTGATATTCTCAGCCAATTCTCAGAATGAATTCGGTCTCAATGCACTCAGTTTTGTATTGCCTGACTAATAGTAGTATGTTTATTAATTACTCAGGGCAATTAATACAAGATAATTGTTCTGCAGTTATTATTATATATTCTCAGGAATTCGTAATTAGCTGATTCGATTTAGTACTGTCTGATTAAGAGAAATATGATTATTAATTACCCAGGGCAATTAATACAAGACTAGGATTCCACATTGATAAGGTTGAGCATAATGCAAAATACTGATATTTTCAGACAATTCAATTATATATATATATATAATATATATATATATATATATATATATATATATATGTATATATTGGCCATATACACCTACATTACGACTATAATTTGCGTTGTTCGTTTTTCATCAATTTATTAAAGATATTCACATTTGAACCAACCAAAGAGAAAAATACAAATGCCTCCCTTCACGATTTATTGAGTGTTTAATAACAAAAACATCACGGATTAGTGATGTCAAAATCATCGATTCCATCCACAATCATGTTAGTACGTTTCGTATATTAATCGGCAAAACCGTGTTTTCCTTCATCGCTGAGAAATCAGCTTTTCTTTACAAATCGACATGTAATACTCGCCTTTGCTTTCACCATATTCCATCGACAAAAGCATCAAAACTACTGTCAGGGAAGTTGTGGGGATTAATTCAGTCCTTTCTCCCCTCTTTTTTTTCTTTTTCATTTAGAGCCTGTTTTCCTTCTATGTCGACAAGAAAGAAAGATTTTGCCTCGACGGAAAAAAAATTGGTCATGGATTTTTGCTTGGCAGCAGACGTTTTTCAGTGCTGTTCCTCTTTAGAGGTTTTGTTGCAAGAGTCCGGATTACTTTCGTCATTCGCTGATTACAGAGGTTCACGTTGTTATCAAAAGAAAGCATTTCATTGGATGTTAAAATGTTATGTCGTTCTCCATCTACTGTCTAGATTGAATTTGTCTCTGAACTGGCTGTCAGGCTTCTATATCTATCTATCTATCTATCTATCTATCTATCTATCTATCTATCTATCTATCTATCTATCAACAAAACAGAGGATGTCTGTGTGTCTTTATTCATGATATCTTTTCACTTGAGATCCATCAAACCGAGTTTGACTAAACTTGGCACATACATTGTACAATGTAAGAGATAGGTGCTTTGCGTAAAAAATCGATAATCTCTAAAAAATCATTAATCGATAAAGCCGATCACAAATCGATAAAGCCTATAAAAATCGATAAATTCAACACACGATTTAGGATTGTCTGAGTAATGGAAATATGTTTAATTACCCAGGGTAATTAAAACAAGACAATGATTCCACCATGATAAGCTTAGGCATAATGCTAAATACTGATATTTCCAGCCAATTCTGAGAATGAATTCGGTCTCAACGCACTCAGTTTTGTATTGTCTGACTAATAGTAGTATGTTTATTAATTACTCGTGGCAATTAATTTTCTCAAGAATTCGGAATTAGCAGATTCGACTTAGTACTGTCTGATAAAGAGAAATATGATTTAATATTGTCTGAGTAATAGAAATGTGTTTATTAATTTCCCAGGACAATTAATACACATCTAGGATTCAGATATAATACACTTAGCGATTCTGGGAACGAATTCGGAATCAAGGCACTTGATAACAGAGTAACAAAAATATGTTTATTAATTACCCAGGGCAATTAATACAAGACATTGTTTCTCCAATGTGCTTAGGCATAATGCAAAATCCTGATATTCTTACATAATTTTGAGAATGAATTCAGAATCAGAACACTCGATTTAGTCTGAGAAATAGAAATAAGTTTATTAATTACCTAGTGTTATTACTAAAAGATAAGTATTCCACTATGATACGCTTAGGC
>OZ010597.1:87410648-87430648 GCA_963932145.1 Acanthosepion lycidas
TTGTTATTAGGTCGTTACACACGTTGTTATTAGGTTGTTATATTAGGTTCTACTTTTGAAATGTATTTTAATACTTATTATACTTAGAAGACGCTCTGTCGGCAATAATAAACTACAGAAGAACTCAAAATTGGTAAATGATTATTCAAAATAGTTCAATGATAATTCTTCTGCCGCCACTTAAATTAATGAAAATTTGATGTACGTAGGTCCTTACTTTCCGTGCAAACAAGTAATTTTATTTCATGGGCGATTTTCTCTGAATTTCGCATGGAATTTCGATTATTCCCTAGTTTATTTCCTAGTTATAAAATTTGTCATTGTACAAATATATATATATATATATATTTCTAGTCCGGATCGGATCCGGCCCGGAATTTTTTAAATTTGTTCAAATAGTCGGCCTTATTTCAAAATGGTATGATATGTTGGACTACGGTCTCTAGGAGTAAAGATGAAAACACGGACAATTTTATTTTGAAACACCGTAATTTAAAACAGTATTTTTTTTCGAAAATGAGCTATTGAAATTTAGAGATTTGTCTCCCTTTAATTGCTTTTATCAGAAGAAGCCAAGATGGAGGAATTCGAAACCAATTGCAGTAAGGAAAATTTGGGAATCCAAAATTTCAGGATTACGGGTCTTTTAAAGTATCAGATAAAATTTCAGTAACTTCAGTGTATTTGCTTTTATTTTGACAAAAAATAATCCCTTAGCAATGTGAAGTTACTATACAACATATTTTGTTTTCGTTAATAAAAAAAAAACACTATAATGTCGAATTTTGATAGCAAGAGAAGTCCGGAGAAAGACCAAAAATAATAAAAAAATACAGTGTAGTTGCTGAAATTTTATCCCTTACTTTAAAAACATACAAAATATCTCATTTTAAAGTGTTTTTTGTAAAGAAATGCAGGATAGCCACAAAATTCTGGTCTGTAATTTGTGTGTGTGTGTATATATATATATATATATATATATATATATATATATATATATATATATATATATATATATAAACACTTTCTTCTGTTAGATGAAGCTATATTGTTTTATTTTTACGATATGTCAACCCCTGTTGGAAGCACGGATTGTGGATTCAGCGTATCGAATTCAATTCTCATTAAATTCCCGTGAATGGCTACATCTTCCTCCATATATGGGTTAAATAGCAGGGAAGAATTGGCACTCTTGAGGTGATAACCAGTGGAAAACCCTGAATATGAAGCCAGTGTGAAGACTAATGTGCTATGTCAGACTATATATATATATATATATAAATATATATATATATATATATATATATATATATATATATATATATATATATACCTTAGCCGGGTATTAAAATCACACTCTTTGGGTCCTGTCACTGTATCTAACGCCTTTATCCAGTGTGCCATGTATCCTTGACAGGACCCAAGGAGTGTGAGTTCAATATCCGGTTAAGGCAGTGGAGAACTTGGAGAGGGGAATTAACAGGAGATAACTGATAACTGACATCCATTAACCATGGCACGTGGAACTAGAACAGTCTACCCCACTGAGCGAAAAAAGCGTTCAGTTCGACATTCCAACCACCTGAAGAAGGCCGAAACGTTGTAAAAAATATGGCGACAAAGATGAAGACAATACTCCGAATAATATATATATATATATATATATATATATATATATATATATATATATATATATATATATATGAATTTGAACTTTTGGGTAGTAATTGGAGCCTTGAGAGAGATTAAAAAATAAAAGCAAATACACTGTTGGTACTGAAATTTGATCTTTTACTTAAAAAAATACAACATTTTCTCATATTAAGATGTTTTTTTTAAAGAAATACAGGGTGTCCCCAAACTTTTGGCCTGTAGTGTACACCCACGCGCACACACACACGCATGCTTAAACACACACACACACACACACACGCACACACACACCCATATATATATATATATATATATATATATATATATATATATATATATATATACTCAACTGGATAAATAATAATAATCAAATGAAGGTGTAACTGTTCAAATATATATATATATATATATATATATATATATATATATATATATATATATATATATATATATATATATATATATATATATATATATAACTTTTAGTGTAGGAAAAACAGTGCTCAATGCTAAATAGCAGAGCATTTAAGTATATATTAATAAATATGCATAATACCCTACGCCAGCAATACAACTCAGAGTTTTATGCTCAGTGCAATCTTCAGGTACTGAGTTGAATTTCCACCGTTTCATTAATATTTCTGGCTCTCGCGAGATGTGTTGTTTTTGGGGTGGGTTGTAACTATATATATATATATATATATATATATATATATATTACACAAAAAAATCCCAAATTATCTCATGTGGGTATAGCATATTTCAACCAGAACAGTATTATATAATAGTAACCAGGCTATACACCCACCTTGGGTAATTTGGGATTTTTTGCTGTCTAATATATATGATCTGTTATAATAAATTCATTGAACTCTCTTGTGGATCATTTTTATATATCAAATAATCACTTTTATATATATATATATATATATATATATATATATATATATATATATATATATATATATATATATATATATATATATATATAAACATTGTGGTAGTCATAGATCGCAGGAAAAAAGTAGGCGGGAAAAAATAAAGAATGTTTATTTTAAGAATTATTTTTTAATCGTCTGACGATGTGTATTACGTCTACCAGCCTGCGCACTCCATAAAACCTAAAAAAAAGGACATGTGCACTCCTTGCAGTGCGGTCACACTCTTAGTGGCTCAACGACGCCGGATCAAAACGATGCCTTAGTACATATACACAGATTTCAAAACGCAAGAAAGCGTTCTTCTTTCTTAAGAGATTCCTTTCGACACATGCAAATGGTTAATAAATCTTAAAAAATAACAAAAACGAATCAGTCAATCAAATGCACGTGACTCTTACAATATGGCAACAGTTCTATGCATATTCCCAGATAGGATAAAACGAGACACATTGATCCCAAAGGAAGATCTTTTACGTGCTATGACAGATAGGGAATACTGGAGAGGTGTAGTGAGCTGAAGCCGCAAGATGATGATGCATGTTACTGGAATTTTTAAGCTTCCTATTATTATCGGTGCTACTGAGTTTCCAAGAAACATTACGTTTTAATTAAAGATTGTAATTACAGAACGTGCGCAAATTTGACAAAGATTAATGTTTTTGAAAAAAAAATGTAATCATTATAATGACGAAAAAATTCCGAAGACAAATTTAATGCAAACTATATATATGTTTTTTAGCTGTTTCCTTTCTTCATATAAAACAAATAGAACAACATCCGGGACAGTTCATTGCTGGTAAATGGCTGCCCGCAAATGTGATGCTTTCTCTTACGGATGCTCAACAAGTTTTTAATCGAATCAAAATCGGGCGAACAAACTGTCAAGTGTTTTTGAAAGCCGTTTTATACAAATATTCATTCGCCGTTTCTGATGAGGTATTGCCGTGTAAAAAAAATATTTCAGAAGGAATATGGCTTCTTGATGTATCGCATTACATGGCTTGAGCAGTCGTTTTATGACAATCTGCAACTCGCTATGAGGCCACCATTTTACCATTTGTAACCTGAATCCGAAGCATCACACTGCTTCCGCTCTTGTGAAAGCAGCTTCCGTCAGAATCCATCTAGCATCGGCTAACAAAGAAAAAAAGTGGGGAAAGTAAAAACTCTGTAAAGTGGATAATGACATTTCTCAAACATACAGATGATACATTAAACTTAAAATAAAATGAGATCAGTAGTCCGAACAGCTCTTGGAATGATAATGACTCTTCTCAAAATTACATAATGTAATTTAAACAAAAAGAATGCGATCAATAGTTCGAACAACTCTTGGAATGATAATGACATTTCTTAAGATACGTATCTTAAAGAAAAAGTACATGATCAGTAGTCCGAACAACTCTTGGAATAATAATGACATTTCTCAAGATAGGTATCTTAAAGAAAAAGTATAAGATCAATAGCCCGAACAACTCTTGGAATGATAATGACTATTTTAAAACTTACAGAATCTATCTTAAACAAGATTGAGATCAATAATCCGAACAACTTTTGCATGATAATGACTCTTCTCAAAATGACAGAACGTCTGTTAAACAAGAAAATTGAGATCAGTAGACCGGAAAACTTTTGGAATGATAATGACTCTTCTCAAAATTGCAGAATGCATCTTAAAAAAGAATGCGATCAGTAGTCAGGACATTTCTTGGGCGTATAATGACATTTCTCAAGATTACAGGCAGTATCTTAAGGAAAAAGTATAAGATCAACAGTCCAACAATTCTTGGAATGATAATGACTATTTTTAAACTTACAGAATCAATGTTAAACAACAAAATTGAGATCAGTAGTCCGAACAACTCGTGGAATGATAATGACTGTCTTCAAAACGACAGAATATATCTTAAACAAAAAGAATGCGATCAATAGACCGAACAATTCTTGGAAGTATAATGACACATCTCAAAATTACAGAAGATATCTTAAGCAAAAAGAATGAGATCAATAGTCCGACCAACTCTTGGTATGATAATGACTCTTCTCAAAATGACACGATGTATCTAAAAAAAAGGAATGAGATCAATAACACCAAAACACTTCTCAAGATTAAAGAGTGTATATTAAACAAATAGAATGAAATTACTAGTCTGAAAAACCCTTTTAATGGTAATAGCCTTTCTCAAAATTTCAGACAGTATTTAAAGAGAAGTGAATCAATAGTCAGTACATCTCTTGAAATATTTGGCTTCTCGTAAATTCATTCATGTGTCCAGTTTTTTTATTGTTTATCTCTTATTATTTTCATCAATACTCGAATAATCCTTGACCAAATGGCGGACGGGGGAACCTCAGATAAATGTGAACATTAGAAATTAACTTGTTTAGTACGACTTGCACACACACATAGACACACACAAGCACGCATGCGCGCGCTCGCACAATCATGAAAGAGACAAAGAGTGAGGGGGCCGGGAAACGAGGACGAACTTTTTGTTTCTCTGTCATCCTCTCATTTATAAAATCCTTTTTCTTTTATGTGCCGTGTGATTTCAAGACGTAGGCGATCATGGCTCTCCACCTCCTCCGGGCCCTTGTACGTCTTGGTAATTTTTTTTTTCTTTTTGTTATGTCTCCCAGACACTGTTCTGTCATCCACTTGCTTATGACAACGGGTTGCTTTCCTTTGTCTCTCTTTCCCTTTATCCGCCCTGAGAGTATCAGATTTTCCAAGCCCTTCTTTCTCATTACGTATCCCATAAATATCAGCTGCATCTTCTGATGTTAAGTATAAGCTTCCTCCTTGTTTGCATCCTCTCCAAAACTTCACCGTTGTTCACACGCTCGGTCCATGATATCCTTAGCATCCTTCTGTAGAACCATATCTCCATTGCCTCAAGTCTCTTTATCTTTGAGGAGACCGTCCAACATTCGCTGCCGTAAAGGAGGACAGGTATCACGGAGCAGTTCAGTATTCTTTTCTTTGTTACCAAAGAAATCCTCGTAATGCTCTGCCTAGCTTTTAGAATGCGTTTTTGGCCCCCCCCAATACGTTTTCGGATCTCAGCGACATACTTACCGTCCTCTGTCAAAACACTTCCCAGGAATTTAAATTTTCGCACCTGCTTGATTTTAGTGTCCCTGACTTGTAAATTTCATTTCGGGATCATCTATTTGCTGATGACCATGCATTTTGTTTTATTGTAGTTTATGCATGGTCCCATCTTCTTGCTCTCCTTACGAAGAAACTATCGAACCCCACTAGAGAAAGAGGGTGTTATGTAGCGTGATCAACAATTTAAACAAGGCCAGCAGGCTCAAGCCCTCGGCCATGATGACTTGTGGCTTCGTGCTAGCAGAGCTGTCGACGGCACCCAAGGGTTCCGTTTACCCAATTTCACTCACAAGGTTAACACGTGGTATGGTTTTCAGGCACTCTGGGATCGATCCCTCCATTCCGATAACACAAGGAAGTCTCTTTCCTGACATAGCAAAGTGAATAAAGGCGTTAGCTAGATCCGGTGACAAGACCCAAAAGAGTGTGAGTTCAATACCCGGTGAAGGCAGTGGAGAACTTGGAGAGGGGAATTAACAGGAGATAACTGATAACTGACATCCATTAAACATAGCACGTTGAACTAGAACAGTCTACCCCAAAATAAAGCGAAATAAAGGGTTCAGTTCGACATTCCAACCACCTGAAGAAGGCCGGAGCATACAACGGCCGAAACGTTGTAATAAATATGGCGACAAAGATGAGGACAATTGTCTGAGTAATGTAAATCGTGTAGTATATATATATATATATATATATATATATATATATATATATATATATATATATATATATATATATATATCGTTTAAATGAATCGGATACATAAGGTATCCTAGGTATTCTAGCAATTCAGTAAGGGTTTTAATAAGCTCACTTAATAAAGGGGTGGAGGTCCATTTGGCATCCAAGAATAGTGAATCACGGGATTCGTGATTTTGCACACATGATGATGTATTATATATAATCTCCCTTTCTCTACCTTTCTCTCTCTCACACAGTATATATATATATATATATATATATATATATATATATATATATATATATATATATATATATATAGCTGGCCACTCATATTCGAGGATACCTGTCTATTAGGGCGACAAACCAGTCCCTATTGCTGACGCTTGATCAGGTACGTTTGTGTTTGTTCAATACCTACAGATCCCACCTGTGGTTTATACAGCAACTATGCTGACGAGGCCTTAGTTACAGTTCGAACAATTTGAACATCGGCCACGATGACTTGTGACTTCGTGCTAGCAGTCAATTTTCACTCACAAGGCTTGCGTCAACTCAGGCACGTTCTAAAGCTGCCACACGCTGGGATCGAACTCCCAGTCTGATAACATCAAGAAGTCTTCCTGACAAATCGAGATTCGAACCCGGGTCCCATGGTCAAAATACGAACGTTCAAAGCACTTAGCCACGTGCCATATATATATATATATATATATATATATATATATATATATATATATATATATATATATATATATATATATATATATATATATATATATATATATATATATATATATATATATATATATATATATATATATATATATATAATTTTTCAGCATTTATCTCTCATGGAACACAGGGAATCATTTTAGAAGTTAGGTTGATGAAGGCGCTAATATTCTTGGAAATGTCATGAATAACGATAGACCTCTTGAGAAAAATGTTTTGCCTCAGTGGTTGAATCGATCTCACTAGCTAAATACGGAATCGCCTACATTACACGTGCCGCTGAGAATGGTGTCGACTCTGTAGCTTGCTTTGAGCAAAATGAGCTGAACCTTTCTGTATCTTAAGCTTTATTCATTTTCAATTCCATTTTGATCGGAAATATCTCTCTCGGCTTTCCCTTTCAATTTGTGAAACTTTTTATCGTAGAATAAATGACTGAAATGTTGTGTTAATAGAAAAAACAAAACAAAAAAAAAACACACACACACACACAAAGAATGTATTTACTCTATTTTCGGAGTGTTTGCCTCATCTTTATTGTCATATTAATGACGCTTCGGCCGTTGTACGTTCCGGCCTTCTTCAGGTGATTGAAATTTCGAACAGAACTTTTTATTTCGTCCGCCGGGGTAGATTGTTCTAGTTCCACGCGCCATGCCTTTTCCGGATATCTTAGTATAAGTAACTCAAATGAAATGTAAAATGTATGTGATCTTATTTTTTTCTTTTTGTTTTTGCAAAAATGATCTGTGGAAAATATCATGAAGCCGTTTCTGACCTTAGGTCTCTGGTTGGGACCCGGAAGAAAATGTGTATACAACAGAAATCAAAGGAAATAATAAAAATAACTATAATAACTTGAGAGATTAGCTTAGCTTGATAAACATATTTCCTTGGCAAGAGTATAGCAGTATAAATGGCCTACAAGACAAGCTTAATAATAATTACTTCACGTCGAAGCAACTCCCGTCATAAAACCGACCTGATATTTGTGAAATAAAGAAAATGATAGTTTATCTAAGGATAGGAACTAGGCATATTTACTTATATACTTATAATGTCTAAACTAAAAGCTAAAATATATATAACCGTTTTCTTAGATTAAAAATGACAAATGGCTTCAAGAAAATAGATTCTAGATCTTAGACATGACAATACTTCATCAGATTTTAAAGCCTTGCGCTACAAAATCAAAAAGAAATTTATCATATAACATAAAAAACACTACTTGAATACTTCCAAGAGCAGTAACAACTAAAATGGTTAGCACGTGTAACTAATTGAGAAAATCATGGCATAATGATGATGTTGGTTTTCCACACTACCTTAAACAAAAAGTTAGGAAGTTAACCATCCTCAGTCAATAACAGGAAGTGCTGTAATAGAGGACTTGATAAGATAATTTTCCTGAAAAATTGTTTTAAAATCTTATAAATTTAATATATCACCAAGGGTAACTATTGTAGAGTAGCTGAACACCTCTACAAATGGACTGGTCTAAGACTATTTAAACAGCACTCTTTCTTACTGAGGGAGAGGAGTTAAAGACCTTTCGTATTTATGACACAACAGATAAATAGATAGGTAGATACACTGGTAGATAGATCATGAACAGACTGATAGACAGATAGATAGATATGAAAGGATTATTTTAGATAGATAGTTGATAATAGACAGCCTGTCAAATAAATAGAAGCGTAAAATAGCAGTAAGGCTAACTTTTGTGGAGTAGCTGAACACCCCCACAAGATGGACTGTTTAAACAGCACTCTCTCTAACTGAGGGAAAGGAGTTGACGATTAACTATTTATTATATTATCTGTGTTTTCAAATGTGTACCATATTATTCTCCGGAATAAACTACTTCTTATTTTCTATATGTGTGTCAACCTTTCGTATTTACGACACAACAGATTGATAGAGAGATGGATTATGGACAGGCTGATAGATAAATAGATTCGGTTTAGTACTGTAAAATACAATAATTGTGGTACATGGCCTAAAAGTGGGGAGTGGGGTTGAGGTTGGTCATCCTTGCCTATCGTATACCTAGCTAATCCGATTCACGACCCATTCATTCAATACAAATAAACCATTCACCGAAAGAATTCGCCCTTCACCTTTTACTCCTACATATACCACAATACCACATTCATAAAGAGACCCTAAAAATTAACCCCATGTTTTAAAATCTCTTATGTACAAATGTTCATAATATATATATATATATATATATATATATATATATATATATATATATATATATATGTAAACCTGACGATGATGTGAACTGATGGGGAGGGTTCTAAATCCCAATACAAAAATTATATATAAAACAGAAACTAACAGAAAATAATTGATGTTAGTAGGGCCCGTCCACCCCACAAAAATCAGAGTTGCCTCTGTATTCTGCCCTCAGACAGAATCAAGAGGCTAACTCTCTAACGGAATGGGGGAGGTGTAAAATAAATGTAGGGCTTGGGGAAGTCAAAGACTGAACCAGTCGAAATGAAAAGGGGCCCAAAACAAACTGGGGAGGCTGGGAATCTCAACTTGGCTTATAACCGAAGTAAGGCGCCGGGAACAGGCCAGGAACGACACCCACTCACATTAACTAGGTACACAAAAGGGGGTCTACCTTAACCAGGGGGAGGGTTCGCAGGAAAAGGCCTCGTTGTGACGAGAGGGGACTTAAAAAAGGAACTCAAGCATAGCCCCTTTCACGTGAACCAGGCTCGCTACTTTTACCCACCTTTCGTTGAAATCTGTCGACACCAAACGCTTTGTATCAATTCTGATCTTCACTTTCAGCTGATACTGAAAGTATCTGATCAGAATCTGATGAGAATAGCGTTCCCGTCGCAAGATCCCCTCCTTTCGCGTCATCCAGATCACCATTCTTGCCACGGCTTGTAACGTTAGAAACACTATTCGTTTCACCCCAGAATATGGGGGCGACACATTGTCGCATGCGTATGCGAGATCGATGAGTACAAGCTGATCGGGAGCGATACGAGCCGTCAGCTCACCGACACAGGCCCAGAAAGGGCGTACCTGAGGACAATGGTAGAAGGCGTGCAAAGTCTTTTCCTCTAAACCATGGTCACACCGGTAACAGTCGGGAAAATCCGCCCAGCCCCATCTGAAGGCCATGTCGTTGAGAGATAGCACGTTACGGATCAATCGCCAGGTAAACGAAAACTCAGTGTCACTGAGGTAATTCGCCGTTGGCGCCCAAGATCAGAAAGAGCGCAACTCGTCCACCGACAAGCCGAGCCGCTCACAGAGACGGTCCTTTACGACCCCCTTCACTAATTCACGATACAAGACCTTTCGAGGCCGTGAAAGGTCACTGGACCGAGGAAAATCCCTCAAGGCCGCTCGACACTCGTTAGGGAAATTCGACAATTTCGCGGACCTACGACGGCGCTTAGCCCAGGAAATATAAGGAGTGATAGTAAGGCTAGGGAAGGCGTCCCTAACACTTCCCACCAAAATCGAATCCTCTGTCAAAACGCGGCATAGGAAAGCCAACCTCGAGGCGTATCGATGATTCACCACGTGCGGCAATCCCAGCCGCCCCATGACACAAGGTTCTTTACGGACCTTCTGCATGTGCCCACCCCACAAGAGGGTGGACAACAAGCGCTCGATCGCCTTCCTATGGCCCTTGCAAAGAGGAAGTGCAGCCAATCGGTAAAGGACAAGAGGAAAGACGTAAGTGGCACACGCCCCCGCTCTAACCCTTCAAGGACAACCTCCTTTGAGCCAAGTCCGGACCGTCGCTCCGACCTTTGCTTGCACTTCAGACCAATTTTTCTCCAGCTGGAGGTCGAGTCCAAACCACAATCCGAGAATGCGGACAGGACCGTCCGTCCAACTGAAGTGCTCCGGAAGAGAGACCCCCTTCCAGGCACCTAACCGCAAGCCGGAAGACTTGTTACGGTTAATCTTGGCCCCTGTGACCTATTCGTACCGTTCAAGTGCCTTCTGTACCACCTCAATTTCGCTGCGGCACGACACGAAAATGGATACGTCATCGGCGTACGGGGGAACCCTGGCTCGAGCCCCACCAGGGACTGCGATTCCAAGTAGGGCCGGACCTCACGCCCCGTCCCTTAGCCGGCGAAGGAGAGGCTCCAACGCCAAAGCATAAAGTAGGGGCGACAGTGGGCAACCCTGACGTACCGACCGAGACAGCGCAAAAGCGCGCGACCGCTTTCCGTTCACCTGTACCACAGCACTGGAAGAGCGATACAGGAGGCTAATTCAGTTGCAGAAGTCGGGTTGGAATCCGGCGGCCTGCAGAACAGCAGCAAGATACCGATGGTCGACCCTATCAAATGCCTTGGACTGATCCATATTGATCAGCGTGGCTTGTTCGTCGTCTTTTACACCCTCTAGAATCGTGCAGATCAGATGCAGGCTGCTCTGAATTGTTCGGCCCTTCACAGCACAAATCTGATCGGGTCCCAAAAGACTCTCAGCAACTGGCTGCAAACGCTCCCTCAGGATCTTGGCCAAAATATGGGTCTATAATCGTCTAAATCCCGCCCACCATCCTTGCCCTTTTTCAACAGCGTTATCACACCCCTGGTGATCAGACTGGGGATGGACCCCTGCCGGAATCAGTTGTTGTACACGACAGTCAAAATCGGCACAAAGATGTGCGACAGCCTCAAGTACTATTCACAGGGTAGACCATCAAGTCCCGGAGACTTGCCACTGCCGGCCCTCTTCAATGCGAAGTAGACTTCGCCCTCCGTGATCTCACCCTCACAGCTAGCCGCTTCAGTCGGCGAAAGCTGAGGAAAGTCAGTCAAATAGCTGCGAAACTCATAAACACTGAGACCAGGCTCCTTGGTAAATCGGCTCTCAAAATGCCGCCGAAACGCCTCGCACATATCGTCAGCCGACCTCAGAGTACGCCCCTCCGAGGTTTTGACTTCACGAATGTAACGATCGGAACCTAGACGGATCTCTTCCTTGCGCAATTGTGCGCCCATGTTCACGGCTTCGTTAGACATCTTGTTTAACCTATGTCTAACTACCTGACCCTGGTAGCGCTCGCTAGCCGCACGCTCCACGGCCTGCTTAGCTAAACCTATCTCTAGGGAATCCCCCCAGCCTCCGTCCGGTGTCTTCACCTTTTTATCCTTATCTAGTGCGAACCGCTGGCTATATTCGGTGGTGAAGGACCTAATCCTATCCTTAAGCCTCTCCCACCACCTATTCCCAGTAACCGCCCTCACTAGTCCCCGCTGCACTAGTCTAATTAGCTCTTGCTGGAAGTCCCGACTGTCCAGTAAGGACAGATTGAACTTCCAGTGTCCAGCCATTCTGGGCCTAGAATCTAACGCTATCCGGCACAGACGAGTCTATGGTCCGTATAGCCTAACCAGTGAAACGTTGGACAATGTAGCAGGTCTACATCGGCCCTTCTCACTATCATTCTATCCAGGTAGCTGGCCACCTAGGTAGACGGCCATTTAGGTATCCCCGTCCACATCTCCCGCCCGGGTGATCGGCTCGGTATCTATCGACGAGACCGAACTTGTCGATCAGATCACCCAATGACCTCCCGCTAGCTCCCCGACTCCTGTCTATCTTGGGGTCCAGGATGGCATTCTAGTCCCTCATAGATAGATAGATAATGGGCAGCCTGTTAGATAAATAGAAGCGTAAAATAGCAGTAAGACTAACTTTTGTGGAGTAGCTGGACACCCCCACAATATGGCCTGATCTAAGACTATTTAAACAGCAATCCCTCTTAATGAGTTGACAATTACAGTTAACTCTGCTTGTCGACTCACTGCTTTCGGGTGGAGAGGAACACAGACGAGGCTGTGCCGAAGGGAAGAGTCTCGTCTGGGGAGTTAGACAGCTACTCGACCCTGTGTATACGAGGTCTACGGGCAATTTTTGCCCGAGCTTACGGGCTCGGAACGCCTCGTGTAAAAAACCGGCCTTGTGCCACATTCCGTCTTGTGGGGAGGTATCGGTTAAATACCGAGGAATTAACGATTAACTATTTATAATATTAGTGTGCGTTCTCAACCGTTTACCAGATTATCCTCTGGGATAAGCTATTTCTTAATTTCTACATGTGTATCAATCTTTCCTATTTCTGACACAACAGATAGATTATGGATAGCCTGAATAGTATGTACAATATCGAACTAGATGGCATGAATTACTTAATTATAATATATATATATATATATATATATATATATATATATATATATATATATATATATATATGCTCGGTCTCACATTGACTGCTAACCTGAGATAGAACAAATACATTGATTCAATAGCTTCATCCACCGCAAGAAAATTTGACTCGCTGTCCCGCGCCAGGAAATTTTTCTCGCCGGAGTCGATCCTTCAAATCTACAAATCAACCATTCGCCCTTGCATGGAGTATTGCTGACATATATGGTCTGGTGCCCCTTATGTTTGTCTCAAGGTTCTTGATAAGATCCAGAGACGGATATACAATGTAATTGGCCCTGATCTGGCATCTCGTCTGCAGGCGCTCTCTCACAGACGTGCCGTCGCCTCCCTCTGTCTTTTTTACAAATACTTTCACGGTATCTGCTCCGATGAGCTGCTTTCGCTAGTCCCCAGACTTCACGAATTTAAGCGTTCTACTAGGTTGGCATCTCGCTCTCACCCTTTCACTGTCAAAATTGTTAAATGTAGCCGTCTCTTCTACTCCAATAAATTCATGTCTCGCACCTCTCGCCTGTGGAACTCAATCCCCTTTTCTTGTTTCCCTGATAGCTATAATCTCAAACTATTCAAATGTAATGTCAACCGACATCTCCAGTTGCCTTGATCTATCCACTATACCTCTCTTCATCCTTTCCTCTATCACTCCCATTTGCTTTCGCTCCAACTCTCTGTAACCCCTTGCGTGCTAGTAGCATCCCGCCCTGCTTGGGGTGAAACGCTTAAAAACAAAAAAAATGTCCTGACGCGCGAATCCGCAGAGACATTTGAGGACAACAGAAGGGACGGTCTCGATGAGGCCTGTGCCAAAAGAAAGGCAGTAATGGAAACACCCAAACCTCCTGGCCAATGTCCCTCTCCCTACTGCCATCCCTGAATTGGACTCAGCAGTCACCGTCGAGTTCACACCTGCAGTTCGATGTTATTGTCAAACCCGAGAGACCACCACTATAAAAGCATACGGTTTCTGATTATCTGGCTGGCGACAATTTGACGAGCTGCCCTTCAGACATTTTAACCTTCTGTATTACGTCATTTTTCTCTGTTGGTATGATTTTGATTGAAAACTGGGTCTGAATAAAACACATGTAGAACACAGGCGAACTCATAACGGAGAAAAAAACGATGAAATTTCTAATTTTTCTAATTTATTTTAATCAATAGAATCGAATATTCTGGCCGCAGACTGAGTTTTCGACAATTTAGAAGAAAAACTTGTGTTTATGACATAAGGGAGAAGAATGCGACAGCTGGTCACGAATAACTTCTGCGTTAGTTGAATCAGAAATTTACAGAAATGGCCGATAACAGATAGGAAGAAATTAATAAAAATGTCACTATAAATACTTTTCTTTTATTACTAAGCAAGAATGGACAGATAAGTCGTTTTAGACCAAACCAGAAATAACACAAAGTTGCGAGAAAGTTGATGTAAAAGATCCCGAAATAGATACAAAGATTAATAAATAGATAGAGATTAAGAGACTAGGATATACTATCTATCTCATTTGTCATATGTATGTATGTATATATCATTCTGTTTAACTTACTTTTCCATCTCAATTTATTACTATCTATCTATCTATCTATCTATCTATCTATCTATCTATCTATCTATCTATCCCAGTCCGTTCGTATCTATCTATCTATCTATCTATCTATCTATCTATCTATCTATCTATCTATCTATCTATCTATCTATCTATCCAGTCCGTTCGTATCTATCTATCTATCTATCTATCTATCTATCTATCTATCTATCTATCTATCTATCTATCTATCTATCTATCCCAGTCCGTTCGTATCTATCTATCTATCTATCTATCTATCTATCTATCTATCTATCTATCTATCTATCTATCTCAGTCCGTTCGTATCTATCTATCTATCTATCTATCTATCTATCTATCTATCTATCTATCTATCTATCTATCACTTGATTTTCATCAAATGCTATGCAGCTAAAATTTAATATCTATCTCATTTGTTATATGTATGTATTTATGTATGCATATATCATTCTGTTTAACGTAGACTATGCATCTCAATTTATTACTATCTATCTATCTATCTATCTATCTATCTATCTATCTATCTATCTATCTATCTAATACTGTTCATTAACTACCTTATTTTATATACGTATATGTATGTATTCATATATATATATATATATATATATATATATATATATATATATATATATATATGTATATCAATCTGTTTCACGTTATTAATATCTATCTATCTATCTATCTATCTATCTAATTCTGTTCATTATCTATCTTATATATGTATATATATATATATATATATCAATCTGTCTCACTTTATTGATATCTATCTATCTAATTCTGTTCATTATCAACCTTATTATATATATATATATATATATATATATATATATATATATATATATATATATATATATATATATCAATCTGTTCCAATTTATAAATATCTACCTATCTATCTATCTATCTAATTTTGTTCATTACCTATCTTATTTTATGAACGTATATGTATTAGGTTGGTGCAAAAATTTTGTCGTTTTTTGACGTTAAAAAATACGTCAAAAAGCGACAATATATTTGCACCAACCTAATATATATGTATATATATATATATATATATATATATATATATATATATATATATATCAATGTCTCACTTTGTTAATATCTATCAAATTCTTTGCATTATATATCTATCTTATTTTATTTATGTATCTATATATCAATCTGTCTCATTTTGTTAGTATCTATCTATCTATCTATCTAAGGCCGTATGTCCTTTGAGTTAAGGGAGTTAAATATATTTGTAGCTTATTTAGATTGCTGCTTTTAATATATCATTTGGAACATCTATCTATCTATCTATCTGTTATGGTCCGGTTCCTTGTACCACGGTGATAGTCCAAGGTAGAACCAATAAAGAAGAACTCGAACACGTATATGGAATAACACAGATATATTACAAACAGGAATATATACAGAGAAGTAGAAAGTGTTAGTACGAACAGTCGGGTTTAGTAGTACTTGTCTGAACGCAACTCTGTTTCGGACTGCCTCTGACTCGACTGACTGACTCGCTCGCTCTGACTTGAATGACAGACTCCTGACGGACTTCACTCCAGACTTCAGAGTGAACGGTATTTAGTCATCCCCCGACGAGGGCATCATGTGGCACAAGGCCGGTTTGACGTGGGGTTTCCGAGCCCGCGGGCTCGGGCAAAAATATGTAAATTATTACGTATGGAATAGTTCATTATGTTATTATGGGTAAGATCCCCTAACACTATCTATCTATCTATCACTTGATTTTTAATCCCTTGCTATGCAACTGTAATTTAATTTCCATCTATCTATCTATCTATCTATCTATCTATCTATCTATCTATCTATCTATCTATCTATCTATCTATCTATCTAGCCCAATCATTCCATACCTATCTATCTATCTATTTATCTATCTTTCAATATTGTCAATTAAAACCAAACTGTTGCCTTTGGAATTCGAACGTGGTACACGGATTTCAATGTCCACCTCGAGCAATCACATACCTGTGTCTTTTTTACTGCCTCTGTTCGATTATTTATCGCACAATACAGCTCACAGACCACAAAGCAAAGCGAAGAAAGATCTTTTCATCCTTTGTTTGCAGGTTTTCCAATCCTCTGTGCGCTCGCGTATCGCAGCTGCAGGGCCAATTAACCACCCCCCAACTTTTGCACACTATTTTTGACAACATTTCGAATATCAAGGCTTTCCACATTTCTATACAACCTGGGACTTCATCGGTAATCGATGGAAAAAATCCTCTTTGACAAAGATCAATATATTCAAACAAAATCGAAATCTCATTCATAAATCCTCTCATTTGTTGCGTAAGGGAAAAACGAAAAGTCAACGAAATACCTTCATTAGCCCAAAAGATGATATATATATATATATATATATATATATATATATATATATATATATATGTAAATAAAAAGAAAGAAGAGTAAGATCTATAATCCGGTGATATTTTTATTTTTACAAAATTGTGCTCAATGTAAATGTACAGAGGATTAATATTATAAATTAACTGATTTAAAATGTATTTTTCGCTACACAGTTCTAGCCATGCTTCAAAAACGGAAGCTAAAAGCTTCGAATTTAATTGCCTTTAATTTAATTTCAAAATTAAATTCGAAGATATTTAGATGTTCGCACTTGTTTGATATTTGTATATCGGATTTCGCACTTTGAGCTCTTCCCTTTGCTAACACGCATCCATTTTGTCTTGCTACAGTTGATATTTAGTCCTTTCTTCTCGCTTTCCTTCTCTACCTTCTGTAGGAGCTTTTATAGATTCCTTTCCATGTCTGCTACCAGCAATGCGTCATCAGTATATCTTACGTTGTTAAGATTGTGGCCTACAATAATGAATCCTGGTAGGACTTCTAATGCTCGCAGAATCGCCTCACTGTATAGGTTGAATAAGTCCGGTGAGAAGACACATCCTTGTCTTACACCACTTTCTATTGATTTTGTATTTACTGACACATTTTCTATTCGTAATGTTAAAACAAAAACATGTTGAAATCGCTACATAATACCCATTCGTGTTTCGATGTACCACTTTAGGCAAATGGCCTGTTGTATTAGTGAATATATATATAGTATTAAATGGACATAGTCCGATAATTATTTTAATACATTTTTATGCGTATACATTCTTTTATAGATACAAATATTTAAGTAAATGCTCTGTTTTATAATAAACAGTATTGAAGACATTTACCGGCCTGAATGTCCGAGAAATTTACATAGAAAATTTTCGTCCTCCGACAGGAATCGAACCTGTATCCTATACGGAACTGTCATATAGCCTGATATATATATATATATGTATGCCTTTGGGAAGCTTAAGCATCGCCTATGGGATGTTTATGGGCTTTCACTGAAAATAAAAATCAGTGTCTCTCGAGGAGTCATTCTCACCACACTTCTTTATAGGTCAGAATCGTGGGCGCCATACTGAACGCGGATCAATCAACTTGATGCTTTTCATAGACGCCGTCTTTGTTTAATATGCGGTTATACACGGCAGGACAAAATCTCTAACCCTGATCTTTTCATCAAATGTGGCGTCGGTGGGATCGAATCCTTTCTGATGCAATCACAGTTCAGATGGGTTGGTCATGTCATCAGAATGAATGAAGATCGGATGCCGATAATCCTCATGTATAGCCAACCCTTTTCATGGTAAGCGTAACGTAGGCCGTCCTTGGTTACGCTTCAAGGACAAATTTAAATACAATTTAGATGCTGCAAAAATCCCTATAGAGGAGTTGGAACTTGCTGTTGAAAACCGAGCAAACTGGTGAAACCACCGAGGTATAACTAACTTTAAAAAGAATCATCTTAACCATCTGAGCGAATTAAGAATTAACCCTAAATCTCGAGCTAACATATCAGCCCATATGACAGTCAACCTTTGAGGTGCACTTTGTGTGGCTTTGTTTGCAAATCCCGTGCAGGATTGTTGTCTCGTACGAAACAAACATAAAAACTAAGCTGAATGACAATCATACGTGAAAAACGACAAGTGAGTCTATCACATAGATAATATTAATGGCAATATATATATATCTACTAGCAGCATGGCCCGGCGTTGCCCGTGATTGATTCAAAAATCGTACGACTCATACAGCAATTGCTATCACTTCTTAAAATATTTTTGCCCTTTCTTGCCTTTAAAGGAGTGCCCTTTGTCGTGCTGATTTTGCTACATGCCTTACTTCTTGCCTATCTCACACTGCGAATTTTTTCTAAGCTCTATACTAAACATTAAATCTAAACAAAATGAACACAAAACGATCAGCTTTAAAAAAGGACTCGTAACTGGAAAAACCGAATGAAAAAACAATGTTAACAACAAATACTTTTTCACACCCAACCCAATTCTGCGGAATCAGAATCAACGTTGAGTTTAAGCAAGCGAATGAGCCAATTGGAGTGAAGTGCCATGCAGATTTAAATTTTTCCCACTTGTGACGAATGCAGCTATCGATATTTTTTTTTGCATGCTAGCATGCTAGTTAACATTCGTGTCAGTCAGCTGTTGGCTCTCACTCTGGCCAATAGAATCTTCCTGTCTATTCGTGGCAGCCAGCTATTGGCTCTCACTCTGGCCAGTAGAAACTGCCGTAGAAGCATGAAAAAATCGATTATTTCCATTATCGATCGGAATTGGGAAAATGCAAAGTCGGTCTTGGCCTCCCCGCAAACTTGGAGCATGTGCATGCAAATTTTGGTGCAAATGCGTCGAAAATTGCGGCCGTGCATTCGTTACACACACACACACATCCTGCCTTTTATAGATAGAGATATTGTTATGAGATCTTAAGCATAATAACATAATGAACTATGCCATACGTAATAAATACTGCGCCTCAAGAGGAAGCGGAGAGTTCAGTCCGAGGTCGGGTGACCGGCTGATCGGTTGAACTCTCAGCCTTCGAGCGGGGAGGGACCCGAACGAGGCTACGCCGAAAGGCGGAGTCTCTTTCGGGGAGGTAAACTGACCCTGAACCCGTTTTTTACGGGTTCAAAGGGCATATTTTTGTCCGAGTCCACGGGCTCGG